>OU342504.1:13696115-14919820 GCA_910589525.2 Ennomos quercinarius | reverse complement strand
AATATTTTACACATAGTTCACAAATTCAATATGTTTTTATGAGACTAATGTGAATGCAGAATTCTATTTTTTAATGTTACGTCGAAATAAATTTCCTAATATCCTGCCTAATTCAGCAACTGCCTTTGGATTATTTATACATTTAACCACCACTGATATGTGATGTTTTCTCTAATTTCTAAAACAGGTTCGTCCGAGTTAAGGTTCAATTTTACAACAATATGATCTAATTAATTATACACGTGTGAGAATAAAATACTATGGAAGTTAAAGTAATTTACAGCTGTGTTGTTATTCGATCCTCTTCAACTGTAGCCACTGGTTTGAAATTTATGATATTTATGTAATTTTATAAGTAAACGTGGCAATACTGCCAGTATATTGGGCACTTTGCCTACAGTGGTTTGTTGGATTAGATTTTGTTTTTATATTATGCAGCATATTATAGATTTATTCCTTGCATTTCATTGTTTATTCATTTGATAAATTGCTCAGTTTTTTTTTAAATTAATATTGTTTAAAAATAGGTAATATTATTTAGTTGTCTTGTTTATTCTCATCGTGAAATTGTCTACAGTAAAACTGCGCGTTCATTGTTTTGGGTTACCTAGTAGTTGAGTTGACTGAAGTTTGTTTGGTCAAATATTTTGCATTATTTTTATGATAACGAAACATCGTTTTTGATAACTTTAAATCAGGTAGTTTAGTTTAGTTTAGTTTTTATTATTGTAGTAGTTAGCTTGAGTAATAAAGGCACATTGCCCGTAAAAAAAAATCAAGATATATGCCTTAAAAATGAATATCACTGAAGTATTGGTATTTTTATAGCACCCAATTAGTTTAAAATTAAAGAATTATTGTCCGTTAAAAAAAGTAATATTACAATTTTGATCAAATGATCACCAAATCTGATAAGTTCAAGTAAAATTAAATACATCTTGGTATTGTAAAATTAATACTTCGTAATTATAATTTTAAAATTTTTAAGGTATCTTGGAGTGGTGACAACCCTGTTTATAAAATTAAACGCGTCGTCAAACATTATCACAGCATAATTGCGGGTGGCTGAGATAAGGGTGCAGTTCGACTGTTGCCTGGTTTTGGAACAGCATGCTATAGCGTAATACTTTCTGTCATGACGAGGAAGTATAAATAAAGAGACGAACTCATATTATAAATTCAAAGCAGGTCTATTCGTGCACAAAAATTTATCAAAAATATTTTTTACTAACCTCGACGTTTCGGCGAAGTTATATTGGCTGTGGTCACGAGGGGAGTCGAGTAGCAAATTGCGATATAAACCTGAAGATAAAGAGGTCTAGCTGATATAAGTTTTAAAACTTCCGAATAACTCGATAAAAAATTAACTACTGGCAAGTCTTTGCTACTGGCACATGGAAAATGGCAAACATAGGATATTACTAAAATTTTCATGCGTACTGCGTGTACAAGTTTACCATCTTCATCATCACCAACCAGAAGACGTCCACCGCAAAACATGGCCTCCCCAATAGGGCGCCTTGTCTCAGAGCCGCGGGGAGCCGATGGGTGCAGAATGCAAGCAGCCGCTCAAAGTGACGCCCAATGAGGAGGCCTATGTTCAGCAGTGGACGTCTTCAGGCATCAGCCCCGCTTCCCGCTAGCACTCGACTCCTACCCCGTCTTGATATAATTGCACATCTCCTCACCGAATTGCAGGGAGCGGCCCGACAGTTTGTTTTCCTCACATCTCTCCGCACCTCTCCTCTCCTCGCCTCTGCCGATCATTTTACGAAACTAGCTGATTACGAGCTTCAGGAAAAAATAAACTGGTTGCAATAGTGTTGGAATTTTCACACTGCATGCAGATGAGACATTGTATAAATAAAAGAGCCGGTACATGTTGCAAGATGGTAATGAGTAGTGGCAGGTGATTGGAAATAATACTCGAGTTGTGCTTCTATCTTGTCTCTTTTTTTAAGCTGACAGTCTCAGAACAAATAAAAATGTCTGGGATTTTAGTTTTCGCATTCGAAGACAGAACTGTATCACGTATCTAATAAATATGTATTTGTACAGTGGAAGTCTCGTCAGTGCTATTCATCATAACTGACTAACCTTTTAGCTCAGTTGGTAGTAGCTCTGCCTTCTGAACTATAGGTTGTGGGCTCGAATCCCACTCGGGACAAACATAGGTGTTTGTTACATAGGTGCACACAACGCCATCTAGCTCCAAACTAAGCAAAGCTTGTACTATGGGAACCAGATAACTGATAGAATACATAGGTACTTTTTGTTTGTAAATACATACATATAGAATACAATATATAACACTCAGACAGAACAAACACCTATGGACATCACACAAATGTTTGTCACGGGTGGGAATCGAACCCACAACCTACAGTTCAGAAGGCAGGGGTACTACCAACTGAGCTATGAAGCCAGTTATAGATATAACATTTGACTACTGTCTCATCTGTTGCACAGCGACGACGCAGTCTACGATGGTGTAGGTATGCTTGCGTAGAGGATACCTGTTCACTCTTGACTTGATCATCAGCTAGAATGCCACTTTGAACGGCTTCTTGCCTCTTGCACCCAAAGGCTCCCGCGGTGTCGTCGGTCCACGGGTGACTGGCCTACGCTACGCTACGTCTTCCGGTACGTCTACGTGGCCAAGAACCTTTCCTCCTCATCGGTTGTGGGTTCTGCGAGCAATGTGGCCTGCCTGTTGTCAGATAAAATTGATTATATTGAAATAATAGCCTACAAAAAGTTCTCGATTACGAACACTAAAAGGAAGGCTTATGCCCAGCAGTGGGATTACGACGGCTTCAAAAATAATGGTGTTATGACTGAATGAGCTCGTGAGGAGATTTTAATGTAGATAATATTTTTTTATTGAGCTGATTAGTAACGTTACATAGATATAATTTATTGAACTGGGACGATACTTTAGCTTCAATATATTATTGTGAAAATAAAGAAAATCTAAACAAGAAAATGTTGACACGAATAAAGCTTCAAAACCACAAAAGCCGAACAAGCACTGACTGACAGCAATTAAAATGAAACGATCAACTCGACAACAATAACCCCAATTTCAGTAGACCTACAGCTGCACCTGAACTACCCTACCAGACAGGTCATCCATAACTGGTTCTTGTTTAAAATCACTTCCAAACATCTAATTTCACCAGATCTACTCGTCCACTCTAAATGTTTGACAATACCGGTCTGGTTAAACTGGTTCTATTCAAGAGCTCTGGCAAACGTCCAATGTGTTAAAGAAACCGCAAGTCTATAAAAAAAAATGTCAAACAATTTGATCTGCAAATAATGTTGATCGAAATATCGTGTCGCGTGGTGTTTGCTGTAAACTGAGGCAAGCTTGAGCACAAGATGTCTCAAGGGTTCTGTATACTTTACCTTTACTAACAAGTAGAGATGTGCTGAGTTCTCGTATAATCAAAACCAAAATCAAAATCATACTCCATCCATATCATACTATCCTTAGTAATTTAAATGGCAGTTGGTAGTAGTTGTGGGTTCAATTCCTACCCAGGACAAACATTTGTGTGAAGAACATCGATGTTTGTTATTTGTGTTATATTAAATAAATAAATATAAATATGTGTGGGACATATCACGCAGCGCCATCTAGCCCCAAACTAAGCATAGCTTGTACTATGGGAACCAGATAACTGATACAATACTTAGATACTTTTTTGTTTGTAAATACATACATAGAATACAATATAACAACCAGACAATATTGCATTCTATGTATGTATTTATAAACAAAAAAGTATCTAAGTATTGTATCAGTTATCTGGTTCCCATAGTACAAGCTTTACTTAGTATAGGGCTAGATGGCGCTGTGTCTACAATAAAAAAAAATTGTTAGATATAAATGGTGACGTTTCCAGGATTAGTTTTATTCCTTAGGCGGCTCTTACAGCACCCGCGGGTAGAAATGGGGTGGTCCTATTATCCGCACACCGGAATCGCACGGTAACATAGATACGATCTAACATAACCATTGCAGTTTCAAAATTATCGTTTTAGAAATCTTCTGAGTGTATAGGTCAAGGGAACCCTAAACAAAAAAAACTAGGTACGTACCCTCAACTTGTGTATCGTACGATTTCTAGGAAACACGTTACGTACGTTAAATTGAAATAAGATGCACACTCGTGGGAAATGATACTCGTTAGTAACAGAAAATATTAAGTAGCCATGTTTTTTTTATTTGACTTATTATTGTAGTAGAGGACATCAACAGCCTGAAGAAGTCCACTGCTGAACACAAGCCTCCCCCAGAGAGCGCCACCTTGAGCGGCTGCACGACTCCTGCATCCATCGGATCTTTGCGGTTTTCACCAGATCGTCGGTCCACCTAGTGGGGGCCGGCCTACGCTGCGTCTTCCGGTTCGTGGTCGCCACTCGAGAACCGTTCTTCCCCATCGGTTGTCAGTTCTGCGAGCGATGTGGCCTGCCCTTGCCATTTCAACTTGCTAATTCTAAGAGCTATATCAGTCACTTTAGTTCGCCTGCGGATCTCCTCATTCTGGATCTTATCTCGCAGGGACTACTCCCTTATTAGGTACTTAGACGGAATTTGAAAGATCTAACCTACAATTATTGTGTAGTTATAAGCTCCTAACTATACTATTGAGTAGGTACTATGGCTAACGAGTTCTTATAAAATTTTTGTGACAAAGTGATACAGGCAAAGACTGAAATATTACTACTTTACTAGGTGGTAGGACTTTTCTGCAAAGTTCGTCTATAGGTAGGTACCACCACTTTGCCAGTTATTCTGCCGCCAAGCAGTAGTGTGTAAGCACTACTGTGTTCCGGTTTGAAAGGCATTGTAGCTAGTGAAATTACTAGGCAAATGAGACTTTACGAACTGATCTCATAGTCTAGAAAGCTTTTTTAGACTGTGTGATGTCTCAGGATGACGTGCGCAGTGCGCAGTGTCACGCAAAACTTTAATTTAGAGTTCCGAGTGACACTGCAATCTGTTATGGGCGGCCGTGTTGCTTAACACCAGGTGAACGACTAGCTCGTCATGTCATTCGTTTGCATAAAAAAATACGACGATATAATTTTTTTTTTTCTATATGTAATAATAGCAGCGTTTTACCTGAAATAAAACGCATATTAAAATACTTACCTTACTGGAACCTTATATTGAGAATAGCATTTCCGTTTCCGTCGATTTCCTGCCAGTTTTTCCGTACTTTTATACCTCGTTTCCTGTAAAGTGGCGCCACCTGGCGGATGCGCAGCATTTTAGTTTACTTGGAAAAGTGCAGCGCCATATTGGATCATTGGCTCAATTTTCACCAGGCAGAAGTTTAGTGAAAGGTTCCAGTAAGGTAAGTATTTTAATATGCGTTTTATTTCAGGTAAAACGCTGCTATTAAATAACTGTACCGTTACTGGAACCTTATATTGAGACGTGTTTGTTATCGCCTGGTGACGCCACTTTTAAAATAATTAAGTATTTAGATCCTTATTAAAATGACGCCAATGTGATGTGATGTGGCTTTTATGTGAAACACAGTAGATAAGTGTGGTTTTCTATTATGAACATTCAAATATAATTATATATTACATAACAAGAAGTGCAGTGAATAATATTCACACTAAGGCAATTTAGATTGTCAATTCAGCATTATGAATTGTGTTACAGATTGTAAATCATCGTATATGTTATTACCACTTCATGCCGGTAGACCTGATGAAATGTATTTAGCTGCTTGCTAATTGCCCTGCGCCAAAACTTGATTGAGAGAGACATTGTCTAAACATTTTAATACTACTGCTGATACTTTGAAGATGTGGTTTGATGCCATCCTCTTCAAACAGAGTTTTATCTCAGCCAAATACTGCTGTGTGTGAGGTGGTTTTGCAATACCTTCCTCTGATGAAATAAAACCTGACGTTTTATATTTGGTGCTTTCTATCCAGAATCAAGCATTAAGATTTTTACTGTTTACATGGCTATCTAAAGTAAAAATATAAATATTATATATTCGACAGACTTCAACCTTACACAATGATTAAAATCTTCTCTCAACATGCTTTGTCTGATATTTTCAGAACAAAGTAGTAATTGCAGTATGATGCGATGCCTGAAATCAATTGCTTTTGTCTAATAGGTACAACCATATAAATCAGCTGGCATTCCATCATCATAGTACCTCAAGGCTTTTGGATAAGCCTAAAAAAGAGCGTGAGAGCTTACTGACTGGATCTTTCGAGATACAATGCAAGGTGAAAACGATATGCCTACGACAGATTAAAAAATGGTTCTAGCGTAATTACGGTTAATACTCTTCCAAAGCTGGCCTTCCCTGTCAAGGAGAGGGTGCAGGTCACGATCCACCACGCTGGCGAAGAGTGAGTTGGTATGTAAATTTCCGAGCTATGACATGCGGTTTTACGTCACAAACTTAAGGAAATCATATTTTTTTAGTTTAAGTTAGGAATCTACGGTTCCGTCACTTTGGGCCACCCCGTATTTTCAAATTTCGTGAGCTGAATGCTCCAACTGTTTATGATTCATAAGTCGTTCAAGATCAACCATGCTTCAAATGCTCGGGCATTGAGATTTCCATGTTTTCACATCTCTGTGGGCTTAAACATCACAAACACGCCATTTGGCCGATGTTGGTGAGTCAGGTCAGGACTCGAAAAATGGTCATGGAAGCGCCCATGTGAGTAGATAGTTCATTTTAACACTGATAAAGACACAACTAGATAGGGATACTAACGTATTATATACTCACAGACCAGGTAGTAGATACTACGTATACTGATATGGGACGCAAAAATAGGGATTATCGGTTCTCACATTTCGTGTCAGAAAGTTTTACACAAGACGGGCTGTTCCGAACTCCCAACCATAGATATAACCATATAACCATACAATACTAGGGCGCACTATACTTACTAGTAGCTAGTCCGAATTAAACAAACCCGTTGTTTTTAATTTCATTATTTCTACACTGGCCAGTATTATTAGCAGGTGCCACTCTGGAGGATGGCGATGCAGCGATAGATGATCGGCATGACTTGCATTCAGCATGAATGGACGTATCATGACATGAGTGTATTTGATGCTGATCTAATACTTGCAAAAGTTTATTTAGCATCTCTATAGTTCCATTATTGGGCGACCTGGCAGTTTTGTTGTCGCTTGTCGCTTTTATTGGAGACTGAACTGGCTCGAATTTACTGGGCCGGGGCAAGGCAATGATATCTTACCTGTAGGTATGTGGTACGCCCGCCAAAACTAACACGAAGAGTTCAGGCTATTTTGCTCTGCCGTGCCGTCATCACTACCAGTCTTGCACTCCGAGTGTCCGGCAACACATCGCCACCAATTTGATAAAAATATGCTGATAAACGTCGTAACGAAAATTGCATTCTTGTCTCTTTCTAACAACAGTGGCGTATATACTCTCCATACTCCACAAACTTCATAATAAACATACGTAGGTATGTATAGGTGGCTTCTAGTTAGTTTTTAAAGCAGTGTGGTTCGACTGTAACGTCTCTATATTTCCAACTCACTGGGGCAAGGGCGTTGCTCGCTTGCAGTTCATAGACCACTCAAAACGTTAAGAATATCTTTTGGTAGTTTTAAAGGTTCCTCAACGTTTATTTACGGTTAAACAAAACACAAGGTACCTACCACAACAGGCAATATTTATTTTTCTAAGTACCTGACTATTTATTACTATTTATTTATACTAATATTTCCTTGCTGACAAGGATCAGCGCAAAATTTTTACTATTCTGACGAACCGCAGTGTTCATGTATTTATTTCAGAAAAAATATATATAGTCGAGAGAAATAGCAAAACTACTATGTCCCATTTTTCTTGCAATAATTGAGCTACCCAATTGTAAGAGTCAAAGTTCTTTTGGTGCTGTGCTCAGACACAATGGCAAGAAGGTCACCTCTTACAGTTCACAAGGTGCAAAAGGCCTGTCTGTATAAAACTGTATATTTTCAAAGGGATGCTCAACATAAACTTACTTTCACACCCAGTCCTGATTTGGTTGCAAGAAGTATGGAATACAATTCATGTATATCAAGTGAAATGGTGCGGCCATTATATTAACGCTTTAAGGTTGTAGGTAATTATAGCGGACGGACTGATCTATCCAACTTTGATATTTGAAAAAGAGAGGAGAGGCAACTAAAGAAGGTTATCTGCTACTTTTGGAATGCCCTTTATTTTTATAGATTTTATGAACAATTACAGACAGTTGTTCTGAGAAAATAAATGTATGTATGGATTAAATGCATATGTACGTGTATCAAAGCATTGTATTTGATGCTCTTTAATTTTAACTTCAAAATCATTCCTGCTAGGTGATCACGAAACTTCTATTACAATCTATAGAAACCCCAATTTGTTTGGATTTGACAGTTTCAATAAATGGTTTACGTGTATAATTACTAAGGAAGTTTTCCAAATTAGGAATTAAAATACTCTTGTTGCATTGCAATCAAAGTTCCATGATCACCTCATAGGTGTGCTCATTTCTGCACAATTCTGCTCATTTCATACCTTGGCTGATTTGGAAATGTTTGAGCTATTACTTCTCTCTGAAGGAGCGTCTGAGCATTTGTACGCTCTTTGCTACTTTTACGAGCGGGCTGCGAGCCCCGGTTGTGAGCCTAGCTCAGTGCCAGTTACAATGGCTATTTGAGGATTGACCTCAGGGAGGGCAGTTCCTGTGATACAATCCTGCGAGGATAGATCATTGTAAGTTTGTTATGACAAATTTTGCTCATTACATGTGATAACATCCCGTGCGGATGGCTATTCAATTTAAGACAAACTTTACTTTAGTTCACAGTATGTGATAGCATCCTGCGAGGATGACTCATTGTAAGTTTTAAAAGACAAATTTAATTCATAGTATGTGATAGCATCCTGCGAGGATGACTCATTGTAAGTTTTAAAAGAGAAACTTTAATTCACAGTATGTGATAGCATCCTGCGAGGATGGCTCATTGTAAGTTTTAAAAGACAAACTTTAATTCATAGTATGTGATAGCATCCTGCGAGGATGGCTCAGTGTAAGTTTGGAAAGATAAACTTTAATTCATAGTATGTGATAGCATCCTGCGAGGATGGCTCATTGTAAGTTTTAAAAGACAAACTTTAATTCATAGTATGTGATAGCATCCTGCGAGGATGGCTCAGTGTAAGTTTGGAAAGATAAACTTTAATTCATAGTATGTGATAGCATCCTGCGAGGATGACTCATTGTAAGTTTTAAAAGACAAACTTTGTTCATAGCATGTATGTATAACATCCTGCGAGGATGGCTCCTTGTAGGATTTTAAAGCATAAACTTTGTTCATAGCATGTAATAACATCCCGCAAGGATGGATCATTGTAGGATTGAAAACGGCATACTTTGCTTATATCATGTGATTGCATCCCGCGAGGATGGCTCATCGTAATTGGTAAATTTGTAAATGACAAATTTTGTTCATAGTAGTAACAAATATCCAGTTCCATGCGATGGAACGACAGGCTTTTGATTGAAAGTCGCTAAAGGTGGAATTCTGTTTACCGTAGTGTAACACGCAATCTGCCAAAACATCTATACAATCCATTATTATGGTGATCAGTGTCAGAGAGCCTTAATGGTATCTTGGTTCTGATATAACTCTTAATATTTTATAATTATTATAGGTTAGGTGACGATAGGTGTCATATTTATATACCTCCTCGACTGATGTTTGAACAAGAACACTACCCAGTCACTGAGATCGGTTAATATTTTTACGTAGTCAAATGCTGACGTTTTGCATAAGGACAATTCAACATATAAATAATTCATAATGACTATGACTGTCACTCTTAGGATTACGAAATTATCTTCAAAATCGATATCCTCTAGTATAACTTGAGATGACATGACATGCATTATCTATAAAACCTACCGAGGTACTTGTAGTAAGAAAATAAGAAAATTGTTATAAAGCTCACCCCTGCTTCGTATGGCTGGAACGCTTGTAATTCTGTGTCTGGAACCTTCGCCTGTTTGTTGCCTGAGGACGACAAACCTGAAGAGCTGCTGTCGCTGCTGCTGCAGCTAGATCTGCTTCGGTGCCGCTCTTTAGCAGGGCTTGAATGGCAGCCTGCTTTCGTTATCCGTGTGCTCTGTAACTTCAAGTCCATAATAAAACTACTGTAAGCACTACGAAAGATATATACACTGGCTATATAAAATTTAAACTGTAAGTGTCGAACGGCAAAAGCCGTTTAAGCATAATGTAATTGGTTTACTTACCAAGTGTGGGTACCACTTACTTTTACAATTTACTCACATATTCACTTTCACTATAATATAATTTAAATAATAATGTGAAGTAAAGCATATAGAAAATACACTTAATAACTTTGCAACTCACGCAGAGCCAGAGCTGCTGCGCACAAGTTGCTACGACGGGAACTCAAACGCCAATGATCCAATATGGCGCTGCACTTTTCCAAGTAAACTAAAATGCTGCGCATCCGCCAGGTGGCGCCACTTTACAGGAAACGAGGTATAAAAGTACGGAAAAACTGGCAGGAAATCGACGGAAACGGAAATGCTATTCTCAATATAAGGTTCCAGTAACGGTACAGTTATTTAATAAGTAATTTCTTTTATTACC
This sequence comes from Ennomos quercinarius, assembly GCA_910589525.2. Taxonomy (NCBI): domain Eukaryota; kingdom Metazoa; phylum Arthropoda; class Insecta; order Lepidoptera; family Geometridae; genus Ennomos; species Ennomos quercinarius. The sequence goes on along the minus strand of OU342504.1, from coordinate 14,909,133 downwards.
CTATTTTAGTATAATTTAACTTACGTAATAAAAGTTGTATAAGCTCTAGATCTTCTTATCAATAAATAAATAAATATTACGCAGAGAGGGAATTTTGAGTATAAATTTACAGTATCTTCATATTGTGTATAATTATGTACTTACTATTACTTATGCTGCGATTTAAGCAAGTAGAAACTGTTTTTTAAATAATTATATAGATTGCATTGACCGCAATCTTACCTGGGCCATAATTCTGTATGAAAACACAGATTCCACACGATACAGAAACCACGTCGTTATCGTGTCTTGTTCAAATCGTGTCACAGCAAGGAATCGACAATTTTTGTATTCTGTATAATCTAAGACAAATTATCTATGACAGGTTTTGGATACCTCGAGTGCGTTCCGAATTAGAACTAAAGGATTTCTCATCCCAAAACCACTAAAAAAATAAAATAAAGGAATGGCTTATATTTATGTGATACAACGAAGCCATGGGTAATTATTAAAAATTGACATAAAAACTTTAGAAATACCTTCACTTTACATCAAAATTCGTTTTATTTTGAATAATTAATATTGGCATAAGTGGTAGTAACTTTTAACGGGTCGATGTTTCGGAACGCGCCTAAGTGGAACATATGATTTTCGACAGTTCAAATCGCGCCAATCCCAGTTAATTCCACATTCATTTCGCGCGGTTTCGTTCTCATTTCATAGAGAATAGATTTTTGCAGATTTCTTAGGTAAGACAAGGAATTCGCGTGGTTTCGAAGCAAGGAATCGTAAATTGGTCATACAGAATTAGGGTCCAGATGGAAAACGACGACATGGTCTACGATAGTACTCGCTTGCCTAGAAGAGTACTTACCTCAGTGGGATTAAATTTTAACGCAAAGGCACCTAATACCTAGGTTCCTTTGCGTTAAAATTTAAGGCAGTCTCAAGCGAAAATAACCTAGGTCTGTGGTCTCAACGTACTTTGTCGAATAAATCTACAAGGTAGGTAGGTATTTTTACAAACTCTACTTATATTAACAAAATTTAAAGCAATAAAACTTTAATATAATTTGCTTATGATAATGTTATATCAGATTATGCAAATTTTATAATAAAGAAATTGATTTTATTTAGGTAGGTATATAATTAAAACATATATTTGGATTAAAATCCGCCGTCTGACCATTTTGACTTGGCATAACCTTTTTGACCTTATTAGACAAAAATATGATAATAATTATAATATATTCTGCAAATTTAATTAACGTCGGTATATTCGTTAGATTTTTTATTTTTTTATCTCACACAAAAATAATAAGAATACTAAGAAACTGTTAATAATTATTTATTTGGAATGAATCCAAAATTATATATTCAAAAGATACCTATAATATAAAAATTAAAATAACATTATTTAATTAACGTTAATTTTTATTCCCAAAAGGCACCGATTCATATAATACTATAATTTATTTCTAAACTTTAGAATTGAGTTCACTTTTGGAATCTCACATGTTTTTGGTTTCAGTAAAATCGGTCAGTATTTCCTCCGTGAGTCTGAAAGAGATAGATCACTTTAAGCGATAAGACCGCCCATTGTTAAATTTTTGCTAAGTTCATTCTCCTAGGTTTTCGGTTTGTATTTAACTCTTTTTTGATAAACTGTTTATCTAAGTATAGATCTATCTGCAATAATTATTTGATTTCGTGTGTTTATACAAGTGAGGACCTTTAATTGGCTTCGTAATGGCATACTTTAAGTTTCTACGATGTATGAAAAGCTGTTGGTCTTCCTACAATAAATAATTAATAAATAAATATTGTACGCGATAATCTCTGGAACTACTGATCCGATTCTAAAAGTTTATGTCATTATTAGAAAGTTACTTTATGCCTCAGTGACATAGACTATGTTTTATTGTGATAAAAACTTCCACCCTCAACCACAGAATAGATAATACAGTACTATGTACCACAACGACGCTCCTTTTGTGTAACATATCACTCAATTGTGCAACGACTGCACGGATATTAATTAACCCGTGCAAAGCCGGGGCAGTTGAACTAGTGAGTAATATAATTATACCAGTAGATAAAACGGTTTAAATAATTTTGATCATATTGTCAGATTAAACAAATGACAATAAAACATGGTGTTAATGTGTTGAATGTGACACATTCTTAAAAACTTGAACGACTTGGTTGCTCGTCAGATAAACATCTATTTTCCATTATCATCGTAATGAGTTAGGGGAAAAATAACTTATGCTAAAGCTTAGGTTTTAAGATTCATTTCTGGGCCCTTACTCGCTATGACCATTTGGACACGTAACGCGACACGTTACGATATCTTCGTGAAAATGGTTTTGGGTTTAAAATCTTTTAGTCTATACTCTCAGTTTAAAATGCTATTCTGTATGCCTTTGTCAAATTTGACAAATGCAACTAAGCTCGTTATACGCACGTTGAAACATAGAAAACACTGACCACAAACAACCTAACGCGTGGCATACAGTAGAATACAATTTTTTCATTTCATGATTGGCAAGAAATTTTATGTGGCATAGCGAATAAGGCGCCTGTTGTAATTTTGTAAGTAGACAGCCAACCACCATAGCCTCTGTGGTGTGGTGGTTGAGCTCGAGGTGGCGAACACGAACTGGAAGACGCAGTGCAGGCACTAGGTGGACCGACGATCTAGTCAAAACCGCGGGGAGCCGATGGATGCAGGAGGCGAGCAGCCGCTCAAAGTGCTGCTCTGTAGGGGAGGCCTATGTTCAGCAGTGGACGTCCCCGGAAGCGATGGGCTCGACTCCCGCAATAGGAAAAGTATTTGAGCACAGGAAAAAGCGCAGTTGTTCTATGTCTGGGTGTTGTGGGAGCAGGGTTCTCGTAGTTCCTGGGTCCCTAGATATAGGTACTGGAAATACTAGTTATGGTTATGGATCTATGTAGGTAGATATATGATCATTGTAAAAAAAATTAGGTACAAGAAGTTACTGAAACTGCCCGCTTTATTTTTGCTTTCGTTTTTTATCATATTTCTCTTTTTTTTACCATTGCTCTATTCTAAACCTTTTGCTATTCATATTTTCATAATACAACCACATTATAATACTTAGTCTTATAGACTACGATTTTTTCTACAAAGCTTTATTACACTGTATGTGTATAAAATTCCAATTACGAACATAATGCATTGCCTGATTTGATTGTTGTGAAATCGATACTGCTTCTGACAGCAGTCGCTTTTCAATACAATCGATTGTTTCGTTTCCGTCGATATGTTTGCATTGATTATAATCGGTTCTTGCTGCGATTGATGGTCGTGATTCTCATAACTTGTTCTCCTAAGTTTACAGGTTTGATTTTATATCAGTCAGTAGGTTTAAGCCATTTCGATATTATCTACTTAGCATATTGATTAACTTGTGTTGCCTTTGTCAAGTATCATGTTTTATACATCCTCTGGTGAATGAAGACTTCGACAGGAAAATATTTTATCAGCGCAGATTTATTTGTATAATATTGCTGGGCACATTATAATCTTTGATTTTACGTGTTTTAGTTTACCTTTTCTTAATGAAACTTTATAGTATGATTTATTAGACCTACCATGATTGAAATACATTTCATCGTTCGTTAAACTATATTGACCAATTAATAACCAATTCATCTCATAGTTATCGATTATATCACTATAAATGATAAGGTCCAACATTGCCTACAATTTTTACTTTTATTCTATTACTTTAATATTTTCAATCATGCATTACATCACAAATATTAATTAAGGAAATTAACATGCGTTCTCAATAAAGTGTTATCTTTATGAGTCCGAGATGTAGTAACGACCTGGAGGTGTAGGTATAGAACGTCTAGCCCAAACTGGTACCAATAATTGATTTCATTATCATAATGGTTTGGTCAGTAGTTGGTAGAATATTCGTTGAAGATATCTATGGCATCTAAGTTGAAATACGCGAATTGGGGCGACATGCGCATAGTGCATGGTCATTACGATTTTCATTTTTCTTTTTTGATTTGTTTCTGGTCATATTGAGCAAAAGTAGGTATGTTAAGAATATTCCTGGCTTTTGAAGAAAATTCGACAATGGCGGTTGTGAGTTTTGAATTGTTTACCAAAACCTGTGTATTTTTTTAATTTTAATGTGTTATAATGGTGTATTATTATTCCTTAAGTGTTTTTGTTAAGTGAACGTGCACGAGAGTTGGCAAATGGTGCCAAGTTTATATAACCATGCATTTTCGTTTTTTCTTCAACGGCTTTTCAGAGCCTTCAGTAAAATATCCACCATTTTACTGATGGCATTTTGACTGAAAAAATAGGACAAATTTTTACTCACTTGACATTGGCAGAATTATTGCTAAAAAGCGATAGAAAGCCATAAACGAAGAACAAGAAGAAGCATATTCCTCATTTGCAAGCGTTTATCAATGGAAAATCGTTTAAATCTTAGATTTGACATTTCTTCATTTTTGGCAAAGGGATGCTTTATATGATTTTTCTTTCTTTGATTCTTTCTTAATTTCTTTGTATCATCAGTTCTCAAGACCAAATGCATTTTAGAATCTTTTTAAAGTATCAAATAGTTTTAAAAATCCAATCGCCCATCTCAACTATCAAATAGTCTCTGGTTAAGACTCTGACCGGCCAGCTAATTACTTGTTACATTATACTAACTACCGATAAACACGTACCTACTCGGCTATCGAAGAAATTCATTCGTTCATTAGTAGTTTGAATAATTCTGTGAGTCACAGAGTTTGTTGCGAAATATATTGAATGATCTAGTTGCTTTGTAGAAATGCTTTATAGGATGGTGACATGCGATTGGGAAGTCGCGATGTTAGATTGGTATAGTTATGGTATAGTTGTTTTGGTCGGTCATAATGTCCTCATTATGACCGACCAAAACAACTATCAATACCTAACCCCTAATACCTAACCTAACTAATTTTCACGTTTAGATTCCTCTTTGGCTCCTGCCAAAGAGGAATCTAAACGTGAAAATTTTATAAGTAAGTAGGTAATAAAATTTATAAACCAACTTTTTCTGTACCTATGTTTTAAAACGAATATTATAATATTATGTGCGCACGGGCTCATTTACATGTCTACTCCAATAATAATAACTAGTGATAGCTTATGTAGACCACAACCTATTCTCGAAGAAGCGGAGAGCCTTTGGATGGTAGAGGCAAGAGCCGTTGGTAGTGGGCATCTTCCAGCTGATCATGATGATGATGTTTTGCATTAAACATTGAAATGGATGATGAATACCAATAATGCTGTTGGGAAATTTAAAAATAGCATTGATAATAATAGCTATAATTTATCACCGTCAACCGACAATCTAAAAACATCTTTCCAATCTTAAAAGTAAATTTTAAGATGTTCGTTAATTAAATGTTAATAGTTATGGTTAATTTTAATTCATAAAATGTCTCTTATGTAAAATATTCACAAATATCTATGTCAATGCAATTTATTTCATACAATATTTACAAATAAGTCAGTGTTTAAGTATGCCTCTAAATGAATTAGTTCTATGTTATTATTCAAAATACATAAAATTTAATGCGAGTCGTGTTTGTGCTTATGTAACGCGCTATTTTATTAGCTGTTAATATTAATTCAATTCGATATCAATAAAATTACTATAAAGTCCTTCTATTTACTACGATTGGTTGTCAGTATTCGATTAATATGTATAGGAAACAAAGTATTATTATCGCCTACTCATCAATAAAACTACCATTTAATTACGTCAAGGCAAGCCGTAAAAATAGCCATCAATCTTGTAGCTTGTCTTGTCTGACAGGTTACATATAAGGGCAAACGGTTAACCAATGGTTATAGACCGAGCACAATATCGTCGCCATCTTTGTTAATCGTTTTGACCGATTGGTTAATCATTTAGCAGCTGTTTGTTCAACCGGCCAATAAGTTGACAGTATCAATCGAAGACGAGATATATTATCCACTTGATGTTTTAATTTCAATAACATTTGCATTTTGTTTACTAATTAAAGTTCTCTGTCTCTCGGAGAAAGTTAAAATGCTTTGCTGGTTAGTTATTAAGTGTCATGGAATTTTTATGGATTTCGGTGTTCACACGTTGATTCTGTGTTCTTACAAAATATGTCAAATAACTGGACACAAAAATACAAACATCTAAATAATTTGATGTAAAAGACGTTTGTACTGGCTCGAACGTTTCTTTCATATTCCTGAACCTTGCGTGAGCTTGGATAATGTACTGTATAATTTCAAAGCCGCAGGCGTGGGAGGTCAGGCGCCTTCGGAGGCAGGTGCTGGCCGCCCTGTTGCGGTGCTGGATGGAAGACCTGACTCCACCGGAGCCTGGGCAGAGGATGGTGGAGGCCATCCGCCCGGTCCTCCGAGAGTGGGCGCGGCAGCCATTCGGGCCGCTGACCTTCCGACTGGTGCAGGTGCTTTCCGGACAGAGATGTTTCGGAAAGTACCTGCACCAGATCGCAAAACGGGAGGCGACTCGGCCTGCCACGAATACGCTGCTTGGGATTCTGAGTGGTGAATACCATACTCGGCAGCGAGAGAGCGTGACATGCTATGGTTTTCCTCTGTGAGGCAGCGATGACGCAGAAGGAAGCCGCGGAGTGGGTCAGGGAGGCCGATGCCAACTCTGACCCGCTCCGGCGCAGACGGACCGGGGGACGGAGGAGACGTTTTGTGCGCCTTCTCCATCCTCCGTAATGGGATCGGTGGCGGATAGTCGAGAGACTTTCCGCCTCACCTACACGGCACACGTCTGGTGAGTAACCAAGGTGGAAAGTTACCCACCCACTGGCGCGACCCAGATAGTGAATACTAGCGCGACCCTATCTTGCCTTATCCTGGCGGTGGACGGATCACGGGGGGGTTTAGTGGGTTTGAGTCCCACATACCCCCTGCTATCACCCCCGTGATGATGCTTGTAGAACAACAGTTACATCGTTTGTCAGTTCTACGAGTGATGTGGCCTGCCATTTCAACTTGCTAACTCTAAGAGCTATATCGGTCACTTTAGTTCTCCTGCGGATCTTCTCATTCCGGGTCATATCTCGCTTATACTGTATAATATTCAGTTACTAAAAAAGTTAATTCTTTACAAACTAACTCTAAACATGCCTGTAAGTTTATTCATTTTTATCATCACATGAAATAAAATTTAGTGCCGGTAAAATGCATGAGCGCGCGGTACACAAAAGAAACTGCACAATAATTGCAAAACACTGGATGAAATTTACACCAACAAAAAAAGTATGCATAAGCTACTATTTGAATGGCTTTTTCTACCGAAGCGTTTTGTGACCAATTAATTTCTTATGTTGATTAGTGTTTATTGTTCATTGTGGGCTTTGCGGGTACCTATTGTTTAATGTTTATGCGCCATGGCCTTAAATTTCAAAAGAAATAGTATGGTGAGAGCTAAGAAAGTATCTGTTACACTGAGGAAGAAATTTACTCTCATCTACTTGGACGTATGATAGCTTTTTTAAACGTACTAACTAGGAACAAAATATATTTATAAAACTGACATAATTATTTCTTTAGACCCAGAATACTAAATCTGTAGAACAATCAATGATGTTTTCTCAGAAAAATTCGGTAAAATTTCGTATAATTTGAGAATCACGAGAGGCGAAGAACGTAGCTTCATTGAAATTATTGTTATCTACGTTACCGTTTCAAGTGGATGACATATCGTTATTTAGAGCTACAATAAATTTAATATTATTAACTCTCCTAATCTCATTAGTATAATGGCTGCGTTATACATTAGCATCATCTCTCTTCGATCTAAATCAGAATCAGGTCCCGTCATTCTAGCAATAAGATTTGGGATTTCATAGAGGCAATCCATTATGATAATTTCATTATCAGCTGTTATTCCATAAGCAATTGAATTAATGATGTTTGTTCCCGTTTTGGGACAGTTAGTACTTTGTTTATTAGTCATAGAGAGTACCTTCGCGATGTGTTAATACAATACGTCATTGACTTTTGAACATCACATATTATTATTCAATATTTTTGTGTACTAGCTACATCAAAAGAGCTTTACAATTTTAAGGAAAGTAAATTTTCATTCAGCTCTTGTGTGCTCATAGTGTAAATACACTAGGTACCATTTTCTATTGAATGCAATAATATATTAAAATGTTGTAGTAATTAAATAACGGAATTATGAACAAATTACCGAGTGTTAGTAGACGTAGTTTTGGTCAACATAATTATCAGTAATTTATTGATTTTACACAAAATGGCCTGACGCCCGATGCCAAAACTACCAAAGATTTATGGGAATTCATGATTAATATCCATTTAGCTAGTTTGGTAACCTTTGAATGACATAAATTACATGAGAATGTGACAGATTGCAATCTTAAGTACAAATATACGAGAGGTGATATGGGACAGCCTTGTACTACTGCCTTATTGATGTTTATAGCATAGACTTAGATGATATTATAATACCATTAAGATATCAAATTACTTAGTATTTTATAAAGAAAATCTTATGTTTCAACGATTAAAAACATTTCTTAGCAAATAACCAAAATACTATCGAATCGACTCACTTTTTATTTTTCCTTCTAAATAATATAAGGAGTTTTCACGTGAAACCTTGTTCGTTAAAGCTAAGCACCTGATCCGTAGCCGTCTTTTCTGAACAAACTAGTTTCAATAGGTACCATTCTTTCCTGAAAAACCTATTCTGTTACACATAAAAAAAGTCTATGAAACTTCACATTGGCAAGGCGTCGGTGTCGCAGTGAAATCAACAAGCGAGTGCAACACGGTTGGCACTCACCCGAGGTGGTCTCATGTTTACGACATCGTTATATCGTCTGCGTCCCGGCGTCTCCAGACACTCACGCCACTTCACAGATAGCTATGACTTTTTATTTAGAGTGACCGTTTGACCCCTATCACCTGAGAATAAGTTAGATTTTTAAAGTAATGTTCAATTTTTAAAGAACGGTTCTTGTCCTATAGATCACAACGTTTGCTGATTAAAAACCTTAATAATTACTAAATACACAAGCAGTTTCAGCTCTGTAATTTACATAACTTCTACTTTTGAAACAACATGACTGTTTTATTTTATTTTAGTTGTTTCATGATGATAGGTATAGGTATATTAATTATTATGGACTATAAAGTGTACGTAAAAACATACGCTTTGAACCGGAAGAAGGGAGGGACTTGCATGAGATGTAGCGATCAACTGCTAAATTTGAAGAAGGGAAGTAGCTACCTACTAATGTTATTGGCAATCTAGTACATTTGAACTGATTTTTAATCATTAAAAACAATATTACAACTTTTTCAATTTTAAGGCTTTATAAAATCAAAGATTTATTTTAAGTAGGAAAGTGGAATATTTATCTACTGATGTATGAATCAAACGGACATTTAACGCCAAAGTCATCATAACGTTTTCACCAAATTACATTACATTTTAAATCACCGCCTCTGCGGTCTTCAATTTCACCCTGCCTGATAAATTAAACACTTTATTGGTCTAAACCTAATTAATTATGTTTTTGCTCTCTAATAATGTACAGTTTATTGAGGGCAAATAGTACAGGAAAGCTGGATGTGGAGCTGGAGTGATGATACAATTATTTATTATTTATTATCTCATATATTTTTGTTTGAGTTGGCAACAGCCGATACACTAAAAACGCAACTGGATACATGCGAAGCATTCTGGCAAATAACTTTGAGTAACTCTTCTGTAGATACAGTTAGGTATCACACACTATGGTATTATACTGATAAAATAGTTTAATTTGTCTCAAGACTACATTCCCTTTCTTCTTACTCTCTGATGTAGACATTTTGTTGCCCAATATATTATATTCACCTCTCCACATCGTCCATCCAGAAACTGTAAAACACATTTCAACCAACTATTTTACGACTGTCTGACCCCTTGTTCCGGTTACGTCTCCTTAATTACATATTTTCCATCGTATTTCTTGTTTTATTAAGAAGAATGAAGATGCTTTTGAGCCACTTTGATCCGAGATGTCAAACAGCAGGAATTAGTTCAAAAATATCTTAGTCACTACCGGCGCCGATATATTTTTTCGCATAGTGTACTATTTGGCAGGCGTTTCGTTATATATTACTTTGACGACCTTAGTCTGGTTGCATCGAATTTTTGTGGTGATAATGCTTCAGCTGTGCAGTTTGTGTTGTTTTTAGTGCAAAATTCTTGGGTGGTCTATAAGGCGTGGGCTGGTTTAATACCCTGAGGGGACGGACTCCTTCACTATCTTTTCATATACTTACAGCTCATAATTTGTAAATATGATAGTGTTCTTCTTCTTTCCTGAAATTTATTAGCACTATTCTATAACTTAAAATATAATTTACAAATAAAATCTCGTTAGTTTCGTGTCTTTCTTTATAATATTCTGCTGTATAAGACAGTTCTACACATTTTTACAATAAAATGGTTAACTTTAGACATCTAACATCATTTTGATTAAATCTCCTAATAAATATTTTTGATAAAATGTAAAGTAAAGCTGTTATAATATTTAAGTAGATACCTATGTCTTAAATAATTGAGCTAGGTACTGTTTTGAACAGTAAGCTCATAAAACGACTGACTATAACTGTAACTTTTTAAAGCTGCAAATCATGATCACTGAGATCATAGCAGCCCACATCCTTCACCGTTAAATCTTTGATAATCTTATAAAATCCAATGACAATATTAATCACTCCGCTCCCGTTGCGAGACACAATGTCGACAAATTTTCAAAAAAATCAGTTATTTTTAAATCCAGACGCGCAGAGTTCACTGTAATAATAACAATCATAAATCGTACGATCTCAAAATAAAGAGATTTTTAGCGTCTAATTGAAATAAAGTGCCGCTTATAAAATTTAGTGAATATGGAGTTTCGTGGTAAAAGACGATATATTATTTTTTAGGCTGGTATGTGTTGGGAATGAGTTATAGTGGTGGTAATTAGGAGTTATGGCTGTTTAAGTGGGTGTAGTAAAACGGTCGGTGAATATGATTCTTTAAAGAGACACCTTTTAATTTCTTTAATGTTTAATGGTTTAGTTTAATGTATATTCTACGATGTTCGAAATTCGATTTCACTTTCGGTTCTTGATTTGTTGAAATTTCATATTCAGAAAGATCAGTTTTAAAATGATGAATAGTGTTTTATAAGAATATACGAAATATTCGAATAAAAACTGGTATTTCTAAATAATCTATAATAGGTAACATGGTTTAGCACCTACCTGTTTTTATTTAAGTCATGGTATGTGATCTGTGTGTTGTTGAAATGATCAATCATATCATTTAAAAGAAGTCATTGCGATCCAATTACTTTCAAAATACATATTTTATGCTTACTTACACATTTTGATCCAAATTTAATTATTAGTATTTGCAACGTTTTAATTGATGCCACTTACCTACCAATGAAAATACTGGTTTATGTACCTCTATCTACTCTACTGATCAATACAATCGGAGAACCTAGTAAGTAAATGAATAGACAATTACATATATTAGAAATTCCTGTGTTCGCCTTGCAATAACGGAGGATATTATAATATTGCGGCTTAATAGAGACATTTCGTATTATCGCGGCACTGCTTTATCTGCCTACACACGTGTTTTGATTACAAAATCCTTTTATGGAGGCTCCTACTTATTATTACTACATGGGATCCAAAATGCAGTAAATGCATGCTGCGTTAATGTAGGTAGGGTGTCAAACAAAGGTCGTAGTTTAAATGCTTCATGTGCACCAGAGATCTTTCATAAAAAATCTTACATCCTTTTCAAGTGCGTTGAATAAGTAATTATCTTCATCATCATCATCAGCCTGAAATCACTGCATCCACTGCTGAACTTAGGCCTCCCCCAGAGAGCACCACTTTGAGTGGCTGCTTGCCTCCTGCATCCATCGGCTCCCCGTGTTTCTGGCCAGGTCGTCAATCTACATAGTTGAGGGCCGGCCTACGCTGTGTCTTCTGGTTCGTGGTTGCCACTCGAGAACCTTTCTTCCCCATTGGTTTTCAGTATAAGTACTGAATTATTTAATTCAAAATGTCCAGTCGGTTCTTGGCCATTTCAAAATCCGCGTAGTTACTTAAACTTGTTGTATTAAATTAAAATGATTTAGAAATAATTACTTGCGGCGGCTTTGTTATTAGATATTTAATTGAAATTCCTTGAGATGGAATGTGATGAATGCGAAAACATCTGTTAAAATATTAGTTGGACTCTACTTATATTCTGGGTATTTAGTTTGATATAATCTAAAAGCTTTTAAGTTACGCCTATGTCATTTTAAATAAGATTAATATAACGATTGGGCTTTGTTCTTCTGATGTCATGGGTGGTGGGGAACCGAAGTTCTTAGAAAATTAAGAGTTATAATGAAATAGCAGTCAAACACAAATCTATTTAAATAAATGCTACAGTTATAATTTCATCTTCTGTTTTTGTACAAATAAGTTAACTTATGATGCGGCCAAAAGTGTAGCACGTTTCGCTTACCAATGGCCTATTCACTCTGAACTTGATTCATTACAATTAGATACATGTTCCATACATTAGCCATCAGAAATTTTAGTCTTAGCCACAGTTATGGTACGGAGTGAAATAAAGGCGTCCATAACTAGATATGGAGCTTACATACATACAGTATACAGTACGATTAATGATACGGCGATATGGGGATACAGCGACCGGATCTGGCATATGATACATATCCGAACCCGTTCTTTACATTTAAGTTTGCATCCAATTGGTTCACATTTAAAATGGGTTTCAATTTTAGCCCTGCTTTATTAGTCTTTCTTCCTTTTGGTTTTCTTTCACGTAGATTTTTCCTAGCTCTCTCACTAATAATCACTGTGTAGCGGAAGAATAGATTTGATGTTTCTGTCAACAAGCTTGAAATAAGTAGGCAAAGAAAAAACACTGAGTGCTATTCCACGGTTATGCAGTGTTTATTAGTAAGGGGGTCAGTGTGTATCTTAGAGGAATTTAGTAGTTTTGCAATTACATGAGAAGCATGTGTCTTGTAGCATTTAGTTCACCAATGTACTAGTACTCTACTAATTGGTTGTTGTTAATGCATTATAGAGTTTTTATCAATCTATCTTATTCTTCAATCGATTATAATTTTAGCATATACACAATCATTCATGTCCAAGCATCATCGTTAACATATCAACGCTGCGTTTATTTAACTCCTCTTACATATTCATGGATGTTTAAATGTACAACTTAGTTGCTTTGAAATTTAAACAGAACCGAGTCTTACGAACTGAGCATACATTTCACTACTATAAGTTTTGATATAACACTATTATAAACGCATTTTATGCGATTCTACCATTATAGTTGCTGTAGAATGTTGATGATGAAATCATATTCATAGCATTATAATATTTTGAAGTCTAGTGTTGTTAAAACCATTAAAACAGAAATAAAACCATCTGTATGTTTAAAATTTGTGTCCTAGAGCTTTGCAAATGATATGATGAGTATAGACAAATCAACAAGCAAATAGGCAATGTATCAAATAATACATGACCTGTAAATCAAAGATATAACTTGCCAAACAGTAAAATCGTGATGGGCCTTTTCATTGCCATTTTAGAATAGGCGAAAGCGCACTTACATATTACTTAGCCTAGAAATATCCCTTTCTACACCCATGTGCTTTCAATAATATTGACGTTTATGTTATTCGGTAGGCAAACAGATTTCGGATACAACACTAAAGGGCTGAATTAACTTTCAAATAGATAACCTTGTGGCTATAAATATTGGAAGTATAGGCTATTTCAAGATGAAGAGAAAATCACAAGTGTCTTATTTATGTATCTTATTGTGTTAGTAGCAGATTACAGTAGGTATAAGATATATCACAATTATTTTACTTATAAACCCATATTAGATTTCTTTAAGTAAATGCATCACAGAACTGCATAATTGAATTGAAGTCAATCTTACTATGGATAAAGACTACCTGAACGCCTTTACAAAACAGAATCTTTTGACGCAATTCTATTTTACTTAAAATATACTTATTATAGAATGGTCTTTGTATTTTTTCACGTATCACGTAGGTTCTGGATCGTAACTAGAATTATTTGTGGAACCCAGGAACTACAAAATACTATGGTTCCGTAAAGAACGAGTAGGTGTTTACGTTCGTTTACATGCACTTGTTATACTTGACCTGTCGTAGGAATCGAATTCGCAACTTTCGGGATATGATCCGACCATAGAAAATAAGTAATAGTTGCATAGTTACTAAAGTTTGTTCTACTAAGTACCGTCAAAACGCTTTTTTCAAACGGACTGTCAATCTTTTCAACTCGATTTATTGTGAAAATGTAGATATGTTCACAATGAGGCGGCATTTTTACAAATCAATCATCAGTAATCTGATCTTTACCAATAATTAATAATTCTGTTCAGTCACGTTCTAATATAATTTATATGGCATTGACTATTACTCAAGATTTATATTTTCTTTTCACCTGTTATTTATCTATCACTGTTATCTGCTAGGTAGTATTTTTTTCTTTTATGACATTGTAAACTCTATAACCACAATACAATTATTTAAGGCTTTCTTATGTAATCTATTAGCTTCTAAGCAGCTGTTGCTTTACGATGTAAAATAAAATAATGAAAACAAGTTCCACGAACATTATTTAATTTCTGTAATCTTTTATTACCATTATCATTATCATTAACTACTAAAGTGTCACATCTCAACCACAAATATACTCTTTGACTAAATACCATCGAAGACTTGCCGTATCCGTCGTATTTCAATCAAGACGACCAGCTACCACCCTGTATGTGCAGTATTTTAAACTAGTCTATTTCCGACTCACTGATGCTCTTGTTTGGACGTTTGTTTTCATATTGGGAAACGACCGATCGGTAGCTGTTAAATGTTTTGGTCGTCCGTCCGTCGATCTGTTATCAGATTGGTTTACTGATTGAGTTGTATCGTGAGCTGTTTCGTCAAAACATCGCACTTACTTAGGTAGGTACCTACTTACCTGACTCTACTTTTATTTATTTTGTGTATTTTGTATTGTTGAGACAAGATAAAACCAGGGAATGAAAATAGTACAAGTAAAACGTCTAAATATAAAAAAAGATAACCTATGATCAAGAAAGGTTCTTGAGTGGTGACCACTCAACTCAACCACCGGGCTGATGCAGACAACAGTCAACACAAGGTGTACCGACGATCTGGTCAAAACTGCGGGGATCCTTTAGCAGGCAAGCAGCCGCTCAAAATGTATGTATTATTTTTCTTCTTGTTCTTGTATTTGGTTATATTCTGTTTTGTGTGCCAAATAAAATAAATAAATAAAATAAAAATAAATCAATAATAATAAATATGGTGTGGACATTTCACACAGCGCCGTCTAGCCCCAAACTATGGATAGCTTGTACTATGGGAGTTAGATAACTGATAGAATACATAGATACTTTTTACAATTATATCACCCAGACACAGAACAAACACCAATGTTCATCACACAAATGTTTGTCCTGGGTGGGAACAAACCCAAAATCTACATAATTACTGGGCAAATGAGACTTTACGAAAGTCTAGAAAACTTTTTTAGACTGGGAGATGTCTCAGGATGACGTGCGCGGTGCGCAGAGTCACGCGAAACTTTAATTTAGAGTTCCGAGTGACACTGCAATCTGTTATGGGCGGCCGTGTCGCTTAACACCAGGTGAACGACAAGCTCGTTAGGTCATTCGTTTACATAAAAAAAAAGATAATATGTTCAGCAGTGTACGTTCAGGCTAATGATGATGATACTCCTGCAACCATTCCACCGTTATCTCTAAAATACTTTGCTATTGTTAGCTTGCATTCAATCGAGAATATTTCGATAGGTTTCCTAATACCGTTGAGTACCTAAGTTAAGTGCCTACACTGTGACCGCGAGACCTCAATAGTTAACATAACAAAGCGTACGAGCTTTAGGCCTAAGGTCACTGAGTTAGGTTTAACAACTGCATTTAATAAGGGTAGGTAGTGTTAGGTACTGTGTTATAAATTTATTTTATGAGTGTTTGCTGTGAGAATATGATCGTTGCGTGCAGTAGCTTGGGTTAATATTATATTAGGTGACCAGTATCTTTTGAAAGGATCCAGGCAGAAAGGCAATACATGAGAGAGCTATTGAATGGAGCAGGAAGTGATGGGAATACCAATAAATAGATTCTAGTTTAAGTTGCATCAATGCAATGTAATTGAATACTGGATAGAACTCTTTAAAGTCAACGATGCGATTGTATTTGTTTAAACAGCATCGGTTTCTTGTCAATTGCTTCTATAATACGCTTGAATAGGACACTTTATTAAATTATTTCTAAATCTTTTGACCAATGTATTTTTAAAGTTGTTGCTGTGTTTTTAACTACTTCATCGGCGTGCCACTATTTTTTAACTGAACGTAATATTATTATTTGCTATTTTGATACCTACTATCTGTTCCATAATGCAGCTCGCACAATCTTGCATCACCATAAATATGTGATCTTTATTTATATTAATCCCATTTGAAGCCTGCTAACTCGTACCACCCAGAAAAGCAATATCGAGGGAAGGCTTACAACCTTCAAGCTCGTTTAGATGCATTACATTTCTCTTGCGAGTAAGTTAACCTGTTAATGGCATAGCAAAATATATCACTTTTTCAGGCTAAATGATGAAATAAGGCAAGTTAGAACGAGGCAGTTAAAAAAAATAAAATGTCGATTGAAGAAATTGATGCTACAAAGAGTCTGACTCGTACAAAGCTAATTTTTATGTGAATTTAATAAAGAGGAGATGATTGAAGGCCGTGTGGCCCCGGTTTGCAAATAGGGCCACCCCATCTTTTCCCATAAGCGCCGGTTAATGGAACATCCATGGAATGGGCAGCAGCATTGTCCTCAGTAAACTTAAATCTTCTGCGATCACCAAGCCACCTGCCAAGCGTATGGTAATTATGGCAAATCCTCTCTATGATAAGCGTTCAAAATGGCGTTTTATGGAAGCCTATGTGCACCATTGGACGTATTTCGGGCTGATAATGATGATAATGATGATTGAAGAAAGTTTAAATGGGAAATCCGCCACCTCGGAGGCAGATAGCCGTAAGAGTTTTGCCGCCCTACCTACGTGTGTAACGTTCGCGGGAGCAGATGATAATAATTCATATAATATATTTCGAATTTACATTCAACATTCGTAATATATTAAACCAAAAAAGAAAGGAATAGGAAACTGGAGAAGATACTATTAACACAACAATACACATTAGCAGTACTACTGGTAGCTACTTGAACAGTGATTTGATCCAAAACACTATCCCGTTCTTGACACTCCACAGCCGTAGGTACGAAGTGTATGTACCTACAGATTTGTACAAACACGTATATCCGCTTTATTAGCACAACTGTACAGAATGTGAGTGAACGCATATTGAGTCTATTTCAAATGAACACTCGGACTTACGTCTTCTTATTGTGGAGTTAGACTTAGTGAATAAGATATCATGTTAATAAAGACATATACGAGGACTATAGATACGTATAGGCGCGACTACAGTTCCATTTTAAAACGATATGTTTTTTTTATAGAATATCGTGCCTGTTGAATACTTTTTCATAATTATGTGAAATAGATTTGCACAATTAGATTTATTTCTAAAGTACTTAAGGATTTTTTTTCCTATTTTCATGCTATATGGGTATTCGTTTGACAACATCTCATCTGATGGTAAGTGACGAAATTGTCTAAGGTGGAGCACGTTTGCCCGTGAGATGCCAATCACCCTTGACTTGAAAAGACCCAGGTTATAATACCCAGGAGGAAATACTGTTGCTGGAAGAGCATTCCATTCCTTCCGCCGTTCAGACTATGAATGACTCAGTAAAACGCGTAGTACGAACTGGTGGTACACTTACGATGTAAGGATGTAAATAATCACCGAAGCCTTGTAGTTCTGTGGTGGAAAAGGGATGACGGAATGATGCATGCGCACACTCTCTAAAATGTAATCGATAGAAGACCACCAGACTGGCGACTTTGCGTCTGTGTTCAAAACTTTGAATTCTCCGTTTTTATAGTCTCTCATCGTTGATACGCTTCTTGGCACGCCACTCAATTGTGTCTAAAGCCGGAAGTTGGTACCGGGCGGAGCCATCCTACAAGTGGGTACAGTACTCCATGCAGGCCCTGACCTGAGCTTGAAATTGGAAATACTATCGGGATTTCAACCCCCTTCCATCCCTTGTTGGCCGGGACATAATGCTTTTTATAAGTTAGTGATCTTGTCTCCTATATCCTTAACATTTTACCAATGAATTTACAAAGTTTTGGCAAATAGTAAAATATCTTAAATTAGTGTACCATAATTTAATACAGTTTTTATTTGTAGTATTTTGTGTACATATTATTATAAATGTCTTCGACAACGAACCTTCCGCAAGTTCACCACATAAAATAATATTTTTATGCGGTACGCAGACCATCACAAAATTAACTATAACCAGATCGACAACAACGCATGTGTGGTATCGATGAGACTGCAGGCACATCGCTGAAAACGATCTCATCCAAACTTGCCACGACTTCCTAGCGGAGTAAAGAACGTAACGTAGGTACCTTTAAGTGATCACTCGTAAAAGATACCTACACGGCATCATTTTAAATAGCCATTAAACGCTATCAGACATCATAACAATATTTTACTATCTTTATCATCAAAATGAGTATCAAATGAAGCTATAAAAAAAGACACACAGCCCACATTACGAATAATACAGCTACTTTTATGTTCCCGCGGAACTGATGGACTGACGGACATTTTTGCCGTATTTACGATATCACGTGTCGTAAGATAAATCTCTTTGCCGCACTACTTTATTAATGTTTGCGTTTGCGTAACAGGTGAAGGAAAATGGATCAAAAGAAATATAGTTACTGAGTATGAGGGCCAACGTACACTTATAGGTATGGTAATAATGAAATCAGAAGAGTTAATGGAGCAGAAGAGTAACAAGATAACTAATTTAGGTAGGCACGTAATCGGCTCGGTGTAAATAAAGCCATAAAGTTAAAACAAAATAAAACTGTACGGAATCTATCCGCAGAGATACTGCACTTTGTAATACATTTTTACACCAGGTCTAGCCATCTGCCAGTACACTAGAAATGGAGACACGTGCAAAATGAAAATGTTCCAAAGGCACTTTTACAACATTAAAGGAACTGCCACAAAAAAACGATGACTCTTAGTTTAAAAAAATTATAGAACTTATTTTGACTATGGTAGAATTATCAAAAATACTGCTTTGGATGGCAGAACTGGCTGAAGGTTCTATCACGATAATATTGAACTTTGGGGACAGACTTTAGACGGAAAGGTAGAACAGCAGTCAGTTCCTGGTGATTGGCAAAGACGTCAAGCAAGACATATTACAAGTTGACTGCTGAGTGGAAATTAGTGGAAGAAACAAGAAATATAGTAAAAATTAAAAGGTGTATTATATTATTTACATTACAAAAAATTCTGTCCAGTCCTGATATTCTCAGTTAACATTGATCTGACATAAGCATAAGCAACAACATAATCAGCATACATAAATTAATTGTTTGTACCGCAGTATCTGCAAATATGATTGGCTAGGACAAACCAACACCCACACGTTAAGCAAAGCTCATTGAGAATGTTAATGGTGACATGGCAGTAGATTTTGATAGGGCTATTACTGCAACACCTTTTGGTGTTCTTGTTCACTTCACTTTACAATGATATTTAAATACTACGAGATTTCTAATCAGATGATTTTTAGTAAGGGCAACTCAGTCAAATTACGCGATCATAGATCAGCTTTTGCCCCTACAGATCGTAGCTATACCATCTAGAAATATATATAAATAAATATGGGTGGACATTTCACACAGCGCCATCTAGCCCCAAACTAAGCATAGCTTGTACTATGAAAACCAGTTAACTGATAGAATACTTAGATAATTTTTGTTTGTAAATAGATATAACACCCAGACACAGAACAAACATCAATGTTTATCACACAAACGTTTGTCCTGAGTGGGAATCGAACCCACAACAGAAGGCAGAGCTTACTACCAACTGAGCTAACAGGCCAGTCATTTGGTTTTTATAATCAAATCTGCTCTATATTTTTAACATGTTTAAGAGTTAATACTTTTTATAAATGACCCCTTAACTTTACGATGTATATGAAATCTGTTTGTTTTTGTTTACATTAACCGAGCAACGCTTCCTACATTGAGCCATCATTTCGCAACCCTCACCTATATTACACTTTTGTACCTTGTCATAATAAATATAATGGGTTCTTTTATGTGATCTTCATAAAGTTAACCAATTTTTTTAAAACGATCAAGTTCTTTCCATTCCCTAGTAGTGTTCAGTTCATTCATGGAAGCACAAACGTAGTGTGAGGTTAGTGTGAATGAGTAGCTTTGGTTTCGTTTAAAATTTTTACACATTGGTATTTTTAGAGAAAAACAGTATAATTATAGTCATCATCATCATCAGCCTCCAGAGAGCGCCACCCTGAGCAGCTGCTCGCCTCTTGCATCCAGCAGCTGCTCGCCTCTTGCATCCAGCGGCTCCCCGCGGCTTTCACCAGATGTCGGTATCATCATCATCATCATCATTAACAGCCTGAAGACGTCCACTGCTGAACATAGGCCTCCCCCAGAGCACGCCACCTTGAGCGGCTGCTCGCCTCCTGCATCCATCGGCTCCCCGCGGCTTTCACCAGGTCGTCGGTCCACCGAGTGGGGGGCCGGCCCACGCTGCGTCTTCCGGTTCGTGGTCGCCACTCGAGAACCTTTCTTCCCCATCGGTTGTCAGTTCTACGAGCGATGTGGCCTGCCCATTGCCACTTTAACTTACTAACTCTAAGAGCTATATCGGTAGATGTCGGTATAGTGACAATTAAAAATTTATAGGTACCTACTATTATTACTAGCTACTATATATTTGTATAAATCATTACGTCATCGATAGAGGCATTGGGTGATACATTTAAAATGATATGTTATTTGATTGGTTCTCGAATCTTTATATTACTAGGATTATAATAAATCATCAGAAAATTTTCCTTGTTATTATTAAACTCATCAGTTGAAGATAAACTTTGAAAACCCATTAATTAATATGAAACCATTAAACAGAACCGCTTGAGTACATATTATTTATATTAATGTCAAACCGAATTAAATAAATATCTTAACATGATGCGAAAATAAAATATTGCGTAAGAATATCTACCTGACAGAATATAATCATGAATCGTGTAAATTGTTTAATTTTATTCCATTGTTTAGATGTACTATACCACAGAACAATTATAGTACAAGTACTAAAACTTACAAGGTGCCAAATCTTTTGTGGCGGGGACTCAGACGACCGGCGCCAGATTTAAAAGCTTAAATCAATCCAATACAAGAACATTCAAAGTGATAATTACTATACGACACGGTAGATTATGCAAGTGAAACCACACGCAACACTGATGTCAACAAATGTTATTAATAAGACAAACACAAATACACCGAGACATGACTTTGTAGAGTTCAAATTTATTAAGAGACATTAGAGAGTTAATCAATTTCGTAATCCCACTACCACTCACGATACAAACGATTTTAAACCTTATTTTCAAAACTTTAAGCCTAAGAAAGAAATGATAGATGATAATAGCAGAGGTGTCAATGAAAATGCGTTTAAGTGAGTTGATCAATATCTTAATCATACAAAAATAAAAGCTACAATCGATTTTAATCCTTATACGGAACACATAAAGATTAAAAAAGAAGATGTAGGTGTTGTAGCTGAGGTGTCAATGGATATATTTTATAAAGTTTACACTACCGTAAGGGGAGGCACGTTGAGTGAGGACCAATTAGTGCTTTTTACAAGTGGCAATTAAAACAGTCGGGATTAGACACGTATAGAGAGGGAAAGTAATACCAGATGGCACATGTTTCGGTGTTGTAGGAGTTTATTTTAGACATAGTGGTAGATGACTTATTGATAAAGAAATGATAACGTTGAGCTAAAAACTAAATGAATGAAGTGACGATAAAGTTATAGATGATAAATATGTGTCATCACTTTAAATTCTTAAAAATATTTGTAAATTAACAAGAACATAAATTTACTAGGGCCAGGTGGTATAGAGAAGTTCTTTGCCAACCTTCCAAGAGAATTTTCCGCAACTACTATGCAGTAGGTATACCTATAGGTAACAAATTAGTGCGAATAATTCGCAAATAAGTTGAATTAAAAACGATAGCTCTAATAGCTTAGATTAGAAAATATTTTATCATGTGTCAGAACTCGTTTTCGAACTTTCTATTGTACATTATTTTATTTTTATGGGAAATTAGTCGTCATTTAGTCACGGTTATATACTGGGTGGCGCAAAAGTAAAGACCCTATTTGGTTCAGCTATAACATTTTTTCTAAATTAGAAAACTAGATTTAGGTTTTTTTAAATGTATATTTGTGCCATTAAATTTCGTACCATTAGGATTTAAAGATGATGTCTTTTAAATGGTGACCTCCAGAGTTGATACACATTTGAGCCCTATTTATGACATTTTGCATAACTTGCCGTAACACTTCCTGCGATATGTTCGTTATTTCTTGACGAATGTTTTCTTTTAGAGCTGCGAGAGTCTGTGGCTTGTTCACATACACCCGAGATTTCAAAAAACCCCAAAGAAAGAAGTCTGGACTGGTCAGATCGGGTGATCTTGCATCGAGAGTACAGAAACATAAAGACATTAAGATACCAAATATTTGGGCAACTTTGACTAAACTATCGATTTCCATAACTTTTTATAAGCTTTCCTATTCAGGTTTTTTAAATGTTAATCGTAAGCAAATATACCACCTACAAAATTATTAAAATACCCTTTTTGGCCTTCCCCAATCTCCAATCCGCCATTAATACTAACATGAGCTCGGCTTTTGAAATGAATAAATCTTGGACAACCATTAATACCGGATGTGTGCTTGATATTAACGCCAACACGTGATTTATAAATAAAATATCATAGTGCTATTGAATAAACAAGGCTCAGCTTAGATATTAAGTACGCAATATTTATAGTTTCGAGTATTCTCGTCGCAGAATTTAAACTAAGTCTACATAACTAAAACGGAAACTGTTTGTGGCATTCTACTGTACTGGGTGGCGCAAAAGTAAAGACCCTATTTGGTTCAGCTATAACATTTTTTCTAAATTAGAAAACTAGATTTAGGTTTTTTTAAATGTATATTTGTGCCATTAAATTTCGTACCATTAGGATTTAAAGATGATGTCTTTTAAATGGTGACCTCCAGAGTTGATACACATTTGAGCCCTATTTATGACATTTTGCAAGATGATTTTCCTTCAAAATTGGTTATGAGTGACGAAGCGCATTTCCATCTCTCAGGGCATGTCAATAAGCAGAATACTCGGTTCTGGGGCACTGATAATCCGCGCATTATTCAAGAAACACCTCTACACCCACTAAAAGTTACTGTATGGTGTGGCATCTGTGTTGACAGAGTGATCGGACCCTATTTTTTCGAAGACGCTGGAGGCAATGCGATAACTGTCACTGGAGAACGCTACAGAACCATGTTACGTGAGTTTTTGATACCCAGTTTGGACGAATTGGGGCTGGAGCACATCTGGTTTCAACAAGACGGCGCTACGGCACACACAGCGCGCGACACTATGGACTTAGTGAGGGACGCTTTTCCAAGCCGAGTTATCTCTCGTTTTGGCGATTTGCCTTGGCCTGCAAGATCACCCGATCTGACCAGTCCAGACTTCTTTCTTTGGGGTTTTTTGAAATCTCGGGTGTATGTGAACAAGCCACAGACTCTCGCAGCTCTAAAAGAAAACATTCGTCAAGAAATAACGAACATATCGCAGGAAGTGTTACGGCAAGTTATGCAAAATGTCATAAATAGGGCTCAAATGTGTATCAACTCTGGAGGTCACCATTTAAAAGACATCATCTTTAAATCCTAATGGTACGAAATTTAATGGCACAAATATACATTTAAAAAAACCTAAATCTAGTTTTCTAATTTAGAAAAAATGTTATAGCTGAACCAAATAGGGTCTTTACTTTTGCGCCACCCAGTACTTATACCTACAATATTAGTGATTAAAATTATCAAGCACTATAAGAGCGCACGAAGTCTTTGAAAGCAATATTACAACAATCAGCTGCGCTGTGTGCAACCCTAGCTAGTTCAGCTACGAGTATCTGTTACAAAATGTCTGTCCTTTCAAGATAAGTAGGGTCACCATTAAAGTTTTTAAAGAGTGATCAACAGAAATGGCTAACACTTCGAATTACGAATGAATTTAATTAACACTCACGCAGAATGATGAAATGAGGCATAGTGATGAAATGTGACAACGTTCATTTGGTCGTTTAAAACTTGATGTGACTGAGACATTCCAAGTTCAAGTCCCATCGTACTAATGCAAAGAAGAAGCATTGCTGAATTCTCGATATAATATAAGAGAATGGCAAATACAGTAGTCAAGATCTTTATAACATCATTACCTCTAAATAAATTGTCTGCAATTATCCGGGGTAAACGTTGAATTTACTATGTTGACTTCGTTTGTGTTAGCAATCTGTATACAAAATGTCATCCAAAACCATTCAGCTATTTAGAACTGAAAGTTACACAAACAAACAAATATGTACGATCAACTTTTTTAGTAATTATTAAGGACTACAACTGCTAACCTGTTTCTCAAGGAAAACTAAATCTTGGATGTACTATAATTAAATGAGTGACTAACCAAGGAAGGTTTGCATAGCAGCCCTGTGTATAAGACGTGGTGTCGCTTTCAGGCAGACACAACAATACCGCTAACCGTTTTACCTATTAACCCGGGTGCAGACTAACAGACAAACTGGCTCGAACAAAAGAAGCGGTAGGTGTCATGAGACAAAACACCATTGTGGCGGTAGTGCTTGTTAACAAGCTATCGTGGATATAAGATTAAATAAACCAGAGTGGAGCTAAGACTGTTGCAGCGGACAGGTCAATCATATTGATTACATCAGACGCGTTACTAAAATTGTTTCCAATATTAATTGTTAGCAATACCTACTATAGACAGCCCCCCCCCCCCCCCTTATACCTGTACTTATTAATAAATAATGTTATACAAGGTGAGTTTGAATTGGTATGTTATCCCGAAACCGGGGGGGACTAGGACCATGATAACCCACAAGTTGTGAGAGCCTTAGGTACTTGAAACTGCGTGTTTCCAAACCTCCATACCAGAAAATAAATCCACTCAAAAAATTGCTTGTGCGATCGCTACCAGAGCTAATAAGAGACTATAATTCATTTCTAAACACAGGTCGTTAAACTCATTTAAGTGCATTCAGTAAAAGACGAAGTTCAACTATCCAGCTGCGCTGGGGCTATCTTTAAGGGCGCTCGTCAAAGGCAGCTAAGCACACCACGTCAACAGATGACGTTGATGTTCTAATTTAGCGTATTTTATTTTTTAATTAATGAAAATGCGTATATTATTTGGTAATTTTATGTTTACCGGTAATAGCATAATATTTTGTAATTTATCCATCAATATTTCAGGTGATTTAGGTTTCTAAAATACTTTTATTTGTGATGTATCATTATCCCAAAAGGCCGGTCTGGCGGCAGAACTATTCACTCACACATACAAGGTTCTTATTCTACCAAAGTACAAGATGTATGTATTTACAAACGAATGCCTAATTTGGTGTCACTACAAATGTATAGATTGGACCAATGGTGTACGCCTTTGACTGCAAATGGGATGGTCCTGGGTTCGAGCCTCACCGCTCGTGTTGATTTTGCATACTATATATTTTCATTCAATTTCAATTTTGTTTTGAAGTGATGGCTAATTTGATTGCATAAAAATTAACTAGATTGGACTAGTGGTGTGACCCTTTGACTGCAAGGGGTAAGGTCCTGGGTTCGAGCCTCACCGCTCGTATTGATTTTGCATACTATATATTTTCATTCAATTTCAATTTTGTTTTGAAGTGATTGCTAATTTGGTTGCATAAAAATAAACTAGATTGGACTGGTCGTATGAGCCTTTGACTGTAAGGAGAGGGTCCTGGGTTCTATTCTCATTTTTGCATGTTTTATTTTTGTATGCATTTTTTGATGTTATTGCTAATTATTTTAGTCTCAAGAAAATGATCTAGACTGGACCAGTGGTGAAAGCCTTCGACTGCAAGGGTAGAAGTCCTTGACTCATACCCCACTTCAGTATGTTTTGTTTTTTAATTCAATCACTACCCATCTATCTATCATCATCATCATCAACAGACTGAAGACGTCTACTGCTGAACATAGGCCTCCACCAGAGAGCACCACTTTTAGCGGCTGCTCGCCTCCAGCATCCATCGGCTCCCGCAACTTTCACCAGATTGTCGGTATACTGAGTAGGAGGCCGGCCTACGCTGCGTCATCCGGTTTGTGTTCGCCACTCGAGAACCTTTCTTCCCTATCGGTTGTCAGTTCTACGAGCGATGTGGCCTGCCCATTGCCATTTCAACTTGCTAATTCTAAGAGCTATATCGGTCACTTTAGTTCTCCTGCGGAGCTCCTCATTCCGGAGCTTATCTCGCACCTACCTATAATATCTATATTATTTACTAGCGGCTCGCCCCGGCTTCCCACGTGTATTGGTGTAACCTATATTACTCAGGGTAAATGTAGCTTTCCAATGGTGAAAGAATTTTTGAAATCGGCACAGTAGTTTTTGAGTTTATTCATTACAAACATACACACAAAAATACAAATCTTTCCTCTTTATAATAGTGGTGTAGATAAATAATTTATTACTTTTTGTTACAAGGTTAATAATACTCTTAATCCTACTAATATTATGATTTTGAAGTGAAAGTATGTTGGTTTGTCTTATTTTACCCAAAAATAAAAAACATTTTGGGTCAAGTGGGGTAAGTGAAACAGACATTACCTACGTACCTACTTTTAATTTTACGTAAATAGCTCTAGTGAATAGTACCACCCCTTTCTTTTCCCACGGGTGCCGTAAGAGTTGGCTAAGGGAATATCTAGGGAATGGTCACGAGCACTCTCCTCGGTACCTACATTAAAATCTTCTATGATCACCAAGACGCAAGTCAAGCGCGGTGATTATGGCAACTGGATTGTCTATTTACTTATATATTTTGTATTTAAAAAATTAGGCTGAGTTTTATCCTTATCACACACACATTAAAAACTTTTTGGAGTTTGCATGATCGAATTGCTGTCAGACAATATTAAAAAAGGAACAAAAATATAATATTGCGATATAATAATATTATGTATCTGATGCACGAGCTGGTGACGCGTATACCCATTCTTTCAGGAAAGACATGATTACATGATTGAGCGCATAAATTCGGATTTACAGGCAGTCTCCGATTAGGGTAACGCTGGTTAATAAAGGGGTTGCAACATTTTAGTATGAAGCCTGGCCCATAGGTCGCTGCAAAAACGTTATAAATTCCGAGAAATGTCAAGATCTAGTAAAGTATATTATGTAAAGGGATACACCGCTGGGCATAAGGCATGGCTTTATGTATATTTATAGGTATACCAAAGTTAAAAAAAAAAACAAAATGAAATGTTTCCACTAATATTTAATTACTCATAAATCATCCTCCTTGTCAAGTAAAGATATATTCTATAAAAGCAGCAGGAGAAAGAGGTTGGATCTCTTGGTTCCTCGCCCATCCCACAAACCACACTACACTCATGAGATAGGCAGTGGGCACATCTTGTAACCAATAACAAAACGATAACAATAACTTTACAAAACGATGGCAAAAATAACAGAAATAATGCCTCTATATTGTGGTGGTTGAGCAGGTCGGCTCATAACCCAAAGGTGGCGGGTTCGATTCCCGTAACAGGACAAGTATTTGACACATGAAAAAACCGCAAATACTTGTTCTGTGTCTGGGTATTGTCGGACCATGGTCTTCATAGTTCCTGGGTCCCTAGATACAGGGAATCCTAGTTAGGATCCAGGATCTGTGTATGTGATCATTGGGCGTTATTTACTATTTAACTTCTGGAATAGCAGCATTTTTCATAACAATAGAGTAACAATGTATGCCAGCTCGATATCGAGCCACTGGGAGTCCAAGGGTTTAATAATTGAGATGATGGACACGTGCGCACAGTGAGAAACAAGTGGCAAACTAACAAAATATTACGCTGTTTGTTAATTTTTCTGTATTCTCTCTGTTTTAAAGACATTTTTGCCAATTTTATTGTCCACAGTTAGCACTCGCCTGCATTTTATCGGGAATTGACAATCGGTTCACTGCACGTGTCCTTCCTAGCTAGCGCACCGATAATTTTTTGCGACCCCGCGGGCAGGATACTTAGAAACATCTCTAAATGCTAAATAAATTGTTTTATTATGCAAAATAGGATCAACCACAACACAATATTATAAAACCTACCTGTATTCACTCACTCTGGTTTATTATGAGAAAACAATAGTGCATGATTTCTCATAATTAAAAAAAAAGCAGAAACTGCGCATGGAACACGTACTTGAACCGCTAACCGATGTGGACGAAAGGTTCTTGAGTGTAGACTATGAACTAACTAGAAGACTAGGTAGGCAGGCCGACTAGATGAACTAACGACATTATGAAAGTGACGGGCATCCAGTGAATGTAGATGGCAGAATCTCGTTCAGTCTGGCGGTTGAATGATCTATTTTGCATGAATTAGATGGTAATGATTTTGTCATTTTTTAAATAATCAATTTTTGTTTTTGTCATATAACAGGATAATGCAACACTTTACAAGATTACTTCCTTGACATTTATTGCTTGTATGAATGTCCTCTACACATTGGCATAAGTTTTCAAAGTGGCCGCGCATATGAAAAAAAAACAAGATGGGTGCCGATCTATAGGCCAAAATGTTACAACCCCTTTAATGCTACTACAACACAGTTGTTTATATTCACCGCAAAATAGAGTTCATTTCCACTCGCTGCTATTTTTTCCATGATGATATCTCGATTCAGTTAAGTTTGTATCTCACTGGAAGTTATACGTATAATCCTGGTAAATTCTAATTTACCCGGATTATACGGATAATTTAGATTCAGTATGCATGATACCACAGATTAATGAATAATGTTATTATAGTAACAAAGAGTTTTTATGCGGCTAAAACAGGTACACATTTTCTTAAATAAATAAATGTATTGTATATAATTGTGTATAAATGTATTGGGTACCTCCTTAGTAAACATCTAATTTTATCAAAGTTATGTTTTAAATACGAATATTTTTATTCGCTCGCAATTGCTTGGCACCCAACAAAATGATTTCTACACCTGCCACGGAATAGATTATGGTTTACGATAGGGTGTTTCACTTACCCCAGGCGCGAATCCAGGATTTCGTTGACTAACTTGCAAATTACCCGGAAGTGTGAGAGAATGATAGTATTGTGTTGGAATACAACTTATTTACTTGTATTGACCGGGCTTTATGCAAAAGCATATTTGCGTAGGTAATTATGCATTTTCGCATTTCTCTTTGATCTAATAATAAACACCTCACCCATTGTAGAAAAACACTTTTTCAACAAGTACCTAAAACGACAATGCGAGCGTAGCGAGCACGAAAATTCAATCAGCACTGTAGGAGCAGGTATAATATTATGTAGAAATGAACACCACTGTAAAACAAGGCACACAAGCACCAACTAATTTGTAATGCGCGAGCGGAGGGAGCGCGAAAAATTTTTCATTCATACCCTGACAGATTTTGGCAAAATAATTTTAGGAAGAACTCAGATGCTTTTGGCTTGGGCTTGATCTTCTTTATTGCCAATAGGTAAGTAGGTACATTTTTGTTGAGAAATACTTCGGGGCTGACTTTACGCGATTTCAATCATTTGAAGGATCAGTCGTAGCTCAGGGGGGGCAATTGCCCCCCTTGGATCCGCGCCTGCCTGACCATCATCATCATCATCATCATCATCATCATCAACAACCTGAATACGTCTACTGCTGAACATAATATAGGCCTCCCAGAGAGCGCCACTATCAGCGGTTGCTCGCCTGCTGCATCCAGCTTGCACCTGACCATAATTACAACTAAAACAGAATTCTTTATTTATTATAGCTTTTATTTATTTACTTATTTATTAGTAATATAATTAGAATTGTATAATGTAATTATAGTAATAGTAATTTCTCCATTACGCAATAAATGAACACGTCTTATCCAAAATTCTAGTACTGGATAATCAAATGTCCAATCCTTCATTGTTTGTTTTTGAGCCGAGTTCAAATTATGGAAAAAACAGAGAAGAGCGGCAACAGTGCGTGACGCGTACATGTCACGAGCTGGCACCGTCGCGCGTTTTCGCCGCCATCAAACACAACTAAGCAGTGTCATAGCGTACGACACTATCAGTGTTCACTCATACATTGACAAAATTTACAAAAATTTCGATGTTATTTTTGCTATTAATCCATTATTTTCTTCAACAGCAGTTGATTTATCGCATTTAGAGAACCAATAAAAACCAAACTATAGTTATTCCAGTATTAAATTATACGCTCTTCGCCCATAAATTAGAAAATATATTAGTAGGAGAAACGAGCCACCTTAAACGTAATCTTTACATGGCATTTCTTCAATGAAAAACTATTAATTTTATAAAAGTCGTAGAAGAAACATTGTCTACCTTGGGGAGTAGATTTACCCCCTTTCGGAATAATATACCAATTCAAACTCAGATAGTATTAACACCAAGCAGCATAAAAGCTTCGTCGATCACAAGAGAAGGGAACGCAGTGTTTGGGGGGCAATAAACTACCAGCTGTAAATAAATAGAATATTAGAAGCATTAACGTTGTCATAAGCAGACGCATAAATAACACCGGTACCTATAAATTAGGATTTAACTAATCCTGGTTTTAAATCTGGCAAATTGTGGACGCCTATAAAACGGCGTATTTATTTCTCACCTCATTCCGTGAGTCTATGTCAAAGTGAACGTCAAAATTACCAACACATATTCTTGGACCAAAACATTGTGACAAGAAAATATGTATCTTATTCGAACCACATACGAAAGTTTTCTAATTTTAGTATCTATGAGTACATTGCTATTTTAGTGATCATTATATTGAGATAATCCTTCAAAATATTGTCAGTAAAGTTGCTAATGTAAATATGGCTTTATAGTACAGTTAGGTGTGCAGTTATGTTTGCATTGGTGACAAAATCTTAATTTATGTTCGTTAGTAACGAAACTTGGAACAAAATTGGTAATTTCAAGAAATGTTACACTATTGATTAAGATACTGGATTAGTCTCAAAGATCACCGATCTCTAAAAACGATTTACCGAAAAACATATACTTCTGTGCATGGTAATTTGGTAGCGGGCCTCTTTTCCAACATTTTATGTTTACTTCTAGTGTTTCATAAGTACCAAATGTTGCCTTTCTTTCTTAATTTCACCTTATTTTTATAATTTCTTTTCTCCTAGTTTTCGCAGTGATACGGTCAATTGTTTTCGACTTTGGTCCCTAAAACATTACCGTTTACCAACGCGGGAAATTATAGCTTTTTAGACATTGTTCTAATTAAATAAATTAGCACCCTTAGCAGGTATTGCGCTTTTTTATTAATCCAGTGGGTTCTGATTCTAAGCTGTGTACATCTATAACCGTGTGGGTGTAAAAACGCCTGTTTTACCTCGCCTAGATTATATTATTACATGCATTTGACTCAGAATATTTCAATGTGTAACTATCCAAGGTTACAAATACCTAAGCGGCTTTTTGAGACGACCAAATTGTCAAGGGCTGCAGCAAGCCTCTTAATCTATCGTATAACCGCATTTTATTAGCAGTACAATTATTCATCATCATCATCATCATTCATCATTAACAGCCTGAAGTCGTCCACTGCTGAACATAGGCCTCCCCCAGAGACCACCACTTTAAGCGGCTGCTTGCCTCCTACATCCATCGGCTCCCTGCGGCTTTCACCAGATCGTCGGTCCACCGAGGGGGGCCAGCCTACGCTGCGTCTTCCGGTTCGTGGTCGCCACTCCAGAAACTTTCATCCCCATCGGTTATCAGTTCTACGAGCGATGTGACCTGCCCATAGAATTATTATCTATACTTAACCCATACTATATAGGTACCTACCGAAGAGGAAAAGAATTGAGTATAAATCACGCTTTGAGGCTTGTGGGTCTTCCTGAGCTCTATGGGCCTTACTTATAAACGTTGCTTACATTTAATCAGTGTTTAAAATTTTCCATCTCGTTTTCGCGCGTGACATTTTAAATCAGCCAAAAGTTGATAGAAGATTTTAAGCATTGACTAACTTTAAGCAGTGTTTATAAGTAAGGCCCTATTTGTATAATTGTGTGTAAAATGTAGACTTGACAGACCCAAATCAGACAGATATACAGAAAAATTGACAACAAATTTCATAATAAGTTATTTTTTTATTGTGCATGGGTCGGCGTTTGACAACATCTTTTTTAAACAAGATAGGTTTGGGTTTGGCCACATTTCACCTGATGTTAAGTGCAGATGAAGCCGAAGGTGGAGCAAGCTTACCCAGAAACCCTTTGCGGCAAAAACCCGGAGAATGTTATAAAGTTTTAATTTCATTTCATTTGAAATGTAATTTGGTAAACAACAATGGGATTATTTAAAACAAACATTCCTAACACCATAGATAATGTAAAGCTGCTCACACACTTCAGATAAACATCGACAATTGGTTTCATCTGATCAGCTCTCGTCGCACGTCCCAAATCGATTTGCCAAACGCTCAATCCGCGCCATCCCGTTGTAAAACAAATGACATAGAATGACGAATGGAAAAAGGAAAGGCACGGTTTAAATCGACTGGTAATACGCTATTTGTATGGTGGCTCTTGCGCAGAAATGAGCCAATACTTTGTGTTATACTGCAACGAAGTCTCCTCGCGTAAATAAATGCCTACTTAAATATTCGCGCTACAGCAAACACGCAACTTATTTTAGACCTTAAAAATGCAGACTTAGAGTGTTTAAATTACGAATTGCTAAATGAAACTGCAAAATAATGTTGGCAAATCATGGAGGTGGCGCCAATGGCCACCATACATTCCTTGACACTTAAACGGTTATTACACAAACAAATGATGTTCCTGACAAACGTGAAGGTACGTCTGATGAGTGATAGTGGTTAACCATAATAGTTCCTGACGCCTAGGTGATAAATTGCTTAACATCTTCCTTAGTTAACTTTGAAGTGGGCTGTGAAACTGCTGGAAGGCCATTTGTCACGTCTCCGTGTATTTAAAAAGGTTTACACGTGTTATATTAACATCGATGATAGCAAAAACAACAATCGATTTTTTTTGACATACAAGCCTACATTTCAATTTTATCAACAACATGGCCTTGTTTAAAATGACACAACTAATATCTAACTTAATTTTTACAAGGGAAGTGAGTATAACCAACGACAATAAGTTTAGCTTAGTTACAAAAACCTTAACTCTCTTGAATTTTAATTGCCTTCATAACACGTTTGTGATCCAGGAGATGTTTGTACAAACATTGCAACGAAGCTCCGGTGGTCCTATATTGGCGATTCAATCGAGTCGCCTCGTCGCATACATATCGATCATCTACAGCGTATCGATATAACAATAAATCGTTCGTCTAGACAGTGCCGCGACTCTACTTGCGATTGACCGCACGCGTGTAGAATGCCTAAAATAAAATTTTGAATAATTTGCAAACAATATGTTATCCATAATTGAATACATATTTAGGAAAATTGGAGAGAACATGTTGGTGTTTATGATGATGACGCAGATGATGAAATAGGGATTTCACAAAATAACTAAATCAAGCCAAAAAAAAACGAGAAACAAAACTTTACTGAGACGTGGTCTCTTACTGTTGGCTTATGAGTAAGCCCAAAGTCGCGCAGCGAGGTACGGAGAGAGCTATGTCTGGAGTTTCTTTGCGAGAAATAATCCGAAATGAGGAGATCCGCAAAAGAACTAAAGTCACCGATATAGCTTTGAGAATTAGCAAGACGAAGTAGCAGTGGGCAGGCCACATCGCTCGTTGAAATGATAACCGATTGGGAAGAAAAGTTTTCGAGTGGCGACCACGAACAAGAAGACGCAGCGTAGGTCGGCACCCCACTAGGTGGACCGACGACCTGGCCAGAACTGCGGGGAGCCGCTCACACACTGCAAAAACCAAACCACCATAGTGGCGCTCTTTGGGGGAGGCCTATGTTCAGGACTGGACGTCTTCAGGCTGATGATGATGAACTAAATCAAGGTTAGGTATTTTTCTGTGGTAACAAGACTATCAAAAAAACTTCGGTACCGCCTAATTCCTAGACATAAAAAACATTATTAGCAATCCTCCTGCGACGCATTGCATTTAAAATAAATTACATTTACATAATAATCTCTCAAAGATTTTAACCATAATTACCCATATCTTTCTAATAATTCCAAGATACGTATGCTAAACAAACATTATTAAATTCTTAATTGCTTCATTTAAACCTAGTTAAAGTATATAATCCTAAATTCCGGTAACTTATTCTTCTACCGGGAGGGAGACCAACTCTCCCAAGGGGGTGTCGGGTTTCTCGTCCGCAAGTCTCTCGTCAACAACGTGGTCAAAGTCGACAGTGTGTCGGCCAGGGTAGCGTACCTGGTACTCCGAATAACCAAACGGTATTCGTTGAAGGTTATACAGGTATACGCGCCGACATCGGCACACTCAGACGATGAAGTAGAAGCTATGTATGAGGACATATCCGAAGCCATGCATACTTCCGAAACATACTTCACCGTTGTGATGGGAGACTTCAATGCGAAGTTGGGCACAAGGAATAGCGATGAGCTGAGAGTGGGGCCATTTGGATACGGGCAGCGGAACCCTCGAGGACAGAGGCTGGCTGACTTCATGGAGAAGGAGGGACTCTTTATGATGAACTCCTTCTACGAGAAGCGGCCATCCAGGAAGTGGACGTGGATAAGTCCCGACGGTTCCACTAAAAATGAGATAGACTTCATCATGACGACCAAGAAGCACATATTCGATGATGTCTCTGTGATCAGCAAGGTGAAAACCGGTAGCGATCACCGTATTGTTAGAGGCACATTGAATATCAATGTTAAGCTCGAAAGGTCACGTCTGGTGAAGTCTACGCTCCGTCCAAATCCTGTCCAAATCCAAAACCCCGAAGGCTTTCAGCTGGAACTCCAAAATCGCTTCCAGTGCCTAGCCGACTGTAACACAGTGGACGAGCTAAACGACGGGTTGGTGGAAACTGTCCAAGCTGTTGGATCGAAATTCTTTAAGACCCAACGCCGAAAGAAGACTCAAAAGCTCTCAGAAAAAACTCTTGAGCTAATGGCCGACCGGAGCGAAATGAAGCTGCAGTCTTCAGTTGATATGTCAGCCTACGGTGAACTCAATAGACGAATCTGGAGTTCCTTGCGACACGACTTGCGTGCTCTTAGTACTTCACGTATTGAGGCCGCAATTGAGCGGAACCAAGGCTCTAAAGTGTTCGCAAAGGATTCGTCTATTGGGCAACACCAAATGACAAAACTGAAGACCGAAAATGGTAGCGTCATTTCATCCAAGCCTGAGATTCTGAGAGAGATCGAGAACTTCTATGGACAGTTATACACCTCGACACGTAAGCCCGCTACTAACACAGCTCAGGACATCAGAGCCAAGTTAGTCCGACACTATACCGAAGATATCCCGGACGTCAGCCTGTACGAGATTAGAATGGCCCTCAAACAGCTTAAAAACAACAAGGCACCAGGTGAAGATGGAATTACGACTGAACTTCTGAGAGCGGGTGGTAGACCGGTACTTTTAGTCCTCCAGAAGTTATTTAATTCTGTCATCCTTGAAGGTACAACGCCAGAGGCATGGCACAAGGGCGTGGTGGTGCTCTTCTTCAAAAAAGGCGATAACACCTTATTGAAGAACTATAGGCCCATCTCGCTCTTGAGTCATGTGTATAAGCTGTTTTCGAGAGTCATTACGAATCGTCTCGCACGCAGGTTTGATGAATTCCAGCCTCCCGAACAAGCCGGTTTCCGAAAAGGCTTTAGCACCATAGACCACATCCATACGCTGCGCCAGATTATACAAAAGACCGAAGAGTATAATCGGCCGTTATGCCTAGCGTTTGTGGACTATGAGAAAGCCTTCGATTCAATCGAGACTTGGGCGGTGCTGCAGTCCTTGCAGCGATGCCAAATTGACTATAGGTATATCGAAGTTTTGAAGTGTTTGTACAGTAAGGCCACTATGTCAGTCCGACTACAGGACCAGAGTACGGAACAAATTCCATTGCAAAGAGGCGTGAGACAGGGAGACGTTATTTCTCCGAAACTGTTCACAAACGCATTGGAGGATGTTTTCAAGCTCTTGGAGTGGAAAAGATCTGGCATCAACATAAATGGCGAGTACATCACTAACCTTCGTTTTGCCGATGATATAGTCATAATGGCGGAATCGCTCGAGGACCTTAGCACCATGCTCAACGACCTCAGTAGAGTCTCCCAGCAGGTTGGTCTTAAGATGAATATGGACAAGACAAAGATCATGTCTAATGCTCATGTTCCACCTATACCGGTAATTGTTGGGAACGATACTCTCGAAGTTGTCGACAAGTATGTCTACCTAGGACAGATTGTCCAATTAGGTAGGTCCAACTTCGACAAAGAGGTGGCGCGAAGAATCCAACTCGGCTGGGCAGCGTTCGGGAAGCTTCGTCCTATCTTTTCGTCCAAAATACCGCAGAGCCTGAAAACGAAAGTTTTCAATCAGTGTGTGTTGCCAGTGATGACTTATGGAACTGAGACATGGTCTCTTACTGTTGGCCTCATTAGTAAGCTCAAAGTCGCGCAGCGAGCTATGGAGCGAGCTATGCTCGGTGTTTCCCTGCGAGATAAGCTCCGGAACGAGGAGATCCGCAGGAGAACTAAAGTGACCGATATAGCTCTTAGAGTTAGTAAGTTGAAGTGGCAATGGGCAGGCCACATCGCTCGTAGAACTGACAACCGATGGGGAAGAAAGGTTCTCGAGTGGCGACCACGAACCGGAAGACGCAGCGTAGGCCGGCCCCCCACTCGGTGGACCGACGACCTGGTGAAAGCCGCGGGGAGCCGATGGATGCAGGAGGCGAGCAGCCGCTCAAGGTGGCGTGCTCTGGGGGAGGCCTATGTTCAGCAGTGGACGTCTTCAGGCTGTTGATGATGATGATGAAAGTATATCGATATTTTATAGCTAGTTATGTCAATGAATTCACAGATTAAATTTTAGTATATCAGTACGTTAAGTTAAGTGTTTATCTAAGATTATTGTAATGTCTATGTAGCTAAATAGATAGAACTAGCAACTATACACCAACCTCAAGCATCAATGCATACGGGCTAGTTTATTCATCATTCATCATTCATCATTCATCATCACCATCATCATCAACAGCTTCCCATCCCATCCCATCAGCTCCCCGTGGTTTTGACCGTGTTTTGACCAGATCGTCGCTCCACCTAGTGGAGGGCCGGCCTACACTGTGTTTCCATGCGTTTGGTCGCCCGAGAATCTTTTCCTCCTTCGGTTGTCACTTGTACGAAGAGCTATATCGGTCACCTTAGTTCTCCTGTGGATCTCTTCATATCAGATTTTACCTCGCAGGAAATCACCGAGCATAGCTCTCTCCATAGCTCATACTCATGGACCTAAGTAACGAAGATATTCTAGCTCTGTAACATGCTCGTAACTATTTAAAACAGGGTACAATACTAGTGGTAATAATTTATTAACCTTTGCGTTTTAGATGTAATTTTGAAATTACCGCAATAGTTTTGTTAAGTGAAGAATTAATTTAATTTTATCTTTTTACAGATTTGGTGTAAGCTGAAATGGAGGATAGAATACTAGGTATGTAAGTAAATCTAAAAACTTGAGGTAGGTACACTTTTGTAAACATATGAAATTTTTCAGACATTATTTTCAAATAGCAAAATACTGACTCGTAATTTTCTCTCTTACGCCTAGATTAAGAGCAACATATGTCTGGCAATCGCCATTACAAAAACCAATTTCACTAACATTAACCCTGTTTATTTGTATACGAAAACCAATAACTCATTCTTTAAGCCCCGCATTATGAAGACATCGTCTCCAATTATCTCCTACAAAGACAAACCGCATCCTTTGATCCTATTTCATATCTTAGTGAGATGTCAGTGTAGATTTATTAAAGAGATAGTAATTTAACGATTTTTTAACACTTGTGAAGACTGAAATATACTGTCGTGGAAACAGACGCTGAAAGTGTTTTACAAGATTTAATATAGGTTTTTTTTAGATAGTAATATTAAATGTCCTATCCACGAGTAGTTAGCTCAGTGATTATAAACTCCCAAGTAATCTAGTACCAAAAAGCAATAATGTGTTTTTCAGAAAAACAAAATATTAAATAAGACAAGATAAATATATTTTAGGACAATGAAACAAAAATTATGGTAAAAATAAATAAATTATGAAGAAAGTTACGAAATGCAATGAAAAAAATCTGTAAGTACTTACCTATAGATGACAGACGTATGATCTCTAACAGAAACTGCATAGAGATGACGGTTATGAAGAACAGGGAGTGAATTACGAGAGGCGTGTTTGGATATAGTTAATAGGTAACACATTTTTAGAACAAACCACTGAACATGTTTTACGCACTTCATTACAACGATCTAAACTCAAAGTAGAGCTGTAATAAATCGAAGCATTTGATTGGCCATACAACTTCATTAACGGTCTCGCTTGCTCGTAAAACAAAAATGACTCGATAACGTTCCACATGAGGGACATCTCTTAAACTAACTATAGCTTTTAATGTGAGGACTGGGTAAAATTATATTGGAGTTTGACAGCAACTATGTGAATAAACGTACATATTAAAAAATTTGGAGGGGTCCTTTTGCTATGCAAATGCTATGTAAGTATTATTGCAATAGACGAATTAGGCTAACCATTGTACCACATTTTAAACTTTGTGAAACAAACGATCTCAAAGGTGTTGCAAATTGTATAAACATTCGTTGAAACCCGTATTGGGTAAGATGAGGTAGTATTTATCTCAACCACAACACTCTCTTAGTAAAATCCCATTTTAACTTTCTTGACTAAAACAATAAAATTTAAATGTTCCAAATCCATAGATCGAACAAAGGCATTTGAGCCGAAAATAAAATCATATAATAGTTATAAGTGTCTATCAATGGTCGTCAAAATGCACTACTGAAAGAAGACAGATGGGATGATCTCAGAGCGAAATTCCAAAATGGACACTTTAATTGCCAATTTCTTCCTTAAGGTATAAGGAATAGGGGTTAAATTGAATGGTGGCAGTGATGGTCAAAACCGGCAAATGAGATTTCAGGAATGTTTTCCAGACATACCATTGAAGTGTGGTAAACATAGGAATGGTTGGAGGAATGCTTTCAAAATAAATAGTTTGTAGGGTGACTGTAACTTAGGATAACAGATTGTTAAATATTTTAAGGGTATTTAAATCTTGTAGATGTACAGAATTTTAAATGAGTTAATGAGAGAGATGATTTTAAGTAAAATTTTATAGATTTTGTAATTATTTACGAAGTGTAGTAATATTAAACCACTTTAAGCTATTTATTCTGTTCTCTGCGCAGAATATGAACTGTTTTGTGGTACTCTTTCATAAGTTCATTCTTAACCTGGCGTTCTGCATAACAATAGGTGAACAGTGAAATGCATACGAGTGTTGTAATTTTAACATTCCTTAGATTAAAATATTTACGGTCAAAATAAATAATCATTAGCCCTTCACGCTTCACGATAATAATTACTTTCCTTCACTGGGCGGTGCCGAGCAGGATTCGATGTTGCGTATAGAACTGAAAACGCACGAGGTACCAATCAACATACTCGCTGTCTGAGCCACGCTCGTTCTACGAAAACAAAAACACAGATAAATATTTGTGGTATTTTCCTATACATCACTCAAATTGATGGCTCCCGTCTCATCTCTTTACCGCGGCTCATAAACAGTCAATGTGCCGTGTCTCATGTCTCTCTCGGCTCACTTGTCCCAAAGGAGTCGTGTGAACGTGACAACATATTGCGTCACTTCTAAAGTGGGTTTGAAGAGCGAGTTCATTATGAGGTAACTTATGAGATTAGTATTTTTTTCTTTTGTTATGAATTTGTATACTGATGTGCATTGAGACACCTCACACCACCCTGTGGTTTTCTACCACTATTCTTCATTACCATTCTATGTCTTTGTGTCAGCAAGTCTGACCTGACCATGACCAATACTAGACATTTAACTTTCAACTAGTGAGTACAACACTAACTAGCTACATAAGCCCTCGTATGTATAGTGTAGTGACCCAAATTAAGTTTGGTCTCCGTCAGTAAAAAGCACTACTCGCGACATTCCTCAATTGCTCAGAATTGCGTTGGTGCAGACCTTTCCTCAAAATGATCCTTTTAACATCTGGATCCAGACGTTGGCTCCCAGAAAAGCTTTTGAGAATCACTTGTATTTGATCAGTTACTGCTGTATGTGAGTTTAATATTACACTTATTCTATTGTTATCGCCAACGTGCGTTCAAAGGTGATCGATAATTATTTACTTATGTGTTCCAAAAAGGAAGGATGTTTTGGACCTGATATCACTTGTCTAAAGCTGTCCCGGCTTTAGGGCCGGGTCAATGCAGGTTCAATTTTTGTGCCGATTCAAATTTTTCCCGTATACAATACCTTACCTATACCTTATGTCTTTCGTCACAAAATAGAAAAGTACAGAAATCAATCAACATAGTAAGTGCGCTCGAGCAACGCACACATAGACACCGCTCACCGACACGATGTCTCGGAGTCTTTCGGAGTAGTGCGAGCGTGCCATCCGCTTGAGATACGCGTCTGTGAATTTTCTTGTGAAAAAACGAGCAACTAAAAATAGTTATCATAACTGTAACAGTGGACGGTTGTTATAATTCAACATTAAACGGTGAATTGTCGTTTTTAAGCTACCAGTTGTTTCCGCCACCATCCCTAGCGCGAGCGCCGAGCGTAGGTATAAAAAGCGAACTACATGTATACATGTGATTGACTTCTGTACTATTTTGTGCTTTCGTTGTAATAACAGTATATAAACAACACCTGCGAACAAGTTCTCTCCAACCTGTTACTACTTGTCGTCTCATTATTATAAAACACATCCCATATTAATTAATTATATGGATTCTGGTCCAAAACGTGAGATCACACCGTTCAAAAGCTCCATTCAAATTAAATATGTGGGCGTTGGTAGACAATAAAGAATAAAATTAATTTAAAATACATTTTAGATCTGTCACCGTAAATTAGCTAATTAAAGTTTGAATGCACCTACACGACCTTTGCGATTGCGAAGCGAGAGCAAAACTATTTACACTACAAGAACTAGAAAAGCCGTTGTTCATTTGTTTTACTTTACTCCGCTAGCGTAGTTATCACGCAGTCACTCACGCGTCGATGATCCGCGGCTGGGAAGTGCTACCGCTAGTACTATTACTTATTCTGTGGCTCTATCTTTAGCAGTCGCGCTGGTCGTGCAGGTGGGCCTATAATATTACCTATATCAAGCAAAATGCTGTCGGGTCCTGTTTTACTTCATTTGAATAGAAATTGTGATTTTGTCTGGTGATCCGTTCATTCATACGAGTGGGACTGGCGCCAGTCATAAGTACGTAGGTACTTAAATGTAGCCTGCATATTATGGAGACTTACAAAGTAATCGATAAAATAAAAAGTAAATAAACAGAAAAGGTCGCCGTAGCCGATAACGGCTAGCAATAATCATCATCATCATCATCAAGACTAAAATAGCAATGATTATCAATTCTCTTATGTCAAACAAAACTCATCAAATGAAACAGACCCAAAAGGTAAGAATGTCTTTCTTGCGGAGCTAAACTCACGGGGAGATCGTCTGAGATTTAAGCTTTGCTACGCTAGCTTAGCTCACGGAACTGTGGCGTCTTTTCATATTTTGGTTCACATTATAGATACACAGGATGTACTTGAGAGTTACGGAAATATTCTAGGTCTGTGGCTATACCTAAGGGTGGGTTTTTTCACCAATAGTTAAAGTAACAATTGGTTAAAACTCTAACAAATTTTGACCATTGGTTAGAATTTGTTAGAGTTTTTAACCATTAGTTACCTTAACTATTGGTGAAAAAACCCACCCTAAGTGAGCTAAACTCCCAGCCGGCGCTTAGAGCCTTACCGTTCATTTCCCAAATACTCGAAGTAATTTTTCTTTAACTGGAGTCATAGATTGTGCTGCATATATTTTAAATAACACTGCTGACAAATAAATAATCATCAGCATGTCCATTTTGTTTTCTTTGTCTCTTACCTCATTAGGTAAGAGATAATTCTATCGATAATTTTTGTCATCATCTTTTTTTAATAAGTTCACTTGACAACATCTGTGACTTTAGCCCATTTAGCCAGAACCGGCAACATGATCAATTAAACTAATTAATTTATCCGATGATGGTCTTTAACTCGTTTTGGTCACCATAAACTCTCAATAACTGGTCAAGCGCAAGTCGGACTCGCCCACGAAGGGTTCCGTACCATTGTCTATAAAAACGAGCAAAAAATCACGTTTTTTGTCTGGGAGTCCCCTTAAATATTTATTTTATTCTGATTTTTAGTATTCGTTGTTGCAACAGAAACACATCATCTGTAAAAATTTCATCTTACTATCACGGTTCATTAGATACAGCCTGGTGATAGACGGACAGACAGGGGTACCTTAGTAATAGGGTTCGTTTTACCCTTTGGGTACGGAACCCTAAAAAAATTATGTGGTTTTTTATTTGCATTAAATTAACTGTTTATTGATTTGACTTTGCTAAATGCCAGGTCGATTTAACTATCTAAGCAAAGCACCCGTTTTTAAATTTGCTGATTAAAGATAATTAATTATATGTCAGATAGATTAACATATACATACACATAATTAAGTATGCACTATAGGTACCTACCTATAGTGCATACGATCCTCAGAAAATTTTTGCTACAGTAAACTAAGCATCCGTGACATGGTTTGGGAGAGGCTTAAATCCAGCGCAGTGAGTTTTTCTGATCACCTCCTGCATCCATCGGCTCCCCGCGGCTTTCACCAGATCGTCGGTCCACCTAGTGGGGGGCCGGCCTACGCTGCGTCTTCCGGTTCGTGGTCGCCACTCGAGAACCTTTTTAACCTTCCCCATCGGTTGTCAGTTCTACGAGCGATGTGGCCTGCCCATTGCCATTCTCATTGTCATTATATACGTACTTGTATTTTGTACATATATTATAATGTCAAATTTTCATATTTAATCTGGATAGATAGTACGTATCATTTATAACAAAACGTTGCGAATATAAAAAGATAACTTATTACATACTCATTAATAAAGATGTTTCCAATGATGACACACCCAGAGGCTATTAGTTGAGTAAATTAGAGTATACCTACTTATTTATCGATGTTTAATTAATTCAATGTGACATTTTATTTGTAAAAAGAACTGCATGTTTCGCCGTAGTGTTGACAGCTCTACTGATTTTAAACTCATTTTAGTTTTTATGGATATTCGTTTACTTTTATTTTTGCAGTATGCACATTTTAATCTTTTCGGACGTTAAGGTTGTGTGTGAGAAATGTAATCAATTGTAGTTTTGTAATTAAGATACTTTAAGAATTTAAATTTACTAATCGATAATTTCAGAAATTTGTACCTTGATTGTATTTGCTATTTAGCATAATGTTTTCTGACTTTTAAGTACCTAAGTAATTTAAATTCTCAGTAATTGATAATCATTCTTAGTTGGAGGTAGATACACATACACTTGTTATAAGAAGTTTTTATAAATACTGAAGGCAAATCGTAAGTTTTATTTCAATAATGGTTGCAAAAACACCGCCTTTTAGGCAGATAGGTATACTTATACCATATTTATTACACATATGCTTATACTATGTAGTTATGATCTTGTATCTGAATGAGCAAAACTTGAGCAACGGTTTTCTTAAAACATCAAATAAT
This sequence comes from Ennomos quercinarius, assembly GCA_910589525.2. Lineage (NCBI taxonomy): Eukaryota > Metazoa > Arthropoda > Insecta > Lepidoptera > Geometridae > Ennomos > Ennomos quercinarius. The sequence continues at coordinate 14,864,765 of OU342504.1, read as the reverse complement.
TACACTCTAAACTATGTAATTATTTTTAAAATGTAAAGGTTTAAAATGACTCTGATTACGCTAAGCAGATGATAATGCTATGTTTAAATTATAACTCTAATCTATGGTCACCACAAAGTAGACCTTTACCTAATAAAGAAAACAAACTTAAGTTAGGTGATAAGTTTACCTAACCACTACATAATAATTGCTGTGCTTTAGCGCAAGAAAAATCATGTAAAAAAATACATTTTACGACATCATAAAATAGTTTTTAGTAAAAAAACAAGTTGCGGTAAAAGAAATCTAAAGAAAATCTTTAAAAAACCTCAAATTACACTAATCTAATCATCAAAATTTACATTACCTACACGATATTTTATTGGTTTGGATGCTGGATAGAATATATTATTTACAAATACAGGCATACACAATTTATTTTTTTACACGTTTTTTTAATAGTTTTTATGAATCAGATCGCGTTGATGCACGATCGGTCGCTGGTACCATAAACTACTAAAATATCTACTCTGCGAACGGTAGAATGTTATTGCAACGATAACTGTGTTCATCAGTCTGTGACATCAACAACTGGTAGGCGTCCACTGCTGAATACAGTCAGGCCTACCCCATACAACTCCACTTTAGACGCTCATAGGAGGTTTGCTATAATCATTATACCTACGTATGGCAAGCAGCTTAGTGATCGCAAAAGATTTTAATAATATTTAAATAAATATGTGCCGACATTTCACACGGCGCCATCTAGCCCCAATCTAAGCATAGCTTGTAGGTACTATGGGAACTAGGTAACTGACAGAATACATAGATACTTTTTTGTTTGTAAAGACATGCATAGAATAAGATCCAGACACAAAACAAACACCGACCTATGTTCATCACAAAAATGTTTGTCCTGGATTGCCATCGAACCAACTGAGTAGGCAAGTTTTTTTATTTTATGAGATGAGTGGCAAACAAGCAGGCGGCCCACCTGCTGGTAAGTGGTCACCGCTGCCAATGAACATCTGCAATACCGAAGGCATTGCCGCATGCCAGTGCGTTGCCTACCCTTAGAGAGGACTCTTTTAACACTTTTCTTGAAGCTCCCCATACTATAGTTATGCGGAACAACCTCAGGAGGAAGATCATACCACATCTTGCATGTTCGTGGAAGAAACGAGCGCAAGAATCGCGTCATATGAGATTTCCACGTGTCTACAACATGTGGAAAAGAGTTAAAAGAGCAAGAGTTAATAAGGGCTCTTACGGCATTCATGGAAGTAATGGGGTGGTTCTATTCTCATACCGCCGGGACGACACGATGTGATTCTATATTTATAGTAGTACCTACGTGATTTCAGACCTCACGACCTTATGTCTTGGCAAGCTCTTGACCAATTTTTCTCATATTTGAAGTACTTCTTTAAAATCGAACTTCCAATGTTCCTGCCAACTATTACGAAAATTGCCCGAAAGGTGGTCCACAACAAACTTCCCCCCTTTTGGAAGAAATACATCTCCAAACTAAAATCGCCGACGACATAAAAACCCTGAACTCGTAGAACCTGTATACCTTTGGTCAAGATTCGTTGAAAAATGCGACCTGTACGAGAGTACGCACATCCGGACAGACGAAAGAAAATTTGCTGAGTTGAAGCACAGACTTTTGCTTACTGCGTTCATTTATTACTGTTGGCCTTACCTACATTATTGTTCTTAAAGGCATATACGCCATCGCCCGACCATTGTGAGCTTTATATTCGACGTCCTTTTCAACGTTTATCGATTTACAGTTATCTACCAATGTTTCTATATTATACTAATATTCTAACAATGTTTCTAGCATGCATCTTCAATGAATGTAAAACCAGGGAATCCGAAAACATAATATTACAGAGACAAAAACGCTCAAAGAAAAATAAGTAACACCACCCACACATAGCTAGCACGGGCGGACCCAGCCTTTCCATCCAACGATTTCAAAGTAAAAGAGAGTGCCACATCGTAACTCGTACAAAACGACGCCCTTCCATTTTATAAAGAGTGTATTTTACGAGTGTAATTTTCACATAACGACATAATAATATTCAAATTGAGACCGTTTATTAGGCAAATGGGCCACAATGGGCGATCGGGCCGTCGATTCCGAGTTACTGACAGTGGGGAGATTAGACTACAAAATGTGTGATGTGGGCTTTCTAGTGCATGAATGGAGTAGTGGCTTCATTCAGGCTTTTTTATTATCTTGTGCTGTGGACATTTATGTTCGTTGCATTCTTCTGGTAATGCAAGTTTATAGAGAAACTGCTGTAAGTCAAGTTGGCCGACGCTACCGTTGGCTGAGCGCATGTAGGTAAAGTATTGAGGTACTGCCCTAACTATGGTAAATGTTTAAAAAAACCTAGCATTTACAAAATGTGAATAGTTCTCTGTTTGTCTCAGTGGCTTTCATGTTAACAGTGGGTGATTTAGATTGAATTTTTGCACATAGATTTCTTCCACTACCAGAAACAACATTTTAGAGTTTCCGGGAGAAACATAGGTAAGATGTGAGTGAAACTACGGGCCTATTAAACAAGAATAATTGCAATCCCAAACTTAATAAGGAAACATCAGATAAAGCTCCAGCTACAGTTACAAGCGCTATAGAAACGTCTAATGAAATTCGAGCCGAAGAAACCAGTTTCCTAGAAACAAACATAACCAGCATTATACAAATTAATGCAATAATTTCAAGTAGAGGCATTTGTGGGACCCCCATCGTCTAATTACCAATAATATTCATTTGAAACTAGAAATGATGATCGCCATTTTCTTATGTAAAATATTTTAATTCAATAATCTAAAAGCGGAATAACTATGTTTATTAATAAGGTTTGGGTTTTATGAATGGGTGATGAAATAATAGCGCTTGGACGTATCAGAATTGAAATAGGAATGATATAATTGAAACAATGATTGTAGTCAGTTTTTTTGTCATTGGCCTGAGGTCAAGTTCACGGCCGCCCTTAGGTAAGAGCGGTGAACTCTAATTATCTTAACCCATGCTCACATGCAAACTTTATAATGCGCACGTCATTCTAAGACATCAGGACAGTCTCGAAGAGTAATAAACTGTGACATCAGGTCATAAGGCCTCAATTGCCCAGTAATTGCACTAGCAAAAGACGCAATAGTGCCCTCCAAACTAGAACACAGTTATGCTTGCACGTGGCAGAATATCTGGCAAAGCGGTAGTACCTATCGACGGACTGTTGCAAAAAAGTCCTACCGCTTATATTGTAACTGTATTTTGGATACATACTTTACGTCATCTAATAGTGTCTCTTAATCGTATGGTCGGCGATTTAATTTCTAATTTATTCAATGTGTAACGCCATAAATTTTTGCGAATATTATTGTTAATATGACATACGCCGCCGCCGCAACGTTGGTTGCGGTAAAGTCGCTAAAAGATCCTAGGCATTCGTCTTTCAAAACGACGATTGCTCATTATTTGACTTTGAACCCATCAATGGATTGAAAATTAAGACCGAATAAGATTCAAAAATTGTAAATTTACAAGAATGCTTGCAGGAAAGGATGATAGTTAATCATCTCTAAAAAATGAAGAAAATTATGTTTGTCACCATTGTCTCTTTATTTAATAATCTCCACCTTACTTTAGAAGCTGTAAGTAACTTTAAGGAGTTAAGTAGGTAGTATATTATGAAAAGATCAGTAAGTACTAAGACCTTACTTAGGTAATCTAAGTAAAACATAAATACAGGTTTAAATGTTCACGTCCAAATCAATTGAACGCAAAACACTAAAGGTAATGCTTAACTTAAAGCTAATTGATTCAGGTTAATTACAGCAAAGCATGTTAAATTTAGAATTATGCACTGAAATAAATTTGTAAAAGTTATGTATTTCTATTAGCATACCTACGTCTTTGTTGTAGAACTTATGTCATGGAAAAGTTGAAGAAATTAGCAGTTGAATCTGTCACATTTTTAGATCTAGTTAATGAGACTCCTATTTATAAGAGCATGTCTGTGCTTTGCGTATATTTTGGCAATAGAAACGTGCCAAAAAGTGGCTCAATATTGAAAAATAAGAGAGCATTCTACTTTATTCACACTTTATTTAAATAAAGTAGAACGTAAATAATAAAATTAGAATTAGATAATAATAGCTTTGACATGTACCGACATACATATATTATTGTAGAAACCACTCCAAATATAAATGTGAAGCGCCCTTACAGGGCACATAATTATATTGATCCTTAAGACAACCTGCTATTATAAATCTATAGTCCGTATTATATGTGAGCACAATAACTGAATATGAATATGAATATTTCTACCTAAGGAATAAGTATAGTTGTGTATTTATTACGTAGAAATAATAGTAGATTGTTCCACAAGGCCCGCAAGTGAACAACGTAATGTATTTAGGACAAAAGCAATTGTTTGAATGTAGAGCGAAGCGAAGGATTCTAGAGTAGAATCCTAAGCGTGGCGAGGGATTCAAAGTTAGTTGCTCGAGGTTGAATAGTTTTGGTACCATGTGGCAAATAGTCATGCGAGAGTAGACAAGACGTTGGCTACTTGCTATACGATAACAACCTTTTTAGTTTAAGTACAAAAATTGCGTTCGAAACCTCACTTTATCATTTATCTAAAACTATCTAGAACTATCCCACGGGAATGGAACTAAAGTTAGTTGGTTAATATACTTTTGAAGTACATTTCACCAAATATATTTCGCATTATTCGGCCTCCCACTTCGAACAGCTAAATCATAAAATTAAACTTTATAACCCAAACAACGGATTTATAAACATTCTGCAATAATTCACTCGAGAATTTTAATCCCGTTAACAATGTACTTTCAAAAATATATTTCACAACGATAAAATATGAAAATTGATAGCACAATTGCCCGAATATATGGCAGCGCTGCAAAAAAACTACAAGTGAAAGAAGCATCAGTAAACATTCATCTTGGTTGTTACGTTTATTACACAAAAATAATTGTTGCCAATTGAGTTATCAAAGTTTTTGAGCATTCTTTTCTGATTCCAAACTAATTTGAGCTCTAATTCAATCAACCTTTAGTACAACATTATTTGAAAGGGAATATGCAGAGCGATCATTTTTGAATTTTTTATCATTTACAGCAGTAACATCTTCAATACTTGCTGCTTTGATGAAAAAATACTCTATTACCTTACATGTAGGATTTTTTTTGATTGTATCATAAAAGTATCGTTTCGAATTTGCTGCATCGCTGAGGCGGTCTCACACATCGCACAGGACTGTTCGTCTCGTAAATTGTATAGGGTTAATAGTCAGTCAGATGCGCCTGAGGGTAGGCAGGAGTGAATGAACCTTTTCCGAAAACATTTCAGCTTTTTTTGTACAGGTTTAAATTCAACATTCGCTTTCTTTGATGTTTTAAGCGGCAAGTTATTATCGATACGTATTCCAACTCTTTTGAAGTAAGCCAATTTGAATAAGGAAGTTTTATAACCGAGTTAACTTTTGCAAATACTTCGAGAGGAGTTATAACGTAAGACACTTTATCTAATACTTTTTCGCTCCTAAAATGCAATATGTGAAATGCTTCATTTACCATCAGTTTAATAACTGCCTTGACTTTTCCCACGACATCGTTTTATCTGAATTTTATTTTCAAAAAATAGCTTCATCTCTTGTTTTGCTACAACAATTCAAGCTTTCGCTACCATAGATAAAAGCCTCACAGGAATGCCAAGGTCAAAAATCCAGGCATGATTAAATTAATTAATTATATATGTGTGTCAGTTCATTGACATACATTATCTAGCGTAATTTGTCCATACATATGTCCAGATCAGCTATCGGTATCGTAAAATTGTCGTAAAATCTTCTACGGTCGCCGCCAGAAATATTTCATAGATAAAATCAAATTTTTAGTGTATTACAACACACAAACGAAAAAGCTCTAGATAATTATGTAATTAACACCTCAATGGGTTTTTTATTTTAAAATTAAATGTAGATGCACGCTAAGTATAAATACAGTGACAAATTCGATGCACAACTAAGTCTTTGCATTCAGTAATCATGAAATTAATTAATAGAGGTTGAAGGACTTACGATTCGTTAGTACGTTACAAAAAGTAAAGCTGTAGCAAACTGTATCTATTCGTTACTGTACTGTGGTGTACTTCACCTCAGTGCAAGTAACGATGCGTTACTCAAATTAACATAGTTAATGTCATTGCATTGCATTGTTATAGGCGTAGATAGCTTGTCATCTCTGAGACGTCATACAGTCCACGTCTAGACTCATCTATCAAACTCTCAACCATTTCAATGAATGAATTCAAAGTGTGACTCGTTCTAAAAGCATGCATAAATTAAGCAAAAAGATTTATGCATATTCATTTTAATACCATTAAATTTAATAGCTGTAATTTTTTATCTAGTTGTTTAATATTGTTTGCCTTGTTTGTTTTATCTAAGTAGGAAATCGACTTTATTTTGCAATTTTTTTTGTAATGTCACTTGTTTATTTTATAGCTGTCATTAATACTTAATTCAACCTTTAGTAAATAAAAGTTTATCTACTTAAGGTGAAACGTTTCACTAGCACGGCAAATTCAAATTTTCTTAAGTTCTTTTGCCAATAATAGCTTAATTACTAAGCGTGGTTAAATTAAAACTAATTAAACGTAAAGAAATAGAATGTATCAACAAATTACGATTAAAAGTATCTCCTAGATATCATTGGTTTAGCTACAAATGGCAATAAACAAATTTCGTCTTAGTTTTTCAGTCTATTGCCATTTGTCGCTAAACCAATGATATGTAGGTGATACTTTAAATTGTAATTTATTGATTCATTCTATTTATTTGCGCCAAATTAGTTTTCATGTAATCACGTTGAGTAATTAAGCTATTATTGGCAAAAGAACGCAAGAAAATTTGTTTTTGCCGCGCTCGAGAAACGTTCCACCTTAACATTTCATTTGAAGATTAACGCCTGTCGGTGTAGTATTTTATTTTAAGCAAACTTTTTTCAAACTTACATATTCAATAGATTTTTCATACTTACTTGCACTTTAAGAAAGCCCCGTGACCCTTTTCGCAAATACGTATTGATTAAGATACAATTTTTAAGGTTAGTTTGCCTACATTTTGTTTTACTTCTAGATACGTCTTTTGCACATCAATTTTGATGGTTATTTTATTTTAACATCCCTTCTTCTTACCAAAACACTTTAAACACGGATTATTTAGAACAGCTACAACTTTCGCTTAACTAACTAACTACTGCTTAACTACCTAATAAATTATCTCTAAACAAATCATCAATAAAATTAAAAGAACATAAAGTAACGTTTATATTCCCACAAAACGCAAAACCTATCTTCGAGTGAATAACTTCCCTGCAGTTCATAAAACACTAGCTACTAATTATACCCGGAATGTATTAAAATGTCATAAAATCCGGATGGTCGGGTAAACAGGCCGGTTTCCCACACTAAATGTCAGAGGCGTCACTAACACGCTGTAAAGTCGTACTTAAATCTACCTTTTTATAGCCTTCAATCCATCAAAAAAGTGAACATTCTACCCTCTGGAGAGCTTTTGCTGCAAACGATACGATATGGCAGGACAGTTTATAGACAAGAAAACTGAGAACTAACAGAAAAAATAGACAGAGATTACAAGGTGAAAGCAGTTATAAAAGTCTAGGTTGAACCAAATTAGCTTATACCTAACAGACACACTTTGCGTGTACTACGTACAGTTAGCACTCTGTGAGTAAGCTGTCAGTTGTCACCCATCTCTAAGTACCCATTGATCACAGCCAATGTTGCCAATTATTTGACCCTCATCCTTGCAAAAGCTGCAGAAAACGATGATGCCTACTAATATCACAATCGTGTCGGAGTCGCAACGTATGAAGCGGAGCACCCTTTGGCCCTACCAGCATAAATCCATCAAGATGGAGTGTCGTAAACTGCGTACTCAAAACACACGATTTGCTTGAACTGACACTACTGATGTTCTTTTTGATGTGACATTTGTTTCTAAGATCGATCGATGAATATAGAGTAGTACCTAATGGTTGATGCCTTTTGAACGGTAGTTTGGTATTATATGAATACAAATATTTTCTAAGAAATTCTGTTTAAAAATTGGCTTATCGTCACTGTTTATCACGATCAAGCATATTAACATCTCTAAAACATAATATAAATCTCAGCTCTATCGCATCTCACAGAAAAGCGGACGATACGTTTATAAAAATGAAAGACGTGACGGCTGATATGAAATGTCACCAGTTGGTAGCTATTACCTATAATAACCCAGATGTACTTTTGTAGAAAAGTGCTACCACTTACTAGACACGCCTATGTACAGAAAACGAAACCCAAAGAATTGATAAAAAAAGGAGAGATCAAAGATACGCAAGGTACCTTTTGCAAAAACAATGAGGATGGAAAAGTAGATAATAAACCGACTAGACTGCAACTACAAGAAAAACTGTATGAAGAATTCAAATATCTTTATTCAAATCTCTAGTCACTTAGATTAACCTAACAGCCTGCTTTTTCTAAAGCTTACATTAAGTCAATGATTCTGGCAGAAAAAAAGGCAAGACTGCTAGCTTGTTGATAGAAAATTTTCAAATAAATTAATATCATTATTTGCGTGACTCTTAGTCCAATCATAAACCTCGTTCGTAAGTTAATCCTAACCTTCGACACGATTATAAACAAATATTTATAGTGTTTTGACACCTCTGAGTCCCGTAAAAGTACCGTACTGTACTCGATGCTAATAAAATTCGTTGCTAGGGTGGGACATCTAGTTCTGTAGTCACTAGAAAACCCAATTTTACTGCCAACATTATAGTTGTATATTTCCAGTTCTGAATATGTCAATAGAACACATTTGCCATGGGTGAAACAGTTATTATTTTACTGGCCTGATAGTCAGTTGGTACCTAGTCACTCCTTCTGAACTATATATAGGTTGTGGGTTCGATTCCCACCCGGGACAAACATTTGTGTGATGTTTGTTCTGTGTGTCTGGGTGTTATATTGTATGCTATGTATGTATTTATAAAACAAAAAGTATCTGAGTATTCTATCAGTTATCTGGTTCCCATAGTACAAGCTATGCTTAGTTTGGGGCTAGATGGCGCTGTGTGAAATGTCCACACATATTCATATTTATATATTCGTTATCTACTGCCTATAAACGAAAGCCTGAATAGAACTTAACTAATACTAACGTCTACTAAACCAATGGGTTTCAAATTCAAGGAGATACTCTTTTAGATATTCTTGCAGTAGGCTGAAATATTCAGAAGGAATATCATAAGCTGTTCACTCATAATGATGCAGTTTAGAATATGTTTAACAAATGCTCAGTTAGTTAAGACAAACAATAATTTTCTGTTGGTCATGGAACTGTTGCTTCTTACGCTGAAATATTTACACCTGCATAAAATTATAAGTACCGGTAAATTTCAATTTTCTCAGCTGCCAACAAGACGACACAATAAAACCACTGTTCCAACAGTAGGGCTATAAACAACGATATACGACAAGTTATTAATGACTACAACTTTATACAACGGATGAAAAGTTTTAACAGCTTACAAATGAAGCGAAGACGAGACTGACATCAAACTCTGAGGTAAACATAGACATAGACATTTTTTATAGATAGTGGTAACTCATACGAGTTTACGATGTCGCGTTTAATCATAAACGTGTTGTAATAAGAATAGATTTTATTTTAAATGATTCAATACGCTACAGAAAGAGATCCAAAGAAACGTAGTCAACTTGTAATAAGAAGGTCAAAAAAGTTGCCATCTTCATCATCGGCTACGTACCCATCTGGGTTCAAAAAGAGACAAAAGTTATAAATAGAAAGAGACTCTTTAAATGCGGAAAATTATCCTTTTCTTATCAACGATAGGCTTACATTTGATGTAAGCCTATCGATGGAGCATGCTTGCCTAGAAGATACCGGTTCACTCTAGCCTTAAAACTCCCAGATTATATATATTTTTTTCTTATTATAAATATTATGTTATCTCAAAGAATGTTGATCGTACGACAGTCGTACGCTTTTAATTAATTCATCTATTGTTATGCAAATTAAACCCTTCGATTGGTTATAAAATATTTTGTGAACCATAAATAACACAAACTATAAAAAATACCAAAATAAACCGATCTTTGGCTACAAATTAAGACATAAATCCCAATAAATATTGATTAAGCCAGCATTAAAAATGTAAGCCAAATGTCACTGACCCGATAGGGATACCAATAATCTTGTAACCTGATATGCCTAGCCTATACGCCATTACATCTGCAGCTCACAGCTATAGTTTTTACGATCAAGATGACATTTTTGCTCCCGTCACAGTTTTATGTTCGCCAAATGAGCTTAGCCTAATAAATTGAGTCATAAAATACAGAATTGGAGAAAGACACATTTCGCTACGCATTATGCCTTATAAAAAGCTCAGACAGTTTTTTTTGCAAGCTTTTATGTATTTTTAATAAGCTATAAAATCTTGATTGTTAGTCATAATCGTAAAACTGATTGGACATTATTGTTAGTGTCATTGCCAAATACAGAATTTGATAGTGCTGTTTGAGAGTTTGTTGTACCACTTGGTTTTATTGATTCACTTTCAGTTAGTTTGGCAGAACGATGTTTACTTGTTTTGTGAATGATGGATGCTATAGACTGGAGGACAAAAAGACAAATACCACTTCGTGATCTACTCTCTACTCTATACATGTTATATTTAAATCACCAATTCGCAACCTTAATTTAGCACCTATGACCTATGTGAATAGGGCGAATAATTCTGTGGTGTGGAGATATGAAATATTTTTCTATCAGCAGTAGGTACCCCGAGATAGCACTCTTGTTTTAACTCCCCATTGAAAGAACATTATTATGTTGAATTTTTAGGAATCTTTTTTTAAACTCTCCTGCGTCTTATATAAAAAGAAGATACCTTCTAAAAATGAAGTCTATATCCAGAATTGTCGGCTATACGTTATCTGTAACTCACTCAATCACTCACTCAGGACAATGTCTTTTTATCATAATGATAGAAAAGCAAAGAGCTACGAAATGTTTTGACCTTATTGAAGAGTCTACATGCAAAAGGGCCCTGGCATGATCGCGATTTATTACATGGTTCTTATATTTGGCCGATCCACCCTATAACATGACCCTTTGACACTATATTTTGCAATATTGCCAGGGCTCTTCTCTCTTTAGCGAGTTTTCACACATGTTTTTTCATTAGGCTGCGTTTATCACTCTCAAAAAATATATAAACTAACAGCTACCCGAGCTTCACGCTGTATTTATAATTATGTGTGCCACGTCTCAAATATTGACGAACTTAAATAGATTCAAAGTGCATCAATTTGAAACACCCAAATATTCAACTATTTGTAAGTGCACATGTCTAAACAATACACACAATACACACATCCACACTTGCTCCGCTATCAAACCTCCAGGTTCTGCGATTCCAGGAATCGTGGCCAGGTGTCCGATTTTACAGCTCCGTCAATCACCGTTTAGATTTAAACTGTTGCGATCCAGTAGTAACCGTTAAGCGGTGTTAAAGCTTGATTCATGTATGTGTAAAAATCAACGTGCGCACGCAAATACGGAAAATTGTGCTACATTGGTAAGGTACCGGTTTTAAGAGAGAGAACTATAATATTCACTACAACCAATCAAAAGCACTATGGGTAAAGAATATAACATAAAGAAATAAACTAGCAGGTACTTGAGACATCAAATTAATAAAAAAAACGTTGGATTGAAATGTGGTGGTATGAAGTTCAATTCTACACCAATAAGAACGATTATGAACTATTTTGTGAATTTTCAGCTCTTAAAATAAAACCGTTACGTAACTTCAAGTTTTATTTTCGAGTGTTCTGTTGTTTGTCGTTGTTTTGAGGATTTGAATTTTCTTTCTTTCGTCCTAAATCTAAATACAACATTGTTTCTGTAACTATATTATAGTGTAGTGGGTATACTGTTGATTCCCTGTGGCAAGGTTTATGTTTTATGAGCTTATCGTCATACGCCGACGCCGTCGTGGCATTGACCTAGGCATTGTCTAGTGTTTAATGCCTACCCTGACACTTGCATTGTGGGAGTTTCCAGGTTACTGTGATAGATGGAGCTAATGTTGATTGTTATCTATTGTGTACGCAATTATGCGTTGTATCACAATAAATATATAACTAGACGCACCTCGCGGGTACACCCACGTTTCTTTAAACAGTCTTAGACCGCATTTCAATCATCAGGGGTTCAATTTTCTAAAACCTTTAAGGGTGTATATATGTACCATTAACCCTACGACATAAAATGAAACTATCCCCCAAATCAGCCTCTACGGTCTTATTAACAAACGCGTAGTAGTTTTAGATTAGTTACTTCAGCTTTTGTCCTATTTTTGACATTTGAATATTGATAGCGATCGAAAAAGACAAAAGATGGTGTAACTAATCAAAAATTACAACGCGTATATTAATAAGGATGCTAAGGTTTAGCGATTTGGACTGTATGTTATCTTCCGCCAGTCAGTGAGTTACTAAGGAGAAGAGAGAGCTTTCCATTTTAGAAGAGTTCATAAAGTTCTTAAGTATATAAAAATAAATATTCCACGATTATACCACTTGATTAGTACTTACAATATTTATGATTTTTATAACAGTATCGCCTGCTCAGCGTAATCTACAGATTAATTTGTAAAAGCGTGCATGCATGCATGTTTGTAATGCATTTGTAAAGCATGTCCCGGCTTTAGGGACGGATGGATGCGGGTTCAAGTCCCGCTCGTGATTCAAATTTTTCCTTTACAAATTAATCTGTAGATTACGCTGAGCAGGCGATACTGCTATAAAAATCATAAATATTGATTTGGGAGGCGTTATCTTTACAGCATTTGTGTTGATGTAACTTGACCGTGCTGATTGGGATAATTCTTAAGAATTTCTCATTAGATGGCGCTGCCAACCCCGTAAGTTGGTTGTAAAAGGTGAAGGATAAATTCGGACATGAGACCATTTGTCACGGTAGCTTAAGTAAAGCATGTCCCGGCTTTAGGGACGGATGGATGCGGGTTCAAGTCCCGCTCGTGATTCAAATTTTTCCTTTACAAATTAATCTGTAGTACTTACAATTTACTACTATACCACAATTAACTTAATATACGCATTTTTGTTCCTAGAGTTGCAGATATCCATATAAGCAACGGTGACCAGCACTTATTATCATGTAGGCTATTTGTTTTATTGCCAACGGTAACAAAAAAAAAACGTGCAAAACTCGATAACTTATCCTCAAAGATTTAATTCAAATTGATAAATTAACCTTTTGATTGACCATACTGTCATGTGCCATCAGTACCTCTATATTTATTTATTTATTTTATAAATCAGCTAAAGAAATAAAAGCTGCAACTAGGGAGTTTAGAGCTATATAGATACCTAGCTTTAGATTTTAGGAAATACTATATAGATACCACCTTGATACCACATTATCTTAATGTTTATAATATACTCTCCGCATTTATGCAGTCAGCTCACCATTAAGGATATCATTGAAATGAAAATTGTTGCTCAGATTTATGATCATTTCAAAGCTGAGTCACTTGGAACCCGTCATCACCGGAGATAAAGGGACGTTCCTTGCGAACCGGCTGTAAAACTAATGGAATATTTGAAAAGTGTCGTGAAGTAACTCATAGTTTACATGAGCTGGAGCCCAACAAAGTAATGAATCATAGTCGTAAAGTTAGGCAAGTCAAGCTCAAAATCTTAACGAACATAAAGTAAGGATCTTATTTGTTGATCAATATGTTTTATCTTTACAAGAACTCGATATATTGATAGATAGATAGATAACTCTTTAATGTTTCACCAATAAAATATACTGTACATTGTGTACTGTACTGTGTGTTATGTTTTCTTGTACTAGGCAGTTGCATCCAATAGAATAATATGGATATCCATAAATATAAAATACTAATGATTAATAATGCATAAAAATCCCAGAGCATGCAAAACATAAGAAATGCTCTGTATGGTTAGCCATTCATTTCATTGCAGTAAAGTTATATATTGATGCGCAGTGTAAAGCTTCTGTAAAGAATTTATGACACTGAAACATGAGTAAAGTTTCAATTTTTTTTACTTGTTTGCTAATATTTTTTTACCGATGGTTTGTAGAATTAAAAAAGCAAATGGTTTTTAATTGACGTGTTGTGACGCTGTACTATGGAGGACTGTCACAGTATAAAGAACAGGATCTTCAATAGAAAATACACGTAGGCTATATATTTTAGCATGTTGTAGCATGTTTTTTGATCAAACGTAAACTGTAAGCTTTTTGAACTACTGTGTTTCAAATAACGTCACATGACCAAAATGGTTCAAATTCTAATTCAAGCTTTGAAAGATGTAGCACTGTGTTTGGTCGTATTGTCAGTGTTCCTTTGCATGTCTAGCGCTGAATATTATCGTGTTAATTTTACGGCGCCGTATAATTTCGACGCTGGTGACGTCGTTGGTGAGATAATTTGTGAACAAATGTTTCGTAAAGTTAGGAGTTTTGTACTCAGCGCCAAATGGTGAGCTTAAAAGAGTTGATATGATATGCTTACCAGTTGATTTGTGGTACATAAAGTCACGACGACGTGCCCGAGGCTTTCATTCAGCGGCTGGTGCTTTGCCAGGAATTCTATTACGGGATTTATTGTCTAAAACTACATCAGAAATGAAATAATTAAAAGCTGCAATCATTACCCATACATCAGTCAATAACTATTTAATGCCTATCGGAGAATAATTTCCAATTCAAATTGTCCAATGCATTTATAAACAACGAGGACCACACAATATCGATAAAACATACTAAAATAGTAACACGATATGACTATTAATCCCACATTAATACCCAAGATCATAATCTGAACAATAAACTTTGATTGAAATACGAAATTGAATTTACTACCCCGTATTGTCTATAGCGAAATGATCATGTTAGATAAACAGCCCAATAAAATCTATGACAGATTAACAGCTTAATAATTATAAAGCTGGACCACACACAGGGTTTAACAGCTGTCCACCCTCGCAGTGATCTATTAGCTAGGAATAAGTAAATCAAGGTGTATGGAAGGAACAACGCGTGGGCAAGAATAGCGCCTTGTGGTACTCCCGACCAGTAGCGGGACCTTTGTGAGTCAGCCTGAATGATTTGAATGCTACAAAATGTACTCTCATATTAACGTTTTCTTTTGAACTATATACATACTTTTTTGCCCACACAAACAGAAAATTATTATCATTTAAGCTAAAATTTGCTGTTACACTTAGAGATGCTATAAAATATTGTACTTAGTATATTAACTTAGATAAAATTTATTGTTTATGCACAATTCCAGAGGTCTGAGATGTCGTAATTAACAACTTTGCACTAAACAATCAGTTTAACACCTATCAAGCAGGGACAAGTCATAAAACAGGATAATGCTATCATAAATCTCGAGACGCAATTCAAAAATACTGCCAATGCTGCCACGGTAAATCAGAGCCACATCAACAGAATATAAACTTTGCCGCCCACGACTCGGTGTCTATTGAACGCTGAAATATCTGGGATAGTGAAGTGCTTACTTATTGGTCATCGAACTTACTTCTGAGCTTTGATGTTCTTGTTGTTTTACTGTGGCTATTGGCCAATATATTTATTAAGGATTAAGTTTAATAATAATTAAATAATTTGAATTAAAATAAAACCATCCACTGCATGTTGTAAATTGTTTAGAATCCAGAAGAATATATGGAGTGAAATATTATGAAATGTTTTTCTTAAACTCATAAAAATGATACTTTATAGTCAGACAGACGCACATTCACTTATTGCAATGTAAATTATATTCGAGAACTGCAAGGGTTGTCAGGTCATTTTTAATCTAGCTTCATTAATTGCCTAATATTTGGTATTTAATTTCCCAAAAGTGGTTTCTCAATGTTGTCAATAAATGTGGGAGTTAGTTCAAATCTTTATATATATATTCAAAGTTTAAAAAGTAAAAGAAATCGCTCTTACGGTAAACAAGTACGATCTGCTGCCAGACAAAGACATTAAAGTGACCGTAAGATCATTGAATCTCTATCGGTATTTATTGAACTACTTATCTTTAGAATATCCTGGAAGTTATGAGTGGCAACCCTGAAAAGTGACAGTTTTCCATACAAAACATAGAAAACTGTCGCCCGTCCAAGGTAAAGACACAAATTGGCCACAAGCGCACAAGTGAAACTACTGCTCAAGAAAGTAGAACTCAGATCAGAAGCGACGACAATAAGACGATTTGCATTAATATGTTATTGCTTGTCAAAGAACAATAAGGTATCCGGAGATAAGAAGCAGTAATAAATTGTGTCTTACGCAACAGTATTTCTTGAGCTTTCGCGATTTGATTTCCGCTTTTATTTTTAGTTTTGGAACCGCGAAACCTTACACAATTGCCTTGGAATCTTTTTTGTGCCAATACAATAGAAAATTAAGTAAATAAAAATATTTATATTTCGTTTTCATTCATATTTTTTAACACCTAATGTTTGTTTAAAGTTAATATTAAAAGTTATTGAACATTCCAAAATGTTTGCTACCCAGGTTGATTGATTTGGGAACAATTTTTGATTATTTTATTATAATCATTAAATTTAAGATCTATCTGGAAATTAATACACTCTTTCAAATAAAATGTATAAGTAGGTACCGGCTACCGTTGCATTACTTTGAAAATCCATCGCGTTGATTGGTTGGTTTAATTAGTTCCGATGGCACTCACGATGTCACTCTTACAAACTAAAATCACACTCAGCGCCAAAATGGTGAAAATCCAATGCCTTCAGTCAATACTGGTCAATAAAGTCCAGCGTACTAGTATAATACAGGTCAGTGTATTATAGGTATAGGTAATTATTCTTTTATCACAATCCGTACCGAATCCCACACACATATCCAACAGACAGAAAGACAAGGTTCCATTTAACTCTTTGTGTATGTCTTCATCAGCCAGAATGGACTGGCCGTGATTAATTATCTTAATCACACCGATTTGCTTAATTACATCGTTTTCCGCCTCATCGGCGCTTTGTTCTTTTCCTTTCAATGGAACCGAAATATCTTTCACACTCCCACGTGGTAGTAGTGCAGGAGTGATGGCTCACTAACCGATGATATTTTCTAGATTCGATAACAAAATATGAATGATGTTAACAATTACTACCCTTATGGGTAGAAAATAGGTAAAAACCACGAGATATTTTATTAAAAACGTCTTTAAAAATATTACATGAGTATCTAAATGTTAATTATGATGTATTAGAGCACCGAAAAAATTTTAGGTCTGTGGGTTAGAGTCATTTAGGACTGACCTGATAGCTCAGTTGGTAGTAGCTCTGCCTTCTGAACTATAAGGTTGTGGGTTCGATTCCCACCTGGGACAAACATTTGTGTGATGAACATCGATGTTTGTTCTGTCTGGGTGTTATATTGTATTCTATGTATGTATTTACAAATAAAAAAGTAGCTAAGTATTTTATCAGTTATCTGGTTCCCATAGTACAAGCTATGCTTAGTTTGAGGCTAGATGGCGCTGTGTGAAATGTCCACACATGTGCATTTAATTTAAGTAGGTAATTGGTATATCGTCTTTCAGTTTTCAGTGCCAAGACCGGCCTGTCTGTACTTAGGTAATACTAACACAAGAATGTCTGATATCGTTAATTTTGAAAAGGATATCAAATAGTTTTATGCAGTCTCATAAGTCAAAAATTCTGCAATCAAACAATTAAAATTAATTATGCTTTATTATTTTAATAAACATGTCGTGATTGACTTGAATTCAGGATTTTCCTTTGTCATTAGCAGCTCTTAGTCTACAAATCTCCTTTATTCGTTTGTTTATGGAATGCAGAACTAATTCGGGATAGCCGTGGGTTTATAGTGGGGAATTATTATCGCCTAGTCATATTTGAGTTTTAATTTTAATTGTCCGCCTAACTTATATTTTAGGTGGTTCAAACAAGTCCTTCTATTGAGTTGGAGTACTCGCAGCACGTGTAAACTGTGTAATAAATTGTGTTTGTCACTTGTGTTCTTCTAATCTATAATAAATTATTATGATATAAGTAACTGGGTAAATTGAATATTTTTTAATATTTTAATTGCAATACAATTCTTTATCGATATGGATGTACAAACTTTTTTTTTCTGTGTGTCTTCTTATTTATTCCTTCAAATTACTCGTCTTCCCGTGGGAAATCTTAACTTTCAAGAACAAAAAGTAATGCTAGTTGGTCGGTCGAGCTGTATTTTGGTCAGAATTAGAAGCAATCTATGTACGAAATTTCATCCTAATCGGTCCAGTCATTTTTGCGTAAAAGCAAAGTTCAAACCCACACACGTTTTTACTTTAATAATACTAGTTGGAATTTCGTAACTGCAAAGTGGAGCCTCAACATGAAAAGTAGAATGATTGGAAATTGTTTTCTCTTTGCTTCTAGAACTTATAAGACAATCTAAGAATAGTATATAATCTTCTAATGTAATTATATTCATTAGGTCTTTGTTTTCTAGAGGAAGAGTGTCATTTTCATCATCACAGCCTACATTATTACAGACTCTCACCTCTACAATCAATAGGACCACGCGTATTCCTAAAAAGTAGCATCCCTGAAGGTTACAAATATGTTCGCAGAGAGAGGGCGCAATGGACGAGATATTTACATGACAAATGCACAAGGTCTCTACCTTCAATTGTTTTTGTTCTCAATTCAGTGTCAGGTAAAGTTATTACCTACATTAGTCTCTGCTCCTGTATATTCTGCAAACCCAAATCCCAGAATTTAAGTGTCGCCAACCGGCGCCAAGACAGTATAATTTACTGAATGTTGATTCCAAAATAATCTACTATTACCGAAATGAGCAATCACTTGTTAATATAAACGACGATTAACATTAAGAAGTAGGGGATTATGCAAGCGAAAATTTATAACATCCGGCGCAGTAACTTGAAATAAAGCGGGGACGGGGGATATTAATGGAAGCCTGTGAGCGTTTTAATGAATAAACATGTTGTTGGGGTCATTCATTAAAGAGAGATGATCTATAATTATGCTGCTGAAATAGTGACTAATTATAAATAATAAAATAAATAAATAAATATGAGTGCGACATGTCACGCAGCGCCATCTAGCCCCAAACTAAGCATAGCTTGTACTATGGGAACCAGATAACTGATACAATACATAGATGCTTTTTTGTTTGTAAATACATACATAGAATACAATATAACACAACAGAGCAAACATCGATGTTCATCACACAAATGTTTGTCTTGGGTAGGAATCGAACCAACAACCTATAGTTCAGAAGGCAGAGCTACTACCAACTGAGCTAACAGGCCAGTCAAAATCAATCAATTAAACTCTATTTGAATAATTCCAAACACATTCTAAATCATCCACGTGTTCCTATATTAAACTTCATACATGACAGAAAAATCTAAATACCTAAGTAGTACATAATGTAACTAAATACAACAGGTAACAATCAGTGTCTTCTCTGGACCCACTACAATTTATAGTAAATTGTTATTGATCCGTTTATTATGCTGCAGTGTGCTGATAATATCAAAAACACATCAAGTGTTGACTGAATTGATTTAAAAATGATAAAGATGACGAACACGTGGTAAAAGCAAAATACTGCATATAAATAATTAAAAAACCATAGAACATGAAAAAGTATTCTCATAAAAACACCGATGAAATTGAAGAAAGAAGTAAGAAAATATAAAGTAGTCACCGTCGGGTGATGACAGGTGACAAACAAACAGACAAACTGTCTACTAGATCATGTTGCGGCGGAACTGTGGACGGTGTTGTTCGTTTTATGTCTAGTTTATTTCTGTGTGGCTCGCGAGATGCTGTCCGCAGCCGATTTAAGCAATTTGTTCTTGCAAGCCAGTTTATTATTGCCGATTTGTTAGTAGTGATAATTAAAAATTTAAACTAGTTCAAATTCTACAACATAACTAATGCTGGTATCACAGACACCCACCTTAAATTTTAAAATTAGTTTTATAATAGCTAAAACATTTTAAAGTTTCTGTAAGATTAGGTTTTTCATTTATATAAAGGAATGTCTTGACTAGCTTACCGTTTGCCTGATGTTAAGCGTCAAGGCTGCCAATAATAGTAACTGCACCCGTAACCGGGAACTTTAAATTTTTAAGTTTAAGTTTATACTGCGCATGCCATCAGTCCGTAGACATCGGCACAATATTTGTAGATTATGAGGTAAAGTAATATGTCTCATTCATAGAATTACATTTATGTCTCATTTGCTTAGTAATTTCACTAGCTACTCTACCCTTCAAACAGGAACACTACTGCTTGCAAAATATCTGGCCTAGCGTTGGTACCTCAACAACCACTCATCTTTGTTTCGTTCAGTTTCATTGTTTACAAACACCAAACTACTGTAACTCCTTAAAGTCAGTTTTACACTACTTTAGTTTCATTTATATTTTGTACAGGATATTTAAAATCGTGTCGGTATCGTATCGTCTACAACAAAACCCTTTCATTATCTTCGATACATTCACCGACACCTTTTGTTCTTATCATCTTGTTTTGTATTCTTATGTAACTATCTGTAATTGTCCGTAACATTATCCTGCTGAAACACTGTATACTTTATTGTTCGGTTGAAATAAAGATCAGTTTTAATTGAAGGTGAAATAGTTTTCAGAAGCAGTTCGTTAAACTGTTACCTAGATATTTTAATTAATTATCTGTATTATTAGAGGCATGTTCTTTGATGTTTTGTCGACAGTGCGATTAATGGTGGTGCGGGTGGTTTATAATTAGGCATTTAACGCAGGATTATCTAGGTCTGGGTGCCTTGACATTGTTGCGACTTTTGGATTCGTCTCGACAACAGTAATTGTACTTGGGTCTCTCTGTAACTGAACTACGAGTATGCTTCATTATCATCGTCATCATCGTCATCATCAACAGCCTGAAGACTTCCACTGCTAAATATAGGCCTCCCCCAGAGAGCGCCACTTTGAGCGGCTGCTTGCCTCCTACATCCATCGGCTCCCAGCGGTTTTCATGAGCTCGTCGATCCACCTAGTGGGGAGCCGGCCTATGCTGCGTCTTCCGGTTCGTGGCCGCCACTTGAGAACCTTTCTTCGCCATCGATTGAATTCTACGAGCGATCTGGCCTGCCCATTGCCGTTTCAACTTGCTAATTCTATGAGCTATATCGGTCACTTTAGTTCTCCTGCGGACCTCCTCATTCCGGATCTTATCTTGCAGGGAAACAACGAGCATAGCTCGTTGCACGACTTTGAGCTTGGTAATGGGGCCAATAGTAAGAGAACACGTCTCAGTTCCATAATTCATCCTCATCACTGGCAACCGGACACTGATAGAAAACTTTAGTATTCAGGCTCTGCGGTATTTTTTATTATTTATTGCCAGTATGCTTGCGTGATGGATTAGTATACTCTTACTTAGTTCAAGTAAAGAATTTTAGATTGGTGAAATAAATTCTGCAAGTGAATGCAGAAATTATTTCACTAATCTAAAATCCTTACTTGGAATTACTTATCTGCATAGATTCACAAATATAATAGTTGGTATTGTTTGTTTTTTATAAGCTTCGCTCATGTATTTAATTAAATAATTAACATCTGTCGCTTCTGACTGTCTATGCGATATTAATCGACTGAGTTACGCAAGCGGTTAAACGTTTCTGAAAACAGAGCCGCATGAGGCGGTTCATCTTACATCTAAATGGAATGCCTAAATGTCATGAATTCCATTTAGTATGTTAACCGTCTATCAGGCACCTTGCTAGTTTGCATGGAGGTTTTTGGGTTAGCATTATTTAGTTTTGTTATCCGTTCTAGTGAAAGATTATAAAGCCCTGTTCTAGTCCACCAACGTATTTCAGAGAGCTGTTAGGAAGGGCCATGCATGGAGTTTATCTGAAAATTGAATCTCATGAGGTGATCCGACAAAGAAACAAGATCATCTATCAACTAACTAGCAAACTGGTTAGCTATTAGTAGCAAGTTGAAATAGAGTGGACATTTTACTGCTGAGTTGACAGCCTGTTGGGGTTTAAGACGTGTTCTTGAGTGGGGTGCAGTATTATCCTAATATTATTGTTTCTAACTTCAATATAATGTTAAGCTCTCAAATTGTCCAAGCATTGATAGGTCCAAGTCTCATGTTATTGTATATGTGGTCTTTGCTGGGCATTATTAAAACCAAAAGAATAGGCACATAAAAAAATGTACTTAAAATTTCAAGTTATCAAAAATTTTAAACCATAACATATCACTCGCCTTTAACTTCCACCGAACCCAAACATAGTGCCAACAACATTCGAATAATAGATATAAATCGATAACATTTATCTCGATTACATTCGCAGAAGCTCTTGACTCGGGAATCCGATGATGTCGCATCGTTATGCGAAATGTTATGACATTAGTGGAACAGATTGCTTGTACGATGCTATAGTCGTGGCTGACCTTAGGATTAGCCTGTCTTCTGCGGTGTTTATCAAAGTTATGATTTAGATTAGGGATGAGTAAATGATTAGGCTACCTAACATTACTCATCCCTAATATAAATCATAACTAAGCCTTAGGCTCAAATTGAGTAGGCCCTACATTGTATGGGGTATATGGGGTATAAAAAAAAAAAAAAAAAAAAAACTTAATTTTTTTTAAAACTACTTATTTGCAAAATTCCTTATGTACTACAAAGGACTCATTAAATACGGAGGGCAATGACATCTGAAACACAGTTTCAATACTAGTTCAGATGCCATTAGTCCGTACGCAATTTTTATGTCTATACCTAAAATAATACCTATATTTTACCTATAGCTAACAATATAATATGTAACTCTTAAATGTAAAAATTGTAATTTTAGTCTACTTGTTTTTTCGACAATAAATGATTATTATTATTATTATAGCAAGGGAGTTTTTTTTGCCACGGTTGTAAAATTAGGATGTAAGGAATTATATCAGGTAATGCTATACTTCTTTTGATTGGCAAGTAGAATAGCTAGTTATAGGTAGGCTAGTTGTAGGTATAGGTTAGTTTTAATGTGAACTAGCTATTCTACGTTCAAACTAATATGTTTGGATATACGAGTATCCCCATTATGAAATCACCTTGTCACGGTAGCATAGTCGCCTTAAGAAGGGATGGATACGGTAGTTGTAAAAACCTGTTACCAATAACTCCCAATCTAGGATCCTTCCATACAAAGCACCTTCCTATTCGTATAGAATTAGCAAGTACAGTGTAGCAGTAGCTAATAGCTAACAATCTGACAAGTTGAATATCCCAGCAGGTGGTATTGCCATATAAATGACCTTAAATTAAACGGTGACCTTATATGGCGACAAATAATAAGCTGTCTGCAACAGACCGTGGTCTAGTTTAGCTAACTTTTTGTTGGAATAATACTTGTGCAATATTAAAAAATATATTAAGTAACTATAAATGTAATATTATCTTACTACCCCATTTAACACGAAGGTAACTACAAATATGCATAAGAGAGACAGAATATTATTTAAGTAATTAAAAAAAAAATTGATAATTAAATACCTGCGTTGTAATAATGGAGGACGACATAATACGAGTAATAGCTAAACTATTAGGTATGCACAATAGTATTTTAAAACGGTCATTCAAAGGTTTTCAAGGTCCTCTACCGATTTATGCCAAATTATAGAAGCAATTACTAAGCATAACAACTTTACTAAAATCATGTCCAATAAATAAATAACGCCCAACGATGACAATAACAATGGAATGTATTTTAAATAGGCAAGACAGAACCGTAAACGCACATTCTCTGAAGGTCACACATAAAGATAATGAACAGGAATTGAGACACCAACAACCAACAAGTGTGCCAACATGCTTGCGGTTCTTACCACCCATGTGTTCAACGTTAGCACAATAGTGCAGCATTTGTCTCGGCATTACTTCGACTCGATAAAGCCACTTAGCTAATTTAGGGCTCACCGTTTCAACACCTAGATGTACTTAATATCTATGCAGGTATTCTAAAAGAAAGGACCGCAAATGCCAGTTCGGGCTGTTGATTTCATGTGGTAGGAGGAAAAAAGCCAAAGTCTTAGGAACTACGTTAATTTAGAATAAGTAGATTAAAAACTACAAAGACTATGTACGTTCTCCTAAGATTACCCAGGTGATCAAATGGGAAAATAACATATAGATATCGACTTATTTTAGCAGTTTGTAGCTGTTATAGGCAAACGGCGGCGTCTATTTTTCGGTTGAAGAGTTAGGAATAATAGTTTTCAGGACATCATGAAGGATTCAATTTCTGACAAATTGTTTTTATAGTTACATAAGCTACATTCTATGTTCAGTCCTTGAACCATACAAGCTTCGATTTATGTTTAAAATCCTGAGACACATTATGACAACACTATTTTATGCATTGTAAATTAAATAATCCCTTAGCGTGTCACGGCCCGCATTATCCTTTGCAACCCTAAGACAGATTAGTTTGACAATATCTGCTCCAGACTCACCAAAGCTGCCTCTGCAGGTCTATCAGTGCTTTATAGCTTAGTTCGATTTGTAGCGTGCTTCACACCTTTTAGATAAAACCTGGTTGATAAATGACCAGGAATTGTTAAGCGGTTCCACTCCGATGACAATAGAAATGTTATTTTGTGTTTTGTTACCTACAATGATTTTATTAAAAATGAAATTTAAAAAAGAAATGAAAAATGAAAATGTTTATTTGGTTGAAATATGGTACAATAAGATGACAGAAAAAAAGTATTTCAGCATATCTCACCAGAACCTGGCATACAAAAATTAAATTGAACACAATGCGTTTATAATATGTAATAAAAGTTAATAAATCTACAACATGTCTGCATAATAATTTGCACCTAAGTTAATCATTGAAATATTATACAATATTAATCACATTCGTCGTAAATTATAAAATTAGATTAAGTATATTGTGCATGAACGTCGAATTATTAACTGAGTAGTTGGAATGAAATGTGGATTTAGAAATCATCAACATGTATTCCGCAGCTTTATAAAAATGAAAATGTAGTCTTGAAATAAGAATTTATTCTATGTGAGGGAGGTAGGTATATAAGTCACGTTAAATGCCGCCTTCCTACGATCTTTCCAATGTTCTTCTTGAACATTTTGTAAATGAGAAACCTTTAAAATAAAAACATGTTATTCATTGATTAAAAATGCTAACAAATTCCAAATAAATACATTTTTAAATGAGTTAGAACCTATGGTAAAAATTTGTTAGGGTTTAGGTACCATTGGTTACCTTAACTTTGGATAAAAAATCCACCCTAACTATCTATAGGACCGCAGTACATTCGTGAAATGTAAGCCGTAGCTTTACGGGCGTTCGCGTGGTCATATCTATGTGAAGAGCTCCCAGAAAATTAGTTTGAATGACAATAGGGGATTTTCTGACAGCTGGACGGAACGTAGTTCTACAGACAAAGATAGATGGCGCTGACGAGACATGGCGAACATGGCATTTTTTTCACAAGGTCGCTTTGCCTTCTTTCATAGCGCAGTGTCACTTTCACATGGTCTACGCATAAATCACAGTATTGTTTTTTTTCTTCTGTGGCATAAATCTTCAGAACCTGAGTGATAACTATTCACGTCATGCCTCTTTAACGCCATCTAACGGACTTTTAAGAACAATTTTTTCTTATCTTGTCCGTCAAGAAACCTCCTATTGCGTGGTGAAATTATGCCACAGCACATCAGAAAAGCAGCATTAAAATAGTTCTGGTGTAACATTCAACTGGTTGGCTATTCATTTTCTTGCTAAAATCGTCTAAAATACCAAAAAAGTAACGTGCGTTTTGAGAAGGCTTTGTTTGGAAACTTAGGTAAGTCCTAATTTTGAAGTCTGTGAATAAATCCAATATCCCAGTTAAATCTTAATTTAGCCACTGTTTAGTTCGTTTTACAATTAGATATCTAACTGATCCTTTTATCGTGATGTTTACTAACCAAAACGGGAGCTAGCCATTTGTTAGGCATTAGGTAGCTAACTGTCTAGGCTATCTGGACTAGTCTAGACTTGGCACCTTTCCGATAACAGTGTTGTCGGCCCTGCGATTGTTTAATGATTTGTAAGAGACAACATTTTAGGGTATTATCGGAAACATGCATTATGGAAATTAGAGAATAAGGTGAAACACTTAGGCTGCGCATTCAGGAGGCACAGCCTTAAATCAAACATACTAGTGATACACGAGTGAACTTGAAGATTGCGACGTGTGAATAGGAATTTCCGTGAACTCTGAGACACACATCACAAATCACATAAGGAGTGGACACAGGCCTCCCCCATAAAACACTTCGTTGGACGCTTATCACTTTGGGGTTATCCATAACCACCACGCCTGGTAGACGTCTTGGTGATTGCAGTAGATTTTAACTGAAAAAAATGCTGCTGCCCATTCTCTGGATATTCCCTAAGCGGCTAAGGTTAAGGCTTAGCCTGCTCTTACGGCACCCACGGGAAGAGATGGGGTGGTTCTATTCTAACACAACCGAGACCACTCGGCCAAGACACAGATACCTACCCTGTAATTAAAATGTATCACGCATTATACAACAAGTGCTCTGTATTCATCTTCATTCCTTCATTCTTCATACGTTCATTCTATTTTGCGACAAAAAAACAACAGATTTTAATAAGTTCATCATTCCAAAGTCCATATGGAAACCTTCCAGAAAACGACTTAGTTATACATTTACTTCCATAGAATAAATATCTACCTATAGAATCCGAGTACATTCACAAAATGTAAGCCATTTATGGCTCCAACCGATGCTCGCGCGGTCAGTGCTCTATGTGAAGAGCTCCTCGAAAATCAATTAAAGTGACAATTTGCGCTGTGAAATCGTACCACAATACACCAGAATAGCAGCATAAGAGTTCTGGTGTGACATTCCGCTGGTAAGCTATTAATTTTCTTGCTTAGATCGTCTCAGATATCAAAAATAGTAATAATTGTTCACGTCTATGTGCGTGACGAGGCAAGTAAGCACAGCACACATAGCCAGTTTGTAGCATGCGTTTTAAGAAGTTGGAAACATACCTTCTATAGGTACTTATTCTATGTATACTTCATTGTTTACGACTAGACTTTATACCCGAGGTTATCAACCAGCATCATTCTACAAGGCCATTACTAGGGATCAACTAGATATAGCACAACTAGGTTTTATGGACTGTTAAGTTTTGGGACGTAAAGTCGACCTTTGTGGGGATTAGGAGGTTGGATGTTGGCCAGCGATCGCCGTGTTTTGAGTCGGGTAAATTATTGTAGGAAAACATAGGTAAGCTGTTTATTCGTTTTGAAATAATATAGTGAAGCGGTGTATTTTATTTGGTAATCCTTCTGACTATCGACTGAGTTGTAATACACACATCAAAAAAGTCTAAGTAACATGCATGATATTACAAATTTACCATTTATATTAATTAATTTCTAAGTATTTACTCACTCAAAGTGCGTAGGTAAGTAAACTTTTTTGGGTTGATGACATACTAGCTGGTTGTAAAAAAAATCGATTATGTTTTGTTTTTTCATAAAATTCAAATGACTGCGAACTTGTTTGAATTTAAGTGCGTTTTAATTGACACGTTTATCCTTGATTTTATAATTTTACCAACCATTTAAATAAAGTTAGCGACAAAATTGAATCGTTAGATATTCTTCACGTCATGGAGCGACGTCATTTGACGGCAGATGAAATGCAAAGAGCTGTAGGGATGTTGCAAGCGGGAAGTAATCAATCTCAGGTACCTCGACATTTTGGCATTCATAGAAGTCAGTGTTATTAAAAAAACAAAACATAATCGAATTTTTTTCTTCAACCATCCAGTATGTCATCAATAACAAAAAAGTTTACTTACCTACGCACTTTGAGTGAGTAAATACTTAGAAATTAATTAATATAAATGGTAAATTAACTGGTAATGGCAAAAGAACGCATGAACATTTGAAGTTGCCGCGCTAGTGAAACGTTCCACCTTAAAGTTGATTTCAAATGTAATCAAATACGCATTATTTGTATATGATTTGAAATCAAACATTTATTATTATTACGTATCTAATAACCACTAATGACATTACATTATACTGTAGGTACTAGACGTTTCGTCAGACTAGAAGTTCCTATTTATTTTAAACAGGGTTTATTCTTACAGAATCTTGACTGCGAATATTAATTTTATGAAGAAACAGCTCGACAATTTCAACAACATTTTCTTCTACCGCTGGGGTCGGGGGTCGCACGGCGTTTTACTATTTAATGCATCTAAATCAATTTTACAAGCAAGAAAAAATGTAGCCTAAAAAAATTATGTTGCAAGAAATGTGGCGTGTCAAAACAACCTGTTATGTCAATCATTTAGGTATGGTCCGATTTAAGGGTATGGTCATAGTTTAAGCGATGCTAGTTTTTCCTGATAAACAATGACTGGTTAAATACGTTTCTGATAGCTGTAATGAAATATTAGGCCCAATTTTGAAGGTTTTAGTTGACAGTCTTTACTTACTAAAATATAGCCGGCCCTTACATTGCTGTCTATTTGATAAGAACAGCAACAGTTTTCAGTTTTAAATCTGTTAACTAAAGCCTCTAAAATTGGCCCAATAGTAACACAGCGCCATCTGGCCCAAAACTAAGCATAGCTTAGGA
Organism: Ennomos quercinarius; assembly: GCA_910589525.2. Lineage (NCBI taxonomy): Eukaryota > Metazoa > Arthropoda > Insecta > Lepidoptera > Geometridae > Ennomos > Ennomos quercinarius. The sequence continues at coordinate 14,835,850 of OU342504.1, read as the reverse complement.
CTATAAGAACCAGATAACTGATGGAATACTTACATATTTTTTGTTTGTGAATACATAGAATACAATATAACACGCAGACACAGAACAAACAACATGTGTGTCCTGGGTGGGAATCGAACCCACGACCTATAGTTCAGAAGGCAGAGCTACTACCAACTGAGCTAACAAGCCAGTCATTATATTTTTGTTCTTACTGCACTTCGACAGAGTGGCGGGAATGAGACTAGGTATTAGGTACCTACTACTATCATCATCATCATCATCATCATCAGCCTAAAGATGTCTACATATGAACATGTAGGTCTCCCCCATAGAGCACTATTTTGAGCAGCTGCTTGTCTCCATGCCATACATCCATCAGTTCCCCACGGGTTTAACCATCGTCGGTCCACCCAGTAGTAGTAGTGTCCTACGGTGCATCTTTTAGTTCGTGGTCGCCACTCGAGAACTTTTATTTATTTATTTATTTATATATAGGTACACAAAACAAATTGGTACACAACAAAATTTTTCTACCCTATCAAACCATTGGTACTACTATAGCAGTTTATAGATTAAGGTATGGTTAGCAATGTATTTTATATTTAAATAATTCCCGTTATCATCCCGCTGACACTCTAGCCCCACATTTTTCAAAGCAACAAACAAGACGCGGTGTGATCGTCGGCAGATCGCGTGCAAATCGTACGACGGATCCTATATTATAATTTGACCGCCAAACGGTTTAAATGACCACCTTTTTGCGTCACCGACGGATTTTGGCTCTCACTTTTTGAATGGTATCACAATTTTTTTTTTTTTTTTTTTTTTTTTTTTATATATATATAATTTGTGAATGGTTTTTTATAGGAAGACAGAAAAGGTCAATGCAGGGCAGAAATTGGACGTAAAAGCTCCCCACTAGGTGGACCAATGATCGCCGATGGATGCAGAAGGCGAGCAGTTGCTCAAAGTGGCGCTCTGTGGGGAAGACCTAATGTTCAGCAGTGGACGTCTTCAGGCTGTTGATGATGATAATAGCGTGACAAGGTATAAGCACGTGTCGAAGTAGCGTGATTTCGAACCGTAGTGATTCGCAGCTCAGTGTTGTCGCGCCTTGATGATTCAAACCTCAATGTGTCGCACAAGCGTAGAGCACTCTAGCGAGACATGGTATAATTATGTTCAAGCTGATGATGATGATGATGGTGTGACAATATTGGCCTAAGTTTATGCTACGCATAGATTAGAGAGTTCTCAAGTAAGGTCCTGGCTAAAAAGCATTGATATGTGCTTCGCGACAAATTCGGTACTTAGCTTAGTCAGGCGAGCACTATAAAATACTTTAAAACCACACTATAGTATCGTCACAGTTTTGTTTTCTGGTGATAGGTACCAAATATTATTGTTTTCTTTCATCTGACACTTCTATCTGCTACCGTTCCACGTGTTAAGGTTTCCAGTTAAAGAGAATCATCTATCAGCGCTGTCACAGCGAATTATACTCAGTAGACCCACACGCGATGTGATAGGATTGTAAATGCCATGGTGGTTCATTTGCGCTTACTGAAAATAGCTTAAAACGCATTGCCAGTTTGCAAATCAGCTTTACACGTGCATATTACGGGTTTCGGCTCCGTGCCTCGGAGAGCACGTTAAGCCGACGGTCCCGGTTACGGTCCCATAGATGTTCTTATAACAATAAGAACATCTATGGCAATCGTTACGGGTATAGTCAGAAGCCTGATAGAATCTGACAGCTGGTCTAACCATCCCTGTTACTGGTACCTTATGGGTTGCGAGGTCAGATGGCAGTCGCTCGTGTAGTTCTGGTAGCTTGCCGTACAGGTTATATTGGGAGCCGATCCCAATAACAAATGGGAAATGGCAAAAAGGATGATGATGACGTACATATTACGGTTTTAGTTTACGGTTTATGCGCACTTTCTTACCGTGCACCTGTAAGATGTGAAATGAGCTTTTACCAGCAGTCTTTCCCCAGACTACGACATGCAGCATTTTAAAAGGAGGGTCAAAAGAGTTATATCATTGGGTAAGCAACGCATTACTGGCAAGTCTAGTTACAGATGTCCATAGGTTACGACACGGATGTCTTGTAATCGGGTATTTTGAGTTTAGATTCAAACTGAACGCAATCTTACAGTGATTGTTGCAATTTTGTTCATCGCATGATCAAATGGTCATATAGCTAAGTGACACGCGCACACTGCATAGCTAGCCGTGCCGTGATCTCAAACTGCATCTATATGCACTGTGGTATACACCAATCGTTCAAATAAATCACTATCCAATTCCTACACACGTACAACATAAATTAAGCCTCGGACACACCAGTCAATCCTTACGTCCGGACTCCGAATTCTATTTTCATTTTACCCACATTTGTTAAACCTTTTGATATCGAGTTTGCCTTCGAAGGCGGCAACGGAACACTTTGATCTTGCTCGGTGGCCGAATGTAAATCAGGATTTAGTGACAAATCACCTAAGATCGATGAAAAGAATGCTTTTGTTGGGTTTTTGTTCCTTAATTTGAATATGTGACGCTTTGTTAGGTTGTGTGAATGTGTTGTTTTGTTAGTGTTTAAAAGATTTTAGCTTTGTTGCTTTGTTATAAGTTGTTACTTTTGAAAAGAAATAGTTATTAGTTTTGAAATTAGTTAGTGAGATTTTTTTGCGTATCTTTTTCCTAGCTTCTACTTTCATCTCGTGTTGTCAAGTGGCCCTAGTGTCAGAATCGCTTGAAAGCTTCTGACTTGATATAAAGAATCTGGGACTTACTAATACTATGCCCTCTAAAGTCCCATTTATATCTAAGCGCCTAACTCAGATGTATTCTAATCGAATAACCAGATACTACAATGTAATGCTGAAAGTTTCTAGCTTACTTCCATTCCTGTTGATTATAATTGATACTCTCAGTTTATTTGAAAGCTACTTTGTCTGATTAAAACCAAAACGGGACCACAAACAAAGCTTTTAGTTTATCGGTGAAAGTTTTGAGAGGGACTCAAATTTCTCTATTTTGCAATGACTCATAACATTGCGCATAAGCATCTCTTTCGATTGCTAATCATGGAAAAAACCCCTTACTATTTTACTGAAACCCTTCTGTTGTTTTCGAAGAACAATCACCTCTATATTATTATTTGGTTTGGTTCATGATAACCTGTTAATTGTAGAAGGGCAATATTTTGCACATACTTATAAAATTATACGCTGTGGGTAATATAATTTTTTTAATAACGGGCAATGTGCCTTATTCTTTAATCTAACTACTACAATAATAAAAACTAATAAAGTTTTAAAGAGTATTATTTGTAGATGCAGGAGGCGAGCAGCCGCTCAAGGTGGCGTGCTCTGGGGGAGGCCTATGTTCAGCAGTGGACGTCTTCGGGCTGTTAATGATGATGATGGAGTATTAGTTTTATCAGAATTCTCTAAGCTTCGTCGCCTGTGCGTTGATTGCGAACAAAAGCTTGAAAGTTTGTCTTACACACAGGAACACAGACGTCTCTACCACCACAGTTTACTTAAAGAGGGTCTCTGCCTCTACCCATTGGCAGTTGGCACTGTAAACGCTAAATAAAAGCAGCATCAGCTAATTTAAAAAAAGGTCACGTCTACCATGCGTCTACTACCGTAAGTCTTAAAGTAACATCTTTCTGTTTGATACCATATTCACCAAAACATTCTATGAGGTAGGTACATTTGATGTAATGTTAGAAACAGTACTTTCTGATTATTAACCTGATTTGTATTCTAAAACCTCAGCTATAAATCCTGGTCTTTACCTGCTCAAGTAAAACATCATTTTTATTATTATCGTAAACCGCGATTCCGCAATAGTTTACATACTGAATCAATCAATTCTGGAAACTTTTTTATTGGCTGAGTGAGTTATCACTCGTTATTTGATTTGCAAAAGGTGCATGAGATGAATATTTCATTTTTGTGAATAAAATGAGATTTTGTAGTATGCGGCGCGGCTACTCAAGTATGCTTTGGATATCAAGCAAACAATATTATGACTAAAGGTGCCTTGTTTTAATTTCAGTTTTAAATGAACCAAGTACGGCAAGCTAGATTTTTTTTGATTTTTTAATGGACTTGTACGTTTTGTCTTCGTGTATCTTTAGGTAGAGTCCGACCTCACCGGCGAGACCCCCCGTAAGCTAGCTAGAACGGTTGCAACTATGACATATAGTCCACTCTTCCATTGAAGGTAGCTCCATCCTCTTTTCCCAGCATATGGCCTGTGCTGACCCACGTGTGCCTTTGAGCTAGCTGCCTCCCACTTTTGAAGGCCCTATAATGGTTGGTATAGAGTACAGACCAAAAGAATTAGCTAGCCAAAAACGCAACAGATGCCCGCTTATCAGTCAGCCTGTTTGCTACTCTTCTTTCTTTCTCGCGCTCGTAAAATAGGCAAGGCGGTAAGCTAAAAAGCTTGTATTCTTCGACTGGCAGTTTAAACTCAGATCGAAAAACCGAGACCTTTTTGGTCAACCCTTAGAGTATAGACTAAAAGCAAAGAGGGATCATCAAAACGATATTATATTTGTACTGCTCACACGTATCGCTACGTCAGTGCCGAAGGAAAGAAACAAACATATAGTAATTAGCTACGCTTGGGAAAAGTCACCGTACCATTTTTTCAACTCGAGTCAACTGTTTTTTTATGCAAATCTGTCAGACTCATTCACATCAAAGTGTCCACTTCATATAAAAAGTGTAAAAAAAGTGGTACGCTTGACAGATAATGACGTTCTTTCTATGCTTTTAGTCTATACTCTAAGTCTCAACCGTCAGATTCATGCTTTCGTCCAATCACTCGCCAGCCAGTGCTGCCAACAAGAAAAATACCATTAACCCAACTTAATTTTCAAAACGAGAAACTATATTTTTTATTCCATAACTCGATGAATAATTACAATACTTGACACTGGCTAAATACACTATGTGTGGAGCCAATATATAAGAAAAAAAAAACTATAATTTTTATTAAAACCGTTTTTTTTTTGTTTGCATCTTCCTTCTCAAGTACAAACCAATGTCTGCGCTGTTGAATGACAGAAACAAATTGCTTATTTATTCCCATTATAATACCGAATGCAAAGATATTTCACTTTACGAACTTGACATCTTTAAACGTTTCTGTAAAAACAAAGTCTGGTGCGGTTGGATGTACGAGACGTGTGGCGCCTACGCGTGTCTGTCTGTCCGTCTGTCCGCTATTTACAGATACTTTTGTAGTGTAACAGTATAAACAGTAACGCAACTCATCTTAATCATCCGCCTACAAACATTTGGTATCGGTGCTCGGTTTTTATACGATCATGCTGCTGGGAACAATGACAAATCAACAGATCTCATCTGTATTAACAAACCGTAAATAATGACATTAAACATCGCATATATGATCAAATGAGAAATGGAACTAGAGATTGACATAATAACGATGCGGGAAAATATTATAAAATATCTAAAATCAAAATGAACCATGACCATAATTAGCTGTTTACTTTTGCGACTTAAATGATGAAATAAAACTATTTAGAATAAGAGCCCTAGGTAGTGTCATTCTTCTAAAAAAAATCATACCTTTATTAACAGGGTATCAGCTACTAACAAGCCAAGTCAGGAGCCTTTGCGCGACCTATAAATTCTTACACCACCAAGGTTGACCACTTGCCTACACGAAAAGAAAAAGAAACTGTTGGTAAAATATTTATCTTTCTATGTTTCTCTTTATTCATTACTTCATTTCAGAAAACAAAGACTTTTAGTAGCAATTAACAGCGCTCCATCCATACGTATAGCAATTCTAGCTAGTAAACGCAATTTTTTTCTAAACGACGCTTTGTATGAAGTTTGCTTACTGTTTAAAGTGTTATAATGTCAACACAGTGTATAATTAGGCGACGCGTTTTAAGTGATTCTATATTTATTTTGACGCTAAAAATAATGTTTACAAATCTTTTTTTATTTATTGATCGATTATATTTTGACATGTATAGAGCATGCTATTTGTCTATTATTTTAAGAAATAATTATATGTAAATACTACCACATTGTATTAAGAACGAGTTCATGCGGGTTTTGTCTTATTTAATTAATCTTTTTGGTGTGCCGCAGTGTTAGTACAAATTAATGTAACTAATTATACTGGATGCTGCGATGAAATATAGGGAGATTCACGATCTTCGCCTCGAAAATGGCACCGTTAAACAAGGCATATGACATCTGCGCGTGCAGGTTAGTACGAAAAAAGGTCTCCGATTTTTTGTAAAATACTGTTACCAGCCAAAGCAAATAATAATTAGCCGTGACTTACCGTGGGCAGCATAATATTTACAAAATATTGCAATTCAAAATGGTCTTGGTCTTAAACTCCAAAACAATTTCAGAGTGAGTGTATTTCAAACAATTAAAACTGTTTTCATAACTTTGCACTGAAACTAAGGTCGTCGACTTGTTTGCCATCTCTAAAATAAAATAAATTTGCAGTGGTTGACAACAGTTTTTGATAAAAACTTAACTTTAGTGCCCTTGCTGATAATTACAATAACAAAACAATATACATACTTACCATGTCATCGAAGCTATGGATCGGAGTTTTCTATTCTACATTGTGCCGGATTGCTTGCACCTGGGGGCGTACCGTGAGCTCTTAGCGCGGTTCAAAACTGAGCCTATATTGGATCGCTTTTTATTTTTTGTATGGGGATTTTGACAAGCGATCCAGTATAGGCTCTGTTTTGAATCGCGCTAAGAGCTCACGGTACGACCCTGTAGTGAGAAAGAGGGGTTAGTATTAGAATAACTAGATCGCAAAATGACTTCTCTCACATTTGGCACCAATTGACACCATAAGGTATAATCCATCCTAAAGTGGTCGCATCCCTCAGTAATTCTTTCTACGCTACGCAGCTATATTGAAATTACAACAGATGTTATAGATAAGTAAAAATAATAATTAAACCTCATATTCCAGTACAATCAACGGCCTAGCGTTAATCTTTTCAACACAGAGAGAGATATACGTAAGTAGTTTTAATTTTATTCAAGACTTGTCCAGAGATCTAAGAATATTTTCTTTCGCTGTCGGTTTGTGCAAAATTTCATTCATTTATCAAATTTAATTCTTCTTGGTATCGCAAGTCGTCTGTGGTGTTAGAATTTTTAAAGCCATTCAAAGTTATCTTACGACAACCTAAATAGGTACCCTTTTTGTAGCGGTATCCATTTGAATGGCGCGTTTCAACGTTCACCTGGTACCTGGTTAAACTAGCAAAGTTCTATCAGTCATAGCTAACCTAAAACAACGAATAAATAATATTGACAAAAACATCAAGTGAAGTTATTCAACAGGTACTTAATATCCAAAGCTCCATTCATACGCTGCCAAAGTAAACAGATCAGTTTCAATGAATCTTTAGAATCAGAATTACGCGCCAAATCAACGAGTCTAATCCTGAGATCAATGTTTACAAATATTATCGTGTATTTATATCTCTGTAAATCTGTATTTTCTGCGAATTGAACTCATATTTCTATGGTGTTATTGATATACCATTGTACCTACGCAATCTTAATAGAATAAGAGCTTTAGACCGCGTACGCCCACTTATAGCAGAGTAGGGAGACCTTTGTACTGCAATGGGTTAAACCAGGCTGAAAATAATAGAAAGTGTACGCATATTTCTCAAAATTGTGCTGAACCAACTTCAAATCATGATCATCATCATCAACATCCTGAAAACGTCCACTGCTGAATATAGGCCTCCCCCAGAGAGCGCCACTTTGAGCGACTGCTTGCCTCCTGCATCCATTGACTCTCCGCGGCTTTCACCAGGTCGTCGGTCCACCGAGTGGGGGGCCGGCCTACGCTGCGTCTTTCGGTTCGTGGTCGCCACTCGAGAACTTTTCTTCCCCGTCGGTTGTCAGTTCTACGAGCGATGTGGCTGCCCATTGCCATTTCAACTTGCCAATTCTAAGAGCTAAATCAACTTGCTCATGCATATTGAGCAGAAGTTTTAATCCTGATCATTATCAAAACGTAGGTACTGCCATACTATTATAAATTCTCACCTACATAGACCCGACTTGTATGGTCTGTAGGTATAGTAAACAGAATTCTTTGTACCTATCTATATGGACCTAGGAACTGCGAGGTTCCTGCTCCCACAACACTCAGGCCCAAATTACAGAACTAAGACACAAAATAGAAAAGGTACTAAGATCAGTCGATTGATGCAGATGAAGTAGAGATTGCAGTCACTATTTGACCATTTTGTGGATGAATCTCGTCTTGAGCACAGATTCACGAGCAAACTGAGCATAGCTCTGTATTTTTTTTTATGGTAATGAAATGAAAAAAAAAAAAATTATGATGCGTCGAGCTAGTCGTTTGCCTGATGTTAAGCGTCACGGCCGCCCATAACAGATTGCAGTGTCACTCGGTACTCTAAATTAAAGATTCGCGTGACACTAGGCTGTGCACTGCGCCAGTCATCCTGAGACATCTCACAGTCTAAAAAGGATTTCTAGACTATGAGATCAGTTCATAAGTCTCATTTGCCCAGTAATTTCATTAGCTACAATGCCCTTCAAGGCGGAACAAGCAGTAGTGCTTGCACACTACTGCTTGGCGGCAGAACAACTGGCATAGCAGTGGTACTCTAGACGTACTAATACGAGCAATAGTATAATTTTCAACAAATTGTTATTTGTCCTGTCGCTTGAATCGAACATCTTTCAAGTTGGGCAGACCTTCATAAATAAAACCAGAGAAATAAGCCAACATCTAGGATCTAGGTGACATACAAACTGAAGCAAAAATACGGTTAATTTACACGGTTTAATCTATCGTAGTCATTCCAGCTCCAAAGGTTGCGAGCGCCCTCCCAAACTTGGCGCCCGCCTTATTTCGAGAGTCAGAAGTAAATACAGAAGTCAGAACCGCAAAAGTTTGTTTAGAACATTCATCGCTTTTAGAGGCAGTGTTTAGACTTGGATAGTGGAAGTGCGAGTGGACTTGAATAGGCGAGCGTGCTGAACGTGTCTTTTGGTGAACTTCTTAACGGCTGTGAATTGGGTAAATTTGCAGCGTTTGGCTTTTTATTGCATCCTTTGATAGCATTTCTCTTGAAGTACCTAAACAAAACAAAGTAAGTAAGTACCTATCTAAACAAAATAAGAGAAAGTATTTCTATTTGGTTGTTTTGAATAGATTGGTCAGATTTACACAAGATAAGCTAGACTTGATAAGCTCCGGAACGAGAAGATCCGATCTTAGAATTAGTAAGTTGAAATAGCAATGGGCAGGCCACATCGCTTGTATAACTGACAACCGATAGGAAAAAAGGCCACATTTCTTGAACAATTGATATTCGCTAGAGTAGGCGAGTTCTAAACTGAAACCACGCGTAGTAGAATGCCAGTGGCCAGGTAGAATGAAGTAGGTAGGTATTGCGATAGGCTGGTATCGGATTTAATAATGGATCCAGATAACTGAAAACCAAGCTCATTGGCGTTCTATTGAGAAGACGTACAACGTTTTCGTCCAGACGTTGTCCAGCCGTGGACAAGGATAGGCTGATGATGTAATTATAATACTTATACGTAAACCTGCTTCAAAACTATTGAATGTATAGATAGGTACACTTTTACCTACAACAATTAAAACACGTGATACTCAAGAATTCGTATTACGCCTTATTAATTACAAAAACATCTTTTGCTTTAGTGAAAGCTTTTTTGGATCTTCTTTATTCTAATTAGATTTAAGTAGTTTCACTTTTCACTTCCATAAGTACATAATATTTCAGGGCGGGCGAACCTTTGGTATGCTAAATACGGCAACTTTACGACTTCTCTCATACACAAGGCATACAACATAATATGTTATAAGAAAATACGCCTGCGGTATGCGGTTTTCCGGTTCGTACTAATAGATACTATACATTGCACGTTCATCTAGAAAGTAATTACTAGTCAGCGATAATTTATGCGTAATGAAACCCGTCTATTGTCAATAACTCTTGACAAATTCATCGCGTGGCCATTAGAAGTGATGCGGCTGGGTTGCTGATAGTGCAAGTGATGAGCGCATTCCACAAATAAAACATTGAGTCAATAAATACCGGCCTATGAAACCTTAACTCTGAGGCTGATAGTTTGGAAAGCCATCAAGCAGTTATCAATGCGTGGTAAAGTTTTTCTATCAAAAACCTTTTTCTGCAGTGAGACAGTTTTTTTTATTGGTTGATTACAAGAACTGCCACGTTCGAAAAGAATATGAAACAAAGTGTGAAATACTTTTCCTAAAGTTCTCAATTTTTGGTATTTTAAACCGTTTATTATGTTATGTAGGTATGCCCGTGGAGCACAAATTTCTTGAATTAGGTATAACCGATTCTTCAATGGCTGGATAAACGTCATCCGTCTAATAAATTATAAACTAATTAAAACACAATATAACCAGTACTTGGTTTACAAAATCCACTTTTTATTGTCACTGTGTTTTGTTTTATTCAATAAATAACTTGTAAGTTATCTGATTATTGAAAAACCGCAGTTAAGACTGCTTCTAGACTATCCCCCGCTTCCACATGTCAACTTAAAAATATGGAATGCTCAATGGTTGCCTGTTGACCATTAGATGTATTCAACCAATGAGCGTCCAGTATTTTTACGTTGACATGAGTTTAACATTAACAAACGTACGAGAAATCGGGGTTGAGTTACATACAATCAGTATTGATTAGACTTCAATTAAAAAAAGATTTAAAAATTACTGTGTCATGAGCATGAGTTTATAATAATATTAATATATTACAATCGTTGGTTCTTATGACTTGAACTAGATGTTAAACAGTAACAATAAGTATCTAACATCGCACAGGACCCTCATTTTTAGTACAGATTCGCTAGGGAACCTCGATGTACCTATCATATTCTTGCGGTTTCCCTTGCGGTACTTTATGTTCCCTATTTATGACAGGACAGTGTGAAATGGCCATTACAAATTGTACTTTTTATTTTGTTGCAGGTAACACTTATTGGACAATGGACATTAAACCCAAATAGTCATAAAAAATAGTACGGTGTACGGTCGACGAATACCCTGACATAGCGTGAGTAGATGTATTTTATGTAGGCAAAAGCCGTGATACTCTTGTTGCAGCGTTACTTAGAACTCTAAAATTATTATTTTTGCATGGCACTGCACTGCGCACCTCATCCTGAGCCATCAGCATAGTCAACTTGACTATGCTGATGGTTGACTAAGTCAAGTAATAAGATTTCTAGACTGTGAATTCAGGCCATAAAGTAGATTTTTTCCAGTAATTTCACAAGCTGCCAATGCCCTTCAAACCGAAACACGTAGTAGAGCTTGCTAACTACTGCTTGGCAGTAGTAGTCTGCACAGCAGTGATCTATCTAGACGAACTATGTCAGAAAAGTCCAACCACCTAGTACAGCCTTGTACAGGAAATATGAAGAAGAGTATCATGCACATCAGATGTAGGCTGATAAAGAGTAAGTATTATGAAATCAAAGGAGCAAATAAAAATATTTCAACAGCCAAGTCTATTTGCATAAGGAATTAATGTATCAGTAAAATAGACAAAATATCCATTCTTACCATTATTTACATTTTATCAACCAAAGATTTTATATATTATGCGGAATTTTCAAATAAGAAGCATTTATGATTGAAATTTTAGTAGTGTATTTTTGGTATTTATTGTATTGCTATTTTTAATTATTATGATATATTATTTTGACATTGCACCGTATTAATGGATTTTCTACATACCTATTTAATTAGTATTAGAATACTTGTGTTATTTAATTATTTTGTACCGTAAACATTGTGCAATTCTATTATATTACCTATTTTTCAGACGTGCATTGTTATATGACTATTGACTATTACTAAATCCAGCCTTACTAAATAAATATTACGCACATAATAATTAAAGTTAGATAATGACGAGCGTGTATCGATGTACCTACTAATAATTATCTTAGATTGTAATTTTGACTGGCCTGTTAGCTCAGTTGGTAGTAGCTCTGCCTTCTGAACTAAAGGTTGTAGGTTCGATTCCTACCCAGGACGAACAATTTGTGTGATGAACATCGATGTTTGTTCTGTGACTGGGTGTTATATTGTATTCTATGTATGTATTTACAAACAAAAAAGTATCTAAGTATTGTATCAGTTATCTGGTTCCCATAGTACAAGCTATGCTTAGTTTGGGGCTAGATGGCGCTGCGTGACATGTCAAAAAAAAAAAAAAAAAATTTATATCCTATAAATCAAGTTTTCTAACATAATTCCTATGTAGTTAATATATAGAAGTAGTGGTATGCAGAACTTTGCAATATAGCAAAGTGCTTGCCACCAAGTGATGCCAATTAATTCAATCGGAATTTACTATTGTTACTGTTTAACATGCACAGTAATTGCTTAAACACAAACATAAAAATATAGACAATAGTCAGTAACCATTTCAACTCAAGAAAAACATAAAATATTCAAACGACAGAAGACAATGAGAAGTAAAAGGATGACAGAAACATGACCAATAATAATAACTTGCAAACAATTTGTGCTCATAAATACTGTAAGTATGAGCGATCATTACACTCTTTTCTATAAAATTGAAACCGTACAAAATCCAACCATAATCAATATAAAACAAGATATAAATTTCATTGATAACGTTCAAGTAAAACTCTACTCGGCTTCAGAACAAACACGTGCAACCCTATACAACCTCTTTTCCCTTTAAACAAAATAGATATTCCAATGACAAGTCGAAGGAAGAATCGTTATCCTGAAAAAACATCCTCCACCCCATTTTAAACGCTATTCCAGGATATAAAAGTACAAATTCCAATGATCCTGTTGAAGAAGCAGAAGAAGTGGCCTCTTAGAGATAACAATGAGACTAATTTACTCAGGTACTGGATGGTTAAAGTTGGAACTCATTAAACAATTCTTGTTTGAGTGACACCCCGGTTTTGCATTTTACTCGCAATTTTCTTGGTATTTTATGGTATTTATTTTTAAGAATATGTAAAAAGCTGGCTAGTAAAACATTATTTTCTAAATTACTTACCTTACTTACAGTCGATACGTTTCAAGATTTCATGACGTTAACCAAACTCAAGCTTAAGATTTGTAGAAATGCACTCTCGTGATTTAAGTCTCCTGTAAATAAAAAAATGTTTTGGCGCGATCAAGTTCTGTGTAAACAAATAACTAATTGTAAAAATGTGTCTTATAGTACACGCAAGTATAAGTACAAACAAAATATAAAGTAATTTTAAATACCTTATCATATAACTCAAATAAAATGTTTATGGAATACATACGGAAGACTTAGAAGAATTTAGTTGCATCAACATAACAACACAATGGGACAGCACAGCAGCAGGGTTTTATCGTAAATACATTCTGGCAAGTACAAGAACTCACACGTAGAGACCTATGTAGATATTCAATTTGTTGAAACAAATCAATAATGATGGATTTTCAGCCGTGTATCATCTCTTATTATAATATTTACGATGAATAACATATTTTTTCCAACTAAATATACGCTAGCTATCTTGAAACATACACACACATACACATAGTACGCAGATGCGTAAATGCTGGCTTTTTGGCTCACACAATCTTTAGACAGCAAAAATCGGTAATATAGAAAAAAAAGAATTTGCCCAGCAGTGAGACAATATAGACTGGTGTAATATTAGTGCCTATTTATTCAACTTCAAGACGACAAAATGGGTTAGTTACCTATGTAACTTTCGAAATAAATTAACAGTTATAAAATAGACAAATAGGAATATTGTTTGGACCTTCATATTTAATAGCTTTTTGAAAAATAACAGACACGGCTTGATAAAAGAACAAATTAGACTAAACAATTAAATTAATGAACTACGTAGAACCTAACTCAGAAGATGAAACAGAGATAAAACACATAAATAAACAAATAGATGAGTAATGCCCATTTTCACCAAACACCCCTAAACTACACCCTAACTAGGAATCCCTTTGGCTAAGGGTCCCTTAGATTTGACCTTTACCTAAATTAGTTTTCACAGCGCTGAGTGACACTTAAATTGTAAAGTGACAGTTTTGTCTTTTCTACGGTTTCCAAAAACCGTACGTTGCCGATTTTCGTTATTTTAATTATATATTTTAGAGAATAATCGGCAAAAATACAAGCAACATGCTTTATTGATATTAGCATTAGAGTTTTTAATATATTATGCATCAGAAAAATTAAAACAAATAATTTTTCTGGCGTTATGCGGGTAGAAACAGTTGCCAAACACAATTGAAAAAGAAAACTGGCGTTTTGATAATTCAACCTGCCACTTAACGCTAAGGGGTCGAGCTTCGCCCCCCTAAACTTAGGGGATCCCTTAAGCTTTGGGTGTCCCTTAGTCGCCGGTGAAAACCAAATTACTGTCAGATGTCACTTAAATATTTTTAAGGGTCCCTTAAAAGTTAGGGATCTTTGGTGAAAACGGGCATAAGAGTTTCAGTTTACTCATAAGTATCAACGGAACCCAAAAACCAGCCTATTGTTCTTACTTTCAACAACCTATGCTAACTCCGACGTGCGAAATGCAAAGCTTTGCCAAGTTCAATAGCGAATCGACTCCCGCGCACCGGAACCACGTCAGTGGTCGAGACACACGCGCCAGGCGAACACGCCGCTCTATACAATCGATTCCAAACATCGATCGATCACAATATCGATACTTCAAAAACTAGACAAATAAATTGAACAGCGAAGAAAATACCTATATAGGTTTTGTTAGTTTGAAGTTTTTGTTGTTTTTTTTCTTTATATAAAAATTTTTGGAAGTGTTTAAATTTGGTGTATTAGTGAATTATGAAATTGGATTGGTGATTTTGTGATTTATTATATGGTGATGCGCAAATGTTACGTACAACTGGGGATTTTATACGTGAGTATTTTTAATTTTTATAATGGTTAATTATTCGCAAAATTAAATGCCTGATAAAAGTATTCCAATCCGTTTTATCTCAGGCATTGGAAATAACAACCTAGGTGACACTATAAAAACACTTTTAATTATCTACCTATCTATAATATAAATCAAAGTTAGAACAAGAGTCAAAAGTATTTTTTTCGGTTTCAAAACTATCTAATATGTATTGATCTCTCCAGAAGTTTGTGAATTTGTGAATTTGTGTGACCTAGTTGTTTTATTATTTTTTCCACGAGTTATAAAATATTTTAACACAATAACGAAGAAAAGGTCCAATAAACGTAAATACGTAAATATGTAACCAGTAAAACTAATACGCATCGTGTTAATCATTTAAAAAATATCATTGCTGTACACAAAACTAAATCTATCAAAGATTTAAATATTATGAATGTACATTTCACCACTGAATTACTCCACAATTCGTCACTAAACTAATGACACTGTCACATCTATCTGTCCGGTCTTCTATTTAAAGGTGCACCTCAAACATTATATTCTAAAGTTAATTAACCCCTGAAATAACTCGGCGAAGCCAGGACTAATCAGTTTTATGTGGATTGTTAAATTGAGTGAAACATACGTGATCGTAGACTGGACTTGCGTGTGTCACACTGGTTTAATTAATTTATGTAAACAGACTCAAAACTAATACTACTACTATTACTATTAATTTCGATTTCATTCTCACTATGAATGTAAATTATGGTCTAAGGGAATATCCAAGGAAGCAGCAGCACTGCATTCTCCTCGGCCTTGTGTTGTTATCTATCTTGTCTTGTAAGATCATTTTAATCTATCTCGTGATCACCAAGACGTCTGCCAAGCATGGTAATTATGACAAACCCCCCTAATGGGCAGCCCTATGTTTGTTTGTTTTTTAAATTATTGCCAATATTATTTTGTACATTAATATGACCCGAATGCTAAACTAATAACTACAGTAGGTAGTAAAAGTGATTCATACCGCATTCAATAATCTACTTACTAACGTAATACTGCTGTAAAAGTTGTTAAGAATTCAGCTTAGAACCTGATATCTCTAGGATCTAGAATCTAGGTGATCTGATAACTTGATCGATGGAGCAAAGGGTGTGGCAGCAGTTGTTGAGGAAGACCAAATTAAAATTAAGTGCTTCAATTGAATAAAAAATTGGAGTAGCCCTTAACATTTTATATTGCAGGAAATATAGGTAATACAAAAATGTTTAAAGACGCAATATATTTCAAAAAAGTTATCGGCATACTGACAGCAGGTGTATGCAATGGTCGAATTAGGAAGTAACTATGTAAGGAATTGAGAAATGGAGAATGAACACTTTTAGAAGTGGACGAATTAGGATTTAGAGGATGACAACGTAGAAAAAGGTCGTTGTAGGAATATACCCAATTTAGGAAGTGGGCTACTTTAGAAATGGCCAGTTGAGAGAAGAGGCCCAAGTTGACCACATGGATTTTTTAATTTTTCGGGTGGTATAGACAATATAAGCAATATCATCTTTCAATTTAGCTGATAATCCCAAAACCGATAAATCTCATAAGCAGTCTACTAATTAAAACATTTACATATCACGCAAAACGTAGGTAAATCAGTCGCATACTACCCTAATATGTTTCCAAAGACGAACCCAACCCAACCTCAATGAATTCTAAACAGAAACGAGGGATAGGAGCTCTCAAGAGAAGAACGCGTGTAAATCAAGTGAAGTGTATGCCAGTTGCCGCGTGATGACGTGTTGATGATCCTGCCGGGACTGCTACGTGTGGTGCAAGAGATGAGAAAATGGGTTAAAAGAGACAAAAAACCATTTCTTTCCTATTGTATTTTCCGCGCAGTTAGGTACATGCACTATGTTCACGGGTAGACTGAAGAATTCAGGTTAATACCATTAAAAAAGTAGTGAATAGCCGTGAAAGTGTTAAGTGCAAGACAGTAATTTTCTTTAGTCGTTAAAGAGACCACAAATGTAAGCTGACATCATAAAAGCGACGGTTACTTACTAAACTCTAAAATAATTGGCTATGCAAACAATCTGCGGCACTATCACAGACATAAATAAAATCACTTGTTTGTAAGAAGTCTAAAAAGTGTTAGTAGAAAAACGCTATAGAGCAAGTCTGTAGAAAATCTATTATTTTTTTATTTTTTATTTTTATTTAATTCTAACTTAAGTAAGTGTTACATAATATTATGGAGCCTTAGATCCCGCACTAGGCATGCCTGTGTCGCAGGATCTAGCCTCTTACGTTCCTTATTGAGGTAGGTATTCTGTGCTAGTGAGTTCTAATGAGGTACGAAAGTGTATGTAGATATGTGTGTCTGTGAATAGAAGTATTTGTTTTGTTCATGTTTTGTTTTGTGTTTGTGTAGACGACAGGATATGTATTGTGTAAAATCCCTACTTTCCTAATACTATGTATATAAGTGAATCATTGGGTGTAAGGTGTAAGTATGTAAAATATTAATCCGTGAGACTTACATGTCCAAACAACTGAACCGATTTTGATGAAGTTTTGCTCACGGATTGGTTTTATTACCGGGGACATCTAGTCAAATATAGGTAATCAAGAATGTCACAGCTCGCAGATGTAATGTTTCTCCGATCAATTACAAAATATAGGTGGAAAACATCTATTAGACTTTGCAGGTAGGTACGTAGGTATAAGTGTATAAGTTAGTACCAACCTATTAAAGTTTCTAAGAGGGAGTCAGTTTGAGTGAAATCAGGCCTGAAGCACTTAGCCCTACACGTACGAAACACGTGCAAAGCTACAAGGGCATGATCACGACAACTTTGATAGCAGATGTCACAGGCAGAATTCAAATATTTAAGACACATCTAAGAAAACAAAGAACTGCATTCAAAATGGTCTATGGTCAGTTTCATACCATAATCTGTCATTGGTATCGCTTACGTCAGCAGGCCGGTCGGGGCCGGTTCATCAAGCATCAAAGAGTACATAGGTCATGAGCTAATACAAATTATGGGTCAGAGAGAAAGGCGACTAGTACATGGCTCGCCACACTATCCAAGGTGAAATGCAGTTCATTGTATTGGGCAAATGCTTAACTAATTTTACCGGTCGTTTGATTGTTACGGGCCTGGGTCACCATTGTGCCTAAAAATAGAGCAACTGGCTGGTGCCAGAACTATCTGGAAAGCCGTTACAGCCAGCCTATTGGCAGGCGAGAACCAGGCCCGTATTGTCATTTTAGTATTTTTATGAGATTCTCGGTTTCCTCATACCCCAGGGTTCTGAGATAGGCGCAGATTTTTCGTTTGCAGGTACTTCGAGAATCGTTAATGATGTGCAATGACCTATCGAGATTTTCATACACGTATGCACCCTTGAATGCGAAAGACCGCTGAGCAAACACGGATTTGACCCGAGGAGTCTTCCATTTATTGCGACGCGATGATTTCAGCGGTCCGGTGATAGAAGTAAGTGCCGTTTTGTGAAATCTCAAGGTTGCGGCCATAATGAAAAGTTGTCTTACTCTCAGATGTCCACTATCTGAGTATAGTTTATCAGTGGAGTATCTGTACGGCTTCCGGTATGCTACTTTTAGTACTGCTCGCTGGGCTCGTTCAAGTTTAAGTAGCAGGGTCTTAGCGGCAGTTCCCCAACAGATAATGCCATATGTAAGAATGGATTGGCATAGAGCAAGGTAAACAATCCTCACAGTTTCGGCGTCTGAAACAGCTCCAAGTCTTTTAAAAATGTGCAGCATTTTTCTTAGGCGGTTGTATAGAGCATCAATTTGATAATTCCATGTAAGATGTTGGTCTATTATAACTCCCAGATATTTAATGTTGCTGACCCCCGCGATCTCCGGGCAGGTGCAAGGAGATCCTTTGGAGGAAGAAGAGTCACAATAATGTAGGCGGAGTTGAATGGGCACGCCAGGTTTAGTACGTTCAGAAATTCGAAATGCTATAAACTTAGTTTTGCAAGTGTTCAGGGTAAGGAGATGGTTTTGTAGCCAACAAGCAATGGTGGTGAAACCTCTCTGAGCCACATCAGTGACCTCTTCCCAGTCTTTCCCATAGAAAATCAATGCGGTGTCATCAGCAAATGCTACAATTCTGGACTGGGTCAGAAAGATTAGAATGAGTTATTTTATTTCAGTGCATCTTTGGTATAAGAGATGACTGGTGAAAGACAGTGAACGCTTGACATTGGTATAAGAGATGACTGGTGAAAGACAGTGAACGCTTGACATATGTATTTCGAGATAAGTACCTGCAAGGATAAAAATATGTAAATACAAAATGAAAAAGTAATATCTAGTGTAATTCCGCTAAAAATAACTATAAGATAATCTGTATAGGGGAAGTTGCAAAGGATGGGGATGGGATGGGTTGATTTTTCATTTTGTATTTAAGATAAACTTCCCCGAAGTCACGCCTGAGTCAATCAATTAAGAAATGTAAAGTCAAAAGTTGTGAACTCCGTCGTTTTTATTTGCGTCATTAAGGTAGGTACCTAGCTCCTCTGATATAAAAACTAGTACATGATATTATAACCTAAATAAGCACTAGTCGTTGTTCTGGCATCCCCGAAACTGATGAGCTTCATATCTATAAAACACTAGCGTGGTAACCAAATGCTTGCATCTGTCTATTTTGATAGGTTTGTAGGTCACACAGTGATAACACTTTTCCATTAGCTGTTATATTTCATTTAATTCTTATCGCAAAACACCATGTGTACTGTCTGTCTAGACATGTTAATTGGATCAGCTGTTGGAAACTGCAAATTCATGTTTTTTGTAGTTTAGCTTCATTTGCCATTTCTTTGTTATTAAGTACATAAACATAAAAAGTCATAAATTAAATATGACAAAGAACGCCAAAGTTAGGCAATTTATGATACAAGGATAGACAGAGACATCCCAAAATACCAAAGTCGTCACACCAAAGTGACCAAAGTTACTTTGTATAGGTAGCTCCATAAAATTTCTGAGGTACCAGCACACAGAAGTGGCTAAAAACTTTTAATATCTTTATCTATTATACCAAGTACACTTTTTATAATTTCCCAGCATGCTAATAAATCCGCTGAACGTAATTTCTTTGATTCGAGTTCTTTCTTTCGATTCTATTTTAACCTTAAATTTTAATTTTCCTTGGACAAACTATTTACCTACTTACTCTACAGGAAATACTTAGTATTCCCATTATAATAAGATTTAATCATAGCCGAAGAGTCTATTAAAAATAATTAAAAATGCTTAAATGATAATAAATAATAAAATAAATACGTGACAACATTTCACACAGCGCCATCTAGCCCCAAACTAAGCATAGCTTGTACTATGGGAACCAGGTAACTGATATAATACTTAGATACTTTTTGTTTGTAAATACATACACAGAATACAATATAACACCCAGACACAGAATAAACACCTACGTTCATCACACAAATGTTTGTCCTGAGTGGGAATCGAACCCGCAACCTATAGTTCAGAAGGTAGAGCTAACGAGCTAGTCAATAGCTCTTGAAAACGTCAAAGCCGTCACATTCCCATAACTTGCACCACTCAACGTAAAAGTTTCTATGTTGGGAGTAACAGAGCTTTGACAAATAGTAAGCAATTACGTACCACTAATAAGTCTTTTTGTAAACACCGGCTTGCGTTCGTGATACTGACGTGTTTCTGTTTCCGATTTCTTTTTCTGTTATGTTAGTAACAGATTCTGTGCTGGCCATACCATGGAAGGTTGCGGCAGAGATTGATCTGCTTAACTTACGTACTACATAGATTTTGACAAATTTCTTAATAAGAAATTTCCATTAATTGTGACAATTTTTTTCTTAGATTTTTTTGAAATTTTGTTTTCTTTTTTTTCTTTATTGTCCCAATCATAATTTGTCCTTATTGATTTTGGGTATCAAATTAGGAGAATATGAGATTAAAAGTCTCAAAATAGCTTTTAAAACGGGAACTCTAAAGGGTTTCTAACCTAACTTTCATTGAATGCACTGCAATCCCACTTGCTTGGAGCTGTATGCATGCGCTGTAAAAATCGACATCTCTCGAGAAAGCGTTTGACCAATGCAAACGCAACAAAAAGTTTATGACGTAATAAACGTGATCGTTTATTGGTCAATAGTATTCTCGAGAGAAGAGGTAGGTGCCTATGTCAATTTCTGAATTTTTCATTTCAACAGTACCTACACAGTACCTACACAGTACCTACACAGTACCTACACAGTACCTACACAGTACCTACACTGTACATTTCACGTCATCATTGTCTTCTTAAGTTACAAATTATATTTTGGTCACTAACTTTTTTTTTTTTTTTTAAATGAATGAAGTGACGAGCTAGTCTAACTTAAGCTTAACACTACTAGTAACTAGTAGTGTTAAGCGTTACGGCTGCCCATAACATTATCACTCTCGGAACTCTAAATTAATACTTATAGTTTTGCGTGACACTACACTGCGCACGTCATCCTGAGACTTCATCATAAAGTCACATTTGCCCAGTAATTTCACGAGCTACAATGCCCTTCAAACCGAAACACAGTAGTGCTTGCACACTACTGCTTTGCGGCAGAATAACTGGCAAAGTGGTGGTACCTACTACAAACTTGCAGAAAATCCATACCACCTAGTAAAATTCGGGTTCTTGTACAATTTACTCAAATAATGTTTAAATTTATAAAATTTTATGTTATAATGTTAATGTTAAGAATTTTTTTATCATACTTTTTTTATTATAAATTTCATTACTTTTAATTTCATAATAATCAGCATTCATAATTGTAATGTGTTGTTGTGTTTGTTGTTGTTTGTTCATAATGATTTTTTCATATTTTTTTAGTTAACATAATAATAATTTTGAGGTAGTTAAATCATTATATACATATGCATGTATACCCTAAAGATACTAAGATACTAGTCTAAGGCAAAGTCATAAATAGGTGCGACGACGAGCGAAGCGAGGAGGAGCGTTAGGTTAACTGCGACCACACGACGCACGAGCCGAGCGAGCGAAGCGAAGCGTAGCGAGCGTGCCGCGGCAGCGGCCGGCGAAGTGCCAGAAGTCACTTATGCTTATATTAAAAAATTACAGAAACCATCTATATTAAGTTTCAGATTACCTTTATTTGATTTAAATATTTTACACGTGTTTTTATTAGACATTTCAAGTTATTCATTAAAATAATGCACAAAGTTCACCAACAATACCAAAATCAACATAACATGAGAAAATATAAGTTATTTTACAATTACCCACAGTCCACACGTTAATTTTGTTTGTTTTGACTGGATGAAGTGCCTGCATAGATTGAAGAGCAAATTGGCTTGCCGTACTACGTTTTTATAACTGATTAGGATATATATAACAATCAACAGTTCCAGTCACATTAATTTACAGTATTATTGATATTTTGTTTTATGCTTAAAGTTAGTTATGGTAAAAGAACATTATAAATTTGTACTGTTATGTTATATACGCCTTATGAGTTTCATTCTTATAAATTTGGATTATTATTAATTTTGATTTATAATAATATAAAATTAGATGTAGTGAAAGTATGTTAAATCACATTATGTGAAATGATGATTATAAGTAACATTTTTATTTGTAACAAAATTATGACAAACGATTTTATGAGTTTCGATAGTGAACCGTAAAATTCATTAATTTAAAAAAAAAAATTATTTCCGTGCCAAGGATAGTGCAGAGCTTTTTCCTCAAGCTCTTTAAATGCGTTATCGTTTTCGACAGCAATTAAAATATTTTGACTGTAAAACTAGATTTAATAGCATTATGTGATCTGCGATAATCAGTGAACGGTCACTTTCAATATTGATATGTTAAGAAATTCAGTGAAATTTTCTTTCAATTTATTATTGTGGGTAACTATTCATTGTAATTTTATCATAGGTAATAAGTATTTTCTATAAGTATATTTCTATTTTCTTTTATCTATAATTGATATAATGAAATGACTCGTTTAAATATAGGTGCATAATGCGTTAATCTTAAAAGAAGTTCTAGGAGTTTTTAAAGCTAGAGTAAACAAACAGGTATCCTCTAGGCAAGTATGCTGGAGCATTACATTTATTATGGGACGATCGATCGTCGACCGCGTCATCACTTACCATCAGATGAGACCGTGGATGTTTGTCTATGATAAAAAAAATAGTTGACCCAAATTCAACTTAACCCAAAGAAATCAAAATTTACTCTTCGTCATTTCAGTGAAAGTAAACAGTCAACTAGACCATATATCCTGGCCCTTTATTTGAATAGAAAAATGGAAAGTATTTAAAGGGCTTATCTTGCTTAAATATGTTTAACTTTCTTTTGTTTAACTTAGTTAGAACTAACATAATCTGTTAATGTGTTTAAAATGCTTGCCCTAGTACAGGTGGTACCTGTGTGGTGGTTTCCTGTGAATCTAGGTGAACTAGGTACAACGTACCAGGGCCTACTCAACGAATATGACTACCTGTACTCATGATATCTGTTTTAAGTTTGAATAACGTTAAAATTAGAATTATTACATTAGAGCCTTAAGGTTCTGAATGCTCCCAAATCGACTAACTTGAACGTAATTGCCTCAAAATGTAAATCATTTACAGGATCGAAAAAATGCATGTTAATAATGGTCGTATCTTCTTTCCATCTGCAGAAATCAAAACACGTTTACGAAAAGTTTTCTCGATAACAAAAAATCGTGAAGTGACCTCTAAAAAATTATTTAAACGCCCTAAAATGTTACATTATAATAAGACACCCAACTGAAATAAATCATAGTGATAAGTTATGTTTCAATGCATCCAACTACAGGCTTATTTTTTTTATAACAATAAGCATTCATTTTATAACTAACTAGCTTTTGCCCGCGGCTTCGCACGCTTGTATTGTGTTATTTCTACGTTTAGGTACTCTAATAATAGATCATGCATTTTCTATATACCAAACAACAAATCCACTAAATCTTTTCGGAGCTGAGCACGTATTAGCACACGTGTAAAATGCATTTACCTATACGACGCGTACATAGTTAATTTTGTTAATACTATTTAGAAATTACAAATACTTAAGTACACCACTGTAAAAGGAGTCGACATTTATATGTCCACTATTTTCCACGTTGTCTCATTTCACTGCACTTTCAACATAGTGGAGGCAGTGAGGAAATAACATGTGTACAAAGCTCAAATCAGAATCGCTTTTGCAAAGAATGTTTCATTTTTAGGGTTCCGTAACAGTTTTGAAATAAAGAAACCCTTTGTGGCGAAGTTGGGCATGACATGACCAGTACGTCTCCACACTATCATGCCTGCCTAAGGTTCCATTATAGGTTAGGTGTAATGTACATCATCATCATTCATCATTAACAGCCTGAAGACGTCCACTGCTGAACATAGGCCTCCCCCAGAGCACGCCACCTTGAGTGGCTGCTCGCCTCCTGCATCCATCGGCCCCCGCGGCTTTCTCCAGGTCGTCGGTCCACCGAGTGGGGGGCCGGCCTACGCTGCGTCTTCCGGTTCGTGGTCGCCACTCGAGAACCTTTCTTCCCCATCGGTTGTCAGTTCTACGAGCGATGTGGCCTGCTCATTGCCACTTCAACTTACTAACTCTAAGAGCTATAATAATAAAATATAGTGTAATGTACGCCAAAAATGAAATGTTACAGAGCATCATTGAAAGGAATAGATGAAACAGTTCTTATTTTTACTTATTAGGTGAGAGTCGCCTTTGATACCATGAAAACACCGAGAGCCACAGCTAAGTGGTAGGATCCTCTCACCAACGAGTGAAGTCATTATCAGATGCAAACTTACTTCTCCTCACCTTAAACCTTCAGGACCCGAAGGTCCCGAAGGAGGGTCCACCAGCCTTCCCCATTTGACCCGCCCTTACCACCGTGCAAAACTCTTTCTAATTCCTCTTTATTTCCCTTTCAATAAGACTCACATCAAAAGTTAAACTCTCATCACAAGTTAACTCTTTGATCACAAGTAATCTTAGTTTTTAGGCCTAGTTTAGTTTAGTATACTTATTATTATATGTTATCTAAGTTTTTAAATAAATCGTGTTATAAGCTTGGAATATAAAAAGTAATCTTTGAACCACTTACCCAGCCTAGCCAGGATTATTAACAATTACCTCTCATAATTGTTTCGTTGAGGTTATTCATTGCTACACCAAATTTTCTTAATATCATTTTACTTCATACTCGCTCGCTTCGCTTTCTTTTTCTAAATAAAACCAAGGCAAGGCACCACTCCCGCCTTTTTTCTCTCATACAATACAATGTTACCAGCACAGATAACCTAAAACTCGGAATCGATTCACTTACTTACCTCTCGATTAAAATCGCATTTCGCGATACCCTTAATTCGGGTTTTATTTTTAGTGTTTTGTTTTATCTAATGAACAACTTTTATCTGATGATTGAAAAATCACGCCTTATAGTATCATACCTACTAATATTACTCTTTGGTCTTATACATTCTTCACAGAGACTTTTTTCTTTAATCTGTGCCTCCAGATAAACATGTAGCACCACAGACCTGTGTGTGTGGCACAGAGTGTAGTCAATGGTTTTTTGCTCTAGTCTGTGACATATCGTAACTTACCGTAAGTAGCCAAAAAAAAACACCAATCGGCCATGTTGTTTAAAACTCCGATTCGTTTCGTAATGAAATCTTAATAATTCTCATTAAAAAAAATTAACGATATTTCAATTTTAATATATCCTATGTTAAGCGCCGGCTATTTCTAAGCATATTAGTGAAAACCGCATGAAAATCCATTCAGTATTTTAGGCGTTCAGTCATAACAAACAAACAAACAAACAAACAAACAGACAAAGTGTTTAAAAAGTGGCTTAACGTGATCAGCGGCTAATTTTAAGCCAACTTGCGTCATTTTTTTCTTGATATCTTGCAATTACAGACTTTTTTATCTCTACAGTTTTATTATATGTATAGATTATTTGTACCGCAAAATGGAAAAGTCGAACGCAACGTAATCACCATATTTTTGCTACGCAAAAAGTGACCCTATATATTACAGTATACGTTTCATCTCTGACTGCTGTAATAAACGTGCTCGAATTGGGTCCTGTCAGTGTCTTAAGATTTATTTATTTATTTATATATAGGTACACAAAACAAATTAATTTTTTTTTTTTTATGTTATGACGTGACGAGCTAGTCGTTCGCCTGGTGTTAAGCGTCACGGCCGCCCATAACAGATTGCAGTGTCACTCGGAACTCTAAATTAAAGTTTCGCGTGACACTGCGCACTGCGCACGTCATCCTGAGACAACACACAGTCTAAAAAAGTTTTCTAGACTGTGAGATCAGTTCGTAATGTCTCATTTGCCCAGTAATTTCACTAGCTACAGTGCTCTTCAAACCGGAACACAGTAGTGCTTGCACACTACTGCTTGGCGGCAGAATAACTGGCAAAGCGGTGGTACCTACCTAGACGAACTTTGCAGAAAAGTCCTGCCACCTAGTAAAATTACAGATTTAAGGATAATATATTCTGTGAGAATAAACCCAGTTTAAAATAAATCGAAAAAACTTTGTAAGTATTTGTAACCAAATCAGACATTATCATGACATTTTTATACCATAGACCCATTGATCGTGCTCTAAAATCCATGAAAACCTTTTGGACTTCACTCATAAAGTTGGAAACGCTATGAAAAAATAATTATTTTTGCTAAGTATTTTTTTAAGTTCAAAAACCGTTTTGATCGCATAACATTTAACGAGCTATAACAACCTACGTTGCCTTCAGTGAGTCATTACACACGAAAACACAATAGTGAAAGATACAATAAACTAAGTGATAACCGTAAAAAAGATATAACTTAAAACTTAACAATACTCCAAAGTTTATTTCGCCATGCCCTGTTAGATTAACAAATAAAAATAAATATATTGAAAATTTAATTGTATGAAGATAAGCGTCACCTTTCAGATCTTCATCAGCCGGAAGCTGTACAGGGAACTGTTGAACATAGGCCTCCCCTTCCCAGTTGCCACCGAGTGACAACTGGGAATTTAATTCCCGAGTGCCACCCGGTGGCAATCCATGGGGGGCACCTAAGAATCTACCCCTATTAGGAGGGGGTTTTGCCATAACCACCAATTCACCATGCTTGTGACAGGTGTCTTGTTGGTGATCGCATTCACAGTAGGTACCTAGATTATCAAGCACACCAAGGGTTATTCAAAATTCTCCCCTAAGGGAGGACACCCTGTTTGAATTTTGTAAAGCTTTTTCTTAGAGGTATTGTACAGCTCTATCACATAAAAGTAAGATAATATCCAAATATCAAACGGCTTGGGTTGGGCTGTACCTTACCTACATACGTTGTCGTCAGTCTCTCACCCAGGACAGTCAGGACAAAGCCAATAAGAGATATCAATATAGATAGCCAGATTGTTTAATTTAGAGCTTCATAATTGGAGAATGCTACAAAAAGTACCTACACCTCTCTTTTTCATTGCTGTGATGTCAGAAAAAGACGGCAACATAATTATAATAACCGGCTAAGTGCGAGTCGGGCTCGCGTACGTATATAGAGTTCCGTACCAATATCTATCCCTGCCATCTAATGTTGAGTAGCAGTACTATTTAAAACAGCGCCATCTATGACTCGTCTGGTAAACGAGCAGAAAAAAACATTTGTTGAGCCCCTTTAAATATTTATTTTAATCTGTTTTTTAGTATTTGTTGTTACAGCGACAACAAAAATACATCATCTGTGAACATTTCAAGTGTCTTACTATAACGGTTCATGAGATACAGCCTGGTGACAGACAGACAAACAAACAGACAGACAGACAGACGGACGGACGGACAGCGGAGCCTTCGTAATAGACCGTTTTACCCTTTGGGTACGGAACCCTAAAAAAGCATGGATTCTACATGGAAGTTTTTAGTAAAACCAATAATCATCACAGGAGACATAAACCATCAAAAACATCGTCCAACGGATATCACCAAGATAACTAATTAACGAACATTGATGCTAAAACAAACCAGATAAACCGTTTTCCTCAACCGATATTTTAACATACCTACTTACCTACCTACCAAGTTTGACACAAACATTATCAAACACAGTTCACTCATTCACTCGGATCGTTTTCTTCATACTTTTCATTTGGCTCACAGTCAACGTTGAATTTTTTTTTAATTTTGTATTGAAGTTTCACTACTCGTATACGAGCTAGTTTGGACAAGTAGAGCGCGATCCGAGTCTACTCTGCTCGGATACAATCGTCCGAGTGCGCTCGGATTATTGGTGTTAACGATACGAGTTGCTTCCGAGTAGCTATCCGAGGCCACTCGGTCCGAGAAGACTCTGATCGTGTCACTGGCTTTATGCCAAATTACATTAAACCCCGTTCGACCATTCGTACACTATCGTCATTTATGCGAAGTCCACTGCAGAATGACATGTCGAACTACTACTACTCTTTTCTAGAGTACTTTCAGCTGCCTCAGTTCAGTTCACGTTATTTCTGATTTTTATTTCTATCCTAGGTCATTCAGTAAATTAATTTAAATGAAATAAAAAACAAACATAGATATAACCAGCTACATTTCCTCAGCGTGCCATCTCTATTGGAACATCTGGGTATTCATTAAAAAACCCGAATCTCACACCGAGCACGTCTCTTGATATGGTAATATCCGTAATAACGGAAGAGCTGGCGATCAATTTTACGGTTAAACGGGTGATGTCACAACACTAATTTTTCGATTTGATTGACTTTCGTTTGGGGCATGCTTGTTGATTGAAAGGTTTGGATGTTGCGTGGATATGATTTTCTTGACGTATTTCGTATTCGGTTCAGTTTCGGTTACGTACCCTTAGGGTAGGTTTTTTAATCCGTAGTTAAAGTAAACAATGGTTAAAACTCAAACTTTTGCCATTGGTTAAGGTAACTACGAATCAAAACCCACCAGGCCTCATTTAACGTTATTTTTTGACCTAAAGATAAAGTTAAAGTCAATGTATAGTCTAAAGTTGTGTTCCGCGGGGTAATTACGTAAAATTTGCAACAGCAATGCGACAGCAGTAGCAATGCGACAGCAGTAGCGAAGCATACGTTCTCGACACCACTAATGATGTATGACAGCAATCACCGCGAGATTTACGCCTGTCGCAAACCTGTTGCGAGTTAGGTAATTAGGGGGCGGATCTTTCATTTGACCCAAGTTCAATTTGCTTGTAATAATGGCAAAGGTAAAGAAAGTACTAAAAAGTCGTGATTGTGTATTTGTAAATCGATGTATGGTATTTTGACTTTTATGGGCTACTTCTGTTGGTCTCTACCGGCCTTTACAGCGTAACTGGGTGGGCTACAACGTTACCGGGCGGTGTGGTGTGGTAGCTGGCCGCTGCAGCGAGCTGTCATGTTTGGCCACACGTCACACGGCCTACTGCACCGGGGCGCGGCGCGGTGGAAACGGTAAAGATTTGTTTGCGCACAACCTTTCCAAAAACAGAGGAGTTTCTCCAGACCGTTGGTTTTTAATGTTTGTTAGAGTGTGATTCTAACTTAATGGCGGCTGTGAAGTGCGCTGCAAGCCCCCCGCATGCTGCGCTCACCACCGCTTAGGTACCTACCTATTAGACATGGATCATTTCACAAGGAGCAGGTGAAAAATCACATGATTTTATTTTTCATTAGTCACTCCTGCTATTTTTGTCACACACTCTGCTGCAAATCACAGTGTGATAATCACAGTAATAGAGTAATTTTATAAACAATGTGCCTGTGATCTACCTAGCGGTGAACTTTGATTCTTTAACTTAAGAGAATAGCCTTAATTTCTTAGTAATCATTAGTAGCTCGCAATTTCGCTAGGTTGAAAATCACATCTCTGTTCCATTTCATAAAGCACCACCAGTCACCATTGATCATAAATTCATTAGGCATATGAAAAATCAGAGTCTGTGAAAAATCGCTATAAAAATCGAAATCTCTGACAAAAATAAATCATATGATGAAATGACAATGATTTTAAAGTAGCAATCATTTCCATGCCTAGGAACTACTTACCGCTGCCCACGTACCGGTTGTCAGTTGTACGAGTGATATGGCCTGCCCATTGCTATTTCAACTTGCTAATTCTAAGAGTTATATCGGTCACTTTAGTTCTCCTACGGATCTCCTCATAAAAGAACTAATATAGGTAACTTAAAGCCAGAAAGTAGGTATTCCACTAATATGAAAAGTCCAATAAATACTTTCGAGGTTTTCGTTTCCTGTTTCGCAAGAACACGGTAAGTAAAGTAACTTGAAGGGTCTGACCGATCGTTTATTTGCTTACAACGAAAGTAAGTTACGAACTGGACTAGTTTTTTTTTACTTCGGAACGGTGCGGTGCAGGAAACAGCGTCTAATTGCGCAATTATGGTAGGTATTTAGTTTACTGCTTTTTTGTTGGGTATATTTAAAAGTAATGTTTTTTCGGTAGAATTTCTACTGTAGAGACAATAAAGTTAGTAGAATATAAAATAATAATGATAACGCCCAACGATCACATACATAGATCCTGGACCCTAATTAGGATTCCCTATAACTAGGGACCCAGGAACTACGAGGACCATGGTCCCACAACCCAGATACAGAACAAGTATTTGAGCTTTTTTTGATTTTCTTTGCACAAATACTCGCCCTTTCATGTGTTATGAGCCGACCTGCTCAACACACCACACCATGGAGGCTGTCAAGATTAAATGTAAATTTCACACTGGCTAAATATGCAAATCGTGTGAAATAAATATTAGAAAAAACAGGCAATTTCACTTACGGATACAATTTCCAAACATTCGCATTCCATCCTCCATTACCATTTTCACCCTAGTTAGGATCCAGTTAGGTCATGTGATCGTTGGGCGTTATTACTATTATTATTTTCCTGTTAGAGTACGATTTAAATACAAATGGCGGCTGTGAAATCGGCGCAAAACGCTGATGCGCAGTAGCAAAAATTAGATGTCCGCGGGCAGAGGGAAGCGGTGTAAGCAGCGCACGCCACAGCCGCCATTCAGTTTGAATCACACTCTGCTACCCATTTTGTTATTATTTTTTACTAATAAACATTGTATAGCGGAGGAATATTATTTTGTGTTTTGTCTTTATCTATTAAGTTCGAAATTAGCAAAGACAAAACAAGAGAAAACACTGAGCAGGTTATTGGAAATGTTGAGTGGCAATTCTCAATAATGTAGGTATCTAAGTAATACTTGTCGATAAATTCTACAACAAGCATTGTGAGTTTGCAAACGCTTGCCGTAGATTCTGACACTAAAAGCGGCTAAGTGACTCGTGTGCTCGTAATATTTTAATCGCAAACGCAACTAAATCACTTGCTGCGTGAGTTACATCGTTTTACACGCCAACGAATAATATAGAGGGCTCGCGTAGAGCTGAAAATTGAAGCACATCAAATGGTAAAAAAGGTCAAATTCTAAATCTATCACGTTTTTGCGATTAGCCCATTTAATTTGGCACGATTGATATATAAGGATCAAAATGATTTTTGATTGGTTTAATTTAGTAACAATAATACGTAACTGAACTGATTAAACTAAGCACATACAACAGGACATTTACTTGATCTAAACTTATACATGCATGATTTTTATTTTTGTCGCTAAAAAGTTACTTTTATTCAAAATTTGTAATATTACGCATGATATGAAGTTAGGTAATTTTTTTATTATGCATGTAATCATTTTAAGTATGTAGTCTACATTCAATAGCGCGTATTTATGTAGGTAGTATTAATTCTCTTGAGATGTCATCACAGTGTAAATAGATTTGGTTTATGGCGTCACATTTTAGACTATAGAACGCACCGTCTGTTTACTTTTAATCTGAGACAGGTTTATTAAGTACCGCCGCGGTCGCATACTTGACTATTTTAGATTGAAAAATGATTAGTGTAACGTGTGGATAGTTTGTCAAAGATTTCAGATAGAGGGAATGAAATAAACTTGTGTGATTAGAATTTTAGAATAAAGTTGACGCCTTTATTTTAGGGATGTGACGTTAAAAAGATTGATAACCTTGTAAGCACCTATTTTTTGGTAACTTTGGTTCCAAAAAATATATATGTTGAGTGATAAATCATAATAACGAATTAACTATATTAAAACACCCTATTTGCTTACGTAAATTATATATTTTATCATATCAATTTATCTAGAGAGAACCATGACCCATCCAATATGTAGGTATACTTGTTTTAGTGGCTACACTAGTATCAAGAATGTTCGAGGATCACAAAATTTGAAACCATGTGTCATTCACCAACCCGCACTTGCCATCGTGGTTGATTATGGCCTACGGCCTACACCATACATGTCAAACTGAAAGTCGTTGATGGGCCGCACGTATAATAGACTGTAGAAACAGTGGGCCGCAACCCCCTTTTTTGCTGTGTGTCGGTTTTAATTTCTATGACGTCTATCTGCAAGCGAGTGAGAAAACCATCAATGTTGATAGAGAAAAGACATGGAAACAACGAAAAGTTATCTCCTTGAAGCTTAAAATCTTGATAACACATCAAATCTTGATAACAATCTTGATAATCACATTCTGCCTGAACTCTTCTCATTATATACTTGTTATTTGAAATTAGGAGACTTGGTGTCCCTGAAAGGAGGCTGTTCTTTAAATTTGATCGGGCCGCAAACAAATGCATTGAGACGCGGCATGCGGCCCGCGGGCCGCAAGTTTGACACGCCTGGCCTAAACTCTCGTAGGCTCGTGTCCCAGCAGTGAGAACGTGTTAGGGTGGGTTTTTTGTTCCGTAGAAAAGCTAACCAATGGCCAAAACAAGTTAGAATTTTTAACCATTCGTTACCCTTAGGCTGATGACCACTAGATATTCTTGTATTATTGTCTTTAAGCTAATCTTCGACGAGATTATGCCTGAGTCAACCGGATCATGACCCATTTTCTGGTTGTCATTCAATAACTATTAACACCTATATTTTTACATAGTTCATTGAACAAATTATTTCCGTGTCTTTTCTCGTCTTTTCTCTTTCTTTCAAATACATTGTCAAAGCATCAACATCCGACTTGTAAAGTTTACAAAGAATCAATTAATTTCGAATGACCACCAGCACCATTACTAATCCAACCCAAGCATCGACTAACACGTGCACGAATTTCTCGGCTCTTGGAAAAAACAATGTTACCTTCAACCTTTGGCCCTCCATAAATATTTCGAGTTGTTTTTTTCCCGGTCCCCTGTATTGTTTACTTTGTAACCCGGCGGTCCGCAAGGTCCAGCGGTGGTCCATCAGGCTCCAGACTCAAATAGTATCATATTTAGTAATCTGCGGTTCAAGCTTCAATATTTGCATGCTATTGACGTCTTTTTATAATGTAGCATCAGAACTCTTCTGTTTTTCGTAGAAATGTGGGAACTTTGATGTTAGTTGGTGTTATGGAATAATCGAGTCGATGTCAAATGATTTAGGTATTGCAAAATAGGCCAATAGTACTTTTATATTTCTCGGTGGACCGACGATCTGGTAAAAGCCGCGGGGAGCCGATGGATGCAGGATGTGAGCAGCCGCTCAAGGTGGCGCGCTTTGGAGGAGGCTTATGTTCAGCAGTGGACGTCTTCAGGCGTTGATGATGATGACATTTATAAATCAAAATCAGAATAAGTACTTAATTTAAGTTGTTGTTTTTAAAAAGCTCTCTTTCCCAATACTGGTATCCGGTAATATACTGGCAATGGTATGGTATACTGGCAATCCGAGACAATGCGGAATAGAAAACTCCGACGTGGGCTTTAAAGCGCTGTCATTTCTCTTCTTTGTGTATTCTTATTTTTTTTCACTAACACTATACAGTCCATTTGGAGGGTAGCTTCCTTTTATAACGTGAGCGCGTGCTAAGAAAGGATTTTTTGAAAATTCAGCCCTTAAGTGGGCGAAAGGGGTAAAAAACGTTTGTATGAAAAACCTACATTTCGTGACGTATCGTTTTGAAACTTAACATATACAAACAAATATAAAAATAAAAGAAATGTTACCTTTTAGTTTTTCGAAATTCAACATTTAAAGGGGTTAAAAAAATGATTGAAGTTTGTATGAAAATTTCAAAAAAAATAACCGTATCATACTGAAATTTCGAATGTGTAAAGAACATACAAAATAAATAGATACGGGTCACGGCGTTTCTTGAATTTCATCCCCTGAGGGGTTAAAAAATACAGGATAAGGTCCCATCGTAAAACGCCCGCACGGCCTAAAGCGCTGATGCTAAAATCTTGAAATTTCGAATAAATTCATTACATAGGGGTGCAATGAAATGGAATTCATGAAAATTCTGCCCTTAAGGGGTTGGAAAGGGTAAAAAGTCTCTGTATGAAAAAACCTTTATTTCTTAACGTAGGTAGGTATTTATCGTTTTTAAACTTGGACCATACAAACGAATTAAAATGAAATGGGTTTTCTTTGTTGTTTAATAAAAAAAAAAAATCAATTTATTGCCACTACAACATAAACAAAAAAGAGCGTACCATTACAGCTTATAAAAGTGAAACGAATTGTAGGGCAATAGGGGTAACTTCAGCATGTGCTGTGTTCACTTAATTGCAAACACAGCGCTGTTTTTCAAATTACCCCTATGCTTGGACAGATTTTCGCCAAAGAAATAAGAGTTTAGAGTTCACCCCAAAATCAGTGGATGAGCTTTGTAAATAACAAAAAATCGTAATGTATTCAAACTTGGATAGTTCCTAGGTACCTATAGCACTTTTTAAACGCCTCCCAACAAGGTTAGTTATAAGGTAATATTATCCCGGAAATATAAACGGTTCTTGAGAGATAAGTAGTGCACGCGGGCGAAGCCGCGGGGTAGAAGCTAGTGTTATATATTTGTTTCGAGTTGCCGATATTTTGGATAGAAGACTGAATTGAAACTGAAGAACTTGCGGGTGGATGATAATAATGTATGGGCAGGCGCCAGTGCCGTTGTCCTTACTCTCATTATGCACTCAATCTTGACACTCAACACACACAGTGTTTTTGCACTTGGAGCGAAAATCGATATATCATCACCAAAATTTTAAATTTTCGCACAACTATTTTTATTTTCTGATGTGGGGGTCTAGCAAAGATATCTTTCCATTAGCGTTAACGCCAAATGATAACTCAAAATGTATAAGAATGACATTCACTATGACATTACCTGCGTAAAATTTTTCCGCAGGCAATGTCATTCCCATACATTTTGAGTTATCGTTTGGCGATAACACTAATGGAAAGGGGTCTTTGCTAGACTCCCTGGCACCCCTAGCTATATTAATATAACTAAAATTAAGTGCCTATGTCAGCTTATGATCAGTATATCAAAAGGCTTATATGTAAAGAAAAAAATTGATTCTGGAACGGGATTTCAACCCACATCTTGATGATTGGAATATCTCTCTGTTGACCATAAGCTGATTTTACCCTCGAGAAGTGGACTGTTTTTCTTATAGGTGCGGGGCAAGGACGTAGTCCAAAATAAATAAACTGGCGATGGTGGAACGGAGCTTATTATTTTTAGATATATCACTTACATCGGAGCACTTGGTTGGATTCGAATTTAAATCGCACACACACTGACAGTGACAGTGACAGCTAGTGTCAAAACGTCAAAATAGAAATAATAAAAAGTTGCCAGACATTAAAATATTAACAAAATACTTTATGTTGCCAACATAAGCTGCGGCCTCAAAAGTGAAAGAAAGAAACAACTTTTGCAACAAAAGCTATGCTTACAAATGAGACACAAAATCATGTACTAACCAGTGTAGATTGTACATTTATCCTTTTTTATTATCTAGGTGGTTATGTAAAGCAAGGTAAGTACTACACTCACTAGTTAATACATGAGTTACATTACACAGAGTACAACGTTACATGGATATTACTTTAATCTTTAGAAATATTTTAGTAGGTAATTATTTTTGAAGAACACCTATAGCACAATCTAAGATTTACATAGTTTTAGTTATTTAGTTATAGTATCTGTAGTTTATCAGAAAATATAGTTTTATTTTACAAATTGAAAACCTAGTTTTATTTATCTAGTATCTTATCAGATAAGAGCTCTGCCCATACAGAATTTATTAGAGAATAACATTGCAACTGAACAGGAATCTAAATTTTAACCAATGTGTTGGTACTTATTACAGTTTAGGTTTATAAATGAAGGAGCAATCACGTTACCTACATACAGATCCTACATTAATTATAATATAATTAGTTAGATACATTTTTTGCAATGTTTAGCACTTAATAGATAGTAAGTATAGAAAAACGTAATCAAAATGTGCATAATATTATTTTATGCTTGTGCATTTTGTTTATACCTATTCATTAGTACAATTAACGATTATACGTTTATTTTCGAGGCATTCTGCTGAGGGCAGATATCAAATTTAACCTTACAGTTTTATCAATGGTATAATAAGTTACTGTTACAGTTTATTACATAAGACTTGTCTAACCTAGTGATGTATGAAAACTTAAAAATACTTATTAATTTTAGGAAACTTTGCTAAATATACCTATTGTGTTACAAGCTACTTATATATAGTTGTTTTACTAATAAAAGATATACTATTCTACATCTACGGGTAATACACAGATTTTAGAAACGCACCTATTGTGAGTATGCCCATTAGGCAATTTTACCTCAACCGTTCTCACACGATTATCTTTTCCAGGGAAAAGTTTGGTTATTCGGGCCATAGGCCAGTACAATGGAGCAGTGTTATCGCTACATAAAATTACAAGACTACCTATCTGAAGATTAGGCCTAGCATCACGCCATTTAGGCCTACTTTGCAAGAGACACAGATATTGCTTACTCCAGTACCTCCAAAAGTTTTGCTTCATATTGACAATTACAGACCAAAATTTAAGCAAGTTTGTAGGTCTGTCCTTTACATCATGCTCAGGATAAGTATTAAGCGGCGCACCAGTAAGAAAGTGACCAGGTGATAGATAAGTAAAATCATTCGGGTCTGCGGATACCGCAGTGATAGGTCGCGAATTAAGTACACCTTCAATTTCGGTCAAAACAGTGTTGAGCTGTTCGTAAGTTAGCAATGCATAAGCTACAACACGTTTTAGATGGTGTTTTGCGCTTTTCACAGAACTTTCCCAGAGGGATCCAAATATCGGACTATAGCTAGGAATGAAATGAAAATTTATCCCTCGCGATGATGCAAAAGACTGTACCTGATGTTGATGACTTTGAGAAGACATAAGGCGATACAGCTCATCTAATTGATTCCTTGCCCCTTTGAACGTGGACGCATTGTCGCAGTGGACGTCGCTGGGCAGGTTTCTTCGCGCAATAAATCTTCTGAAGCAGGCGAGAAACGTCTCAGTCGTCATGTCTGAGGCAAGCTCTAGATGAATCGCTTTTGTAACGAAACAAACAAAAACTACTATGTAACCTTTTCCTATTACTGGTTTTCTGATACGGCTGTTTTTTACTGATACCGGCCCAGCAAAGTCCACACCCAGCTTCTGGAACGGGCGCCATGCATTAACACGTGGAGCAGGCAAGGAACCCATCAGCTGAGTTGTAGCAACGGCCTTCAATCTGAAACAGATTACACATTTGTAGATTACCTTTTTAATAGCGCGTAATCCATCTACAATCCAAAATCTTTGCCTAAGGGAAGTTAATAATAATTTTTGCCCTGAATGCAATAATTTTATGTGTTCATCTCTTATTATCAGTGCAGTAATGTTTGAATCTTTAGGCAATATTGCAGGATGCTGGCTAGCATAGGGGATAGTTGCGTTTTGTAAACGACCACCTACTCTCATAATACCATTTGCATCGAGAAAAGGCGTCAAAGGCTTCAAGTTGCCACTGACCCGACCATGATCTTTTAGAGATTTAATTTCATTTGGATAAAATTGCTCTTGTTCATGCTTTACTATTACCATCAATGCTTTATTTAATTCGCTAGAGGTCAAAAATCCCTTTTGTCTAACAGCATTGGGTTGACAAAATCTGAGTATGTATGCAAGAACACGAGTCATTTTATTTATACTTGAGAACTTTTTCAACTTTTCGAATATATCGGAATCATTTGTGGTAGTTTCAGCGCACATAAGTACCTCTTTTGATTTTAATTCAGGTAAGTGGGCTGGTACCTCAATTTGGGACACAAATCTGAAATTATTATCATGCAAGAAGGATGGGCCGTGCCACCACATCTTGTTATTTTCAAGCTCTTGAGGTTGAAGACCTCTGCTGAGATAATCTGCAGGATTACTCTCAGTACTGACATACTGCCAATGACAGCCATGCAAAAGTTTTCCTATCGCTCGAACCCTATTCGCGACGTAAGTCTGTAATTTTGCAGCATCGGTTTTAAGCCATGCTAAAACGATTTGAGAGTCTGAGAAGAGGCATGTGTCATTGACTTGTAATGTGTTACCTAGTATGGCAAGTACCTTGCTAGTTAGCTTGGCGAGCAGTAGTGCAGCATTTAGCTCTACTCTAGGAATGGTGAGTTCCTTTTTTAGACTGCTCTTAGTTTTGTGGTGCGAGCATTTTCTTTGATAACTGCATGGTGAGGCAAAAAGTAAACAGGGTCTTTAGACATATCATAGCTGTTTATATCGCAAACTTTACCATGATTTAATTTAATATATTCATCAATGAATTTTTTGTATTCTTGGAAAAGAGTTGTGTTTTTGTGTAGTCTCTTTTCTAAGTTAAGAAATCTTTTATATGCTAAGTGAAAGGATTCCCCGAGTTCAGAGTTTACTTGATCTAATGGGACTTTAAGAGGCATTGAAACTTGGAACCTTTTGTTCTCAAGCTTAGTAGTCTCATCAAACAATTTTTCACAATACTGGTGCTCTGGCAATTGTTCTGGGAAAACTTCAGGCACTTGTTCTGATTTCCAAAATGCACTCAATGACTCATTCAAATTACTATCACATTCCTGACAAAATAAAGATACAACCTTGTTATTTTTGTTTGCTTCACTGCTGCTGCGGCCAGCTGCGATGTACCCGAATGATGTGTGAATGAAGGATGGTTGCTTGTGCTGAAGTGCTGCCGATGTTGCTGGGCTCAGGCTACTCTGGGTGACCTCGACCTCAGGCTGTGGCAGGAGGACCTGGAAAAATATGTCAGCTCCAAGTAGCAAGTGCACATCACCAGGTGTGTGAAAGGTATCATCAGCCAATTTGCAGTGAGATGGGAAGGTGATTTCAGAAATATTAATTGGAGTTTGAGGCAATTTAGTTGTTATTTTTGGCACAATATGGCAGTTGACATCGATCTTAAAGGGATAGACAGTAGAGTGCACTTCAAGATTTATGTGATTTTCAACATGTTGCTTTGTATTGCTAATGCCTGTAATGGTTGTGCTAGTTTTGTTTGGTGTCACACCTAGCAAATCCACAACTTTCTGTGTGACAAATGAGGCTTGTGAAGCGCTGTCAAGCAGTGCCCGGGCGTATATTGTGCTGCCTGACTGAGATATAAGCTTAATGCGTGCAGTGGGCAACAAGACCTGGCTTTGTGCGGCGCTTGATAACAAGGTGACAGAAGGGCTTGCATGCTGTGGTTCATTATGATGAAGCAAAGTATTGTTCTCCTGTTTGCATTCGGCGCACCTAAAATGAAATTTACATTTGCGCTTGTGAGCCGACAAACAAATTTTGCATAATTTGTTTGCTAATGCGAACTCTAAGCGTTTGTTAGGTGCTGCCATTTTAAAGTTAGGGCATTGAAATAATTTATGTGCAGACTTACAATAGATGCATGATGCAGGAGCAGATTGCACGGCTACAGCGTGGCTGGTCAAGCGCTGTGGCTGCTGCTTCTGGGGTGCAAAGCCTATACTTTCCAGTGCTAGTGCTCGACGTTCCAAGTAGTCTAAGAACTCCTTAACGGTTGGGGTAGTTTTATTGTCACGCTCCATTTGAAAGGCACGGCCAGTAAACACATCTAACTTTCTGGATAGAATACATACGATGATGCTATCCCACGAGTCCACTGGCTCATCTAGGTTCCGTAAGGCTGCTAGGTGCTGCTTGACCTCTGAAATTATATTGCGCAAGGTTGTAGTTGTTGACCGAGTTATGTTAGGTAGATCTAACAGCGTGTATATTATGTTCAGTGATAATTTTTGTTTTATTGTCGTATCTTTCGCGTAAGAGTTTGAGAGCTTCTGCATAGCTGTCATCTTGTAATGACAGATTATTGATAAGCGCTTGGGGCTCCCCACTTAGAAATCCCTTTAGGTAATAAAGTTTTTGGACTGGCGACAGAGAATTGTCGTTGTGAATCATTGCATCAAAAATGTTTATGAATTCATAATAATCGGTGTACTTACCAGTAAAAGTAGGTATTACTACGTTGGGAAGCTTAATTTTAGAGGAGGTGCATGGAGTTGAAGCACTATCTGTGGCCGAAACCTCATTTATAATTTTGCTTATGTCGGCGACTAGGTCTAAATACATATCCTCGATGATGCCTGGATCCTCAGAATCCTGCGGATCTAGGGCTTGAATCAGCATACAGTATTTATTGTATTCGGCAAACACGTTTTCTAGCCTGCTCTTTGTTGCTTTGAGTTTTTCCAACGACCTGGACGCTCGAAAATCTTCGGCGTCCATGGCTTTCTTCAACTTCGTTATTGAACCTTTCGCATAGCCGCGAGCGGCTATTGCTGCCTTTAACTCTGACATGACTATTTATTTAAACTAAAACAATACTACGAACACGAAAATAAGGTAACGAAAGTCTCTAAAATTCACTTTTTGCAGATTAGCGACGAACACTTCCACGAGTTTTGGAGTAAACAACAAAATGGCGGAATTGGCTCACGCGCACCGTGAAAAAACCGTGTTACCAACCGGGGAAATGCTTGCTTTGCTTGATAGGTCGTGTTGATTTCACCTGTATTGCCAACTTGAGAAACTGAAAAATGACGATTTTGTTCCTGCGTTTTAGTACCAACTTGAAGAAAATGAATCCTCACGCTTGTTCCAATTGATCCATCGGTTTGTTTCGTCGTTCCGTGAAAAATGTGCTGCTGTGATTGGCTCGCTGTAGTTGCCGTCCGTCTTGAGTGTAGGCGCGTAAATTTAAACGCACCAATGATAAATTGACGCCAAAATATTGCAAGATGGAAGGTCATCAAGGTGACCTTAGCGGGTTTGTTGACCTTGTCAAGTGCCACATCACACAACTTATTGAATTTCTCACCAAATCGATGCCGACGAATGATGTTATTGGACTTCTTCGACCTTTTGTTTAGCCTTTTGCCAATATTCGCAGTTCTTCTCGACGTCGTTTTGCTTGCCACGCCCGCTAGTGTTGCGAAGACAGGACCAATTTATGTTGACCATAAGCTGATTTTACCCTCGAGAAGTGGACTGTTTTTCTTATAGGTGCGGGGCAAGGACGTAGTCCAAAATAAATAAACTGGCGATGGTGGAACGGAGCTTATTATTTTTAGATATATCACTTACATCGGAGCACTTGGTTGGATTCGAATTTAAATCGCACACACACTGACAGTGACAGTGACAGCTAGTGTCAAAACGTCAAAATAGAAATAATAAAAAGTTGCCAGACATTAAAATATTAACAAAATACTTTATGTTGCCAACACTCTCCATGTCTCACTTCAAGTCAGTCAAATGTTATTATTACACATTGTGTTCATTTTTGTTCCAACCAAAATAGATACGATGTTATTAATTAGTCAATTACAAACTTAAATTAATTACCCATTTCCCATCTTTAATCAAATCAAGAGTCTGCTGATAAGCTTAATAAGATGTCCAATTTTATCACGAAGAGACTTCCGCACTTATGTCTTAAAGTTTCGTAACTTATCGAGTTTGACTTCAGATTGTAATCCATACAAATGATTTCCCATTAGTCTATCAACTTCTTTAAGAATATTTTTTGATAAATTTTGATCTTAATTAACGGGAATAAGGTTTATAACAGAACAGTCTTTATTTTCATTATTATTGTTAGTTAATAGAAAATGCATTTGATTTATGATAGCACGCCCTCTTTCTGTGCGGTCGGAAGAATTACAATTAAAATAATGCTAAGCCGTGGTGTAAGCACGATTTGTCTGTCTGCCTGTCAGCCCGTTTTATTTGTATAGCTTCTTGTCGTATTCAGCAAGAAAAAAATTTGTAATAATTAAGCTGAGAAACCAATTAAGAAATTTCTTTAAGATTATTTTAAACATTTGTCGTCAACAGCCCAAATACGTTCCCACTGCCAGAACATACGGGTGGTTTCTTGCATCGGAAAGAGTGTAGGCCGTAATCTACCACGACGGCTAAGTGCGGGTTGGTATTATAACGTGTTCAAACAATGTATATTCATATTGAGTCATCATCTGGAGGAGCACAGAACCCTATAGCACAGGCCTTTAGCTTAGCATAGGGTTCTGAGGCTTACCACTTTTCATGAAAGTATTGATGTTGGTTTGTTGTTTCATGATATTTATCTAATTTATATTTACCTTGTACTTTCTTGCATAAGAGAAATTTAAATTTGTCTTAGATATGACTGGCCTGATAGCTCAGTTGGTAGTAGCTCTGCCTTCTGAACTGTAAGTTGTGGGTTCGATTCCTACCTAGGACAAACATTTGTGTAATGAACATAATGTGTTTGTTCTGTGTCTGGGTGTTTGTGTATTTACAAACAAAAAGTATCTAAGTATTCTATCAGTTATCTGGTTCCCATAGTACAAGCTTTGCTTAGTTTTGGGGCTAGATGGCGCTGTGTGAAACGTCCACACATATTTATTTATATATATTTATTTTACTACTTCTTTTAGTTTTGGTGTTGTGTTTAAAATTATAGACGGAGAGGAATGTAGTATAGCAGGTATGGGCAGTGGGCACCAATTGCAGTTTGTCTAGCATTTTTGCTACTGCACAGATCACCTGGTTCCTCACCGAGGCTAGTTGTTGACCCTTTGTTATACCTACGTCTATAACTAAATGAAGACATACCACCTCACTAACCTAACCTAAATAATGAAAATTTAATGCCTATAAATCTAATTCGATTAACATTATTATTGGCAGTGTCAAATAAATATTCGAGATACAATCGTTATTTCATTTAGCATTTACATTTACAATGGGTTATTTCCTCGGACATTGTTTGCGTTATTTAATGGGGCGCCAGATTTAAATAAATTAATTATTGTCTCAATAGAGTCT
The DNA here is from genome assembly GCA_910589525.2 of Ennomos quercinarius. Lineage (NCBI taxonomy): Eukaryota > Metazoa > Arthropoda > Insecta > Lepidoptera > Geometridae > Ennomos > Ennomos quercinarius. The sequence goes on along the minus strand of OU342504.1, from coordinate 14,792,516 downwards.
TGGTAATTTTCTACGACAAATAACCACAGTAGCAAATTTTAATTTAGGTATGTCGTCTTTTCCGTATAATGAAGTTATGCACGATTGTTATATTGGCATTTTGTATTCCATATTCCACAAAATTTGTACTAGATGGTAGGAATTTTCTGCAAAGTTTGTCTAGGATAGGTACCACCGCTTTGCCAGTTATTGTGCCGCCAAGGAGTAGTGTGCAAGCACTACTGTATTCCGGTTTGAAGGGCATTGTAGCTAGTAAAATTACTGGGCAAATTAGACTTTATAATCTGATCACACAGTCTAGTAATTTTATTACCAGACTGTGTGAAGTCTTAGGATGACGTGCGCAGTGCAGTGTCACGCAAAACCATATTAATTTAGAGCTCCGAGTGATACTGCGATCTGTTATGGGCAGCCATGACGCTTAACATCAGCCGAACGACTAGGTCTTCACGTCATTCATTTACATAAAAATCTTTCTACTATAAAATAACTGCTGCACTTAGATCGTGGAACCTTTGCCCCTAGAACTTTTAGTCATGTTACATATACATTTTTGAAAGCCGTCAGAAATGTTTTGGCCTTATAACGACCAAGTCACTTTATTATTCATTGTTTGTCTATCTTTAGCGTTTATGCTTTACACTCTTTGATACCTTTTTGGTCAACTCTTCATAATCTCTTCTTAATTTCCTACTATTGATAAAGACAAATTATATTAAGTGGTATGGTCTTATATCTACCTCACATGGAGTATCGATTTCCTTTTCCATCCATTCTCATTACTCAAGATATCAAAACTAGAAAGTCAACACACAGTTTACTGTACATTTGTAACAACTTACCTAAAAGGAGCCGACAAGACGTAGCCGCATTTGTTTAAGCCATGTAAAACACGATAACTTAGGCGGACTATTTGTTAGACATTTTCACTATTGTTTTATTTAGAGTTACAATCATAATTAAGTTATTATTCTTATCAAAACATCGGAAGTTTCAGTTTCATTCAATTACTTTCATCATCATCATCAACAGCCTGAAGACGTCCATTGCTGAACATAAACCTCCCCCACAGTTTGCCACTTTGAGCGGCTGTTTTCCTCCTGCATCTATCGGCTCCCTGCGGTTTTAACCAGATCGTCAGTCTACCTGTAGTGGGCTGGCCTACTCTGCGTCGCCCGGTTCGTGGTCGCTACTCTAGAACTTTTCTTCCCCATCCATTTGTCAATTTTACGAACAACGTGGCCCAAGGGTGCCACTTTAACTTGCTAACCACTTACTTTATTGATCTGGATCTTGCAAATTAATCACTCTCCGTCTCCTTCATCTAAATTCAGAATGAAGGAGACGAAGAGCGTTAATTTCGAATCGAAACTATTTAATGGGTTGGGAATCGGGGTAAGTAAATATGGACTCGTTCACAAAAAAATATAACGTGACATCACGTTCTCTGTCGCTTTATTCTGTACTATAACCTTATTTTGCTAGAAATGTGTCTTAAGCCTAATTTGTCCAGTTTACCATCTAAGGCCCGATTTCACCAAACTAGAATAAATTTTATTCCAGGTATAACTTTCCGAGAACAACCGAGTTATGCGAATATAGCCCTTATATCACCAATTTTGTGAAGGAATAAGACTTATTCCTTGGATACAATCAAAATGGCGTCTTTTTTGTGTAATTTCATTTGTCAATTAGCTGTATCCAGGAGTAAGGAACAGCCGTATACTTGGAATAAACGTTGGTGAAATCGGGCCTAAGTGACATAACGTTGACTTTCTATCTATAGTATGTTTAGTCTTCTAGTCTGCTTTTAGTCCGTTAATTTCCAGTGAACATTTTATGGTAGCAGGTGGTAACTAGAAGCTTTCTATATAAATTGTACATACTTGTTATTATTAATTATTATAATAAGCTTCTAATGACCCCTTTCTGAAAGTCGACATTTCTGTTTTGTTTGTACGCCGGAAGTTTTGACTAAAACAAATGAAACGCACGAGTCAGAGTCTACATTGAAAAGCATTCTTACTCGGGCTTTGGTTTGTTAATTTGATTTGCAAACTTTGCTAATACACTACCTTGTACCTCCTTTATACCTACTAACTGTAATTTATCTGTTTACAACCTACTTAAAACAAAATATTGGTAGGTACTTGCAGCATAATATAGGTAAAGTAGAGTAAACTCTTTGGCTTTGTAATATGAAACAAACTAAACTAAAACGATAAAACTTGACTATTCTGATAATATCCGAAAAGGCATTTCTAGGAAAGAGCCGACAGTGCAAGCGCCATCCAACAAAAGAATAAACAAAAAACTATCTTTGACCAAGTTTAACACACTCACAAACATCTGGTTTTACTCAAGAGCCCTTGTAGCTTTGATGTCCAACAAAGCACACCATAACGGCAAAAGACAAAAAAAATTGGGCAAAATCCAAAGACAATTTGAGCAACAATGATGACATCGATCACATGAAAAGAAATGAAGAACTTTCATGACAAAAAGAATGGCAACGTGACAGTAGAATGATTGACATTAAAATCTGAGTTGGTGATGTTGTCATAACTGGAAATGTTCCTCCCAGATGATGTTCAGTATGCTGATTTAGTCCTTTGTTTGAAGCTTAACATTACTTTTGATTTGGCAAAGCTTTGATTGATATGCGATTCTGGGAAGTACCTAAATCAGGACAAAAATCTTAAAGAAATCCTTCCTTCTGAGGATTATATTACTTTTTGTACAAGAAATAACTAACCTTGAAGGTATGTGTACCTATTATATAAATGCTTTTTAATAACAACATTTTTGTAAAGGCTAATATGCCATCCATAGCAGCTGGCGGACATCCTCATGTCAAATTGCTGCAGAAATACCTGCAGTTTATTTTTGATCGTTCAATAAATATACATTTAATATCACAAGTGCTATAAATTCTATTGAAACTCAAGCGCCGATTCTTGCTAATTGTTTATTTACTCTGATGTTTATCTCACGACACACGAGTGTTACTCTTGTGGTGTACAAACGATTTGCCACTTCGAACTGCAGATAAAAGGAATGAAAATAATTGACACAGTGTCTGAGCTTCGTGTAATAGCTAACCATAACATAGGTATGTATGTACATCCAGGGCCATTTTGTTTGCGTAAGTTCATATAACACGATACACGCATAAAATGGCACTGAATGCAGGAGAGCACGATATTTTATTTTATTATAACAACTACGAATTGACTCCATTAGGTATCTACGGCTTTTAATTGTCACCTGTACAAAATATCAGCACTCGAACGACTCTCTCGTTGTTAAAAATTGGAAGTATACCTGTCTCGTGACAACAAAAATTATAAAAGGATTCCTGGAAGCGCTGTTCTTCAAATGATTCAAAAGTTTCATCTTTTGAGTTGCTCCGTGACAATAAACAATAAATGATTTAGAAATTCGCAATCGTATTTATGAAAATTTGGTGGTCGAGTGTTATTCGGTTGAGTCGTCCTATTAGGTACCTGAGATTTATATTGGGCTCTTTAGAACATTCGTGTTTAAAATTCAGTCAGGGGCCCAATTCTGTATGAAAACACAGATTCCACACGATACAGAAACCACGTCGTTATCGTGTCTTGTTCAAATCGTGTCACAGCAAGGAATCGTCAATTTTTGTATTCTGTATAATCTAAGACACATTGGTGTCGAGCGCGACGGTCTGGTGAAAATCACGGTGAGCCGATGGATGCACGAGGCGAGCAGCCGCTCAAAGTGGCACTCTGTGGGGGAGGCCTATGTTCAGCAGTGGACGTCTTCAAGCTGGATGATGGTGATGATGATGATGATGATGATGATGAGTTATTATAGTAAAGGCGTATAAAACTAGCCCGGCCCCCCACAGGGTGGACCGACGATCTGGTGATAATCACGTCGAGCCGATGGATGCACGAGGCGAGCAGCCGCTCAAAGTGGCACTCTGTGGGTAAGGCCTATGTTCAGCAGTGGACGTCTTCAAGCTGGATGATGGTGATGATGATGATGATGATGATGATGATGATGATGATGAGTTATAGTAAAGGCGTATAAAACTAGCCCGGCCCCCCACAGGGTGGACCGACGATCTGGTGATAATCACGTCGAGCCGATGGATGCACGAGGCGAGCAGCCGCTCAAAGTGGCACTCTGTGGGTAAGGCCTATTAATTAATATTGGCATAAGTGGTGGTAACTTTTAACGGGTCAATGTTTCAGAACGCGCCTGAGCGGTACATGATTTTTGACAGTTCAAATCGCGCCAATCCCAGTTAATTCCACATTCATTTCGCGCGGTTTCGTTCTCATTTCATAGAGTTTTGCAGATTTCTTATGTAAGACAAGGAATTCGCGTGGTTTCGAAGCAAGGAATCGTAAATTGGTCATACAGAATTAGGGTCCAGGTCAGACTCCACTAAACGCATTCCTTAGCTAGCCTAACCTTTTGCAGAAGTATATTGTACCAATTCCTACATACGTTAATTTAATTGAGTTTCGTCCTCAGTCCATCTCAATCGCACATAAATCTTCAACTGTCATTTTAATATTCTTAAACTCAATTTAGTGTGACATCAAAAACCTTAAGTGCTTTATCTTTGTTTGACAGCCATTGAGTGATCACTCTCATTGACAAAGAACACCGCCTGTAAATGGATCAGTCTCGAATATGTCTCGCATGTAATTATTTAAAGTCATCGGTGGTAAAACGTAAGTACTACTGTGGGCCACTTTACATTATCGTAATTGGGTATGTCACTCTGGCTGAAAAGTTTCTAGTGCGTAGATATTTGTAAGGTATTATTTGGAAGCATTGGATTTGAACTGTCGCGTGGTCAGTGAACAGTTAAATTATTTATCGTAGTAAATTGTATAGCTACCAGCAGGGTTTGTAGCGTTAGATAAACTCACACTTTTGTCATTAATTTGTTATCACATTTTTGTCTCTATTGGTATTTAATAGGGTGGGTTTTTTTGGTCCGTAGTTAAGGTTGAAAATTATTAATAACTGTAACACATTTTGAGCATTGTTTAGAATTTGTTAGCTATTTTGAACATTGGTTTATTTTAACCGCGGATAAAATCCTACCTTTAGTCCCTGAATAAAGGTAAGTCATCATCATCATCAACAGCCTGAAGACTACACTAACACACTTGAATAAAGGTAAGTACACTTTCAATTTTTTTATATTTATTTATTTATTTATAAATTAGGTACTAAAAAGAAATCGTTGAACTTAATGGAACATCAATTTCAAATACCTAAACGTACCTATTTATCGTAAGTTTTGATAGGCATAGCATATAAATGAACTATCTAAGTTTGCAACAGCTTCTATTTATGTAATTCGCAAATTTATAATGAATGTGTGTTAGCAAAATTATAACCACCAGTTTAATTACAAACTGTGTGTGTATTACGTAGTTAGATATACCATCATCCATGTCGTCAGAACTACATCGTTAAGTAATCAACATAGCGTTTCATTTACTATAATGACATTATAATTTCTCTTAACTTTCATAGTGACTGTTAATAATACTTAGGATGATAAGCAATTGAATTGCAATCATAAAACAAGTACACCCTAAGACAATACAAGCAAAAACACTCGAGATAACTCTAAGCACAACTTATTTGCAATTACCAACAATGCAGTTAAGTATGAATTAATAAAATGGACAGTTTGACACCGTTTACAAACGAAATTAAACTTTATAGCGTTGTATATAAAGTTAAAGACAATATTGAAATTTACTATGCCAGCGAAATTTGTCGTTTCATACAAACAGTTACATATCACTTACTAATAAACTCTTTATAATGTATTCTGAATCTTAATTCGTTGCAATAGAATAGAGGTGATTATAAGGAATTGTAAAAAATAATTTGGTGAAGATTCTGAAGGTTCTAGTGGCAATGGCATGGCGCCTCGAAGGGTCCTTGAGACGGTGGCAACACTTGAAGCGCTTGAAGATGGCGAGAAATGTTGGCAAGAGACTTGTAACGAAAAACATAGATTGTGCTGGGCTACTATCGATTTCGTCTGACGACTATATTGTAAAGAATTTGTTTGTACTGGCGTAATACCTATTATTTAATCTGTGGTGATGGTGCGTTTTGTTTGGGCTGCTAAAGTCTTGACAGAAATGTCTGTTGAGAAACCGTATGACCTATTTTTCTTTTATGTGTGTTCAATGCTTTTTGCTTTACGTATTTTTCTTTGAACTTTTATGTTACCTTATTTATTTAGGGACTTTACTACCTATAGATTTTTAAAAGCTATTGAGCTTACCTATTTGAATAATACTAATATAAATTAGTCAACTTAATAGGTATGCTATTCATAAATTGGATCAATATTCAAAGATGATCGCGTAAGAATCTCATAAAGGTACCTGGAACGTACTAATAAGGACATAAGGGCCTTCTGAGAATCTTGCATTCAGATATAACAGCACTGGCCATATGGCTGCTTTTAGGAAGACACATGTAGGGCTAGAGTATTATACCTGTATCCATAGATAATGTAATCATTATTTTTACCTATCTCTACTTCTATTCAAACAAAAAACATGATTCTTACGTATTTATAAAATTGAATAAGTATGTACAAATACATGCCTTCGCCACTGCTGTAAGCTTTATTAGACAAAATTTATGAGTAATGGTAAACAATTGAAATTTTTACATCTTTCAAGAATTCATATGATACTAAAGTTTAAGTAGCAAGCCTACCTAAAATATGAACTATAACTAACTTAAATTATATAGCTAATCGTAAACTTAGAAATACTATAGCTAGATATATGTAATCATCAATATCAGACTGGTTATCATGAACACCTTTATGCTAGAAGTCCTAACTGCTGATAATATCATGCTTGTTAGAAACTTCACCGTTACATAAATCCTTATCTTCCAAATCGCATGTAAAATATATCTTCTCTATTTCATTTTCTTCACTTTCACTGCGTTGTAATCCCTAATAATATCAATATCAGGAATCAGTTCACTAAACTCATATCTGTATTTCATTCGATATGAGATATCATCAGTTCCCATTATTATGTAAGTTAGGTAAGCAATTGTAAATTTGATCAACGCATTGACGTAGATTGAACTGCAGCTTTGTGATAACCAATGTAAAATGACCTCTCTGTTTTCTTTGTGTTTAATTTATATAGTAGCGTTTTCATTCTGCTTCAAAAGCAGTTAGCATTTCTTTATTCGCGGCCAAAAGTTAAATGTTACCTATTTATACATTTTTACTAAATGTAGGCTCTTCATAGGTTCTAGGGGAGATACTCATAATTATTTGAATTTTTGGGGATAACAATTTGGTTTTTTGTTATTTTATATAAAGTATTAGTGTCACCAGTAATGAGCAAGTCTACGGGTAGGTACTTGAAATGTATGTCACGGGGGTTAAGAATATTTCTAGAGCACTACTTGTAGCGCCAAGCAGTAGTGTTACGAAGGATAAAGATAATACTAATACACTTTTTATCTAGGTACCTACTACAGAAAATACAATACATAACAACGAAATAATATTACCTACTATCACAGCTAAATATATTTTTTAAACGCATTGTTTCTCTACCTGATAGACCATTGCTTTTCAAAATTTCAAATTGATGCTGTTCGGGAAATACCTCATTTTATTCCACAGATCATTTTAAATTGGTGCTTTGAAGGAAGAATTCACGTAGGCGTTCTAAGCTTGCTTTCTTTACCCCTTCGTCTCATTATTTTGTTTGTATACATGCACTGAATACGTCGTTCAAGTGATAAATGCTTTCTCAATATAAATCTTGAGCTCTTATGATTCTCTCACTTTTACCCATCATAATATGTTGTCTCTTTCTTTTTTAGATTTATTTTGATGTTGTCTCGTTCTTTATGGGAAAACTGTTGTTTACTTGTGCTTTCTACAGTACCTTGCTACTTGTATTGTGTTCTTGAGTTATAAACTCGGTAGTATTGTACTGCTAAATAGTTTATAGTTGTGAAATGAGCGCTCCAAGATTTCGAAGGCTGTTTATTGCTCTGGTATTTGTATTATTTAGGTGTGTAAAAAGTGGATTGTTTGGGTTTCGTATCAGACTGTTAACAATTTCGGCGCAGTAGTTGATTTTGGTACAAATAACTTTAAATTTTATTGAACTTGAAACCGTCACAAAACCACCAAACTATTTAGTTTGTGTAACATCAAAATATTCTTGACTACGTCACATAGTTTACGTGAAACTATGCTACTTGCTCTTGCTTAATGCTCTATAGCATTAAGTTCGCCTATGTACCTACCATTGTTGTTTGTGCAATAAAGAATTTTCTATCTATCTATCTATCTACTTGCAAATGATGGTCATATTAAAAAAAATCTTACTCTGTTTCAGCTTCCTAAAAATCCAATAAAATCGATTGCTTAGCTATTTCGTAAATTCGCACATGTTCTTAAACTATCTGCAAACATATTCATAAAAAATGTATGTACTTAATTTAATATTTAATTGTCGTCATTAGTGAATTACAAAGCATAATGATTATCCAATTCAAAGAAACCAGTTACGACTTATTCATTATTTTGTAGTTTAGCGAAGCGGTAGTGGCAGCCGGAATCCGGCCCCGCCTTGCCACGGTGTTGGCTTGGACGGCACTATTACTATAATTCATGATCATGACGACTACTTGTCCACAGGTTGGGGAATAAATGATGTCGACGATAATATCGATATTAATGTCGATTTTATCGATAGCCGATTGTTTCTTATTATAGTGTATTACTGTGTGTGTGTATATACTGTATTGTTGTTGCTGTGTGTTACCTTATCTACTACCTACTGAACCACTCGGCGAAATAGAATTGCGAACCACTTGTTTATACAGGGTAAGCAACGTATTGGTGACGCCTCCGGAGTTACAGCACGGCGATCATGTAACTCGATTGCCACCGTTTGATACACTTTGTACGAATTTGACAGTTTTAATACGCAGATTATGTGTATAGTTTTACTTCAAAATAGGAATGAATTTTCTCCTGTTGCATTGTAATGAAAGTTACATGATCACCCCGCTGATATCCATAGGCTACGGTGACCGCTTCCCATAAAGTAGGCCGTATATTTGTATTGCAAACAAGCGTTTGCTCTCTTTAACATAAAACGACTTTACCATCAATCATCACACGTTTAAAATTTGTTTTCTTACTCATTTTATAGTTTTCCCACTTTGATAGGTGCCAGTATTACCAGTTTGAACCATAACTTTTTCTCTATTACTAACATCGAAATTGGTTGCGCTGATTCAATGTAAATTTCTTAGTAAAACGTAACGTTTTGGTTGCTGCAATTATTTCCCCATATCTATATCCTACTCCTGCACATACCTATCTGCATATGTGCGAGCGAGACCGCTACAATCGTCTTCGCGACAGTAGCGCACCCTAACGTGAGTGCGCAAAGTCAGTGCGTGTTCGAATTTCGCATGGCCGACCGACCTCCGCCTTTTGTCGTTATAAACTAGAACTTTGTGCGTGAAATTGTGATGCAGTGGATGCTCTCGCATTTGGAAGGACTCCTGAAAGACCAGCCGCATTGGATTATCCAGGTATTGTGCTCCTTCCCTATTTTGAACTGTGTTTTCTCTTTCCCAACTCCTACGCAGTTCTATCGTCCATTCCTTGCAGCAACCTACTTTGCATTTTTTTTGGCAAATATCGCTTTTCCCGCGTACACATTTGTTGGTCCTATCGATCCGGATATTGAATCAGTGCTAGCCATCTAGATATTTGTCAAAATAGTAGTAATTGTCGTAATAAATCGCTTATATTCGCGTCGGTCGGTACGGGTTATAACACCTACCTCCACTTTTCGTTTATTCCCTCGCCTCGAAGGGAATCGTAACTATCGTAACTATTCGTAATCGTTATTTTTCGCTTTGGTTATATTTACTTGTTATAACTGACATACATAACTAACTTGTAGTTATTTCGCTCATCTTGCATCAAGTAGGTAAACGTAGGTACGTAGTTGACCCTAACCGTAACTTTGCCTACCTACCTACTTCTTAGGTTAATAATATTATTATCTCGCATTAAAAATAATTCGTAATTTTTGCTGTCGATTCGCATTAAATATTTTATTTACTTACTTATTTCGTTCGTCCCGCTTAAGTAAATAATTTATTTACATATTATACAGTCCACATAGTATTCGTTTCATAGATTAAATTCGCAATTCGCTTTCGTTAATAACTGCATCTCGCACTAAATAGGTACGCTTACGATTACATCATATTGGTATCGTAGGTAACTTCTTTCACGTCTGTGTATGTAGGTAATAACGGTTCTCCACCGCTTATTTACGTTTATTGTTTGATACATTGATTTGTTGTGACTTTGATTAAAATGGCACCTGATTTAACTAGGTTGAGGGTGTTATACGCTAAAAGAGATAGAATATTTGCTCGCATGCAATGTATTTGTAATCGCGTAAATAGTCTTGATTTAGAGTCGGTTATGGAAGCGTTTCTGTGTGAAATGGAAACCGTAGACTCATTGCATCATGATTTCGAAAGTGTGCTGGACCAAATAGTCGACCTTGAGGTAAAAGCCAACCCCGATTTTGTTATAAGTTATCAGGCACTTTCTTCATTCGAAGATCTGCTAGGTTGTGCTAAACGCGCCGCCAAGGCGTACCAGTTGCAAACGGAAGTCAAACCGCCACCATCAAGTCAGTATAGGGCGCCTAGGCTTCCGCCGATTGAAATACCAGAATTCAACGGTGATATAAAAAATTGGTCGCTATTTTTCGCTAGTTTCAGAAACGCCGTACATGATAATGCATCTTTACCCGAGTCGGAAAAATTGTATTATTTAATCGGAAGGTTGACCGGCAAGGCTCGCTCAGTTTGCGCCGGCATCACACCGTGCGCCGAAAATTATTCTTTGATTTTCGATTTGCTTAAAAATAAGTACGAAGATAAACGGTTAGTAGCCACTACGTACTTAGATCAAATGTTCGATTTTAAAACTATTTCGTCCGCATCTCCTTTGAATCTAGAACAGTTCCTAGATAAATTCGCTTCATCAGTCGCCGCTTTGAAAAACCTGAAGGTCGATGACCTTTCAGATTTTGTATTCTTGTACATCGCGCTAAAGAAACTGGATCCAGAAACCGCACGTTCATTTGAGTCGTTCAATCGTACTTGTGAAATGCCATCCTTTGATGATTTGTCGTCATTTGTTCGGGATCAAATTAAAATATTGCAACGCACTTCCCCCGTAAAACCGGAAGTTACTAAAAGGTATGTTGATCGTAAAGTGGAGACGGCATCTAAATACAATAAACCGCCTACTACGCTTGCTTATGTAAATGCCGCATCCAGTTCTCAGCCATCTTCGTGCTCGTTGTGTAATAGTCAACATGATCATTTATATAAATGTTCCATGTTTCACAACTACAGCCCAAATGAACGCTTTAAATTCGTTAAGGCAAATAATTTGTGTATTAACTGCTTGAGTGGTGGACATCGTATGTCCGCGTGTGGATCCAATTCTTTGTGTAAAAAATGCAATGCGAAACATCACACTTTGTTGTGTTTCCGGGATGCATCCGCCGCTAGTAATTTGCTCGTATCGTGCGCACCAGCGCCGCCTGCGCAGTCAGCGGAGTCCGACGGCGCGTCCGTCGCACTCGCTCGCGAGGCTCGAAATGATGACGTCACTCTATGTTCGTTATCAGATAACAACAAAAACAACATCGTCTCTCGAGGCCCTACTACAATATTACTCGCAACCGCGCGTGTAATTATTGTTGATTCTCGTGGAAATGAACATTGCGTACGCGCTATGTTAGACAGTGCGTCCCAAAGTAATTTTATTAGTCGTGATTGTTGTCAACGCTTAGGATTGAATATAAATCGGAACCCTTCTTGTGCCGTAGTAAAGGGAATAGGAGGTTCAACTAAACCTGTTCAAGGGTCGGTAAACATTAAGTTATTCTCGCGCTTTGATCGTAACATTAATTACGAAATGGAATCGCTGGTGGTAGATAAAATTACTGAGCGCTTGCCGACTGTCGCGGTCGACATTTCACGTTTGTCGAACTTTAAAAATCTACCATTGGCGGATGATACCTACTCCGTATCTGGTCCTATTGAAGTTTTGGTCGGAGCTTCGATTTTCCCGCATCTACTCTTGTCTCACAAGGTTCAAGGACAATCATCGCATCATTCTCCGCTCGCTTTAGAAACTGTCCTTGGATACGTGATCGTTGGTGAAGCTCCGGTCCACGTTGGTAGTTACGAAACCGCTTCTTATTGTTGTGTCGATGATTCTCTTAACTTCGCAGTTCGTAAATTCTGGGAAATTGAAGAGGTGAACGTCCCGCCTATACTCAGCCCAGATGATAAAATCTGTGAAGAAATATATAGCAGCACGACCTCTCGCGATGATGATGGTCGCTACGTAGTGGCGCTGCCCTTCAAAGGAAATATTCATTCTCTTGGTGACTCTCGACAAGCAAGCGAACGGCGATTTTTCTGCTTAGAGAAAAAACTGCAAGCTTCTCCTAAGTTGAAGGCCGCCTATGATAGTGTTGTGAATGAATATTTAGACAAAGGCTATATATCTCCTGTACCTACAGACGTGCATACATCGGAATCTCAGTCGTATATTATACCGCATCACGGAGTTATTAGAGAGGATAAGGTGACATCTAAACTTCGTGTTGTACTGGACGGTAGTTCCAAGACTAGTACTCAAGTATCGCTGAATGATCTACTAAATTCAACGCTTGCATTTCGCTGTTGAAATTTCTAAACTGCAAGCAGGGCAAGCTTGCAGCCGCTCCTTTCAACACCTCAAACCTTTCCTTGCGGACGGTTTGGTTAGAGTTGGTGGTCGTTTGACTAATTCAAACTTGAATTATTGCCAAAAACATCCTGTCGTGCTTCCGCGAAAGCACCACATTCTGGATTTGCTTGTGGATTACCACCACAAAGTTCATTGCCACGCAGGTCCAGACTTGTTAATGTCGCTATTACGTCAGAAGTATTGGATACTCTCTGCACGTAACTTAATTAGAAATAGAGTACATAAATGTCTCCCTTGCTTTCGTCTTCGACCCAAGCCATCTTTCCCTGAAATGGCGGACCACCGCTCATGTCGTGTTGTACAATCCGCGAAGCCCTTCGTCCATACGGGTACAGATTATGCTGGTCCTTTCAAGGTCACCATAAGTCGTGGTCGTGGCATTAGGTCCACAAAGGCATACGTGTGCCTTTTCGTCTGCATGACAACTCGTGCAGTGCACATCGAGTTAGCTGGTGACTTGAGTACCGCAAGCTTTATGGGAGCTTTTAAGCGGTTTTTATCGCGCCGTGGTCCAGTAAGTAGAGTTTACTCGGACAATGGTAGTAACTATATCGGCGCTAAGCGCATGCTTTCGGAACTTCATGAGTATTTGATGTCGAAACATCACAATACCGAATTTGGTCACGTATTAGCTGAAAATCGCATAGATTGGTCGCTTAACGCCCCAGCTGCTAGTCATTTTGGCGGAAACTGGGAAGCAAACATCAAGAGTCTGAAGAATCATTTATATCGCGTGATAGGTGAACAGATTCTGTCATTTGAAGAGCTCATTACTGTGCTCACGCAAGTCGAATCGGTTATGAACAGTCGACCTCTTTGTAGAACGCTCTCCAATGACCCTTCGGAATCTCTCGCATTGACTCCAGCACATTTTCTGAATCTTACGCCGCTGAAGAGCTTACCTGCCGTAGAAATTGATGATAAAGTACACACTCTTTCGCGTCATGATCTGCTCGATAAACTAGTTCAATCATTTTGGAAGCGCTGGAGAACTGACTACCTTCATACTCTACAGTCGCGTCAAAAATGGAATACACCAGTTAACCCAATCGCGGTCGGGACTGTTGTTATTCTCATAACTGAAAATTCGCCTCCTCTTCACTGGCCTTTGGGTATTGTAGAGGAAGTTTTTCCCGGTTCAAACGGAGTGACACGAATAGTACGTGTTAGGACTGCGACTGGATCTTATTTACGTCCAGTTGTACGTCTCTGCCCTATACCTAATCAATAGTTCGGAGATCGCTTTATTTTAGGTTAGGGTAATTAGCTTAGGTTCTTTAGTTAGATTAGCATCATAGTTGATATTTTAGCATGCATATAGGACTCATTTTGAAGGCGTTCCTTCAAGTCCGGGGGAATGGTTGCGCTGATTCAATGTAAATTTCTTAGTAAAACGTAACGTTTTGGTTGTTGCAATTATTTCCCCATATCTATATCCTACTCCTGCACATACCTATCTGCATATGTGCGAGCGAGACCGCTACAATCGTCTTCGCGACAGTAGCGCACCCTAACGTGAGTGCGCAAAGTCAGTGCGTGTTCGAATTTCGCATGGCCGACCGACCTCCGCCTTTTGTCGTTATAAACTAGAACTTTGTGCGTGAAATTGTGATGCAGTGGATGCTCTCGCATTTGGAAGGACTCCTGAAAGACCAGCCGCATTGGATTATCCAGGTATTGTGCTCCTTCCCTATTTTGAACTGTGTTTTCTCTTTCCCAACTCCTACGCAGTTCTATCGTCCATTCTTTGCAGCAACCTACTTTGCATTTGTTTTGGCAAATATCGCTTTTCCCGCGTACACAGAAATAATTCGATGACTAAGTACTAATTAAATATTTTTTAATTTTGTTGAATTTAAACTTATCTGTTCTCAATTATCATATTATTATATACATAATTATTACATATTGAATTATCACGGTTAAACAAATTTTACGATGAATAATAAGTTTATAACGGATACGTGTGTATGGCGGTGGCAAATAACGATTACCTACAATGAATTTCTCGCGCATGCTCCATGTAGAGTTTCTAGGCTTAAAATACAATGCGTATTGCGAATAAATCAGTTAACAATAATATGCTATTTAACTTACTGTTAACGAACATTTGACGCTGATCCGCAATGACGCTAGCAATAAGTGCTGATAGGTAGTATGCACAAATAATTTTCCTAATAACATATTAAGTCGGGCTGTTTTCCGTAAATTTCAATAGTCCAGAAGTATTTGAAATGGACGCAAAATATTCTCATATGACGTAAAAATTACGACCCTATGTTATTCCACAGTCACCAGAGATTAGACTAAGATTATAAATTGACTGGCAGCTGGTGAAATCTACTGTACGCACGCCACACACTATTTAAAAAACCAATTTGGGTTGCCCCTTTTCTACTCTAAAAACGTCAATTTAACGGAGTGAACTTGCACGATTTATCTAAGACACATAGTAGTCGCAGCATTTGTCACATTTGTGACAGAATTATCTACAATAGAAATTACCATGTAACCTGATCATTGCCACTTCTGTCAAGCCACAGTGACAGTTGATAAATATATTATCTGAAATTAATTCAAGACACAGTGATATCACTGTGATCCGTTATGTTAAGCAGGCTGATTATTTCGTATTGTTGTTCGGTCGGTTAAAGTGACATTTCAAAATGATGATCATTAGACGCGGGAAGGTCAGTTAATAAAGTAACTGGCATTTAACTTACTGGGTCATTGCATTATGATCTATATTTAAATATTATGTACCTATTTGTTTTGGAAACCAAAGAGTGATGGTGGCCGAATGGTAGTATGTGCGCTTCGCAATCTTACAGCACTGGGTTCAATCCTAGGCCCTGCACCAACGACATTACTTATCTAATAAGTTATGTGCAGTTTTCGATGTCATTACTTCGTGCCTCAGAGAACACGTTAAGCCGTCGGTCCCGGTTGTCATAAGAACATCTGATTCTACGGCAACCGTTACGGGTAGTCAGACGCCTGATAGAATCTGACGCCTGGTCTAACCACCCCTGTTACTGATTCCTTATGGGTTGCGAGGGCAAATGGCAGTCGCTCGTGTAATTCTGGTAGCTCGCCGCTGCAGGTTAGATTGGGAGCCGACCCCAATAAAAAATGGGAAAAGGGAAAGAGGATGATGATTTGTTTTAGAAACCAAATTATACTGGAGATAATTATAAAGTAGTGTCACCAGTACCATTAATAGTACTATCCAATCTATAAACGCCATTTTTTTAGTCGATTTTTATTTCATTGATTTAATTTTATTACTCGAATATTAAACATACGACGATCGCACGCTTTTCAATTGTTCATTTATCATTATGCAAGTTAAAGCTTGTGACGGGTTAAGTTAGAAAAAATATTTAGGCATCTTGACACTTCCTACCTTATAAATAAGTTCAAAAAATATGGATCCAATTAAAGCTATACGCTTATAAATTTTGGTGTAGGCAAAACTAAGCGCTAAAGTCGAAACGGTTAATAAGCTAATAAATGACTTTTAGTTGGTATATAGCCCTTTTTCTTCCTAACTTTGGCGGAGTCTCTGCCGTTACTGTGACCAGTATTATATGTATAAACTGTGCTGTTACTAAACTAACATACATTATTACTATTTTACTAAATCAGTACTAGCATAAAACACGTACACAAGCTTGCAATAGCTCACAGCTCGTAACTTTCTAGCTCGTAGTTTCAGCCAGACTCAAGAAAGGTTATCGATTTCCGATAACAGTTACGTGTTCGTTGCGGAATATCGATACTTTATCGATACTGTAATCTCGATGGTGGAAATGTCGCACCACTATCGGTAGACGCTGCGCTTGTAAAGCTTGAAATTATATTATTAAAGGTTAACTGTTCTTAATTGAGTGCAAAATTGATTATCTTTAACAACCAACATAAGGGGAAAATTTCATGACAATTTGAAGATTATTCAGAGGACCCGACAGAAGAACTGCATTAACTAGTACTTTGGATGTAGATAGATGGGTAGATAATTTATCGTGGATTGTTTAAAGTAGGTATCCTAAAGATACGATAAGATATATTGGGTTCTCGAGTGGCGACCATGAACCGGAAGACGCAGCGTAGGCTGGCTCCCCACTAGGTAGACCGATGACTTGGTCAGAGCCATGGGGAGCCGATGGATGCAGAAGGCAAGCAGCCGCTGAAGATGGCGGGGGCCTATGTTCAGCAGTGGACGTCTTCAGGCTGATGATAATAAAGATCCTAAAAATTTTTGCAGACACTGGGGCTTACAACCATAGACCTGTTGTGAGAGCGTATAATCCGGTGGTCTGAAGGGCGCAAGTTCAAATACCGCTGATTACTAAAAAATTTTGGAACTATAATACTTTTGAAGATAATGTAATTAATAATTTTAGTACACCTATAGGCTTTTGACATGCCATTGGTTACTTTGGCTTTTTTACTTTGTATATTATAACTACTTTTCACTGGCCTGATAGCTCAGGTGGTAGTAGCTCTGCCTTCTGAGCAATAGGTTGTGGGTTCGATTCCCACCCGGGACAAACATTTGTGTGATGAACATTGATGTTGTTCTGTCTGGCTGGGTGTTATATTGTAATTGTATTCTATGTATGTATTTACAGACAAAAAAGGAGCTAGGTATTGTATCAGTTATCTGGTTCCTATAGTACAAGCTATGCTTAGTTTGGGGCTAGATGGCGCTGTGTGTGTTCACACATATTGTATTTTACTCATATATTAATCACACGATAGACGCAATAACAAATAATACGAATCTTACATGATAAGCATTATATACAAAAGGCAACCGTCAAAGGTAGGTAATTACTACTTCCATTACCCAGATGGCAGACATAAACAAATGGAATGAGGGTGCCGTCCGCACTTCCTAGAAGTATTTCGGTACCGGCTCTCAGGTTCCATATAGAGTCATAACATAATAACTTGATTAGTCTACGGCCACGGCTAGCTGCAAACACTAAACTGAAACCAGCTAGAGACTTGGCTAAAATGGTATATAAGTCATGCTCATGACGTAGTAAAATATGAAATAAGCATTCTTGGAAATGATCTGAAAGTAATAGTTATTAATTAGGATTAGAAGGATAGGAAAGTTGGCAAATTTTTGCATGCAAATTACTTACTCTACCTAAATCAGCGTGGATTTTTTTTGATTCCGGAAAATAAGAGTGCCTAGTAAATTGGTTTTAAGTTCGGCAACTTTGATTATTGTATTGAGTATACTGGTAGAGTATATAATAAAAAACTATTCAAAAATGGACGGATTTCATTTTCCCTTAGCTTAAAATCGTAAATAGTAGATATACCTAGTAATTAATATCTCAAAATGATTTATCCCAAAGCAATAATGAAAAATGCAAAAGTACAAAAAAAGTATACAAATAAAAGAAAAGCAATCAGAATAAATAAACCTCATTACTTTTATAAAAATTTCATAGACTACTAAGATAAATATTTCCAAAAAACAATATATAATTTTTTTTTTTTTTTTAAAACACGCAATCAGTAATTCAGTGGGTATATAATATTGTGTTATTTTGTTACATATTATAATATTTTTTGTACTTAAAAAGATACGTGAGTGTAGAACCAGTGTTCATACCTACTAGGAGTACTAGCCCCTACCCTACTACCCCTACTACCTACTACCCCATGTTATTGCAAGTGAAACTACGAGATGCCTCTGTTACTTCTGGTCACAAAACTGACAACCATTTGGAGTAGACGTGTTCTTGGACGAAGAGCACAATCTGGCAAACGTCTGTGTAGAACGTCCTCTGAATTTCATCATCATCCCGAAGACGTCCACTGCTGAACATAGACCTCCCCCACAGAGCGCCACTCAGAGCGGCTGCTCGCCTCCTGCATTCATCGGCTCCCTGCGGTTTTCAACAGGTCGTCGGTCCGCCGAATGGGGGGCCGGCCTACGCTGCGTCTGCCTCCGAATTTGTAGAGGTCAACATAAGTATGCAGCAGCGGATTAAAAAAAACAAAGATCGGGTTCAGATTAAGAGGCATGATTAGGAGGATGCTTACATTTGTCTAGTACAGTATAGTAGTAAGCTATCTGGACATAGGCTGGGTCTATTTCCGGAAAATACGAGCTAGTCGTTCGTCTAATGACACCATAACAGATTGCAGTATCACTCGGAACTCTAATATAGTATTGCGTGACACTGCACTGTGCACGTGATCCTGCGACTTCACACAGTCTACTAATAAGATAACTAGACTATGTGATCAGATCATAAAGTCTCATTGCCCAGTTAATTTCGCTAGCTACAATGTCCTTCAAGGCGGAACACAGTAGTGCTTGCACACTACTGCTTGGTGGCAGAATAAATGGCAAAGCGGTGGTGCCTACTTAGACGAGCTTTGCAGAAAAGTCCTACCACCTAGTAAAAATAACATGAAGCCCCCGGCGCCGTGATGAATAGGTACTCGCACTACTTACTTAGCTCGCATACGGCATCTTCGATTACATCGTCACAGATTACTAAATAACGTTACTATGTAACATCCTCACTTCCCTAGAGAGCGTAGCGTAATCAATGCTAGATAAGTCTGATGTAAAAAATATTATGATGATTAATTATCCGAGTATGGTGCCAAGCTATCTTTCAAAACTCTACCGTGTTCTATATTTGGGCACGAAACGTGACTTTGAGTTTTTTTTCTTCTTCCGTTGTACAGGTAGCCTCCGAACTTTTTTATTGCACTAAATTCCAGCCTTCGTGCGTTCTATTAGCACGTGTATGCAAACTAGTAGCTACACGTGGAACGGTGATTCTCTGTGGACTAATTCATTGGTTGCCCCGTGCCGCCGTGGGAATGCATTCCTTGCAAATATTGATGCTGTTCAGTAAAGATTAGTTCACTTATCTATTCTCTTGATTATTTTCTTCAGATAACAATCATGTGCAAATGAGACTGCATGTTTTGGGAAGAGAAAAAGTAGCTGTCTCAATTTAAGATTGTAGTGGGTATAGAGCGTCTTTATTATATTGAATGCGGTGAGGAAAGAAAACCAAAAAACATGAAACAGTTCAATAGATTTAGTCTATGATATGTAGGTAATAGTGGTTTTGATTTAATAAAAGTTAATTCCAAGCCCAGTTGATCATTATTCTCAGTTCGTGTGAATCATTCAAACAAGGCGATCTCCAAAATTTTCACTCATCTCTCAACCAGATCGATCTCCATTCATATTCATACTATCATATATAATTATGCTATTTGTAAGTGGCTGTTTAAATTTAAAACGAAAAGAGATTAATGAGAAGATGCGTCTCCCACGGTAGGTTACTGCCCTCTATTCTACCACGATCAATTTAGTGAAACCTTGAAATACATTCTTAATTACATTGGCATCTACAGTACGACAACCATTGACAAATGGATTTGAGATAAAACACATCCATTCCCACGTTAGAACTACTGTGTCACAGTAAACAAGCACTGTGGATGGACATACGAACAAACAGGATTACAAGTGATGTAGTGTAAAAACAGTAGAATGTCTTGAATTTATTAATTAGTTCTTCTTTCCTTAAATTAAATTTTTATTAACCTCGAGTGGGATCCTGGGGGCCTAGCAAAAATACATCCACACGTAATGTAATTGCCATACATTTTAGGGTTATCGTTTGGCGTTGACGCAGATGGAAGATCTTTGCTTGACCCCCTGAATCCTCATCTATCCGTCTCGTCCCTAAAGTCGGGACATGCGTTTCTTAAGCTACGTGACAAGTTAAGTGATGAAAGGGTTGGTAGCGTCATCTATTGAGAGCATTGAGGTGTGGTGAGAGCTGAGAGTTTCTTGACCATGCAAGGTCCAGTTACAGCAACACAAATGCTGTAAATTTAACGCCTCTCAAAACCGATGTATCTAATATTTTGGCTATTTTCAAGATGATAATTTGGCTTTAGCTTATGAATATAACTTTTTTAAATCACCAAAGTCAAATTGTTTTCACATCCAAGATCAGTCACGGTCAAGTCACGAGTCACCAGTAAAACCGTGGATATTGTGCTATTTACTGGCCTGATAGCTTAGTTGGTAGTAGCTCTGCCTTCTGAACTATAGGTTGTGGGTTCGATTCCCACCCAGGACAAACATTTGTGTGATGAACATCGATGTTTGTTCTGTGTCTGGGTGTTATATTGTATCCTATGTACGTATTTACAACAAAGAGTATCTAAGTATTGTATCAGTTATCTGGTTCCCATAGTACAAGCTACGCGTTTGGGGCTAGATGGTGCTATGTGAAATGTCCACTATTTATTTTATTCTTATTATCCTGTTTTATTCAGTTTTTCGTATTGCCGTGCATTCTTTTCATCCAAGATTTCATATCATTATTCTCTGTCAGGTAGAGAAAAGTACCTAGTGGATTCTGGACTTTTAGAAACAAGATAATTCTAGTTAAGTAATCATTTTACAACTGGACTATCACATAACTCTTGTAAACTAAACCTTCTGTTCGGTTTTTCTGTGTACACGCTGTTGACACGCGATATTACGCGACGCGACGACAGCCAGTGTGCAACACCTCGACACGTGTGTATGCTTGCGTTTGGTGACAATGATCGATGCTTGAATGGGGTGTATTGGCTTTAGAATGTAGGAAGCGGCATAACCAATACTGATATTTTGACCACCTTGAACATAGGAAAATATGCCTTGGCAGTTATGGCAAATGAGTTTGCAATTCGTTTGGATTAATATGATATTTTTGTTGAACATTTGCGAGAACATAGTTTAGCCAGCTTTTTCGTAAGTAAGTTACGAAAAATCTGAAGTAAGTTCAGTTATTTAATACCTCCAAAAAGGTCGCGATGAGCGAGCGAGATATTGGATCTGCGTATATAGCAGGTTTAAAGCAATTACTGTATTCAACAGAAACTACTATAGTCAGGATCAAGTTTCTTCCTTTCATAATGGTATTAACATTTAGCGCAGTTATGTCTGCCTTAGAAACACGTTTTCTTTTTGTTCTCTTCTCAGATTTCCATATAAATAGCGCGCGAATGTGGGAGTCCATGTTTAACTAACAATCCTTGTTTCTTTTGTTATTATTTATTGCAGTTGTGCTAAGAATGTGTTGTTAGGAGCCGTGGATTAAGTGTTTTGATTGTTTGTCTATTAATAACAGCTTAAAGCGATGTGACCGTTAAATTCTTTGAGACTACCACGCTTCTTGTGAAATTGAATCAGATAAGCAATGTGGAAGCACAAATATAAGTTTCTCCATTCTCAATAGGCAAATACTTCCCAGTTTTGTAAACTTTCAATATAAAAAAAAAAAAAATGCTAGTCCCTGGTCAGAATTAAGAAGCCGCCCGAAGCCTTCTCAATTCGCTAGACGACTGAGCGACAACAACCGGTATCTATACCGATAGTTTTTGATGCCCTCCAAAGAACGGTTGCTCTCAAATTTAAATATTTACTACCAGTTAAATCTAATCTCGCAAATTGCGTACTTCAGAGCAAAATTAAATAAAGGCGTGGCTCCCGCTTTAATTTATCTGATACAATGAACCGACTGTCTTAGTTTAAATGACTATTTCTTAAAAGCAGTATGTTTTATTTATATATTTTATTTTAGTTAGTCTCTTGTCCAATTTAAATATTGTTAAGTAGTTGAGATGGCAATGGGCAGGCCACATTGCTCGTAGAACTGACAACCGATGGGGAAGAAAGGTTCTCGAGTGGCGACCACGAACCCGAAGACGCAGTGTAGGCCAGCCTCTCACTAGGTAGACCGACGATCTGGTGAACACCGCGGGGATCCGATCGATGCAGAAGGTGATCAGCCGCTTAAAGTGGCGCTGTTTGGGGGCGGCCTATGTTCAGCAGTGGACATCTTCAGGCTGTTGATGATGAACATAGATATCTTCTGCGGTGAGACACTATCTACGAGGTGATTTTTTATAAAATATTGGATTATTCTCATTAGACCCGTTGGTCAGATTCAGAACTAGATCTGTGTAGTTATACTCTACCTAATACAATAGATATAGTTAGTTAGCTTTCACTAAATCCATTCATGTTTTATGGCATCATCCATACATTGTATGGTGACAATAAATTTGAAATTAGAAGTGTAAAGCGGGCATTTCCCGCGGTGCAGTCACCGCTTCTGGAACTAACTGGATTCTGATCTGTTCATCACTGAAAATATTACCTAATGCCAGATTGCACAAGGCCTCGAGTAGTAGAATTTTATGTTTTATTAGGTTTATTAGATGAATTTAAATTGCAACCTTTCTCTAAGCTTATAAGGTCATCACAACTATCATCGTCATCATCATCATCATCAACTAAAAGGAGTATAACATCCGTCACTCCCATAACGAGTGTTTTCTAATTGTTCAAATTCAATAAGATCAACAAGATTCTTATAACTACACCATCCGATGCCCCATAGTACGGGCGGTAGACAAAATTGTCTTTCATCCTTCTGTGTCACTTTCTTCATTCTTGCTTATTTGTCAAGTGGAGCAAAACAGGGGAAAGGAAACTTTGTCTACCGTTCGTGCTAGGCGGTCAGGGGTTGCTACAAAAACTACAAAAATACCGTGTAAACTGAGAAACCACACCGATATATCTTTGCGGCAGTATTCTCATCGTACGTAAGTACTGGCTTAATCTAAGTTGTTATAATTTCAAAAATATCTTCAATTTTAACTGCATTCATGTTTTGTAATAGTATGTAATACAAAATTCACATTCAATTACCTTCTTAATTTTATTTGTCATTCATAAAATATGTAGTACATTTTACAACCACACATTCTTGGTGTAACACAGTCATACGCGATAATGTCCGTAGGTAACTAGACGACTTACTAAACCACGTTTTAGCAATAAATACAATTTTATCATGTTGTTTTTCCTATTACATAAACTAATATAAGCGTGTAGTTAGGTGAACTATTTAGCTGTATCACTATTAAAATTCTTATGAGTGTGACCGTCGGTAACATATTAATTTATTTTACTGTCAATTGTATTATTAGAAAATGTCATACGTGTTGTAGTAAGGTATAAAATATGAAATATACCGTTTTTAAATATATGCTTCGTGTGGGTCATACTATACTATCTTAGTAACGTACAGTGAATCAAATTAATCTGATTGAAATAACTTACTTATTATCATCGGCTTGAAGACGTCCACTGCTGAACATAGGCCTCCACCATAGAGCGCTACTTTGAGCGGCTTCTGCATCGATCGACCTCCCCGCGTGGTTTTCACCAGATCGTCGGTCCACCTAGTATGGGGCCGGCCTACGCTGCGTCTTCCGGTTCGTTGTTGGGGTTGTTAGCCGGGCGTCTGCCGGGGATTACAAAATTATATGATTTCAAATATTTAATCATTATTGTGCATTTTTCATATAATAGCATATTTTTCTCGTTTTTTTGCCGTTGGTATATAGTAATGCCTAATGTTTACAAAACGATCCATGTCCTGATGATATCTGTGATCTGCAGGCTCATTTGAAATTGTAAGGCAGGCTGGGGCATAAACATGTCAAATGAAATGATACCGCGCTTCGATTAAACTGATTATTTTAATGAAGGAATTGTTGAATATTATTATTATCAAGCGCCGTGGCTCCAATCTGATATTATTGACTGCTTAGGTAACCTAGGTAATATATTAGACAAAGAATCAAGGAAGACGGGATGGGATAGAGCAAGTTAAGCTGTTACATAGAGCGCGATAGGGGGCACACGTTAAGGTGGAACGTTTCACTAGCGCGGCAAATTCTAATTTTCTTGAGTTTTTTGCCAATAATAGGTTAATTACTCAACGTGATTACATGAAATCTGATTTTGCGCAAATAAATAGAATGTATCAAAGAATTACAATTAAAAGTATTAGCTAAATATCATTGGTTTAGCAACAAATGGCAATAAACCAATTCCATCTTGGCTTTTCAGTCTAATGCCATTTGTCACTAGACTAATGATACCGCTGAGTGAAACGTTCCACCTTAATGGAAATTTTATTTTATTTTCATATTTTTATTACAGAACTCATGGAAAACTTTTCGATTCGAAATCCACGCTATCCGTCTCCTGCACCCTAAATGTAGATGAAGGAGACAGAGAGCGTAAATTTCGAATCGAAACTTTTTGATGGATTGGGAATCGGGGTGCTGGGGTCTTACCATAGCCTCTTAGCGCAGTTTAAACGAAGACCTAAAATGAATTGCTATACAGTACAATTTGATTCACTCAATTGAATTGCGCTAAGAGGTGTTAGTAGGTAAAGCCCCATGCAGGATAGGTACTCTAGTTACTAGCTATACCTATCGTACTAGCGTTTAGTATTATCATGGAACAAGTAGGAGTCTATGGTATTACTCTGTGGATGTTTGAAAGATGGGATTCAATCTGCTGAGTATGTACCTAGATATGTCGGCCAAACAATGAATTCCAGAATTTACAGATAAACAATAGCTCAACCAAATATTTTCTTTCCAAAACAGCAGCTGCCGATAAAATAAAAATATCATTGTGTCTGATGTTAATTATTGCCACTGTAGAAATATCAATGCATTTCATAAAATCGTTGTATGAGATTACCTACACAGTTATAGGTACTCTACATTACACACAGCTGCTGAATTGAATAACAGTTTTATCTGATCCACATCATTAAATATTTTAATACTAAAAGCGGTGCCTACTTCTCATAATTACCTAGTAATTTAGGCATATTCAATTGTAAACGTTCTGAATTCTAGGCATTTTCCTTTTTAGGTATGGCACCATTTTTCTTTTTAGATTTCATGGTCATGTGTCATCTCTGCTTAGTTACGGCTTGATAATGTGGGGCAACTCAGTTGATATGCTCAGAGTATTTAAGATACAAAAGAGGTGTATTAGGGTGATAAATAAGGCTTGGTTTTTAGATAGCTGTAGATCTCTATTTAAAAGATGCAATGTGCTCCCTTTACCATGTATGTACGTTAAAGAAATTTGTATTTTTACGAAAGAACACCCTGAGTTTTTTAAGAAGCATGGTGAAGTTATGACCCGCCAAAAAAGGACTAAGTTTACTAACTTATATATTATATATAAACCTCCTCCGAAAAGACTTGTATAAGAGAAATGTATATATAATATGTGCATAACCATTTACAATAATATTCCGAATGACATAAAGATATTAGAGGGTAACAAGTTTAAGAAATGTTTGACTGACTGGCTTCAATGCAACTGTTTTATAATGAATTTTGTACCAATGTTTACTTATAAATTATAAATAATGAAATTGTAATTAGTTATTATATAAATAACATTTGCACGTCTGCTTGCATACTAAATACATGAACAAAACTTGCTCTAACATCTACTATACATGTATTTTAGCGAATAAACGTTTTGATTTGGATTGATTTGATTTAGACATTTTACAATTAAAGTTTCTGTTCACGATGCATAATTTTTAAACCCTTTTTCAAAAATCTGCTTTTCTGAATTCTAATTTTATTATAATGGTCCAGTACTTTGACAAACTAACAGTGGCTGAATTCTCAGAGAATTTACTACGAGCAAACAATACAGTGCGCCGTCTTTGGCGGCGCATTACATTGTTTTATTAATCACGGAACTAATAAACTTACACAACCTAAAGTTGTAGTAATTAAAACATGTCAAAAATAACGACTGACTGAAAGCGGATTCGGAGTTAACAGAATAATTTATTTGAATACCGTTTAACAAACTACAAACTACACTGACTGGTCGGCTCGCAGACTGACAAGGCATCTAGTTAAAGCTAGCTAGCATGGTAAGTTATTACTCCAGTAAAATTTTAGGTAGTATTTCCACACGTAGATGGAATATAACTTCAATAGAACATAATGTGATTTGATAACACAACTATGATTTAGTTAATAACTACGTAATAATATCTACCTACCTATAGCCAAATGAACCTCTGCTAGGCTAAAGATACAACCGTGGAAGAAGTGTCTTGTGTGAAATTGTGAATGCTTCCACAATAAGCAAAATTTACTCGTATCTTTGCCACATTTAGAAACAATAATGACTTCGTCGTTACCTATTTTATAGTCTATAGAACATTCAACCCAAACGGGTAAGCCTACAACTTGATTAATATTGGGTATACTTATATTTTTTACAAGTTTGCTACAGGTTATGAAGTAATTTTGTTTGGAATTTTGTTATCATTCAGAAAACAAAATATAACAGAAAGTTATAATAATTTTTATTTATCACTCATTTGCCCAATAATTTCACTAGCTACAATGCCCTTCAAACCGGAACACAGTAATGCTTGCACACTACTGCATTGCGATAGAATAACTGGCAAAGCGGTACCTAGACGAACTTTGCAGAAAAGTACTACCACCTAGTAAATAAGTGTGTAATTAATAATAACACTCTCTTCTCTGAAGTGGAATATTACCTTTAGGTATTACAAAATTGTAACACACAAGATCTAATTTACACCGTATCAGTTTAAATTCAAATTCATTGACGTATACGATTAAACTTTAGCAGTAGAACTAATGCGATTTACAAATTAATGTAAAAGTTGTATAGCTTTGGATCAGTGCACTTTGAAATCGTTAAAGTATTTTGCAATACACTTTTGAGCCATAGGTGCATAATTAGAAGTCTATTTAAATCTTGTTTTGCCATGCCCCAGGCTAAGTTCAAAATAATATTATTTGGGAAATATGTGATAAGCTCGTGAGTAAGGGTTCGTGATATTGGATGGAAAATAGCTTCTCCACCTAAGTATAGATCATCATCATCAACAGCCTGAAGACGTCCACTGCTGAACATAGGCTTCCCCCAGAGCGCGCCACCTTGAGCGGCTGCTCGCCTCCTTCATCCATCGGCTCCCCGCGGCTTTCACCAGATCGTCGGTTCACCGAGTGGGGGGCCAGCCTACGCTGCGTCTTCCGGTTCGTGGTCGCCACTCGAGAACCTTTCTTCCCCATCGGTTGTCAGGTCTATGAGTGATGTGGCCTGCCCAGCCAATTGCCATTTCAACTTGCTAAAGTCTAGCTAAGTCTGCTTGCTTGCTGAGTCTAGTATAGATAGATGTGATAATAATTATTAAAACACAAATACGAGAAAATCACGAAATATTAGGTATTTTAAGGGTTTCTTTTGAATTAGAAAATAGAAATGGAAAATATTTATTCTTGACAAAGGCACAAAAACAATACCAAGTTACAAAGTAAGTACTACAATTAATGATATACGTTTATGATGAATTCATCTTCTTCTTTTCGTGTAGGCCAGTGGTTAGCCCTGGTATGATAGATTGGCGTATATAATACCTACCCTCCACTCGGAAGCACGGTAGTGATCAATTGTAAATACTTAGCACTATTTGTGGCGATCACCCATCATGACGTGACATCATCAGACCTACATTTTATTACGGATTTAGTGAAAATGTTATCAACTAGCAATATGAAACAGCAGCAGCTAAAGTAGCAGTTTCTCATAAAAGTTAAATCTGACCTTCCAACAAAGGTTAGAAAATAATCATCAAACTAAAAGCCATAAAACATGAAATACGTTCAACGATTTCCGATAGCCATAACAGATAGATAAATTTTGCCTACACAAATAAAGTGAATAAACCACCACACAGATATACCGTTAACCATTCAGTTTCGGACCCAACAGTCACTTTACAGCCCCTAAATCTTGCTAATAGTCTAAAGATCGTTAAATTTAATAGTAGTAACGAAGAGTTAAATCTTAATGGTGTATCAGAGGTATCTTAATGACTACATTAACGCTGTGCCTTAATTTGTGTAGATAATTGAGCCATTATGGGATAAAATAAGATGCTAGGGGAAGAATTAGAAGTGATAATGGGTCAGATTGATTGTTGGGATTTGCAGGAATAAAAATGATTATCGTGCTTCATTTGAATGGATCCTTAGAGAAAGAGTTATATATAGCCAAGGAGTCTGTAGAAGCGCTCTCATCGGTACTAAAATGATCTAAGTTAGAAGATCCCTGCGTTTTCATCTGCACATTACCCGTTCTTTTGCGGGTCGAAAAGTATCTACCTATCTAAGTTGAATTCGCTAATGTAAGAAATGGCATCCAAATTGGTTCAACCTTTTCACCAAACAAACAGACATTTTACTTTTATTTAATTAAGTAGAGAAAGGATGCTACGTCGGTATTCTCAAAAGACTAACTGATTAAAACCCGTTAATAAAACCAGTTATCCGATCCTGACCTACATTTGGACCGATTACAGGACTTTATGGTCCTTCGATCACAGGCGCCGAAAGGATTACAATAATCGACGATAAACATGATTACTCACACTTTGTTAATCATGGAGCACCATTTCCAGTGATTTGTGATCGTAAAACAGCTGTAAAGGATGTAGTAAAAGGATGTTTGTATTTTATTTTAAGGACCCTGAAGAACGTAATGAAAGATGAGACATAAAAGAAGAATGGAGATGGTAAATTGCAATAATTAAATAATTAGTATTCTCCTATCACAACGAGATAATTTATTTATTTTATTTTATTTAATTAACACGGCAATACCAATTACATTAATTAAAAATAGCTATGTAAATAATTATTAATCGAATACAATTCAAAAATAAACACAATTTCATAAAAATAAAATAAAACAACACTAATCACAATATCAATCAAATAATAATAACGGAATAATGACTTGGTTGAAGAAGTAGGTACCTAAGGAAATATTGAAACGACTAAAATAAAACAAAAGCAAATTACCGTAAAAGACCTCAATATAAAATAAAACATAGATGATCTGACGATAATTATAAGATTAAACTCATCATTGATTACTAAACAACTTTATTCTACTTATGCTTATAAGCATTATGCAAAAGAATAAACTGTGGTCAGTTAAAAAGTAAAAGCGCGGCACATTTCTTATAATTTATTACAACATCAAATCAATTTTATAGCTGTGAAGATCCTTTGAAGAGTTTGTTTGTTATTATTGAGTTAATCGCTGGTTGAGAAAACTGTGAGATCTTTTTAAACATGCATTAAAATTAAATCTTACGTAACAATAAAGTTTAAAAATTGCAAGATGTTATGTGTAGTGATTGTACGCGACGCCGTTTTAATGGACTCTGATTAAAATCTACATCATTTTCTAGATACCACTTTACACTCAACGAGCGAGTATCGATACGTATATAGCATTAATTAAAAATATGTATGGAATTAAGATTTCAAGACGAGACGTGACGTAGTTTAACGATTTGGTAATTTATAAACATTGCTGTTGTGGTCAAGCTAAATGATAATGATAAAATTGGTACAAATTAATATCAAAGCTATTAAGGCCATTGTCAAAGCAAATTGAACTTTGAATGATTTTAATCCAAACTACTACTAAATTGATGTCAACGTAGCCACACAAGTCACACAGACTAGATTATTTGTACAGATTTAAAATCGGATACTGCTCAAGGATATGTACGGCACGCGATTATCCAGAATATGTAGCTCGAAGGACCAAAGTGGATTAAAACAGAGATATTGCCCATGAACGTCACGAACAATGCTTTGAATGTCTTCTTCACACTCCATAACCTATTTAACACTCCCGATTCTATGAGAACTTGTGTAATTATAATACCCTGGAGTTACGAACTACGAGTGTGAAACGATATAATGAACCGGAAAGTGACGTATTTTATTGATATGTCACACGTATACTTTAACAAAGGCGTAACTCTCCTAGTTTGGTTTGAAACTTGACTCGTTTTTGTACTAGTGCGGTATGCTATTTTACAACATCTATTCGACGTTTATCATTCTTTGAATAAAAATATCATCGTATAAATATGTGCTTGATATTTCTTTGATGGAAAAGTTTTGTAGAGTGTAGATAATACTATGTTATGATTTAAAACATAGCGCAATTTTTTTCATGTGAGTATCAAAGATACGTTGCGTCTTCCTAGAACTACAATAATACAAGGGTACTGTAGCTTTCCGTCAGTTAGAGAATTTTCGGAATCGGACCATAGATTTATATACTGACAAACCATTTTTACCTCTACTATCTTTAGTATAGGTAAGTAAAGATAAAATATAAAAACTTGGCTACATCCATCTCTGTACCATGCAAAGCTACTAAAGGACGGACGTAAGTACAAATTATTTGCATAAAAGTGTTTTACTTCATCATTGCGAGTTTTCTATTCAATATTTGATTTATTCAAAGTCAATAAAGAAATATTTCACTAGAGCGTACCTACAGTATGCTTAAAAATGAACATTTTAAATAGTAGAAGTGACAATTATTAAGTAGATTCAGCTACAGCAGTCTCCAGAGATTATGACATACGACAAGCTCTAAGAACTTCGAGTATGACGGCGTAAAGTACGCCTCAAGAGGCTACCTTAAGCAATAACTATGTTTTCGCTTCCCACGTCTCCTGTGAATACGTTATTGTAAACATTATAGACATCTTGTCGCCCATCTTCTACAATGACGTACAGCGTCATTTAAAGTGCAATGAGAAAATTATTATAAAAATTAAAATAAATAATAATTATTATGTGTGGGGTACATGGATGTAGATACTCAGGAAAAATCTAAACTTGAATATTCATACACTATCGCAATTACACATACAGAACTATGGGTAAGTCTAATGATCATGGTCATCTTGTTTGTAATAAATATTATAAAAGATTAATATTCTGTAAATCACTCCCCATTAAAATTTAACCATCTCATAACCAATGCAAAGGTTCAAGCATCAACCATGCGACACATATTGAATTTTTTTCCCACCTCTAGATCCACATAATACGTAGGTAATATGTAGGTACTTAATTAGCCATTTCTAACATATTAAACATAAATAATTTTCCCATTAATTTATGATAGTGTAAAATGTCCGTAGTCCACACAGTAGTACTTCAATTGATTACTTTATAAAGGGTGTCCCAAAATTTACGCAAGGTTTAAATTAAATCATCATTCAAGACGTCCACTGCTGAATATAGGCCTCCCCCGGAGCACGCCACCTTGAGCGGCTGCTCGCCTCCTGCATCCGTCGGCTCCCCGCGGCTTTCACCAGGTCGTCGGTCCACCGAGTGGGGGGAGGGTAAATTAAATAGAAAACAGTTTTTTTTCTTATTTTTTTATTGTATCATGAAGTGCACAGGATAAGGTTATGTGTGGGCATAGCACATGGGCTCCAAGGCGAAATTTTCCAAAACCATTTTGCATGAATGTGGCTGAATTTCGATGTTGCAGCGTTGAATTCCATTCAATGCACTGGTGGTTGTGGGCTTGTTAACATTGAATAACCCCATAAAAAGACCAACGGTGTTAAGTAAATCACAGAACCTATAATAGGAGGCCAATTTTGATCACCAAAACGAGATAGTACGAAATTTCAGGTTCAGATATTGTTCAACAACAAAGTAACGCTCCGTTTTTAGTAACCTTAATCAGTCAGCTGTCAAATTATTTTTATTTAGAGTTGCCAGTACTTTACCGCACAAATGGCAAATTTAGCAAATTCAAACGTTAATTTTGGGTCAACCTTTATTATGTTGTACTACGCCTGTTAGTATTTCTAATGCGGTTCTTGCTCCATATCCTACTCGAGTTTGAGATCCACTGAAGGAGCTAAGTCTGATTCCAAACCTACTTTACATAAACAAACCTGCGTAAGCACACTGTTGCTGAATCACTGTTTGTTAGATTCTTGAATTTCTTCACTATCGATTTTGTACTCTGTTGCTGGTTGTAGACACATTATGCTTGTCGTTATTGTTGCATTAATCTAAAGGTAAGTACATATAATAAAACTAGCCTGGCTAAACCTGTATAGGTATTGTATATTTTTTGATTGCGCTATACACTTCTTCATTGATATAGAAGAACAATTTTTTCCTATTTTTTGTCCACCTGTCTGTCTGTCAGTCCCTTTATATTTGAAGTTTTTACTTTTTTATGATTATTGTTAAGATCTTTATTGTATATCACACTTCCATAACTATTACCATAGCCCAAATAAATATAGAGCTACGTGAGGTTTGGTCAATTCGTAATTAAATACTGCTTACAGGACGACCATAAATGAAAAACTCAAAAATAATAAGACATCCTTGTGTAAAACTAGTTTTAACCAGAAATATGCGCTTACTGATATCAATTGACGATATGGCAACAAATATATCAATCAACTGAAAAGTAATAATAACCACGCACTTAATCGCAGTATTAAAACAACGTCAACATGCATGCTAAGCGGTCGATAAGAGATC
Source organism: Ennomos quercinarius (assembly GCA_910589525.2). Classification (NCBI taxonomy): domain Eukaryota; kingdom Metazoa; phylum Arthropoda; class Insecta; order Lepidoptera; family Geometridae; genus Ennomos; species Ennomos quercinarius. The sequence goes on along the minus strand of OU342504.1, from coordinate 14,759,272 downwards.
AAAGCCGACGCCTTCCGCCATTCCCTGAACAAGTAACTATTCAGTAAACTCTAATTAAAACCATACATGGTAAGCAATCATAACATCCATTTATATCGCTAATGGTTGCCACCCATCACGCTGAGACAGGTAAATTCAAATTGTGACGGCTACTTCGGAAAACAACTCGTGAGGTTATAAAATCAGCGACTAATGGTAATGCATTAAACGGTTTTAAGTTATAACCAGCTTGGCGATCTACTTAATTGCAAACGATAGAAACACGAAAATCTATGGATTTAACAGTTTCATTACACAGTTTATGTGCATAGTTACTGTGGAAATTTTCATATTCAGAATGAAATTTCTCCTGTTGCATTGCAATCAAAGTTCCGTGATCTCCCCGCTGGTATAACAGTTAAATCACCTGTGGTAGTATAATGATAAAAATTTCTAATATGTACCAAACGTATACATAATTTATTAATTTAATTTAATTAAAATTAATCTAGTGTATATTTTAGTTAGTCGAAAATTTGAAAGCGCATAAAATAAATGCCAGTCAAACATACAGACTCATATACGACGTAAACTAATACAAAATGATTTTTATAACCAAAAGCAAAATAGCAACATTGTGCTTTTTGTCATAATAAATTCTACCCTAACAATAAACATTAATCCTTCCGGTGGAAGTTATATCTGTTTGCAAGATGACGATTTAAGTGAAGATTGTTTTAGCTATTATCATAAGTTTCATGGTGTACAACTAGCCGCTACCTTCATAGCCCCGTTTATCACCTAGCCCTTTACTTTTAGTCCTTCACATTCGCATTTCTCACGGTTACTGTACAGGTTTATTAATCTAATTAATTTGTTTATCCATCATTACAACCAGTCGAACTGGAGTATATTGACCCACATAGTAAATTAACAGTTTGTAGGATGTACCTAGGTATATCAAAATCTAATTGATATTATATGTGCCTATGTACTATGTTAATAGCTGCACGTAGATATTTCGTAACGATGCTATAGCGCTGCGTTTGGTCGTTAACTTTATTGATCTTTACTGGATCATACGAGACTCAACTAAAACCATTTTATAGATGGCGCTGTAATAAAAGAGAATTAAAGAAGGAAAATAGATAGGTACTGATAGAAAAAAGGTACTTAAGAGGACTTAACTGCTATGAGGCTGAGTAATAAAAGTAATTCATAATAATCACTTACAAAGCCTAAAATACGGCTTGTAAAATGTTTAATGCTGTTCTTTAGGTGTAAGATTATTTTTGTTTCCATATGTTACCACTAAATATAAATTATGTAGAGCTCCTTGCAATCAATTCTACGAAGCAATAAAACCTCATATTGCTGCAAAGAGAACAAAACTATCATAACCATAAGCCACCCATGACGAATTCCAAGCTTCCAGTCATAAAAATGAGCCACAACAATGCATTATTTACCATTATGTATCGACAGCGCGACACACAAACTAATTAGAAACATAAACATTCCGCTAACGTAGGTGTAAAAGTGAGGGGCGGTCAAAATATTTGTTTGATGATACCTCCGAAAAACTAGCTCCTAAGTTGTAGCAACAATGAAATACGTGAACTAATATTGACCCTTGTGGAAGCCCTGCGTTCCCACGGTGTCCTTACGGATTTTCTCATGTTTCTGGCCATCCACGATTGTTGAATGTAACACTGCTGGGCGCCTGCCTCTCAATCAGAAACGTCAACAAATTGAGGCTCAAATATTGAGACTGATTATTCAGGTACTCGGCGATGCATACCCAGTCAAAGGCGGTTTTAAGGTCACAAAAGAAGTGGTAATTGGATTGGATTTTTGTGTGATCTCTAACCACTTTTGATCCTTGTTTGCGTGTACATAGTTGTGAATGTGTGTGGTTGTAAAAAACCTTCTATATGTAGCGTAAAAGCCTATTATTAGTGGTATTGTAAAATAATTACATCTTATAAAGAGCTGTAATTGTAATATAATACGTATACGTCTTTTTGCACTAATTAAGTAGGCACCTATTAAACTTATTTGTCACTAAATTTATGCATACATTTGGTAATAAATACGTACATTAATTATCTATTATTAATGAAAATCGCAAGCTTATTTAGCTGTAGGTACTTTAGCGAATACGGCACCTTTGCCCTACAAACTTGAGATTTGTGATATTCTCTAAACACATGTCGAGATAAGAAACAATTATACAAATCTTAAGTCATGGTTGGAGCTGGCTACCTTGTATATTATCATAAATCTTGTTTCGGTGTATAGAAATACCAACTTAATTTTCTAACATTTCTAGGTTTGTTTTAGTTTGCGCTGTTTATAATTATCCAGGTTAACCGTGTCATTTACAAAATACTTGTCTGTACTTAACTCAAACCATCTTCTAAATCCTAAATTTTGAAATCGGAGAATCCTGCAGATATTCAATTCATTATTGTATTTGATGGTATCAGGCTTCGGTCACGTTTATTGTATTATTATAAGCTGAATAGCCATACTTGGTGTTGTTTCTGGTCTAAACCCACACCGCATTACACTAATGATATGACAGTCTAGACAAGACAGTTGTCATAATAGACCCATTAAAGTGGCCAATCGTGGCTTCTGATATTTTTGTACAATGGTGTTGATTATGCTTTGTATTGGTTATGTTCTTTGGTTTCAGTTATATGGTATTATTTTATCCAGAATTTTTAGTAGATATAGTTTATTTCATATTAATTAAAAATGTCTTGTTAAAATTGTTCCACTCGTGGCTGTTCTCCTGCAAAATGACGGATCATTTTGTAGCACAGATTAGTTAATAAAGCATTTGTAAAATAAGAAGGTTAGGAAGTATAGACCGTAGGTGTCTTATAAGGGTTCCTTTTAAGCACAACGAACCCTTGAAACTGAAACCTCCATATGTAGTATATCAGTCTCTTAAATTAAGTTAGTTAGCTTAGCTATTTCTTTCCTCCCTTAAAATAGCATAGCGGTACTAAATTTAAAATTTGGTATAATTTTTTTAATTTATTTGTTTCAGATACTTCACCATCACTTGACGCATTAAGGAGAACAAAATTACCAAGGTATTTAACCACCACCGTTTTCAATGCCAATTATTAATTTGTCATTGTCTGTACTGTCTAAAAATGCGAAAGTCATATCAATGAGCGTAAATCTTCATTTGATTTCAATAAAAATTACATCAAAAATTGTTAGAGAACATTAACTGTAATAGAAATTGCAGACAAAAATACGACGTAATATACATAAATTTTAAGTTATTATGTCGAAGTGTAGACGAAGTCAAATCGATCATAGATTATAATCGGATACGAAAGAGTTATGTTTGCAAGCGGCCTTTAGAGGATCAATGACGACATTTATCAACTTAACTTGGTCATAGAAATAATTTGTGTAAATCTGGCGGTGCCTTATAAAGGTAGAATTACCTACCAATCAGTACCAACTATTGAAAACTCCTTGTTTGTTACTTATACTCATTTAATATGAATTTTGTTGCGACTGTGACCCAAGTTTTTTTTTATGTAAACGAATGGCCAGTCGTTCGCCCGGTGTTAAGCGTCACGGCCGCCCATAACAGATTGCAGTGTCACTCGGAACTCTAAATTAAAGTCTCGCGTGACACTGCGCACTGCGCACATCATCCTGAGACATCACACAATCTAAAAAAGATTTCATGACTGTGAGATCAGTTCTTAAGTCTGATTTGCCCAGTATATTCTCTAGCTACAATGCCCTTCAAACCGGAACACAGTGTTCTGTTCACATAATAATTTGTGACCTATCCTTAATAAAATAATACTTTATAATTTATACTACCCAAAACATATACAGGATGCAATTTAATTCATTAGCATAAATTGAGTGCATTATAGATCAAATGGTTTTGATACTTTTAACATTTTACATTTCAACAATTTTTGTCCACACGTGACCGGTGTCAGGAGTATGTACATAGTTTCAAAAGATGCTGATGAATTCAGTTACTCCCAGTATATTAATTTAAATAATCTAGATTACCTATTGACTGTACTTATGCACTGTAACTTTTTGAAATAACAAAGATCTTAAATAACCCCGGTAATATACGTAACATACATAACCAGGAGGCAAAATTTCACTTAAATCGGTTCAGCCTTTTACCGTGAAAGCCAGAACAACAAACTAACAAACATATACCTATCATATACAAATAAATAGATAAGTGTTACATAGTAGATATCCATACATACCACTATTATAAAGAGGAAAGATTTGTATTTTTGTGTGTATGTTTGTAATGAATAAACTCAAAAACAACTGTGCCGATTTCAAAAATTCTTTCACTATTGGAAAGTACATTCACCCTGAGTAACTAAGGCTACACCACTACACGTGCGAAGCCGGGGCGAGCCGCTAGTTAAACATAAAAATATAAAAGACACTACGATACCAAAAAATAATTCAATAACTAAACAAAAGCTTTCTAACATTCTCATTTTTTTACTGAGGCTAAGAGGATTTGATGTGTTCGTAACACCCGGCTATTTATGTTACCTCTAATATTGACTTTCTATTTAAAAATAGTACCTACTAACAATTACATTTTTAAAACACTTTGTATTTACCTAAATGGAGATTTTTGTACGGCAACATTAAATGATAAAAAAACATATCCTCCAAATCGTTAAGAACGCACGCACACATAGACACGATAACTCCAATCAATCCATTAACAGGGAATCACTCAAAGCAATCCTATTAACCATTTAAACGCTGACAGAATAACTTGACACAATACTTCATAAAGAGCTAAGAACAAAAAAGCCGCTGAATCTAAATTGAGCTCTAACACCGTTGAAAGTCGCTGTCGCTCTTAATGAAAGACAAAAAACAAGAACTGACAATAAAACATTGACAAATTAACACTTGTTGGTGTTCGTCATTTGTCAAAGCAAGTGGTCGGCGACGGCGATGTCTAGTTTCATCCTGATGGGTCGATTTTTAAATGGAGTTGAGATTCATGAAAGGGAACTTAGTGATACTTGTGATGTAAGATTTCTCTTTGTGCTCTTGGCGCCGCTGTCTTGTCGTGAGCTGTCATAGATAGTCATACTACTTAACATTGTCAATGACAGATGCAATTTTAGTTCGTTCAACTATTTTGACGAAGATGTATGATATCACTGGCAGGATACTACTGGAGATAGATGGAAAAAACTTTAATGCACAAGAATAAAACAAGTACATAGACGAAATTAACGCTAAGTAGAATTTTCTTCCAATTTACCAGTTCCAGTGAAAGTTAATTTGTATAAGTAGAATTTTTCAAAGAACTGGACTGACTTATAATGTATTCTGTATTACAATATACATTCAGAAATTTTTCGTTATACATTTTTATAGGGTCCGTACCATTATCTATTAAAACGAGCAAAACAATCACGTCTGCTGTTATATGGGAATATTTATTTTATTCTGTTTTTTAGTATTTCTTGTTATAGCGGCAACAGAAATTCATCATCTGTGAAAATTTCAACTGTCTAAATATCACGGTTCACGGTTTTGTTCTTTTACTTAGCTCAAAGTAAACCAAGTTAAAAAACGGTTCTTTTTCTTCAAAAATACGTGCAATAGCCAGCATGTTTCGCAATTCTGTCTAAGTTTCTCTGATCAGTTACGTTCGGTTGATCAGCTTGCTGATCTAAAGCACAGGCATAGCAATTAAAGTTGTCAATGGCAAAACAATTGCGTTGGAAAGGTCAAGTGTACGAATGCGTGCCATTGGTGCGAATTGGTGTCAATTTGTGTCTGCTTTCTTCCTGTGTCAATTAAGATTGTCAGTTCTAATAACTCTATGGCAAAGATTAATTTATCACCATCATCACCAACAGCCTGAAGACACTGACTGCTGAACATAGGCCTCCCCCATAGAGCACCACTTTGAGCGGCTGCTCGCCTCCTGCATCTATCGGCTCCCCGTGGCTTTCACCAAATCGTCGGTCTACCGAGTGGGGCGCCGGCCTACGCTGCGTCTTCCGGTTCGTAGTCGCCACTCGAGAACCTTTCTTCTCCGAGAAGATTAATTTATATATTTTTATATATACACCTTTTATATATTTTTTCTGAGCATAAAAAGGATAATTCAAAAATATGTCGCAGAACCCCATCCAATTTATCATGGCTTGCATAAAAGCCTACAATGCGCATTCACGCGTTGTTTCGTTAATTCATTTGATTCGTCCTTTTCAACGTTTTACTCATGTCGTATTACAGGTACAGCAGGGTTACTCTTGACACTCGATTTCAATCGTAATTTGGGATTTGGAACGAAATCGTAGCATTTGGTACTCTTGAATCCGATACTAGCGCACGATTGGAATCTTTGTCCGTGGAATTTTATGGAACTAAATGGAATCGACTTATTTCTACACCATACGCTTTTTCGGTACTCTTGACGAGATTTGACATTGGCAAATTGAGTTTGAAGTAGAGTTTGCGATAGAATTTTCAGATCTTTCAAAAGTTAACTTTTTTGCGTTCGAGTGTGTTGTGTTAAGGTGTTTCGGAAGCAATTCGGAAGTAAAATGGCACGTTTAGCTCTTATTTTTGATATTTTGGACAATGCACATAGAGAAGATCTAAGGCAACGTCGAAACCTAAGAAGAATGGCGCAATACACTGAGAAAGCTTTTGCCATGAACGACAACGAGTTCAAGAAATGTTACAGAGCGACGAAAGACCATTTTGAGGTCATATGTCGCGATTTAGAGCCTCTGATGCCAAAGCCTACTCGTCGTAGTGACATATCCTCGAGATACAAGGTTTGTAAATGTAGGTGGTAGTTCTTTCATGCGTGGTGTTTTTACGAGAAGTCTCGCTCCTCCAACTTTTTGAACTTGTAGGCTTGTTTTAATAGTTGCCTTACATAGCATCACAGAATTGGTAAGTTCTGTCGTCCCATTTCTTTTTTGTCTCGTATTTGCTATGGGCGGACCGCAGCAGACCTTTTGCTATCCCTGGATTGTCCCCAAGGAAATCCGCTAGAGCCTCCAGCTGCTGGTAGGTTGGCCTACTTATAATCTTTCCTGTTAGAACGGACGAATATCTCCAACCAAATACTTCAAATCTTGAAAACAAAACCGCTAAACAACAGCTGGAGCACACAGAACATTGATACTAGTTTTTTTTTTCTAGACAACCATGATGTCAAAATGACATTATTCATTCAGCTGTTCTTGATATTATTCGTCGGTAAATAAACGCTTTTATTTCTTTGAAAGTGACTAAATATCATCAAAAGTGAAGGTTTTATGGTAATATATTTTTTATCACTGTTATTAATAAGGTTTTTACATGTTTTCCACAAATTTTGGTATTAATATTTTCTATTATGTTGTGTATGGCAACACTTACATAGTGTTGTTCTTTTATGGGTCACAATATTAAGTCGATTGCATTTTCGATTTCAATTTCGATCCCGATTTTGTTCAAGAGTACCAAATTATTTAACATTGGAATTGAGATTGATTCGGATTAGAATTAGAGTGAAATTGGGATTGGATTCAAGAGTAACCCTGCAGTTCTGCTTTAAAATTGTTCTTCCAGTAATCTCGCGGGTCAATCAACAATTGATCGGTGGCCGCCACGCCCGCAAATTAGTCGTGCGGATTTGACGAAATGCCGTCATCTAAATCACTCACGCTATTTACCTACTATGATTTATGGCTTACTGGGGCGATTATAGTGATTCGGTATCACTGCAGGCGGTGACGTATAAACTAGATTATGATAAAAGGTTATGATTGAGTTCTATGAAAATAGATAGAGGAATGGTTAGGGCCTGGAAAAAGTCGTCTAAGTTTTATTTTGACTTTGGCGTGCGCTTTGTTGTAAATGTTGTAACCGTAAAACATGTCAAGAAGCAGCGGTTTTAGTACGATTAATACTAAAGGGTTTCAAAACATTGTGATATCTATTTTTTACATGATTCAAGATATTTTTTGGTAAATTTATACCCATCATCATCATCATCATCAACAACAGCCTGAAGTCGTCCACTGCTGAACATAGGCCTCCCCCAGGAAGCGCCACTTTAAGCGGCTGCTCGCCTCCTGCATCCATCGGCTCCCCGCGGCTTTCGCCAGGTCGTCGGTCCACCGAGTGGGGGGCTGACCTACACTGCAACTACACTGCACTGAATTTATACCCAAAATTACACTAACAAGTCATCTGATTACCAAACTATTCCAGTTTTGCTGCACTGCACTCACACACACACCCCTATACACTCTGCACACGGCAGATTGTGTAGGATTCAATACCAATAAATTGGTCCCTATTTTTGACCCAGTAGCTAGAATATCTACAATATTCAGTTTCCTATCTTCAAAGTAGAAACAAATCAATAACCTTTTAACCTACATTTTAAAACAACTAAATAAATTTTAGGGTATTTTTAACCTGCACAAAATAAATCAATCCACTTTTACAATCAAAAATATCGAGACCACCACTGAACAGTCATTAAAACATCAGCGGCCAGTCACGGAACACTTCCCATATAGGTCTATACAACTTTATATTGAACGACTTTTTGTTCAGACTTCAAGAATGATAGCGGCAAATGTCTTTATTGGCGATAAATCTTATTTGCGGAGAGATGCTGGTGTTGAAAGAATACGGTTACGCGCGCATTTCAGTTAAGTGAATTGGATTGAGGATTGAGGCATACATATAGCAAAAATTATTTTGCTGATGCTTCTTCGACACTTTTTGAAACCCGTAATCTTTTTGGAAAGTAAAGAAAAGGGATGAAGTAGAGTGGTAGCAAACTTTGTTACTGTAGCGCCACCACCAACCGAGTCAATACAATAGGGCTTACAAGTTCTTAACTTCTTACAACATGGCTATATATTTTTTATACGAAAATGAAGGACATGATAAGGTCGGCCGAACCGACATTTGAGAGCGCCGCCGACAAAATATAACTTTCTACGAAACGGAAAGTATTATGTCAAAATAAAAAACTATGCGCACTCAGTATAACTCGACCTTACTTCACAGTAGGTGGCTTGCCCGGTGGTCGAACCATGTGTCGATAAATTGTATTGTCGTTCCTGAACAAGCCATTTTTATTCAACGAAGCAGTTCATAATTCAACCGCAATTTTTTTTAATTTGACCTAAATATTTTCTTTGCTAAGTTGCAGATTAGAAAGTGGCGATATGTGCGGTGAATCATTTGCAAATTTTTTGTGTTGATTGATTTTTTTTTATGAAGCATTTTCATTTGATTGATTTGTTTCGTGAAATTGGAATTGTAAATCTATAGCACTCTCAATATCTATAATGTAATTCAAGATAAAAAGTGTTTCGCTCAACTGTTCATTTACATTTGTATCCAAACATTTTTATTATCTTTACTTCATACTTTTTTCTGGACATGAGACCGAAATGCTTCCAGCCTTGGGTATATTAGCAGCGTGCCTAGTACGCTGTCAGTGCCGACATTGCATTGTTTAATTTTGGACTGTTTATAAATCAGCCAATATTATGTGTAATATACATAGTCCAAATATGCTGTGTAGTATGAGCTACTGTCTGACCCGCCCCGGTGGCGTCACATGGTTTAATTATTTTGATGCCCTAACCCTGTTCCTGGGTAGAGAGAGGCGATGGAAAGTGATGGATGGGCCGGTGAAGGAAGGCTGGCTTCGCCTACTTCTTTTCTATTGCTCCATTCATCATTTTCTCCTATCTTTTCCCCTTTCCCTTCTCTCTTCCCTTCGACAGAATGAGTACATTGTAGAGTTCATCTTCATTGCTGGCTATGTTTTAACGCAGCGTAAGGATAGCACAGCTGTACACTGTGGAGTGTGGAGACCGGCTATAATAATCTTAAACCATGAAAATGACGCAAGGATAATTATTTTACCATCGTTAATTGTCGTTTACTCTCTTTCAAATAAAAAAAATCTTGCATAAAAATACTTCCCGTTCAGAGTTTCAGCGTGATGCGTGTTCAAAGACAAACAGACAGATAAATGAAAATAATGTGTCTACTTCTATATTGATAAAGAAGTGTTTAGCAATTAAAATTTTCAAAAAATATTCAATCTGCAGTTTTAGCCTAGTTACAGTTTTATTATATGTAATGATAGGTAGTTGCTTCTAGCAGTAGCTTGGTTCTCCCGTCTTCATTGTCTTCACTCTATTTTGACCTATCCCCAGATAGGTGTTTAACGTCTTCATGTTCTCTAGTCATGCTGGCTACATATATAATTTTAGTCCAACTAATCTGCGTATACCTACATATCATCACGCTATACCTTTTTTGTGGGCGTTAAACACTACGTTTGCCAAATTTCCACTCAAGAGCACGTCTACTCGAAAGAAGATATAATATGACCCGTTAATCTACCACGTTAACTTAGCGCAAGGTGGTAAATAAATTTGTCGTCATGGCCTTAAGTATACCCACTAGCAGCATCCTTACCAAATAGAATTACTCATCATCAACAGCCTGAAGATGTCCACTGCTGAACATAGGCCTCCCCCAGAGCGCGCCACCTTGAGCGGCTGCTGGCCTCCTGCACCCATCGGCTCCCCGCGGCTTACACCAGATTGTTGGTCCACCGAGTGGGGGGCAATAGATCTACTAAATACTTATAAATATCTGGCTAAATCATCTACCTCACCACAGACCTTCAAACGAACATGCACAACCATCTGAACTAGGGCAACAACATTCGCATTGCCGTACAGTCGGGCACATAAATCACTTGATACAAGTACAGTCGGCCTCACCAGTGCTCGCTTGTACTTGTAACACGTAGTAATCTTGTTGATAACGATCTGGGTTAAACTCGTCTTAAAGCTTAACGGGTATGTTAAAGAGAAAAAGATGTTCCCATCTCTGTTTTGTAATAAATATTTGTATACACTAGCTGGGTATTACTTAAAAAAAAAACTAATTTTGGTTTCTAAATGATTACTTTTACCTAATTCTGTTACTGGCTAAATATCTTCGGAGTTTGTGCTATTTGCGGGAGAGTAAAATCATTTTAACCGGAAGCACTCTATTTAAGATGTTTTTTCTACCCTACTTCCTTCTTAATTCCAAATGTTGCAAATACTATAGTTAGACGTGTTCAGTATACAGTTCATTTTCGATCGAGTTACCTTAAAAGCGAGATACCAAGCATTAAGCATTTTATCTCAACAAGAGGTAGATTAGGAAACTGTTTGCCCTTAGCGTGAAATACCAAGGAACACTGAAACCGAACTGAAAACTGATTATGAAGCAATTTGCCTAAACTGGATGCCTTAAAGCAAAATGCCTAAGAGGCTTTACAAGTCTCAACAATAAACGAGTAATTATAAAACTCAAATTGTTCAGACACGATTAAATTGACAGATTTACAAATTCAAAAAAAAAACATTGAATTCTTTGTAAAATAACCACTCACGAGCTGACTCATTGAGAGCAAATGAAGAGTTACAACTGCCTCTATCAAGATTTATACCTCCCCGACCAGTGATTCAATAATTATTTAATAACATTTATCTGCTCGCCTGTACAAGACGATTCGAATCTTAGTTCATTCGTCGAATGTCTTAATTAAGCGCTTAACAACCAATTTGCTCTCTCCGCTGCCGCAAAAAGAGGAAAAATCACAATTATTATACGTTTTATTGATGATCGTCTCGCCTCTTTAATTTGATTTAAATTGGTACAAGGAAATTATCGCTTTAAAGTCACTTACAATTGTCGATTAAAGGAAATTAAGTGTTACATATTTATTAATGCCATTTTTCACTACCAAGGTAAGATATTTTTTTTTTCAACGATAGGGGCTATACGTTGACCACAGTCTCACCTGATGGTAAGTGACGACGCGGTCGAGGATGGAGCATGCTTTCCTAGAAAAAAGTAACTACTGATGGCAATTTTGGCATTAACCAACATCTCAGACAAAAAGTAGTAAAAAAAAGTAGTAGACAAATCCAAGATTAATACTTACATAATAAAAAAATCATGGCTGGAATCGATTTATTCAATGATTTTTAAATACAGATGCGGTCCTACAGAAAGCTTTTTGATCGTTGAGAGAAAGCTTATTTGCAGCAGTATAATTATTAAGTGATAACTATATTGCATGACGTGAAGATATCATGAAGGAGATAGATATTTCTGTGATGATAACATTAAGAACGACGAATCAGATTTAGTAACCGTGTAACCTAACTAACCTGGGGCCTATCAAACATCTCGAGTGCAGTTCTACTGTTTACCTCGTACATTGACGTTTCCTAATGGTCCGTAGTTTAGGCACAGAATAAATAATAGTAATCCGTAGTTTAGACTATTAGCATTGGCACTTTACCATTACTTTAAATGTATTACTTAAATACATACAATTGATTGAACTGAATAATTGGTTTGACTAATTCATTAATTACTACGATGGTTCGACAATACTTAATACTTAATTATATTTGATTATCTACTTAAATATGACTTAAAAGTAACGCGAAATAAATGAATTTTATTGGTCTGTTTATTTAATACTCCGACTCTCCGAAAGCTTAATATTCAGTAGTAAATAAGAAAACGTTAACCCGTCGATCCGTTTCGTCATAAATCTAGGTTTTATAGCAGGAAGCTTGGACCTCAGGGTTTATAGCAAACGGTCTTAGTACTTAACTTTTAGATGAAAACAATGCACATATGCTTTCTGAGCGATTTCTAGGACAGCCGTCTGGATCACAAAATCAGTAGCGTTTTACATAACTATAGAAGCGAAAATATGCTGTCTGTTTTTTTACATCAAGCATTATTGACCACGCTCTCACCTGATGGGAAGTGACGATGCGATCGAAGGTGTAGCATGCTAGCTAAGTAAGTAGGTACCTATTCACTCTTCTCTTGAACACGCCCAGGTCATTGCCAGAAACACAGACGCTGGCGGGGCATTCCATTCCTTAGTGGTTCTAATTATGAACGTGGAATCATATCACTTGGTACGAATGGGTGGTATTTCAACCATGAAGGGATGACGCTTAGCCGAGCGTCTGGTGGTCCAGTAGTGGAATGGTGATATACTTCTAATATCATTAGTTTTGTCCCTAGAATATTTTTGCTTCTATAGTTTTGTCAAACGCTGACATAAAACTAGTCTTCATGGAACTTTGTATTTTATTTCAATGTCAAAGAAACGGGTTGCTAAATATGAATGTACCTAGAAACGTTTAATCAGCTCTAACTGCCTGCTTGGGTGTACTAATGATAGGTCTTTAGCGGCATAGTTGTTACTAAACATGTGTTTAATAGTCTATTTAGTTTTTTGCTGATATGCGTGTGGCCGGTTGATAACTTGCTTGAAGAGTAAAGTAAACGAGAATGGTAACAATTCGGCCACGTATGTGGTCCGCCACCTACGGTGAATGCAATTTTTCACTGACCCACAAGTGATTCTGAGGAATTCATATAAATTTGACAGTCTGGTTGAAGGTCTGGGCTGATTTCAATTAATTCAATAAAGTTATGCCATCGTCTAGCAGATCTATTCAGTTTTTATCTGTCTACTGCAAATAGGATGGTTGTGATTGGACAGTAGGCCTATGTTCAGCAGTGGACGTCTTCAGGCTGTTAATGATGATTGGACAGTCTGTGTGTGTGTGTGTCTGTGTGTGTGTGTGTGTGTGTGTGTGTGTGTGTGTGTGTGCGATGTGGCCTGCTCATCGTCATTAAAATATATTATACTTACCACAAATCATAAGCGTTACATTTTTTAATTGGAAAATTAAGTACACAAAGTTATCCCGTGCACCAAAAAAAAGTACGATAAATATGTCATGTTTTGGTATCTGAAAAAAGCCTGCATACACTCATACATATAGTATTTTCGCTTCTTTCAAGCTAAAAGTGTGGTTCCAGCTATCAAGATTTCAATCGAGTTTCTGACAGAGATCGCTACGCAGATAGAAAGTATAATAAAAACAAATATTCAACTGTTACATGTGTATGATAGTGGGCTAGCCACATTTCTCGAAGAACTGATAATCGCTGAAGTAGACGAGTTCTTGAGTGGAGACTACGTTTAGACAAACGCAGTGTAGGACCCTGCGGCTAGGTGGAGTGACGACTTGCGGCTGGTAGAGACTGGATGCAGAGAGCTGAAGAACAAGCTCAGTGGCGCGCTGTTAGAGAGGTCTATGTCCATGCAGCAGTGGACAAGAATATAAGCAGTACTCGTGCCTTTATTCTTTAAACTAACCACTACAATAATAAAAACTAACAAACTAGCTACACTATCTACCACAAATAACATTTGGACTCTATACTAGCCGCGATGGCCTATAGACAGTCCAAATGCTCCAGCCCAGTACCGGTAGGTAGCGTACCCAACATGCTGGCAGCATTTCCTCGTTGAATTGCAATGCTGATTCGGTGAGCCAAATAAGTGCCAGCATACGGTTACGCATCGCATCAACCATACCGCTCTGATAAACTTTGAAAAACGCGATGAGCTCCCGGGCCCAGGGTCTCAAAACCAAACGGCTCAAATATGTAACCGCTACCGAGATTACTATATTTGCGCTATATATTACAAACTAGATAGTAGTACTTAGTAGAAGGATAGTGATGATGATGATGATGATGATGATCTGTATGGCACCGTGGCATGGCTTGTATGTATTTAAATAGCTGTATGAAATACGGTGGTTTCAACTGAAAAGCCGGCTTAAAATAGCAACAATTCTTCGTTTTATTTAGCTAAATAATTACCATTTACTGCGACAAATAATACCTTCGTGAACACGATTTTACGAGGATATAAAATGATGAATTGAGCCGCAAATTTAATAAATAACAAAGGGGAATATGTGACTGAGGTGTTATGGGTGGATGAATGAACCCGTAAACCCGTAATTGCTACCACCATGCCACCGTGGTTTAATATAGGTGCTTTTAATGTCATTCTTTGCGCGTTTTATGGGTAAGAGAAAAATATTACATGCTGTGTTGTGCTTTTTAGACCTCACACCTTAGAGCTTAATACTATGCTGGTATTATTGGGGATATTATTTGTAATATTATTATGTAATTATTTGTTTTTCTGATTGAATCAAAAAATTTTACCTAGAAATAAATTTCTGCGTAGTAGGACCTATTTTATATTATTTACTTTTCGATCTCTTGAATCGATTTCTGATCTCTGCTCTAGGTACCTATGCTGATCCATTGGAATTCATTCTATAGGCAATTTCTTTGTTTATTTATTTAATATTAATTTATATTTAAAATCTATGGCAATCGTTACGGGTAGTCAGATGCCTTATTGAATCTGCCGCCATTGGAATTCATTCTATAGGAAATTTCTTTGTTTATTTATATTTCTGATCTCTGCTCTAGGTACCTATGCTGATCCATTGGAATTCATTCTATAGGCAATTTCTTTGTTTATTTATTTAATATTCATTTATATTTAAAATCTATGGCAATCGTTACGGGTAGTCAGATGCCTTATTGAATCTGCCGCCATTGGAATTCATTCTATAGGCAATTTCTTTGTTTGCTGATTCATTGGAATTCATTCTATAGGCAATTTCTTTGTTTATTTATTTAATATTCATTTATATTTAAAATCTATGGCAATCGTTACGGGTAGTCAGATGCCTTATTGAATCTGCCGATAACAGGCCATCCCTGTTACTGATTCCTTATGGGTTGTGTCCATAAAGCTACGGTTACTGCTTTCCATCAGGCTGGCCGTACACTTGTTCGTCGTTCATAACATAAAAAATATATATTTGTGCAGTCCATATATCAACCATAGGAGACACTAGATTGCCTTTACTCTACGTTGTATATGGAAATTCATGAAGGCTTTGACATGATTTTTTATCAAAGAAAAACCGACAACGGTCCTTTTTATTGAATTTTTACTCAGCGCTTCTCAACGACTTTTATAACGGTAAAGATTTCCTGTAAAATGGTTGTTTACTTACAACCCGTTATTATGTCAAGTTTTATCACCTTTCAATATTCCGAAACGGAAGCGTTATGCGTTGTTGACAGGTACCACAGGTACAAGTGTAAACGAAAGTGTTAGAGTAATTCAATTATATATCAGAAATATAATTTTTTAAATTCAATATTAGCTCTACACCCGTCAAACAAAATGATATTCCAAAATAAATTTTTCACCAAAATTTTTTATAAATACCAAGAGCACTTACCTCAATGTGTGGTAGACAAAAACGGACTTAAATGTCACTATTAAAAAAAATGCGATATGATTTTATTATCAGTTTCGCCTGTTTATCCATTAATACCCATGGCTAAAAGTATATACATCAGAGACATTGTACAGCTTCTCAAAAAGTAGGATAAAATCTTTTTATTTTTTCGAAAAATAAGAGGCAGCAATAATCGTTTTCAGTGACAAATAGAGCGAAGCGCAGGGCCTGTATCAACTTACCTGAGCTATGAGGAATTGCTTCATTTTTCTGTGGACGGCTTCAGGCTGTTGGTGATGATGATGATGATGATGATGTGTTTTAAGCCTTAACTAAATTCTGGTCACTTATAATTTGTGTCAGCTTGACAGACATCTGTTTTAAGC
Source organism: Ennomos quercinarius (assembly GCA_910589525.2). Lineage (NCBI taxonomy): Eukaryota > Metazoa > Arthropoda > Insecta > Lepidoptera > Geometridae > Ennomos > Ennomos quercinarius. Next base: position 14,742,636 of record OU342504.1, on the reverse strand, counting down.
ATTTCAACATTATTGACCTTTTAGCAGTTGGCTAAATCTAACTAAAAATTATTCATCCAATACATTTCGTGCACGACTTCCCATAAATCATTCGGCAAATAAGGGCGCGTGTGCGCACGGTTAAATTTGCGCTTTCACACCTCGCACCCATATTTTGACAGGACTCAAAGTATTATGGTGATTAAAAACACCTCAAAAGCGAACCGAATTATAAATTGGATGTTAAATAAGAAACATGTTTGATAAGAAAATTATATATTAATAATTTTAAAAAATATTCGGATTACTTAAAAACTTCTTTTGTTTTCTCTTTTTTATAATGAAATTTCATATCTGTATTAGTATTATTGTAAGCTCAAAATTGCACCACGAGCTATGGAGAGAGCTATGCTCGGTGTTTCATTTCAAGATAAGATCCGAAACGAAGAGATCCGCAGGAGAACTAAAGTGACCTATATAGCTCTTAGAATTCGCAAGTTGAAATGGCAATGGGCAGGCCAAATTGCTCGTAGAACTGACAACCGATGGAGAAGAAAGGTTCTCGAGTCGTGACCACGAACCGGAAGACGCAGCGTAGGCCGGCCCCCTACTAAGATAGATAAACGATCTGCTGAAAACCGTGGGGAGACGATGAATGCAGGAGAAGAGAAGCCGCTCAAAGTGGCGCTTTCTGGAGGAGGCTTATTCAGCAGTGGACGTGTTCAGGATGTTGATGATAATGATATCTGTATTCGTGAACGCTAATATTGAAAGGTTTTGTAGGTTTGAAGAACGCATTGAGCTAGATTTAGCAACTCTATGCCTAATTATTGAGCAATCCATTAAATATCATTGATATACCCAATTGTTTGTGACTGGTTCCCTCTTGATTAATCGTGACACTCAATTTACTGGAACATATTTTCTCAGTGGAGTTATTAAATTAAAATATTAATTGCAAATGGCCTATTCTCGCAGCTCAATGTGGCTCAAGTCAAGAAATCATTAATTTAGTTCACACTAATCATTCATTACAATTTCTAGATATTAATTGACAAAAATAATTGCCACCACTAAGATTTGTTAGTTTAATTTGAAACGGTAACCTTTTACCAATAAGATTCAGTACAGTTTGGCTGGAAAATGGGTAGTTAAAGATTGGTTCATATTTCGTCGATAGACGTAGCAGGTAACTGAGCTTGGTGTTTCACAAACTACTTTGACGATACTTCACGACTGCAATATCTATAATAACCTCAAAAAACCACAGAAATCTACGAATATAGACCCCTCCCCATGAGAGCGCCACTTTGAGCGGTTGTTCGCCTCCTGCATCCATCGACTCCCCGCGGGTTTCTCTACCAATAACTGGCACAAACTAGCACTTACCTCAAATTAAACGATTTCCAAATGTTCCACGACAAGCGAGGCGATTGATCTGACCTTGACAGTTCAAAAACGCAGTGTGACAGGGTCAGGGTCACGTGGAGTCACCACAAAATACAATAGGTAAGTCACGCAGGCACACAACACTAGACGGGTCACGCCCGTTGAGCGATGAATTGCTTCCGGGTAATGGGACATGTAGATCTAGGATAGTTTTAGATCCGTAGCACATAATATTTATATTTATGTAGAAAGAAGCAGAAGGGAAGAGAGGAAGAGGCTGCCTTAGTAGAGCATGTACACATCAAATAAGACATAAATGTCATGTGTCGTATGGCGACGTCAAGGCATTACTATAGACAGATAACGATGGCGATTACTCCACCAACAAGAGCAGGGCTCTTAAATAAGAAGATGCAAAAAGTCTTATTCAGGTCAAATCCATGTTCTCATTTTCAATGACACGTTTCTAGTCCATTGTGAGAATCATCATCAGCCTTAATATACGTTGTTACTGCTGAGACACGAGCCTTCGCTTACAGGGAGAAAAATAGCCATAACCCATCGCGGAGGCCAGCATCCCTATCTCGTAACTGCTCTGTTAATGGACTTCGTCTGCCATCCTGCACGCACCAATTCACAAGTCACAAGTCTGCGAGTGCGAGCATGAGAGCACACGATCACCATCGCCACCAGATTTACGCAATAAGGCCCTAGTGTGGGTTGGTGGATGGGATGACACATGATTCACACCGCAGCACTTTCGTCAACAACCAGCACGGCAGCAAGAACACAAATGCAACAGGAGCATTAGCAGGGAAAATCAGGTGTCCCCATTTTCCTCAGCCTAACCTACGCATTTTGAAAAATGAACAACGACAAAAACACGTCGTTTGAGGTGAGAATGCAATGAGAATACGATAGAATAACGGTGGCAATATTGTAAAATGACATGGGTTCTTTAAGTGTCATCTCTACCGTATCTTAAGTCTGTTAGTTCTGGTTATACCCATTGTTCTGCTTTGCCGATACCGCTAATCTCTGGATGCAACGGGTTAGTACTACTACCGTACTAAACTGATCGGTATTGACCTTAGATTATAAGTGGAGTTCCTTATGACCTTTGGCACCTTTTGCTGTTTTTGGATTATTAATATATTATTTTCTAAGTCTTGTTGGACAACCTGTTCTATGTTAAATGTAAGTATGAATAGACCAATTGATTCAAACCGGGGTAGTTACACTGGCTGTGGTCAAGAATAGATTGGAAATGCGGATATCAGCGTCAGAAAAATCAATACAAAATAGGTACCTACTTGTGTTTGATTTATTGAATCAATGCTCTGAAATAGTTTAGAAATAAGAAAATGAACCACAAGAAGCTCTAATTTTTTTATTAGAGTACTTTTAATATCAAAACTGTTAAATACTACCTATTGGTCTAAATTTCTAAAGTTTAAATAGTCACTCTACATCTAGGCATTGTGCTCTAGATCCGAACCCAAATAAATGTCACATTCAGCGTTAGAAGGTCGCCCGCTACTGCTGAAATATTTTGTTGTTTAGATCAATGTTGCAAGATTGAAAATCAAAATGTATTCTACATAATTATAATAAGCTGTCGATTTATAATTGCGATGTTATTTATTTGATGTGTGATTGTAAATGTTCGATGGTCTAACCATTTCTGTTACTGGTTCCTTATGGGTTGCGAGGTCAAATGGCAGTCTGGTAGCTCGCCGCTACAGGTTAGATTGGGAGCCAACCCTAATAACAAATGGGGAAAGGCAAAGATGATGATTGTAAATGTCTCTAAACCACGGATTTCTCGCATAGAGCCGTATAATCTAATTCGAGTAAAATATTAACTCGAAGTAATATAAACATTGCTTTTAAATCTTCAGCAGCTCCGTTGGCTAATTACAACGTCTCACGCAAAATGTTTGCAACATGCGTATGTTTCGCTATCACTGCTGTCAAACATCACTTTGGCATTATGTATCAGCAACATCAGCAGAGCAGAAAGCGATCGAGCGCTAGAACATCAAACTAAATCAAGTAAAACCTTTGAAACATAATCAAAACTGTTCACCCAGGGTCCGGCACATAGCAGCTATGATGCCACACGTAGATACAGATTACAGACATACAGAATTACAGACAATGTTTGACGCGTGTTGTGTCTATCTACATTCTACACCCCTGGTTGCGTCCTGCCCGGCTAGCAGGCGCACCGCGACAAAACTTTCTCGATACTTTATCTCGTAAGTGACCGTGGCAAGGCTATGATAGCGCCTAAGTGTGTCTCACTCTAACAGGGACGACAAGTTTTCTCGCGGTGCGCGTGCTAGGCCATTTGATGAGGTTAAAAGTAAAACTGTACCTACACTCTATTTAAGACTAGGTATCTGTATCAAACACACACTCTATAGGTTGTAGATAATTTTAATTATCCAAAAAGAATGTAGATTTCTTCGACTTAGAGAATTAATTGCAGCCACTGTTTAGTTCGTTTTAATTCTTCGATTAACTTAAACAAGATTGGTAATTTCATTAATATCTTAACAGTCATTTCATCTATTGACTATTTACTAAGCGGCACGATATGTAAAACTGGAAAATGTATCCAGTTTAGATATAATTCTAGGTCTCAAAGGAAATGTATGGGTTTACAGTCAAAGCCTAAATTGCGTCAAGATTTTATCAATGAATAACTTTATGTTTCTGTTTACATGTTTGTTGAGTCGTTGTAAAATTACTAATAATGTTTGGTCAATGGTGCTGACTGCTGAGGAATGCTATTAACAAAACATGTTTTATAAAACTAATCCCTATCATCATCATCGTCATCACCAGCCGGAAGACATCCACTGATGAACATAGGCCTATAGAGCGACACTTTGACTACTTGCTTCTTGAAGCCGTTAGCTTCCCGTGGTTTTAACCAGATCGTCGGTCCACCTAGTGGAGGGGGGGACTACGCTCAAATGACGTGCCCTAGTCTTGCCATTTCAACTTGCTAATTTTGAAGGGTACGTCGCTGACTTTTGTTATTTTGTGTTTGGTACGATTTTCTTATTTCGGATTTTAATCCCTTTAACTAATAAAATCAAAACTTTGACTGTATATTCATATGTGTGGCTTTCAAGCCCCTTTGAAACTTTGATAAATTTTGATTTTTTTTTATAACTTGATAGGCTATGACCACAATCTCACGTGATGGAAAGTGACGATGTGATCTACTATGGTGCATGCTTGCCTAGAAGATACAAAGGAGTACCTCTTAACCTAGATCTACTCTTTAGTATTTGGAAAAATTAAGAAATTAATCGGTTCCATCTTATTTAATACCTATTTCATTTTCAAATATGCAGCCTGTTAATCACCTCATTTAACTACAATCTAGTGACGCATTGATAATAATCGATATCGCGCGGAATCGATAATGAGTGGATACAATAAGGCGCCAACATCACTGCACCGGGCGGGCGCGGCGCCGCGCGCACTCAATGAATACTGATTATTGAACTTTATTGGTTCCGTTTAAACTAGAACTTGTATTATTATAATCATAATTATTAATATTAACATCATTCACTTATAAAATATAGTATTATAGGTACTACATACCTATAATACAACTCACGGGAGTCGATGTAGAGCAATGTTATTTGATTTATGGCCGTTGGAAACTTATGGTAGAGTTTGTTTGCGGTAAATATTATTCGAATGTTTAAATACATTTTAACTTATTTTTATACCTCGCACCTGCAGCGATGAAGCAGGAATTTCAGGATTTCATCCATTGTAAAATGGAAAATCGTGGTATTTTTATATAATATCTGATTCAATTCATTTATAAATTTATAACAGATCTAAAAACCCTGCTTAATTTGTTCGTAACGTAACTAATATTCTTTTGCGAACCATGAAGAACTTTTTTCTACCATTATTTTACTGTTATTCTTGCTTTCCTCTTCTCATGTGGGCACTGGGGAAGTGGTCAGTCAGTTATTGTCAAAGTTTTTAGGCTGCCTGATTCTGACTTGGCTTAACAACTGTTGTTTTTGCAACAACAACCGGGACTGACGGCTTGATGTGGCCCTCCAAACCATGGTAGCACTCAGTTATACGTGTATATATACCATTTTTGTAGCGATCAGCCAACTAAATGATGACCGCAGCGAACATATCGTCGAGCTTCGCTATACCTATACATATAAGCGCTACACTCTCGTTTACTGTACAAAGAACAGGCAATCAAATTATTATTAACTTCATCATCATCATCAACAACAACCTGAAGACGTCTACTGCTGAACATAGGTCCCCCAGAGAGCGCCACCTTAAGCCGCTGCTCGCCTCCTGCATCCATCGGCTCCCCACGGTTTTCACCAGATCGTTGATCCACCTAATGGAGGCCGGCCTACGCTGCGTCCTCCGGTTCGTGGTCGCCACTCGAGAACCTTTCTTCCCCATCGGTTGTCAGTTCTGCGAGTGATGTGGCCTGCCTATTGCCATTTCAACTTGCTAATTCTAAGAGCTATTTCGGTCACTTTAGTTCTCCTGCGGATCTCCTCATTCCGGATCCTATCTCACAGGGAAACACCGAGCATAGCTCTCTCCATAGCTCGTTGCATTAATAACATAAATGTTACCTACTACTACTACTACTATTTAAATAATCCATGGAGTAATTTGGTAAGATCAATTTTAAAATTCTTTTAGAAACCATAACTTTTTTATTCTTCATTAATTAGTTCTTTACCCGTGCCGACTGTTACTTCATAAATAACCAGGCAGTTCTCTCCCACACGTCCATAAATCATACATTTGCGTAATAGAATTGACGGAAGCGATGGAATAACATCGCACATGGTAGTAGTCAACATCATTCGATTAACCGCTAACGATTATATGGGAGGTAGCAGCGGTTTTGGTTACTGTTGGAATATGATTTTGGAAGCGTATAGCCGATGATGCTATTGCAGTGGCCTGAAGTGCGCGTAGAATTTGAATTGACGTTTAGATATATTTAGCACCTTTTGTACAGTTTAAACTTTTTTTAAATATAAACTTTACTGATAATCTTAGCCCAGTCTCTACTAAAATTTTTGTCAATTTTTAAGACCGCACATATCTCTGAGATAGGTATTTCTACTAAGTACGCCCTAGAGAGAATTGCGAACATCGGAGCTGTGAAATTTTAGCGCAGACTCGCATTAGTTCTATTACCGATAAAAGTTTAAGCTAAACAGTTGTAATTTTCAGTTTTTATCTTAAAATCAGGTAAACTATTCAGTCCCCAGTATACCTACATAATGTACTATTTAACTGAACAGTTGAAGCTGTACCTGTACCTGCACGACCCGACCTCCCTTACAGCTTCGACCTCAGCGTTTACGGAATAGGATCCACCTACCCTCCAGTGAATATTAGTATAAGTAGTGTTCCATGAAAAGCCACCTATGGATGCCCTAGCTAGTTTCCATAAAAACTTTTGAAGACTGCATGTATAGTCTGCTCAAATGTGCCTTACGGCCTTACGTCACGTCCCGGTGACGCCGTAAAGGTCAGTTCACAAACCAAACAAAAGAAAAACAAAAACGTTAAGATATCTACAAGTGATAAAACTAGTCAGCATCTCCTCGCCTACACCAGTGCAACAGAAATCATTCATTAATAATAATATTTAATAGGTGCAGAACTTCAAGACTGGCGCCTTGCTCTATTCGAAACCTATTAATATTAAGTAAGTATCAATGCAATTATAAGTTTGTATTCCTGATACGATCTTGGCTTGACACTACCACACCTAAGATTCGGTAAACAAAATCGATATTAATCGATGCAATTAATCTGTTTTCCGAATAGGGTTATATTATAGATAGGTTTGTATTGTAATTTTAATTGATTTCGTTGTTGAATTGTCAATTTTTTAGATATTGGTTTTTTTTTATTTACATTGACGATGGGGATGGAGATTATGATGGATATAACGATGGAGATGACGATGGAGATGTAAATCAAACTAAAACGTGTGGCACGCATGACTTACTGTATCTAAGTATCAGACATCTCTAATAAAATGTAATCAGTAGTTCATAATTATATTATAGCGCCGGGTTATAATCGTAACCAAACTAATATTGGTATATGGCAAAATGTAATAATTATTCAGCAATTTAAGAGTAAACGGTGGTTTTATTACAAGATTTTCAAAGCTATTAACCGTGGAGCTTGATCGTTAAGTGTTAGTTTTATGTAATTTTATGCAAGCTTTTAAGTAATTTTATTTAACCTCACTTCTATTAGTTTTCTTGAATTTTTTTGTTTCTCAATAAATAATCAAGTTTAAATATTTAATTTTCCGACGATCTATTTTGTACCTATGTTATTATTTCTATCACATTTTATACTTACTGCATTTTTATAATGTATTTGTTCCTCCGAAGACGTTCACTGCTGAGTACAGGTCTCCTCTACTAGAGGGCCACATTGACCAGCTGCTTGCCTCTTGCAACCATCGGTTCCCCACGGTGCTGGATCTTGATGACCAAGCCGTCGATCCACCTAGTGGGGGGAGGGAGGGGGCCATACATTTCGTCGATGGTTTGCAGAATGGCACAAAACACAGAGAGTATATGTTTTGTGGTAAGTAAAGGACAACTGTCGACGATCTGTTGAAAACCGCGGGGAGCCGATGGATGCAGGAGGCAAGCAGCCACTCAAAGTGGCGCTCTCTGGGGGAGGCATATTCAGCAGTGGATGTCTTCAGGCTGTTGATGATGACGAGAGGACATTGGCGCGGCCTGTGTAAAACGTGGTCGATGGCGGCGTTGGTCATGGCAGCCATGTCCGCGCAAGTTTGAACAAAAGAAAAAATTTCTAAAGGTGTAATCATTATTCCGATCAGAATTAACGGTAGTTTCACTTTACCAATGCTATTATTAAGCACTGTGATTAAATTATTTAACCTAAGTACTTTTAATGCAGAATTCACTTAGACGCATGAATTGGTGTCATTACGCTTGATTTTAATTGAATAAAGTCATTTACTGGCACTCAATCAACGCAACGCAGGCTTGGGTGGTTAAAGGCTATGTTAAGTGAAGCAAGGAATTATGATGAAATTATTAGTCATAAGTAAAATGTTCCAAGAACGCCTAAATACAGGATGCAAAATAATTCATTAGCATTAGTTGAGTACATGATAGTACATCATTTATTAATGATTATTAAAGAGTAATGAGTACAAATGAAAATTTGTATTGAAAATTGTGAAGATTGCCGCGGTGCCTAACGTAGTTAGCGTAAGAATGATTCTGATACTTTTAAAAGGTTACCTTGTATGTACAAATTAAAACATTACTTTATTATTTTAATTTAATTTTGTACTGTAGCATTTGATTACCTAAGTAATTTAACCCATTTTTGGAGTTATTATCAATACCAAACCGAACCGTCAGATTACAAAAATTTTGGTCCACACGTAATCGGTGTCAGGAGTAGGTACCTACCTAGTTTCAAAAGATGCGAAATGAGCTTCCACCAGCGGTATTTCCTTAGACTACAACATGCAGCAATTTAAAATGAGGGTCAAAAGAGTATTATCACAGGGTAAGCAACGCATCGGTGGCACGTCTAGTGTTAGATGTCCATGGGCTACAGTGACCTCTTCCCATCAGAATCGTATGCTTGTTTGCTACCTATAGCATAAAAAAATAAATAGGAACAACTATAAGATGGTACACAACGAGCGAGTTCGGCTTAGTGGGTAACCCGTGCGTCTTGCTAACCGCACGCACGCATACCTGACGCGCCTGAGTTCAAATCCTACTTGGTCCTGCTGCCCTAGCACGGACGTTAGATAATTTTTTTTTCTCCTGTTTTACTCCACTTGACAAGTAAGCGAGTATGAAGAAAGTGACATAAAGTGGGGAAAGACAATCAGCTGCCCTAGCACGGACGGTAGACAAAATTGACATCCTGAGACATCAGCATCAGCACAGTCTAGCAATAATATTACCAGGCTGTGAGAGCAGGTCAAAGTCTCATTTGCCCAGTAATTTCACTTATCTTCAAAACGGAACACGTAGTCTTTGAAGTTTCGGTTTGAATTCACTACTGCTTGTGGCAAAACAACTGACAAAGCGGTGGTACCTGGACCAATTTTTCAGAAAATTCCTTCTGCCCAGAATTTCTTAGCTACCCAATAACCTATACCTATACCTAGAACCGCGCCGCAAGGCCGTTCAAGTTTCAACAACTATCAAGCGGTTCCCGTACTATCAGTGGAATGTGTCACCACGATTGTAGTACGATAGTCCGGTTAGATACGTCGCTACCAGTTATTTGCGCTGCCTTCCGTTGCTCATTTGCATCGAGGCTGCTCTAAAAGGGTTAGTATTTCGGGAAATTTAGAAAAGATGACTAGGTACGGTTTTTTAAAGCTTTAAAAGCACGTTGGTGAAGGTCCCATCACTGAACGCGAGGCGATCATATAACTTGTTGGCAACCGATAGAAACACAAAAATGTATGGATTTGACAGTTGCAGTACGCAGCTTATGTACAGAGTTACTATGGAAATTTTCAAATTTGGATTGAAATTTCTTTTGTTGCATTGCTATCAAAGTTACATGATCACCGCTGGTGCGTCTCGATGGAATGTATCCGTAATGCAGATTGCATTGTGACTTATGGCCTGCATTTCGGGAAACGTGAGAAGGACGACTAGTTACGGTTTTATAAAGCTCTAAAAGCACAGTGATTTTCTAGTTCTTGTCTCGTCACCGAACTGTAGCCATCGCAGTGCCTGAATACCTGTTGCATCATCATCAACAGCTTGAAGACGTTTACTGCTGAATATAGGCTTTCCTCACAGAGCGCCACTTTGAGCGTGTGCTTGTCTCCTGCATCCATCGGCGGGGTAATTACGTAAAATTTCCGACAGCAATGCGAAGCAGTAGCAATGCGACAGCAGTAGCGAAGCATACATTCTCGACACCACTAATGATGTATGACAGCAATCACCGCGAGATTTACGCCTGTCGCAAACCTGTTGCGAGTTAGGTAATTAGGGGGCGGCTCTCCGCAGTTTTAACCAGGTCGTCGGTCCACCTAGTGAAGGGTTGGCCATTACCCCCCTCAAAAAAAAAAAAAAAAAATATACGCTGCGTCTTCCGGTTCATGGTCGCCACTCGCGAACCTTTCTTCCCCATCAGACCTGGTGCATGTCTGGATCGAACTGTAACGCGGCTTATGCGGCCTTCTGAAATACTATGTTCAGTCATATTTGTAAAGCCCCCTGACTGCGGCGTCATATTATCATATCCTAATCCAGTTGAATTGCAATTATGAATTAAATTGAGCAACATAATTTTTCTTCTCAGATTAATCTACTTCAATAACTATGTGCTTATATAAGAAAAAAAGTCCCGCGCTAGCGCTTTATTAAAATGTAACCTTCCCTTCCTCTCCGCATATCAACCACAAATTCAAATTCAAACCACTAACTTAACCGCAACTTAACTACAACTTAACCAATCTTATACCCGCGTAAGTAGTACGCATGCTGTTCATGTAATAACTTGATTTACATTGCGAACAACGTGTTCCACTGACAAAATAATACACGGATATTAGATATGCAGAGGGCAGAGGTGGTAATATTATAGGGCTGTCAGCTGTCACTTTAGAAGACCTAAGTAACTATGGCACGGCTGTGAATTTTACAGATAGGAAATGAAGCCAGTCTATCTTGAAACTGATGCTTGAGTTTCAAAAGAAGTTGTGACTATTAAACAATTACAATACGGACTTCCGTACGTACGTCCGACATTCCATAGATAAGGTGATGATGGTGAAATTAATAAAATTATTGTGCAAAATTAAGCATCAAAGCCTATAATGCTTACACCGTTTATAGATCATCATCATTATCAATTTCTTCTGATGGTAACAGATTATAATGAACCTTTTCTTAACCGCACTTAGAATCTGTCCTTAAACTTAGTTTAGCGAGGCAACTTCTGATGGCCTATAATCTATAACCGATATCACTCATAGAGATAATTATCTTATAGCACATACCGTTCAGCTGGCAACTGGCATATTATATTAGTTCTACTTCGATAGCCCCATATAGCCTAGGGTTGACAGTTGCCCCTAAATTTCTCAGTAGCGCACGCATTTCTCAGCGTTACCGACAGATATATAAGACCGGAACACGCTGCGACATGATAAGGGAGTGTCCCTATGTGAATGTATGACCGTATGACAGGCACGCACTGGGTCAATTCGACGCTGCTTTTAGAACACCTAAATCTATCTTCTATATTAAATCCATTGTGAAACGATTTAATTGAAGGTAGCATTAGCTACAGTGCTTTAGGGAGTATGCCAACGACATTGGCTTCAAGAAGCTTGACTAAATACCTAGACCATAATAAATCTTATAATTATTAATTAATTAGCACCACAACACACCTGCATTGGGAACTGTATCTCAATCCGGAATACACCACTCGGTTCTTGAATTGCTTGCCGATAGAAAGAATGGTACCTAGCAGATTCAATTTTTTTCGTATACCGGGTCTGGTTTTTACCGATCTTTACAATAACAGGGGTTGACGCGCAGCCTTCAAAGTAGGAGGCACCCCAGGGATAGGAGCCCATGGGCGTTGCCCGGAGAAATGGTAGCTCCCAACGGAAACCAAAAAACGCAACCCATTTTTCAAAATTTGCCATCAAATTCTAAACGTCAATTCGTCAGAGTCCCATCGGATACCACGTCAAATGTGCTGGTTTTCTAAAGAAGGAAGTACCAGGAGACAAGAAATATGGAGGAAGTTAGAGTAACGAAAAATATCACCTACCTCCAGGTATATCAATCATTTTAAGCCTTTCTATAGAAATATGGGTCAAGAAGATTAGTACTAGGTACCAGGAAAGTGGACCCTATCGAAAGGCGCAACTGCTCTAGCTACTTTACATCGACCTCATGGCAAACCCCAAATGATAAGCGTCCAAGTAAGAAGGGGGAGCTGTGATCAGCAGTGGACGTCTCCCGGCTGACGATGGGATGTCATAAAAAGTTAAACCTACAACTTTTTCTGATCTCTATGCACTTACCAATACCAGAAGGAACGTTATCTTCAACCGCGACGTTTATACTCTAGTGCGTACTCAAAGCACAGAATAAATAATACTTAATCACAAGGGCCCGCGGCTACGCAGTAGCTTGTATTTGGCTAGCGAATTTGATCTAGTTCAGATGGAATAAACCATCAGATCTGCTCTAGATACACGCTACGGGTGCTGCTTACTTATCAAACGTATTAACGGGATTTTGTTTTACACTCGCATCTAATACGTCATCACCATCAGTTTCGAAAATTAGGCGAGTCCCTAAATATTTTCTACCCCAAGGATTATCTATTCTGTGCCCAAGGTTTGCTTTTATCATGGTATTTCCCTCTACCGAAAGATCGAAATCATTTCTGAATATGATCCCATGAGCTATGGATTGCAATTCAAAGTTAATGTATGAAACTATGAATGGATAATTAAATGAATGAAATAAAGTTCACTCATTCAAGTCTTTATCAACTGGCGTGTTATCGCTCCCTAAATCCAATAGACACAGAGTTGTGATGGCTGACTGGTAACTCCTATATACTTAAACGGGAGTAGTAACTGCAAATCGTGTGATAGCACCAGCATTTAGAACAAAATCTGAGGGCATACGAATTGACCTACTTGAACTGGGCGGTGGACCAGCAAGCTTGGCTGCGATTACAGTCCAATAAACAGTCCAGAAATTGTGGCCTCTATCTGCAATCTGCATATTGAGGACGCATCTAAGCTGATATTGAAGATATCGCAAGAATAGATAATCTACAAAGAAATATGAATGTAAGGATAAAAAATGGCACTTGCTTTAAGGCCTTACTTTAAGGCCTTGCTTTAAGGCCTTGTTACTTTACCTATAACACGGGACTAAACATACAACACAAATAGCATAACCTCTTAATCTCCGAGCTTAATTGGCTAGAAGCAAATATAACCTGTAACTTGTTTTATCTGCAAAGCTGGAATCCAGTGAAAGCATGTTCGCGTGTGATGTAACAGCTTAAGTGAAGGATAGATTACTTTGTAGCATGTCGGTGTCTGTGTTTATGCTTTATACAGTGCAGGGTAGATGAGTTAATCTTGCTTGAAGCTAAGAGTGAGGAGCTGGATGTTCGTGATAATACTAATGAATTACATAAATATTTATGAGTCTTTAAAAAAACAAATAGTAGTAAAGTTGTATCTAGTTATATTCGTACAAAGATTCTTCGAAAAGTCCATTTGGAGAGGAGCTATTAAAATGTAGCCCGAGATTTTGTTTAGGTTTTACTTTAGGAAAGAAATATTATATGTTCATACTTTTTATTGATGTCAATATATACAGTTTAGACTTTATTGTAACGTCATGTAAATGGAGAAGAAGTTTGTGCTGCTGGACAAGATAACTATTATATTTATATATTTATTTTATTAGCAGATTGAGATAACTACAATGAACACCGATTTGTAAACCAAACAAAAAGGACACAATTACTTTTATAAAATAAACTTTATATAATTCCCACCAGGATGAATAACACAACGTATAAAAAACAATGTCACACTTTTTAAAAATATAACACAGCACTCAATCACTAAACATAGAAATTACTGGCAACCCTATAGAATATTATATTTTTACAATAATTTTACTATCAACTAAATTTCAATTTCGTTTATTCGGAATGTTTGTCTAACTGATATTCTAATTAAATTTTAAATATCACTTTAATACTTAGTTCTTGATCATCTGAGTCATCAAGTCTTGATCACTCAGATGATCAAGAACATTGAGACGGAGACTGTCTTGATTCAAGACAGTCTCCGTTGTGGTGTAAAGCTCACCCCACATTGGGTGGTAGCGATCCTTGAGCGACTTGCTGATGATAACACTGCGATCACGCGGTGTTATCGTCAGCAAGATCGTTTTACCAGCGTGCGGCATGTGTCGCCGCGATATCGCGATATGGCGCGAAGTCGCTCGTGGATCGCTACCGCCCAATGTGGGGTCAGCCTACTTGTCACATTTAACCCTATCTGCCTAACCTCAATAAAAAAAACTTGCAAAACAGTAATCAATTTAAGGCTGCTATATACGCGGATCCACTATATCGCTCGCGCATTGCTACATTTTTGAAGATATTAAATAACTGTATTTACTTACTAAAAACTATTACACAATAGTTTCAAATTCTTCCATATAATTATATCATCAATAGTTTGAATCATTTTTTTTTTTGGAGTAAATAGCAAACTTGTTAAGATTATAAGCAAAGCAAGCTTTCACCGCAATTCAAGTCCACAGTTCAGTAGATAAACAAGGTGCGAGAATGTCTATATTTGCTACTGCCAATTAAGCCACTGGATTAGTGCGTATCTATAGCGAGAACCGACTTAATATTAGCACTAAGTCCGGACGTTTCAACTGCAGAAGCAAGTTTGCTGCGAATAAGATGTTTAATGTTCATTCAGTTTTATTTGTTTAGGTCGTAAAATGATACTAAAATTAACTATAGCTAGACCTTCTCGTTTCCGCAAAATAAATATTGTACAGTTATTCGCGTACAATCATGAAACTGTTAATATAATAAAACATTTTTCAAAACGGGCTCTGATAAATCACTAAACTATAGAAAAAAATTCAAATGATTCTGTCACTGAGGCCCTTTTTATGCTCGAAACAATTTGCAACCGTAGTATTTTTTACTACGGTTGCAAATTGTAGAGGTAGAGGGTAGAGTTTTTAACCACTAATTACATTAGCCAATTACGGATTGAAAACCCTACCCTGAGTCGGTCACTCTTTGCAGCTTGGTCGTTTTTGATAGTTCTCCTATCTCGGATTGCTATTGCTACACTGTGGATATCTCTAATTCTGGCACTTTGTGACGCTTTTGCACTGCTATTTTATCAAATCCGTCCGTTAGCAAGTTGGTCACCTGCCTCTCTTGTCCTCTACCTACTTGGACTTGAACTACAAGTATCTTCATTGAGTTCTCATTCCTAGACGTATAATCAATTTAATTCAAGATACCTGCTGGGTTAGCACGGATGGTAGACAAGAATGTCTATCCCTGTTTTACTCCACTTGACAAGTAAGCAAGTATGAAGAAAGTGACATAAGACGGGGAAAGACAATTTTGTGTACCATCCGTGCTAACCCGGCTGCACATTTTTCGAAAGCGTATTATTTGTTTTGAATTTCAAAATAACGATCTAGTTGTTCCCAATTCAAAGTTACCTTCAGTAAATTAGAGAAATATGTTAGTTCTACTTGAATTAAGGTTTATCCTTGCAAACACCTTTAACTAATCTATACACAGCTCTTACTTTACAGGTGTCAGCTTATGCAAACTCCAGCCTTATTTGATTAGTTATCTTTGATTGATTCTCTATCAGAAGGCGTTGCAACCAATTTGGACGGTGCTCGTTACGAATTGTAATTTCATGAATTTTGAATGCAGTATTGGATATTCAGATTTAAACCATAAAGACTTCATGGATTTGGTTAAACAGTTTCAGGGCTTAGTGCAAAGATTGAAGTTACTTTGAAAAACTTGTTGTAGGTAACTAGACAGTATTTTTATTGATAGTCTTGCGTTTGGTCAATGGTAAGTGACGATTCAATCTAGGATATAACACGCTTGCCTAGGAAATACTGTCTTGCTTTACTCTCAATTTGAAGAATCCAAGATTGCTTATTTATCGGGAAATACATTTATCGGCAATGCGTTCCACTCAACAGTTTGGAAACGTACTATAAAACTATTTTTAAAAAATAATAAAAGAATTTCAGCCGTTTAAACTCAATAAATGTGAACTTAATATGTTACACACGGCTTTCAAAAGGGTAGGTAGGTACTCATGAAATCAACATAAATAAATTAAAGTACAAGAGCAATTTTTTTGTAAATTCTAGTAATTTCGGAAAGCGTAGGCGTTACATATATTGTATTGTTAATTGATACACCAGCACTGCAGATTGAACAGACGTTCGTTATGATTACCATATAAATTGAGAACCTAGTTTATGCTCTAATTAATATTATTATTGACAATCACGTCTTATAAGATTATATTTATAAAAACTGGTTTAGTTAAGTTATATGATTTTTCTTTCGTTGCAGACCATTTATAGCAATGTATCAAAATGCAAAACTACTAGTCATTTGTAGTACATATATGATTAAGTCATAAAGTCGCATATAAGATGCAAAATTAAAAATAATATTTTGGTAATATATTAACTACCTAACTAGATAAGTCTACAACTTCGCATCTTTTAGCATAATATAAAAGTAAATTCAAATAAATTAGAAAATCATGCTAATTTTGCTTTTGCATCAAAAAATTTTTTATGCAACATTTTAAATAATTTATGGCATAATATATAATTATAATTTGGCAAAATACAGAAATAAGTTAAAAATATTGACCTAATTAGATATTATTTTAAGCAATTTGAATAAGTAAGAATCAAATAATTAAAGGGCGCATGCGACATCCTGACATTTATAACATGAAATGGGTAACTAATCAAAACAGACGGAGCAGAAGTCTTGCGCTCTTGCGGATCATGTCATTTAGTAGGGACCTACCCTACTATAGTTATGCATACATACATATAAATTTTTTATTATATAAAAAATTTGACATGTTTATCCTGTGTGAAATATTTTGTGGTTTCATCGTTCATGGGTTTTCATCGCAATAAATAAATAAAAATATATTAATTTGAAAATGTAGGTACGATAACTAATCCGTTAACGATTCGTCAACAAGACTATAATAGACGCAATTTCAATAAATTCTGGGGAAATCAATTTCACGGGCAGTTCGGAATTAATGAGGTATGTTTAATGGTCTAGTGAAACGTTCATAATTCGACGAAACCATTTCTATTTGGGTCAGTCAATATTTTGATGATATTTGATTGAATGCCACCTTGTGAAAATGTTACGATAACTCCTATTAACGACGACAAAACTGGTGTAGATAGATATAGGTAGTTAAAATACTACGGATACAATCTGTTTAATGCAGTTAAAATGACTGTAAAGAAACCAGTTTATTTGAGTATTTGTGGATTTGCACATCCATCATTCATTTACTAGGTGGTAGGACTTTTCTGCAAAGTTCGTCTAGGTAGGTACCACCGCTTTGCCATCAGTTATTCTGCCGCCAAGCAGTAGCGTGCCAGCACTACTGTGTTCCGGTTTGAAAGGCATTGTAGCTAGTGAAATTACGGGGCAAATGAGACTTTATGATCTGATCACTCAGTCTAGTAATCTGACTACTTGACTGTGTGATGTCTCAGGATGACGTGCGCAGTGCAGTGTCACGCAAAACTATTGTTTTAAAGTTCCGAGTGACACTGCAACTGTTATGGGCGACCGTGTCGCTTAACATCAGGTGAACGACTAGCTCGTCACGTCATTCAATCGCATAAAGAAAAAAAACACTTAAATTAGAGAAAAGTATCCTGCATACAGTTCTTACGGTCAAACAAGTGTTTGTATCCCTTTGTCTAGACCAAATTGTTCATTATCAGTTGAATAATAATGATAAGTAATGCCGCTTTATCATATCTATTGCCGTAAATAAACAGTACCTAAGCCAGGCTCAGCAAAACCTAGGTGCGATCAAGTATGTCATTATATTATTAAACAAATAATATAATAAACAAAATACATATTGCCAAGAGGCCGACATACCTATTTCTTCTCTCGAGAAAGCGTTTGACCAATGAATGATCAACGGGGACACGTCAAACATTTATTTCATTATACCTTGCCCATTTATTAATGGTTTTTTTGACAGCTCACGCTCATGAAGTTTCGTATTTTTTGCATTCAAATTTAATACAAATAATATTGCAGTTCCTGGAGTTCATCAAAACTAAATCAAAATGTACATTTATCGCATCGATTATTACGTTAACGTACCTAATTTGATTAATGATAATAGTACAATCGGAATGGTATCACATTCGAGAATCTTTAGAACATCCCTAACTTGTCAGTCGTCGAGCTAGCGAACTGTCAAAAAACCATTCATACAATGTACAAGGTATAATCAAACGCTTTCTTGGGAGAAGAGATTGTCAATTTTGACAGCTTATGCTAGCTCTGCAGGTAGCTTGAGCCATACTTGCCTTTCCCACAGAAATTGTAGTGTACAGGATTTTTTAAGTAGGAATGATAAATGAATGTAACTTATTTTTACAGAAATAATTAATAAAAAAGCACAAGGTTTTTTGAACTAAGGCCTATACTTTTTACTATTTATTGACATTATAATAATAATGATATATTTATATAATCCATCAAAAGTTCACCACAATAGCCCAGATTGATTTTTAACCTTTACTTATAATGCAAAATAGTTTATAATATGACATACCATGCGTAGTTATTGTTATACTCAACAGAGCTTCTGGCTGTAGACTTCGGCCCCAGCAATGCCTCCCAAATGTCCGGGCTAGACCAGAGAATCGAAATAAATAAAATAAATATGATATATTTGATAATTTCGTAATTAGCCTTGGTATTGCTTTAATAGCGTAGGAACCACAATAATAATATCTATGGCAATTTCAAAACTTCTGTTTTAAATGCATAGTTATTTAAATAATCTAAAAATGTATCTGCAAATCTTAAAATAGGCTTATAAAATATATAATTGACTTTAATGAAATCAATTGCTCAAATGTCATTGATCGCATATTTTTAGCATGATTTTATTTCAAAATCATGTGCTTCAATGTCATTTTCCTTTTCTTTCAAACATTAGTTCTTTTAGAGCCTTTTTCCTCGTAGCTTCTGTTGAAAAAAAAAACCTAATATACACTCTCTCCCCGTCAGAGAAGGCCCGTGTCCCAGCTGGGAACCAGTGTTACCAAACTATTGATAGTTTTACCATCGATATTTTTTATCTGTAAAAGCTACACTATCGATAGGCCTATCGATACTATCGATAGCTCAGAATGTATCGATAATAATAGTCAACTATCGATCGGCAACACTAGTGGAAACGTATTGGGCTGATGACAATGACCAAATAGATAGTTAATAGATTGAAAAAAAATGTGATAGGACGAGTGTAAACTGCGAATACTGTATGCAGTATTCGCAGTTCACAATATGTTTTATTCAATATTTCAAATCTTACAGCTGAGTATTTACTACGACAAGATACTTATTGTAAAGGTCGTATACATGCGTCAGTGTCACTCACATGCGAGTTTTGTAGAAGTCTATCAAAAGTATCGACCTTTGTTTGCGTACTTTCCCACTACATCGGCATCCGTTTCCTAGTTTCCATTTAAAAATATTACAATGTTTTTGAAAACAGTTGTTCTTCATTTTTGGTTGTTTCTTTTGCACATAACAACGGAAATGTATTATAGGAACAAAATGTTTTTTTTTTTGTTGTTAGGCACAAGTCAACGTTCGACTGGTGGCTCTAATCTTATAGAATTTAGCTACTAGTTAGTTTTTCATCATCAACAGCCTGAAGACGTCCACTAGTGAACATAGGCCTCCCCCAGGAACGCCACCTTGAGCGGCTGCTCGCCTCCTGCATTCATCGGCTCCCCGCGGCTTTCACCAGATCGTCGGTCCACCGAGTGGGGGGGCCGGCCTACGCTGCGTCGTCCGGTGCGTGGTCGCCACTCGAGAACCTTTCTTCCCCATCGGTTGTCAGTTCTACGAGCGATGTGGCCTGCCCATTGTCATTTCAACTTGCTAACTGTAAGAGCTATATCGGTCACTTTAATTCTCCTGCGGATCTCCTCGTTCCGGAGCTTATCTCGCAGGGAAACACCGAGCATAGCTCTGTCCATAGCTGGCTGCGCGACTTTGCGTGCAAATCATCTTTTTTAATTAAGATATAGGTACCTACCTAAATCATAAAAGAAGATTATATTATGATGTACGGATTATTAAGTACTTAGTTATGTTTTGGTTAATTTATTTATAACTATCCACTTTCATCTTCCCACTAATTAATCTATATCAAATATCAACTCGCACAAATTATAAATTCAAAATCAGTTAATAAATCTTTCCGTTCGTCAGATTGAGCTCTCTAATTAATTTAGCACTTCATTAATCAAGTACAACATTATCCGGAAGGTGGTAGATGATCACCGCCGGTATCGAATTACAACTTGCTACCTTTTCATTAATAATTCTGTTTAACAAGATATCTAAAGTTTGATTTGAAATCTAATGTGATAGATGTGGTTAGATCAAATTTTTTAGGGTTCCGTACCCAAAGCGTAAAACAGACCCTATTACTAAGGCTCCGCTGTCTGTCTGTCTGTCTGTCCGTCTGTCACCAGGTGTATCTCATGAACCGTGATAGTTAGACAGTTAATCACAGATGAACACTAAGAACAACAAATACTAAAAAACTGAATAAAACAAATATTCAAGGGGGCTCCCATACAATAAACGTGATGTTTTGCTTGTTTTTATAGATAATGGTACGGAACCCTTCGTGCGCGAGTCCGACTCGCACTTGGCCGGTTATTTGATAACTTAAACTAAAATAATGCTGTTCTTTAGCACAATATTTTATTATTATTATAGAAATAAGGGCTACCTCGGTACATTAAAATCTTCTGCGATCACCAAGCCGCCTGCCAAGCGTGGTGATTATGGCAAATCGGCCTTATGATAAGCGTCCAAAGTGGCGTTTTATGGGGAGGCCTATGTTCAGCTGTGGACGTCTTCCGGCTGTTGATGATGATGTGATACGAATAAGATGTGTACATTATAATAATAAGGTATCCGGTTATCACTAGTAGGGGTGATGTAGGTATTATTTAGAATCCAAAGGTAAGTGCTAAGTATAGCAAACGTAACACAGGGTAACCTAGTACGGATGCTAAAGTGCCTTTAGATATCTTATGTAAGTACTTATAATTTAATTACCTACTTGTGTTAAAATTGTTAATATTATACCACATATACCGGCACAAGATTATAACTTACATTTTGGCAATAAATTATTATTATTATTATATGCATTTGGAAAATTTTAAAAGATTTCATTCAAATATATTTTTATTTATAAACAGTATAAGTTAATAAAATAATTTATATTTATAACACTTCGATAATATGCAATTCCATTTGATTCATACAAAAAATATGTTCGCCAAAGATAAGCAAAGGCACCGCGTATTATCGCAAAGATATCGTGTTACACGAATTTCATTATGATGTCAAAGGAGGTGTGAGGCGCCAATGATGTCACAAAAGATAAAAAATAACTAAAAGATAATGAACATTTGACTAAAGAATGTATCCGTGGAATCGATATGCATCTGCTGGACTTTTGTACGATGACGTCAGATAATTGTGATTAGAAAAAACATGACGAATTCTTTTAAACCGTTTTGGTAGAAAAAATAGGAGGTGTCATATTCTCGTGATATAGATTTATTCTAACGTCAAAAATACTCCACAATTAGTTATCAATGTGGTAGAGACACCTAGGTGTCTCCACCTTCGATTATTCAATGAATACTTTAAATAAGGTCATGAAACTTTGTGTAGTAGTTAAACTAAATATAATGGAGGGTTTATGTAAATAGTGGATGTTTAAAATACCCATTATATTCAGTGTAATAATAAATTACCTAAATTATTGCGCGTTGGAACCATTCTAACTTAGACCGCCCCTGCCGCTCGGCCCCCCGACTCATCCCCGCTTTGGCCTAGTATTATATATCTATTCTGCGTCTTTGGCTTAGCCTAGCATAAGCAATTAAATACATCCATTTTAATAAAAAATAAGTAATATTTACTTATTTAAAGATAAGCGCTGTGACGCATATTTTTATAATGGTTTGTATTTTATAAGATCTCTAGATAATTTAACCATGCCCAATAGAAATTAAATGAACCGTCATTTGTTTTTGTCAAAGAAGGTAGCAAGTTCCGTTCGATTCATATTGTCTGGTAACGCAAGGAGTCTTGTGGAAAGGGCCAAAACGTGCGTACTAAGACTAACAGAACGATTATTATCGTTTCATCAGAACTATAATAAATCGGCCCAAATTGCTAGTAGGTATGTGGCTGATTTTAAACAATGATGTAATAGTCATATCATGCATTATTGAAAACATTGTTAAATTAAGCAAAGGGTCAGATTCTCGACTCTCATTGGGTCTTTAATATGACACGGATAGCAGGGGGTGGAGCTTAACATTTCACTTAAGCATGCGCAGTGTGATTTCCGACAGCCATCTTTCTTTATCCCCCCCCTCAAATCCGTGATCTATTATCTGGTCATCTGTATATATCAAAAAAGTTTAAAACCAGCCCCGTATTGTATAACTCAATCGTAATCGATGAATGGGCTTCATTTGGTCATTTCTGGTTGTGTTAAATCCTCATCCATCGGTATTATGGTCCCTTAGCCGGAGAACTGAATAGACAAAACATTGACTATCTATAATAATGAGAGATAGTGAGAAATTACTAATTAATGAATAAATGGATGGAGATGTTACACACTGCCAACTTGCCGGAAATGACGAAATGAAGCCGGTTCATTGATTACGATTGGCTTAGACGGTAGCCCCGCAGTTCCGTCAAATGCCCATTGCTTTCCCACTGCTGGGGCACGAACCTTCTCTCAAAGAGAGAGAATGTAGGAGTCGAGTGAATAGGTATCTTCTAGGCAAGCATGTACCATCGTAGACCGCGTCGTCACTTCCCATCAGGTGAGATTGCTATTTAGCTATAAAAGACAGGACATGATCCACCACTATATAGGTAAATCTAGGATTTCATTAGGTGGTAGGACTTTTCTGCAAAGTTCGTCTAGGTAGGTACCACCGCTTTGCCAGGTATTCTGCCGCCAAGCAGTAGTGTGCAAGTACTACTGTGTTCGGGTTTGAAGGGCATTGTAGCTAGTGAAATTACTGGGCAAATGAGACTTTACGAACTAATCATAGTCTAGAAATCTTATTTAGAATATGTGATGTCTCAGGATGACGTGCGCAGTGCGCTGCTAGTGTCACGCGAAACTTTAATTTAGAGTTCCCAGTGACACTGCCATCTGTTATGGGCGTTGGGCGGCCGTGTCGCGAACGAGCAGGCTGGTCATGACCTGGATGACTTATGTTCTTACACATATTTTTGTGATTCTTGAACATGCAGGTTTTCCTTCATGGTTGTAAGAGCGAGTGCACCCCCCACTCGGTAGACCGACGATCTAGTAAAAACCGTGGGGAGCCGATGGATGCAGGAGGCGAGCAGCCGCTCAAGGTGGCGCGCTCTGGGGGAGGCCTATATTCAGCAGTGGACAACACCAGGCTGTTGATGATGATGATGAAAGTCGCACGAGTTACTGCTAAGCCACACTTGCTTTTACTCCAAAATCAGCTTTATGATGAACCATTCTACATCAGGAGAGCTATTACTTATTGTTATACCTTGTGTTATTTTTTTTTATTGTTAATGGGTTAGCGTTTGGCCACATCTCACCTGATGGTAAGTGTAGCTGAAATCTAAGATGGGACACGCTTACCCAAGAGATACCTATTCACTCTGCTCTTGAATACGCCTAGATTGTATGTGGAAGGAAATACCGTTCCGGGAAGCAAGGTCTATTCCTTAGATGTACGGATTATTAACGAACTTCCGAAGCGATTTGTGCGAACATGGGGCACGTTAACGACATAATGATGGAAGGCTTCACCACGTCTAGTTGTTCTATGACATATATGTTAATACCAAATTGAAAGAAAGGCTAGTGTCAACTGATCCTAAATAGCCGATGATGCAGCCACACTCGCTCTTACTCAAAACCAGTTTTATGATGATCCATTCGTCATTAGAAGAGTTATATAACTAAATCTTTCTTTCAATTTCGTACTATCACAGGATCCTAAATAGCCGTTGATGCATTATTTCAATCAGACACAAATAGATCTTCCATCATGCATGTTTCCCAGTATTCATAGCTGCTTGTCCATCAACACTTTAAGATGATGTACTCGAAACTCCTAAGACATAGCGTCACCGTTCCACTTCTCACTAAAATCATTGGCAGTCTTCGAAGAAGCACGCCAGAGATTTCGAAGCAAATTGTCCTGTCCACTAGGTATTTATATGTCACCAGATAAGGTATTATTGTTAGACACCATGTGGAGTTTAAGTTATAGTAATGGCTGCTCATTTACAAGCTTGGAGGTCACTTGGGTGGCTCGATATTCTCGGTTTAGATAAATTATGTAGCTTACAACATGCTCTGCCGGCTTCCAGTTAATAGGAGTTCTGTGGTGGTAATAAATTCAGTGAGTGTAGCTGCATGTGTAGACTAGGTTGTAGGTTTTCTTTCGGGGCTTGATTGGTATAAATTATCTTTAAGTATGAATTACTTTGTAATCAATGGTAATTTATTTCCGCTTTACTAGTGAACACTGCATAACAGTCAAATTGATACACAGTGTTTTCTTTGCCAATTTCAAACTCTATAAAGAGAGACAATACATAAAATGTGTATTCACCCGCTACACAATATTTATTACTACCTTTTAACTAATATTTACCCGTTCAAAAATTTATAAAAAACCGTGTATAACCTCAAATATAAGATAAAAAAAAATCATAATGTGGTCTTGCTGGGTGTAAGTGTTCATTTATTTGCAAAATTTCATGGAAATTTGTTTATTCTGTAAACCTATGTCAGTGCGGGTACAGCCCGCGTAAGGGCCGCTACACACCTTCAGTTTTAACTGCGTCAGACTGTAATACAGCCCACACGTTCTGTGGTAAAGCTGATGAAACTGCGTAGTGTTTCTACATAACAAACTGTCAGTTTTAACTCTCAGTTTAAATAAGAAGACGTCGTAATTTATGTTAAACCCATATATTTTGTCGACAGGAGTGAGATGGTGTCGCGACGGTGGTAGAGGCTCGAAGGGCGGCCGGATGCGGCCCGCGCGTGCCCGTCCGTCCGCCGCCTCCGTCACTTAGCGCCGCCCGCGCCCTCGCCGCGCTGCGACTATGCGCATGGCAAGCGCCCTGCCCACTCTGCTCGCGGTAAGTACACTGAAAAAATATACTATGCGCCATAGAAATAAGCGTAATTCCTCTAAGCTATGCGCATTACGCATGGACAGCTCCCTGCTCACGGTATTGAGAACAAACGATTTTTTTGCAAACATCCCAAATCTGTTACCTATTAGGCTGTATCTCAGGAACCCCAAACCAAGGTGATACGTTGGTAAATATTTACGTATGTATACCAAATTGACATTAAAATATGGCAAATGCACTGGGCAATTTTTTTCATGGCAACTAGTAAGTAAGTAGGTACACTAGATTGATGTATGTACAATTGTACAATGTGCATACATTACACAAAGCATTCTTTCTTCCCATTCTGCCCGCGGTCAGTTCTTTTTTATGTTTGTCGCCTTATTTAAATAAATATCAAGATGGTGAAATTTGATCAATATTGGTTTAGCGATTTGGTTTTGTAATCAAAATAACTGGCGAAAAATATATAGGGTAAATAATTGGTATAGGCGATTGAAGTCAGTTTAAATTCTTTTTAAAATGATATTTGGTGTAAATTTACACTCGCAAATAATAATCTGTAAGATCTTACCCACCCTGACTTTCAGTCATTACCCGTATAGCAAATTTTCAAAGAAATGTACCACGTCATTGGCAACAAAGGCCGGATATCCGGCACCGGATACGCTGAAGATTTCATGAGTCACAAGCATGTTCAATTCCTCACGGATCATTGATGCTTGCTCGTTCAAATAATTACTGAGATAAGATTTCATCGCCCCTGTTCCCTAAACTTTATATGTACAGTCAGATTATAATCTATGCTTGTACGTCTTGATTTTTTAGAAAATATGTTTCGTTTTCTAGTTACATCTATTTTTCTTCGTCATAATTTTGACCCCTAAATTCGTAACTTTAGGTGGCTATAAATACGAATATCTTGTAATAACTTAAAAAAGGAAGTCGTACGAGCATAATTTTTTACTGGGTAGACAACGTGTAAAAAAATCATCCAAATCGGGTAACATTTAAAGGTGGAAAACCGTTGGTATTTTTTGTATGGTATACGCTTCTTTTAACCCTTAATCAGACTGGCAAAGGAAACTTTTCGCGCGGAATACTTTCCGGTTAATTTCCGCAGGAAAACAGACAAACTTCATTGAACCCGTGAACCTCATAAAGTACAAAATGCGACATACGCCTGCCTCTTTATCTAACCTATAGGTTAGTTAAATTAGGTTTTAATTACTAAATAATGGTAATTCTCATTTACTAGTCGTTTTTAGTCATATTTCTTGGTATAAACAAATCGTGGGGGTAAGTTACCTATCATATCAAACATTCCTGACAAGAAATGCCAACATCGAATGCTCAACAAAGCGCGGCTACACAATCCTTATCTCATCATCATCATCATCATCATCATCATCATCATCATCATCAACAGCCTGAAGAGTAGACGTCTGAACATAGGCCTCCCCCACAGAGCACCACTTTGAGCAGCTGCTTGCCTCCTGCATCCATAGACTTAGACCTTAGGTTGTTACTTGGGAGTCAAATTTTTTCAGAAGATTTACTCGGTGATGCTGTAAAGGTCGGTAAAGACCAACAACATCAGCGGTGAAATGAAATGAATGATGTCGCGTTTTGTAGCGGATGTGTCCTTTTTGTCAACTCGTAGACAAAGCTACAACATAAAAGAAAGTATGAGCTAAAACTTTGCGTAGGTACACGAAGTACAATACTTATCTATCAGTTATATTGTCAGTATATCAATGTTGATGTATATCAATGATAACAAAACACTAATACAATCATTGTTAATGTATTGTTTCTAAAACAACTTTTGCAAAAAAAAAAGCTTTATTTAAGATTTCTTCTTTTTAGCTAAATTCGTCGCTCGTATGACTTTTTTTTTTTTATTTGATTGAATGACGTGACGAGCAAGTCGTTTACCTGATGGTAAGTGACACGGCCGCCCATAACAGTTGCAGTGTCACCCGGAACTTTAAAACAATAAAGTTTCGCGTGACACTGCACTGCGCACGTCATCCTGAGACATCACCCAGTGTAGTAATCAGATTACTAGACTGAGTGATCAGATCATAAAGTCTCATTTGCCCCGTAATTTCACTAGCTACAATGCCCTACAAACCGGAACACAGTAGTGCTTGCACACTACTGCTTGGCGGCAGAATAACTGGCAAAGCGAATGACTAAAGGTCCTATCTCACTTTTGGCTGTTTTGAGTTAGGACCGCTATGTTAGTCAACGCGAAATTCTCTATCCATCTGACTAATCGTTGTACCTCTTAACATTTTGGATCACAAGATAATGATATCTGTTCAGGAGTCGTATCTATAATTGGCACCGAAAAAATTAACTAAGTGGCGTAAATCACTTAGGACCCTGGACTGCTATATAAATATGCTAGACTTGCGAGGAACGAAAATATCTGAAAGTTAGAAATGTCAAAACCTTAACGTGTTTTCTGAACAATGGACAAAAATGAGATAGGACCTTTAGTCATACGAGCGACGAATTTAGCTAATTTTAAATTTAGATCGGCCTCCGTTGGACCATAGACAGATAGATAGTTAGACAGATAGTAGGTTGGTTGGTTGGCGTTAGCTGGTTGGTGCGTGTGCACCATGCACTATGAAGAATCTTACGATATAGTTCGGTTCGGTCGAGGTTGCTACGAATTTTAGCCCCTACATCTTATTTTATTTACTTCTATAACTTATCTTTTATTTATTGTGATAAAACTTGATACCTGTAAGGTAAGCACGGCCGGTAGACAAAACTGTCTTTCCCCTGTTTTACTCCAAGCAAGTATGAAGAAAGTGACATAAAATGGGGAAAGACATTTTTCTCTACTATCCGTGCTTACCCAGCTGTAATGTATTTAAATGTTATTTAAGTTACCTAATTATTGTTCAAGTAGCCAGGATTAGCGTCACGCGTTTTCACAAGAAAACATTTTCGCGCGCTAATGTTACTTATCAACGAAAAATGATGAATCATCGTGCTATGCCTTTTTCGGCGTAGTAATATTATTATCTGTAATATCGTCGTCGCGACGGAGAATCAGCGAAAATCCGATCACATTCCAATAAAGTGCGGTTACGATACGAAGCGATCGCGACAAACGCGCTTTGCTCGGGGCAGTATGGCACAGAGCATAGCCAACACTAGTCGTCTACGAAAAAAAGCTGTAGCTCTATGACAGAAAAGCGCGCGTGTTCGTGTTCGTAATTCAAATGTTTCAGTTTCTCTTTTCGCGTGTTAAGTTCTAAAACGAACATGATGTGGCAACGTTGTTTTGTGTTATAGCATTTTCAAATGGACTTTGTGCTGACCTCAAATTTTATGTATGATTTATTCAAGTCCTTGGACAAAATTATTTTTGCTCATGGCAATTAACATGGTGAGTAGTTAATTATTATTTTATGTCCCTGTTATACTTATATAAAGTGCCATTAATATTCCTCTACGTTAATAATCGACGTTATAAGGTGTGGGAATTTTAATCGTTGTTTTATTTATTGAAATGCTTAATTTAACTGGCAATGAAAATTCAATACCTACTTTTAAAAAATATTTTAATGAATGACGTGAAGAGCTAGTTAGTTCATAAAATCTCATTTGTCCAGTAACTTCACTAGCACTGCCCTGCAAATTTCAAACCGGAACACAGTAGTGCTTGCACACTACTAATTGGCATCAGAATAACTGGCTAGACGAACTTTGCAATAAAATCCTACCATCTAATATTATATGGGTAAACTATGAAATTAAACCAATTTATTAATAACCCCACACGTCTAGAAATAATATTATAATGCGTCAACATTATATAATTATGCATCAACTAGCGGTCCGCCCCGGCTTCGCACGGGGTATTATATTATCGGTGGCACGGGTATAGTTTGCGCAGCGCACGCAATGTAAAGAATATTTTAGGTAACTTTTTTACACCTTGGGTCACATTATTGGAGTTTTAGTAAGGATCCCTAATTTTTTGAAAATATAATATTGCCTATGTCACCCGGGGATAGTGTAGCTTGTCCAACAGTGAAAGAATTTTTCAAATCGGTTCACTAGTTTCGGAGCCTATTCAATGCAAACAAACAAACAATCAATTCTTTCCTCTTTATAATATTGGTATAGATAATCATAATATCATTATTAACGAATTTCGCGACATTGGTTTGGATTTAAATTTTTCTAAATGCGAACTTTTTGTTTGCGATACTTGTCCTGATAAAGATTTGGTTTTTGAAAAGTTTAATAGTCTTGCTCCGAATATCAAATTAGTAGACAAGCGTTCTCTTCGCCTTTTGGGTTCGCCGATTCTGGATGAGTCTATCTCACCTTTTGTAGAAGAAAAAATTCAAAAGTTCAATAACGCATCAGACAGGTTACTCAAAATTAACGCCCACATGGCTTTTACAATTATTCGTTTTTGTCTATTTGTCCCTAAATTTACTTATATTTTACGATGTTGTCAACTGTGGAAACACAGTGAGCTCCTTATGGGCTTAGACAGCATTGTAAAAAACACTCTGGTTTCGGTCTTGAATGTTGATATGGATGACAGGACGTGGTCGCAAGCCTCTCTACCTGTGCGCTTAGGAGGTTTAGGGATACGCAAAATTTCGAGTGTTGCATTACCGGCATTTTTGTCCTCTGTACATGGTACACATAAATTAATAGAAAAAATTCTTGCTCCATCTTTAGGTACTTTCGAAGTAGCCCATTTGTCTGAGGCCAAGAATGCCTGGGGGTTGGCTAGTCCAAATTCTGATTTCCCGGTGGTACTTTCCTCACAGAGGCTGTGGGACCGACCGCTCTGCGAACTAGCACGGAAAAATCTTTTAGATACGTGTCCTAGCGTCGCTGATCGTGCTCGGCTTCTCGCAGTCTCTGTGTGGGAGTCAGGACTTTGGTTACAGGCCATGCCTTCTTTCAACACTGGTAACCTTTTAGATCCGACTACTTTTCGTTTAGCTATCAGCTTACGTTTGGGCGCAAGATGCTGTGTGGCCCATCACTGCCAGTGCGGTACCGCAGTTGACCAGCTCGGTCATCACGGTCTCTCGTGTTCAAAAAGCGCTGGTCGAATTTCGCGCCACGCTAGTCTTAATGACATCATTCGCCGGGCTTTTACCACCGCCAATGTTGCAGCCATTCTCGAACCGAATGGTCTCATGCGTGACGATGGTAAAAGACCCGACGGAATGACTCTGGTTCCCTGGAAGATGGGGCGGCCTTTAGTGTGGGACGCTACTTGCGTCGATACTATGGCGCCGTCACACCTTCCCGAGACACACGTTAGGGCCGGCGCCGCGGCTAATTCTGCTGAGCAGCTAAAACGGCGCAAATATAGTAATCTCGGTAGCGGTTACATATTTGAGCCGTTTGGTGTTGAGACCCTGGGTCCGTGGGGACCGGGAGCTCATCGCGTTTTCCAAAGTCTATCAGAGCGCCTGGTCGATGCGACG
The DNA here is from genome assembly GCA_910589525.2 of Ennomos quercinarius. Lineage (NCBI taxonomy): Eukaryota > Metazoa > Arthropoda > Insecta > Lepidoptera > Geometridae > Ennomos > Ennomos quercinarius. The sequence goes on along the minus strand of OU342504.1, from coordinate 14,711,608 downwards.
CGTGACCAAAATGCTGGCACTTATTTGGCCCAACGCATCAGCATTGCAATTCAACGTGGCAATGCGGCCAGCATGTTGGGTACGCTACCTACCGGTAGTGGGCTGGAGCACTTGGACTGTCTATAGGCCATCGCGGCTATTATACAGTCCAAAGTGTTCTTTGTAGTAGGTAGTGTAGCTAGTTTAGTTTAGTTTAGCTTAGTATAGTTTAGTTTAGTTTAGTTTTTATTATTGTAGTAGTTAGCTTGAGTAATAAAGGCAATTTGCCCGTTTAAAAAAAAAAACTTTAGAAAAAAAAAAAAAAAAAAAAAAAAGTATAGATAATTACAAAGTTATTTTAAACGCACCTTATTAGCCACCCATCCTAAAATAAAGTGTACATATACTTGCCTACGTTTCAACAAATATGTTATGCAAAACGTACAAGATAACTTGGAGTGTAATACCAATATCAATTTCATGCATATTGCTTCGCTCGTCATGGAAATACTTACGAAAATCTGGAGCTCAGTAAACGCAAACATTAAACAATTTCCTATTCAATATCGCAACGTTACGCGGAAGTTTTAACGAAAACTTTAACAGCGTGCTAAAATAGCATTACTTTGGTTTTGGGGTTAACTTAAGCATTCTCGCTGGGCTTTACCAATCTCTAATACGACTCTACGCTACGAAGATAATTTAGGTCGAGGATATTTTTTCCGTATTTTGTTTGAGAGCTCTATAGATTTTTGTTATTATTGACTAGCCTGCACCAATGACTTATCTAGTAAGTTAAGTAAGCCGTCGGTCCCGGTTGTCATAAGAACATCTATGGCAATCGTTACGAGTAGTCAGACGCCTGATAGAATCTGATGCCTGACCATCCCTGTTACTGGTTCCTCATGGGTTGCGAGGTCAGATGGCAGTCGCTCGTGTAATTCTGGTAGCTCGCCGCTACAGCTTAGATTGGGAGCCGACCCCAATAACAAATAGGAAAAAGCAAAAAGGATGATGATTGACTAGGCCAGTGTTTAACCACAATCTCACCTGATGGAAAGCGATGATGCGGTCGAAGGTGTAGCACGCTTGTCTAGTTAATTACCTATTCACTCTTGACTTGAACAACCCCGGTAGAATGCCCTTCATAATGTCAATAAAAATATTTAACAAGTTCCCTGAAGTATATAAAAATCGTATAAAAAACATTCAGTTTATAAAAAACGTGAAAGTTTTTTTTACCAATAAGTGTTACTACTCCATCCAGGATTATCTTACTGACAAATTTTAATGTAATATATAAATGAATCCTTGCATGTAATTAATTAATAACAAATAATTATAATAATTTTATTAATTCTATTATTTTGATAATGACACCCAGACACAGAACAAACATCGATGTTCATCACACAAATGTTTGTCCCGAGTAGGAATTGAACCCACAACCTACAGATCAGAATGCAGAGCTACTACCAACTGAGCTATCAGGCCAGTCATCCTTAATCAATTCCAATCATTTTATTTTATTCCAGAATAAAATAAATATTTAACGGGGCTCCCATACAACAAACGTGCTTTTTTGCTTGTTTGCTCGTTTTTATAGATAATGTTACGGAACCCTTTATGTACGATTAAGTTAACGTTTGACTGCAACGCACCTGATGTTAAGCGACGATGCAGTCGAAGGTGTAGCTCATAGCCGTATGAGGAACCTATTCACTCTAATCTTAAACCTGATAATACGACCATGTCATCATCATCATCATCAACAGCCTGAAGACGTCCACTGCTGAACATAGGCCTCCCCCAGAGCGCGCCACCTTGAGCGGCTGCACGCCTCCTGCATCTATCGGCTCCCCGCGGCTTTCACCAGATCGTCGATCCACCGAGTGGGGGGCCGGCCTACGCTGCGTCTTCCGATTCGTAGTCGCCACTCGAGAACCTTTCTTCCCCATCGGTTGTCAGTTCTACGAGCGATGTGGCCTGCCCATTGCCACTTCAACTTACTAATTCTAAGAGCTATATCGGTCGCTTTAGTTCTCTTGCGGATCTCCTCGTTCCGCAACTTATCTCGCAGGGAAACACCCAGCATAGCTCCCATACGACCATGTGATTTTTGATAATTATACCTAAAACATTATTATTTGTGAAAGTTCTCTAATAGGCGTGTAAAAAGTGTATCTCCGACGAAAGTGTCCTGGCTCCTACAGCACGAGTTTCGAGCCTAGTGTAGGAACCAGGTGTTCTAACCTCCATTATATAATTTTGCCTTTTTATAAATAAATGTTTTTTATATTATTTTTTTTTTTTCAAATCTTAAACAGACCCAAATTACATTTATCAAGAAACAAGGAAGTAAAAATGTATAATAGGAAACGTAAATAGGAGCATTTATTACATTGGCTTGTTTTAGGTGCTCATATAAAAGCCTCATTCGCTATCACGAAAAGTATTTTTACCTACTATTCAGGCATTTAGATAAAAAAAAAAATAGCCTTGGTCCTCCATGCAAATGGGACTATGGAGGTTTTTACGTATTTTTGTTAGTTTTTTTTAAAAATTAACGAAATAAAACCTTTAAAAACCATAATCAAAGTCAAAGCAGAGTTAGTAGATACAGGTACTGGCAGTAAATAATGTAAATCGAGCTCTACGAAGCTGATACTATAGCGTCCTTTATAATGATTGACAAACAAGCAAAATACTGCCCGCCTGATAGAAAGCGCGCCGTAGCCTATTCGAATCAACACATAAGGGCGTTGCCGATGCGTTGCCAGTTCAGTAAGACTTTATTATGATAACCTTTTTAGAAGACTACTGAAACATCGTGGTTCATTTAGAGCACTTGGGCGATTCACACCGCGGTGTGAACCTAGCGCGGTGTGGAACGCCCCATTCCCCACCCGGGGGAAGATTATTCCACATCTTGCAAGTAGAGTGGTAAGAATGAACGCATGACGCGTGTCGTGCGTGATTTCCATTTTTGCACGTGGATGAGCTTTTTGATGGTGGCGAGACATACCGTGTTAGAAAGCCGGGGTTAATAACAAAAGCTCTTCAGAGCATTCCCCAAAACCAGAAAAAGCAAAAATGCAAAGAAGTAAAGACAATACAAAGATAACCAATATCTCTTCGGAGTTCTAGTGGTAACTTTTTGGCGAGCTTGGAATCATCAATGATTTTAGTGGCCTCTTTAGTTCGATTTGTGGTTAATTTTATTATTTATATATACCGGTGAACAATTTGTACATAGATCTGGCATACCTAACACTTCGTTGAATATTATCGAAACATGCGTAATGGGTAGCATTAGACGCACTCGCTGCTAGATCTTTGCACGCTCGAAATACCGAGGGCATTCACAAATATCTATACCATGGATTATATGGATCACGTTACGAGTACCTAAGGTCAATGTATCGATGCATTGCATATTAGGGATGTACACTGAAACAGATACGGATCCGGGTAAAGTTCGAAGGGTTCCGGTCAAATAGCTCCAAGGCCTCCAAGTAAGGTTGTCTGGTCGAATCTGGAACCTTATACTTAGATGATGCCAGTTAATATCGTGGAACTTTCCATAGGGTCCACTCTTCCAGTGGACGTAGCCTTCTCGATCCTCTCATCCCGGCAACGGCCCTAGCCGAGGCTCGCACCCCAGGGGTGCCCTTGTGCTAGTTGCCTCCCACTTTTGACGGTTGGGCACCTTAAGCGTCTGCCCTCCCGCCCGGTGACGCTGTAAAGGTCGGTAGAGACCAACAACATTAGCCCGTTCAAAAAAAAAAAATTAATATCGTGGAGAAAGTGATTTAACATAAACACACACACACACACACACACACATATATTACACACATATACACACATACACAACACACACACACACATATTTTTATATTCTACTATCTACTGTTTACTCGTGACCACGGCTAAGGCAATTTGGTAGAAATGTTGAGGTAAATAAAAATATTTATTTTGATAGCGCGATTAATTAGAATATTGCTGGAAACCAATACAGTAAAATCAGGCTTTTGATTTTTTTTGGCACAGAAACATGTGGTACCGACTTAATTATAAGCATTGATTACTACACATAATAAATGCTTATAATTAAGTAGGTATCACAAGTTTCTGTACCGAAAAGAAACAAAAACAAAATTCACAATCTTTTATCGATTCGATTAATATTAAGTATTTTGCAAAGATTACCAACTTTGATGGCATTATCTTCATCCACAAGATTCTCAAGACTGTTGATAATTAGCTGTAAATTAATAAATGACTCTTCTCACATATAATTAAAATTTGTAAATAAATGTCGTATTAGCAGTGCGCGCTGTCAAATGGATAATTTATATTTCCTACAGATAGCAACATGAAATCCGGATTTTGTTTTAACATACAACTTGAGTGCAGTGGCCGGATATCCGTCCATTACTAATCAACCTATTCAAAAAGATACATTATAATTGTTTTAAAAATCGATGCTACATTGTTTTGGTTTTGAGCGTGATAAAGAACGGGACAGCGTTATCGAAATCGAAATCGATAATTAATCGAGTTTTTATTGTTCATTGACTAATTTAGAGCGATTTGTTGTCGTCAGTATTATTATTAATCAGTAAAACCGTGACTTTATTCTGTGACATTGTTCATATTTTGTCCGTAATAATACAGATTATTTATGCAAATTATTATTATTATTTTCTGTGAAAATTATAGCCGTTTTGTTTATTAATTTTTTAACCTGTAAACTGGGTGTAATTAAATTCATTAGCATCGTTTAAAACTAGGTACCTACTCCTGATACCGGTCACGTGTGGACCAAAGTTCGTTTTGGTATTTCGTATTTATAATAACTCCAAAAATGGGATTACTTACATAATCAACTGCTACAGTAAAAAATTAAATTAAAATAAATAAGTAACGATTTTAATTATTACTTACAAGGTATAAACTTTAACAAGTATTAAAAAAAAACTACATCCGTGCCAACTAGGTTAGGCACTGCGGCAATGTTCATAATTCTCTATTAAAAATATTTTGATCTGCACTCTTTACTCAAATTATGTCAACGAATTCAATTGCGCCCTGCATAGATCAAGAGATACAGCAGTTTACCTATAGGGCGGACAAATAGACAGACAGACACCGCAGTCTTAGATTAGGATCCCGATTACTTTTAGGGTACAGAACCCTAAAAAACTGACCAGTTCAAAACTAATAAATAGATAAAGGCAGTCCGTTTTATGAGATGAACTTTATTTACGAACAAAATAAAACTGAATCCGTCACTGGCAATGGAAAGAAAAAAAGTGGTCCTAAATAAATATCAATTTCTCTTCGAACAAGTGGTTCTTGATCTTTTGCCGTTCGTTTCAGGGCAAGTTTTGCGTACAGATAATAATAATACTATACCTACGTAGCACAAAAATGGAATAGCTATAGTAGCAGAAAATAGAAAATTAGTTTTTTTTTATTAATTGATACTGAGTTTATTAACTGACAGACAACGGACCGCAGCTAGACCTACAGACCGTTCACCGTAACATTTCCCCTGATGTACTTATATTATTATTTAAAATATGCAAGTAAAACATATTAATCTCTGGTGAGTACATACAAGTTTAGATAATTCTTACATATTACTTTACATAACGCTTACATATACTTTACATGGGGGGCCGGCCTACGCTGCGTCTTTCGGTTCGTGGTCGCCACTCGAGAACCTTTCTTCCCCATCGGTTCTCAGTTCTACAAACTATGTAGCCTGCCCACTGCCACTTCAACTTGCTAATTCTCAAATTCCTCTATAGATATAGAATTCTTTAATGCGTCTCCAAAATGAAATTTGAAATTTACGCGAAATCTTCGCGTAAATTTCAAATTTCATTGTCCAACGCAGATACAAAAAAAAATGAAAAACTGTACCACTCATGCTATAACGAGATTGCAAACTACATTATTATATCCGACATCATCGTTAGTTATCGCGATAACATAAAAAAAACAGCTAAAGGGATGGGAACATGACTGCGGACCAATTGCAAGCTGGTGAAAACTGGTCCGAACTGAAAAAGATTTATCGCCGAGGACCAATTTAGTTACAATGCCAATGTCACGAACTATAGGAAAGGTTGGCCTGCTGGCTTGAGAAACAGAATACGTCGGGTTTCATTTTCATAAAAAAATATATATTATTGTGGACATGTCGTATAGCACCACCTAGTCTCAAACTATGGAAAGCTTTTAGCTACTGTCGGGACCAGATAACTGACTAACTATTTAAATTTAACCAACTTTAACTATTTATTTGTAAATACATACTTATAATACAACTAGTGGCTCCCCCCGGCTTCGCACGGGTACAATAGTTTTCGCAGCGCACGCGATGTAAAGAATATTTTAGATTTTTTTTACACCTTGGGTTACATTATTGGAGTTTTAGTAAGGATCCCTCATTTTTTTGAATATATAATATAGCCTATGTCACCTGGGGATAGTGTAGCTTCCCAACAGTGAAAGAATTTTGCAAATCGGTGCAGTAGTTTCGGAGCCTATTCAATGCAAACAAACATACAAACAATCAAATCTTTTCTCTTTATAATATTGTTATAGATTATAGTATAAATAATTATTATAGATATATACCCAGACACAGAACAAAAGTCGGTGTTCATTACATAAATCTTTACCATAGGATTCCTAGCCTAGGTTTGTGAATTCAAATCAGAACTTACAGTTCTGAGCAGGAGGCAGAGCTGATGCCAACTGCGCTGTGAGTGTATTTAAATAAATACAATATAAATGAATAAATGAAAAATTTGTCGCTGTCACAATATTCGAAAATCATATCTTTTTGCCTATTTTCACTCTCCTTATTCCTACCCTTCTCTATTTGTTCAGGACTTAGTCACTTAGCGACCACACCACCTCGCTCCTTGCCCTCCTCCCTCCTTACTCCTTAAATCAGCTCTTTACCTGGAATAGGTATTCATTTTTTTGACTGGCCTGATAGCTCAGTTGGTAGTAGCTCTGCCTTCTGAACTGTAGGTTGTGGGTTCGATTCCCACTCAGGACAAATATTTGTGTGATGAACATAGGTGTTTGTTCTGTGTCTGGGTGTTATATTGTATTCTATGTATGTATTTACAGACAAAAGTATTTAAATATTGTATCAGTTATCTGGTTCCCATAGTACAAGCTTTGCTTAGTTTGGGGCTAGATGGCGCTATGTGAAATGTCTACACATAATATGTATTATTTTATTTATTAATTATTTATTTATTCAATTCAGCTGTTACACGCTTAAACTGTTATTTTCTGGAAATTTAACTACTTTGTTAGTTTTTTCAATAAAATTAGTTGTTTATATTATTATTCAGCTACTTAATATTAACTATTATGATGATCGAACCTAAAATGTATTTTAGTATCTATCATAAAATAAGTGGGTAAATTATCCACGAAATAATTTAGAACTTCTCCTCCGTAACTTTCTCGTGATAAATATTTAAAATGCTAAATTAGCACTCAAAGCTGCACTCAAATTGATAAGTTCGACGGATTTTTAACAAATCGAATCGCCCAGAGGTTCCTCTTAATGGTCCATAAACACGCTATAAAAATTATAAATTATCTGTTTTATTATTATTATCTACGGAAATAAAAACAAATATGAAGTTTAGGGCTTTACACGTCGAAAACTGGGTCAATGTAATCAAAAATAAATTAACGATTAGTGTACCTAATAATTATTTATCTAACAGATAATTTATTGGTAAGGTATATAAAACCGTTAATTACAGTTAAAATCAAAGCAAATTATATGTATCTTTAATTAATTTAGAAGCATCATTGTCAGTAATACCTATAATAACTATAATTTAAAATAATCATTGTCTTTTGCGAGGTTTACTGGTTCTAGATATATAAAACCTTGTAAAACTTGTTTAGAAATAAAAAAAATAACAATAATACTGTATAATACAAAATACCTACCCGTAAAATATTCTGACCAGTAATAACTCTTTAACTCAATAAAGAATTATTGGTCGTAATCTTTTTCGCTTTGGACGAATAAATCTTTGTTTCAACGCGTTTTATCAATTTATACTGTAGCTGCTTTTAGCCTATCTAAAGTATGCCTCGAAGTGGTTTGTTAGTAGATACAGACAGACACACTTCGCAATCCATTTGAGTTGTGTCTTGTATACGATCGGAAATAAGAATGTGATTAATAACTAGGTACCTACATTATTTATATCTAATTTTGCGTATAAAAAATGTTTTTATTATTTTTTTACTTAAGGCCGAATATTCAATAAAGGTTAGAAGGCTAGATAAAGGTTATCCGACTGATAAATTATAAATTGACTAAAACAACACCAAATAAACAGTGTTATTTAGTATTCGGTTTACAAAATTCACTATATTTTCACCGTCTTTTCTTTTCCAATAAATAACTTTTCTCTATTTGTTGAAAATCCGCGCCATACTATTTTATTTAATCATTTTTTATTATTACGAGTACTAGTTTTAACTGTTATTTTCTGGTTTTCCAGCTGGTAAAACTAAAATGATAAGTTATATTTATTAGAAAATTGTTGTATTTTTACCGTATTATAAATTCTTTCCAAATAATAGTAAAAACACCACGTAACTTTTACCTATTGCCTTCAAGATAAACTTCAAACCAATAACAAAAGATAAACGTTAAAGTTCTGAGAAGACGATCGGCGCAGACGAGATGATAATCACTACAAACAATGCCAACATCAATCTTGAATATCGATTCACGTTCATTTATCGATTAAACGGATAATCGAGTATCAACGCGGTAAATTAGGGTTAACACACAACAGTCAATCTTTACTGCGTCATAATATTGAGATTCGATTAGCATGCCGTTAGGGCGGGCAGACGAGCAACTTTTTAGATAGACTGCAAAATAGTTAAAATTGCCGATTGGTTGTACTGTATTGTGTCAACCCTTTTGCTACGTGTGCTGCCGGAAATCAATCGAAACGACCGCAAAAATCCAATAATTGCCTTCTTTGATTATCTAATCATAATATTATCTAATTCTAATCAACAACAACAATTGATAATTATCAACAAAATTGTTGTGAACTCTCCACAAAGTCACTAAACAAGAGTTGAAGTCAAGTACCCCTACAGCTATCTTCTACAGCTACCTTGCAAGTATCATTGTTTGTCGTCCTGACTGTATGGCCCGGTTTGCGGATAAGACCATTTCTCCCCGTGGGTGCCGTAAGAACCTGCTAAAGGAATATCTAGGGAATGGGCAGCAGCGTTTTATTCGGTACATTAAAATCTTCTGCGATCACCAAGCCGCCTGCCAAGCGTAATGATTACGGCAAATCCCTCCCTATGATACGTCTAAAGTGGCGTTTTATCGGGGAGGCTTTGTTCAGCAGTAGACGTCTTCCGGCTGTTGATGTAAGTGTAAGACATTAAATAAATAAATAAATATTTGTGAACATTTCACACAGCGCCATCTAGCCCCAAACTAAGCAAAGCTTGTACTATGGGAACCAAACAACTGATAGAATACTCGTATATTTTTGTTTGTAAATACATACATAAAATACAATATAACACCCAGACACAGAACAAATACCTCTGTTCATCATACAAATGTTTGTCCTGGGTAGGAATCCAACACACAACCATTAAAGAGTATAAGCAGGCGCTTTAGTGACACCATTTATTTTTCAATGCTGCTGGTTCGAAACGTTTTGACAGCACAGTGGCAGTAAATAGCAGCAAATAAAATTACAATCAAGGTGGCTCCTTCGCTGATTTTTAACTGCAATTGCAATCGCTGCGCAGTTAAAATGTTGCTCGTCTAATTGTAACAATTATAATGTACCTAACACAATTGTTTTTCTCCGTGAAGTGGTGTCTTGACTAATTTGTTCGCATACACGTGGTATTTATGGATATAATTTGTATGGAAATCCATTGTTGTGCGACAATTAATATTGTTGTATGACGGTCCAGACGATCATTAAAGTTATTGTTTGTTAATGCGCTGGTTAAGGTAGGAGGTGCACTGATCAAGATACATACATTAACAATAATGTACTCTTGTTATGTATGATTGTGAAAGCGTGTTGTTACAATGTCTTAAAGGGCTCAGGAAAAGTAACTTTTGACTGGTCTGATAGCTCAGTTGGTAGTAATCCTGCCGTTTGAATTGTAGGTTGTGGGTTCCCATAGGACAAACATTTGTGTGATAAACATCGATGTTAGTTCTGTGTCTGGGTGTTATATTGTGTTCTATGTATGTATTTATTATCAAAAAGTAAGTATCTAAGTATTGTATCAGTTATCTGGTTCCCATAGTACAAGCTTTGCTTAGTTTGGGGCTAGATGGCGCTGTGTGAAATGTCCACACATATTTACTTATTTATTTAAAAATCAAAGTACTGAAGTGATTTTGCTGAAATTATGGGACTGATACAAAAGTACCAATATTGCCTCAAATAAAAAAAACTGTTTGTTTTGACGTGACAAGAAGGTATGACAAAAAACACAACGAATTGAAATCCTTCGACTTTTATGAAGCCAGTTAAAAATAACATAATTTAAAATCAACAGTGCGTGATTTTTTTTAATTTACTTTTGTAAATCTGTTTCTGAAGAATGGGAAACTATAACCCAACAAAAATACAAAATGAGAACTTTGTAAAAAAATCAAATAAAATTTATATCATGGATAGGACATACAAACTTTCGAAAATAAAGTTAAGTATACAAATCCTCCACCAGTTGCCAATTATCACACTTTAAAAGCTGAACCTGGTCTGGGCCCTTAAGGTGGAATATTACACTCGTGCGGCAAATTCAAATTTTCTTGCGTTCTTTTGCCAATAATAACTTAATTACTCAACGTGATTACATGAAAACTAATTTTGTGGAAATAAATAGAATGTATCAACAAATTACGATTAAAAGTATCTCCTAGATATCATTGGTTTAGCGACAAATGATAAGTACCTAGATGGTACTTTAAATTGTAATTTATTGATACATTCTATTTATTTCCGAAAAATTAGTTTTCATGTAATCGCGTTGAGTAATTAAGTTATTATTGGCAAAAAAACGCAAGAAATCTTGAATTTTCCGCGCTAGTGAAACGTTCCACTTTAACGCAGTTCATTGACCTAACCACACCAACCACAGAACACAGGAGCGTCACCGTCATACGGCATGACATTTAAAAAAGTAATCTCAAAAATAATTATAATCTCGCATGTTTATACCCGTCAATCCTCGCAAAGTGAATAAGCCCTGTACAGGATCCTGCTCAAAGCCCTCCGTGGAAAATCACACGTCAAACACGTAAGCCTGATTATACACGGATGTGAAGTTGCGAGGCTACCTCACCGATGAACGTTGATCCGTGATAAATGTTCAAACTGTACAGTTTAGAATTCAATATGAGCAGGCTAGGCAGGCAGGTTAAATAGGAAATACAAAATAAAATTAAACTTAGGAATTACGTATCGATACATTGGAGTTTTCCGGTGAAATAAATAAACCAGGTTAGTTCTGCACTAAATTGTATTAAAGTCTCCAAATAATATTTGAAACATTACTAAGTAGTAGGACTTTTCTGCAAAATTCTTTCCTACCTAGAGGTAGGTACCACCGCTTTGCCAGTTATTCTGCCGCCAAGCAGTAGTGTGCAAGCACTACTGTGTTCCGGTTTGAAGGGCATTGTAGCTAGTGAAATTACTAGACAAATGAGACTTTATGATCTGAACAGACAGTCTTGTTATCTTATTACTATACTGTGTGAAGTCTCAGGAGACGAGACGTGCGCAGTGCAGTGTCACGCGAAACTATATTAATTTAGAGTTCCGAGTGATACTGCAATCTGTTATGGACAGCCGTGACGCTTAACATCAGCCGAACCACTAGCTCGTCACGTCATTCATTTACATAAATAAAATTAGATAAATAGATATTTTTTATAATACACAGACATTTTTGGTACTTTTCAGTTCTGTAACACGATTGAAAAAGTTCGCTGTATAGCATTGAGTTCACGTTAACACCTTGGCGATATCTAAAAAAATCTTGATCGTTTTAAATGAGAATTAGAAATCAATAAATCAAAAAATTTGGTTATTTTCCGTATAGGTACTTTTCGCATGTTCTGTAATCTGATCAGAACCAAAACAAAACAAAGCCACCGTAAAAATATTTAAATTTGCAGCAACAAGTCCAATTTGTTACCGTATTATTTTGTATTGTATTATTGTTTCTTGGAGTGTGAATGTTCTTGTACATTCGTAACTTGAGAGCTAAGTGTAAAACAAGCAAGCCAAGTTAAGGTTGACTAAGCTTCACAAAGGGCCCGCTAATCTACAGAGATGGTGATGTCATATAAATCAATTTTAATAAATGTAATGACGCAAATGTGAAACAACGTGAAAGGCCATCTTGACGGTAGGAAGAATATATAGAGCTATTGGGATCTTTCTTTTCGCATTATATACGACATACAATAATAAACATGAAACTGTTACAAAACGAACTTTTCGTTGTAGGTATCTAATCAATAAAATTAAGACTGTTCACACACATAAAAAAATCAGAAATAACTATAATAGAATAGTTCTAACCAAATAAACGCAGCAATATGAAGGCGGTAAGATACTTGATCTCAAAGAAAACTATTCTGAAGCTGAAGAGCTATTTTATGTAAGCCCCATTTGAACTCAAAAAAATTCATTCCATTCGCATGCCTGTTGCTATTTGCTATAGACCATAAAGTCTCGGAGACAATATAAATCAACAGGGCTTATGTCAGAGACCAGCTTGTAAGCTTTATGGTGATCTATAGTATGGACACTATGGCCGATGTCAACTCTTTATGGATGGCTTAGGCTTGATCAGATCCAAAGCAAATACTATAAACTTGGTTACCTAAGACTCCGTCTTATAATCCATTCAAGACTTGTCAAACGCACACCATGAGGGCAGCTTTGGATTCATTGGCTAATCCATTATTATTCAAACGTGTCAGATTGCTTTACACCAGTTACAAAAGAAGCGAGTATACTTTTTCCAACAGTCATATGTAGTTTAGGCTTTTGCAGAATTTAGACCCTGGTTAGTTGTTCGAAGTTTTGGCTTGTATTGCTTTTGTCAGTATTCTAACTTTGACATACAAGTGCTAAAAATAGCTTATTTGCAAAAAATATTGGTTTCCCTTTGATTTATTTTCTCCTTATCTCCTCCTATAACGGCTTCTAATACTAGACGTTATCTTCAAAAATAGTCACTTAAGACAATAAAAGAGTTGACTCAATACCTGACTCAGCCCGATCACAAGATGTCGCTCTATATTCGCGCGACCTAGCCTTCAAAAAATCACTCTACAACAATCCCCAACTTCTGACACACACATGTAATGATCGACAGGTGTGCTAATCAGGTAATTACAATAACGATGCGCCAATAACTGGTTCACAGAACTAGGTAATTGTTATAGAAGTTGGCAAGATAAAGTGCGATGAATGATGAAGTCATTGTGGTATTAATCATAAGTATCATAACGAGCTATGGAGAGAGTTATGCTCGGTGTTTTCCTGCGAGATCCGGAATGAGGAGATCCGCAGGAGAACTAAAGTGACCGATATAGCTCTTAGAATTAGCAAGTTGAAATGGCAATGCGCAGACCACATCGCTCGTAGAACTGACAACCGATGGGAAGAAAGGTTCTCAAATGGCGACCACGAACCAGAAGACGCAGTGTAGGCCGGCCCCTCACTCGGTGGACTGACGATCTGGTGAAAATTGCGGGGAGCCGATGGATGCAGGAGGAGAGCAAACGCTCAAAGTGGCCTATGTTCAGCAGTGGACGTATGTTGTATTTGTGACGACACTGTAAGGGGTGCACCAGTTGGCTTATTATCAGAGAAGCTAACCTATACGCGTAACTGAGCGGAGCCAACGACATAGTCAAAAGATATATTTATTGAGTAACAGTAGAAAATTCTTGTAACTGGAAAGCCATTTTATGGGCATAAACCTAGATGTGCCAATCATCGACCTCTGTAGCATCGTGTAAAACTTCATGACCAACTTAAGTCTTACATCTTACCGTAAAAAACATAACTTCACGACGAATTGCAGCCTCTTTTTCATCTTTGTAAAAACTCTTAAAACATTTACTTACGCAACACCGTTTCATCGTCCCCGTTCATTCATGATCACTGTTTGTCCCCAATGTTTGACAGAGGACCTGTCAAATCAAAGGGCTCCGTCATCCGTGGTAAGCCAATATTTGGGGCTCTGACCAAACACCGGGGCTTGTGTAGTACATCGGTTTGGACACTTCGGGATCAATTTCCTGTTAGGATAGATAAGGGGAGGACAAATGTTGTTGGAATGTTCGGTGAAGGGTGAGGTGTATTTTGTCTCGGTTCATATCAACGACATGATTTCAGAAGTCAGTGTCGAGTAAACGGATAAGTAATTTTGTGTTGAAATTTACCGATATTTTTACACTTTTTGAAGTGGCATGATCACAGGCAAGATAAACTGAAGCTTGGGTTTGCCGATAGCGGTTGCCATCCACCACTGAGATACAATAATATTAACATATAGAGATCAATGAGTTATTGGAATGCTGAGGTAGAGTACAACGTACCTATTTGGAATTAAGTACCCCCTTTCTAACAAAAAAGAATGAATGAAACCACGCGTTAATGAATTACAACCAAGTACATATTATTACTTTCATCCCCTCTCCCGCGGGAACCGTGCTGAAATTCGGGATTAAAAGTATTTTATAGCCTACCTCGTAATTTATGAACTCAAATCGTGCCAAGTTTCATTTGAATCCATTCAGTAGTTTCGGCGTGATGCTCGGCCAAGATATAGAGAGACAGACAGACATTTCATGAAAAAAAATAGTTTTGGCTTCTGAATCGAATATAGGGAGCCTTACAAAAAAAAATTCAAAATATCTTCCATGTACAGAATTGGACCTGTTACAGTTTTATTTTGGACGAAAAGATAGGACGAAGCTTCCCGAACGCTGCCCAGCCGAGTTGGATTCTTCGCGCCACCTCTTTGTCGAAGTTGGACCTACCTAATTGGACAATCTGTCCTAGGTAGACATACTTGTCGACAACTTCGAGAGTATCGTTCCCAACAATTACCGGTATAGGTGGAACATGAGCATTAGACATGATCTTTGTCTTGTCCATATTCATCTTAAGACCAACCTGCTGGGAGACTCTACTGAGGTCGTTGAGCATGGTGCTAAGGTCCTCGAGCGATTCCGCCATTATGACTATATCATCGGCAAAACGAAGGTTAGTGATGTACTCGCCATTTATGTTGATGCCAGATCTTTTCCACTCCAAGAGCTTGAAAACATCCTCCAATGCGTTTGTGAACAGTTTCGGAGAAATAACGTCTCCCTGTCTCACGCCTCTTTGCAATGGAATTTGTTCCGTACTCTGGTCCTGTAGTCGGACTGACATAGTGGCCTTACTGTACAAACACTTCAAAACTTCGATATACCTATAGTCAATTTGGCATCGCTGCAAGGACTGCAGCACCGCCCAAGTCTCGATTGAATCGAAGGCTTTCTCATAGTCCACAAACGCTAGGCATAACGGCCGATTATACTCTTCGGTCTTCTGTATAATCTGGCGCAGCGTATGGATGTGGTCTATGGTGCTAAAGCCTTTTCGGAAACCGGCTTGTTCGGGAGGCTGGAATTCATCAAACCTGCGTGCGAGACGATTCGTAATGACTCTCGAAAACAGCTTATACACATGACTCAAGAGCGAGATGGGCCTATAGTTCTTCAATAAGGTGTTATCGCCTTTTTTGAAGAAGAGCACCACCACGCTCTTGTGCCATGCCTCTGGCGTTGTACCTGTTGTTGTTGTCCAAAATACCGCAGAGCCTGAAAACGAAAGTTTTCAATCAGTGTGTGTTGCCAGTGATGACTTATGGAACTGAGACATGGTCTCTTACTGTTGGCCTCATTAGTAAGCTCAAAGTCGCGCAGCGAGCTATGGAGCGAGCTATGCTCGGTGTTTCCCTGCGAGATAAGCTCCGGAACGAGGAGATCCGCAGGAGAACTAAAGTGACCAATATAGCTCTTAGAGTTAGTAAGTTGAAGTGGCAATGGGCAGGCCACATCGCTCGTAGAACTGACAACCGATGGGGAAGAAAGGTTCTCGAGTGGCGACCACGAACCGGAAGACGCAGCGTGGGCCGGCCCCCCACTCGGTGGACCGACGACCTGGTGAAAGCCGCGGGGAGCCGATGGATGCAGGAGGCGAGCAGCCGCTCAAGGTGGCGTGCTCTGGGGGAGGCCTATGTTCAGCAGTGGACGTCTTCAGGCTGTTAATGATGATGATGATGACAGTTTTATTATAAGTATAGTTTAGATATAGATTTCAGTCATCTTAAGAATTTATAAAAGCTCTCACGAAACAAATTTGAAATAAGCAAAGCATATTGTCTGCTTTAGGGACGGATGGATGCGTGCTGCTAAAAATGTAGGGTAGATCCGATGCGTGATTAAATTTTTCCATTACATAAAAATTATCTAAATTATGCAAAAGGAAATAAATGCTGATAAGTGAAAAACTTACGATTCAGTACGTAGTGCTGGAAACGCCCAAATATGCAATATTTATCTAAATTATCCAAACGATATAAATATTGATAAATACCTTACCTATTTATAAAATGTAAAGCGTATTTTCCTCAATAATGATAAAGCACAATGATCATCGGATTTTCTTATAAATTATTCTAAATTACACTTACTATAAGTACTTACGATCCCTCGGTACCATCAGTTTTACGATTTTATTCAAATGTTAACGCTATCGAGTTGCCGCTAGTGGCGACGTTCTAGTTTTATATTTTCATATTATAAATATTCTACTATACTCGATCGATACCGACAGTAATATAACATTTATACCTAATATAATATAATAATAGACTCGTAATAAATATATGCAATATGCATTGAGGGATCAGCGTGTGAACAAATTTTTCTACGAAAGGACCGCAGGCGAAGTGAAGGTGAATTGCCACCCCATCGCTTCCCGTGAGTGCCATAAGAGCCGGCAAAGGGAACATCTAGGGAATGGATAGCAGCATTCCAAGCCATTTCCGCCTGCCAAGCGTGGTGATTATGGCAAATTCCACCCTATGATAAGCGTCTAAAGTGGCGTTTCATTGGGGAGGCCTATGTTCAGCAGTAGACGTCTTCCAGCTGATGATGTACCTATAGGTATGTGATGATGCTACTATAACAACCGCACCAGGGAGCACCTCTAGTCGACTACGCTATCTTTATTACATACTTCAATTGAGGTGTAAAGATAAAATTCTTTTCATTGATTATTTATTAATGGAAAAATACTTCTTGCGGGCAAAATACCTACCTTTATTCCTTTAACTAACTATAAATCATAATGATACCACTTAGGTGCTACAAAAAAGATTTTGACTGTGTGATTTGTCCACTTCTCACTCACGACTAATGTGATGTGAGGAAGCAAGACACCCTTAGCTTATCTTATGAATTAGAAGGTTAGTCGATAAACCAGAAAGTTTTGACCTTATTAATAAAACAACCAATACAATAAATTTATAGAATTCACAAAACATTCCTATAAATTTTCAACTTATCGTAAACATGGCCATTTCTCATATTTTTCAAAGACTCAAATTTCACACTTTTCTAATAAATTTTCCGTTCCTCAATATCCAAAGAATTCTTAATGATCAATATAATATAATATGATAAAGTAGAATTCTATATTAATCGTCTTTGCATCGAATTTCATGGGTATCACAGCTAATACGCTATGTGCCACCATGGTGCCACCATTTTCATAGGGTAGAGATGTACCTACCATTCGGAGATTATCCGACTTCTCGCATTTTCCGACCATTTCTTAAATGGAATAACCAATTACTGAAAATAAGGCTGAGTATTTTGATAGGATAGTTAAGGTTAAAACGGCTAACTAATTCTAACCACAATAGTCAAAATTTGTAAGAGTTTTTAACCACTGGTTACTTTAACCACGAATCAAAAATACTCACCCTCAGTGATAACTTAGCGAGCTGTATATTTATATATAATCTCAAAACTCTAGAGACACCATTTTGTTTCAAAATCTTCTTTCTTGAATACATACTCATTACTCAACATCAAAATTTTATCAACAACTAAATTTTATCTTCACTGGATAATTGATTGAGGGCGGGAAATGCCCTCGTACTTTCTGCCACCACGGGGGTGATGGCAGGGGGTATGTGGGACTCTATCCCACTAAAAGCCCCCCGTGGTCCGTCCGCCGCCGGGATGATACGAGATAGGGTCGCGCTAGCATTCACTATCTCGCCTCGGCGGTAGGCCCTTTCGGGCCTCTGTACCAGTGGGTGGGTAACCTTACACCTCGGTTACCCACCAGACGTGTGGGGCCGTGTGAGTACGGCGGAGAGTCCCCCGACTCTCCGCCGCCGACCCCACGGATGGAGATGACGCGCGAAACGCATCCTCCGTCCCCCAGTTCGTCTACGCCGGAGGGGTTCAGAGTTGACATCGTCCTCCCTGGCCCGCTCCGTGGCCTCCTTCTGCATCATCGCCGCATCATTTATCTTTAGTAGATAATTTAATTTTTGTCTTTGAAATACTTACTTAAATTAAGGTAGGGACAACCTACTTGTACTTACAATGACTATACACTACATAGTAGTGGCAGTGACAATATATGCAATACTAATCACACTTTATCACGTCTTGGGCAAATTCAAAAATAATAGAGGTTTCCGCCGCCTAAACAGAACATGTCCCATCTCTAATTGTAATCCAACATTCTGATACCCATCGACGCATCTCCATATTTACGACGGCAGATGACGGAATTCCAAACTTTTGCTTCCAAATCAATAAATTAACTAAATCCAACATTCTGCTAATTATGAGAGAATCTGAAACATTTTACATTTTAATCACCATTTAATAACATTCCTTATTCTAAAAGGAATAACGATGACTTTGAAAATTGAAATATAGCATCAGATTTTGACCTTATTAAAATAGATACCTACTAAATGATTTCCGAGAAATAATCACAAAATTCGAATAAACCTAAACTATTTGTTTTTTGTTAAATTGATTTTCAATATAAAATATATCACTATTATAGGTAATATGTTATGGTAATAATAATATACAATATATTTATGGAAATATCATATTATAAAAACAATTTAAATTCTATATATAGACGAATTGATAACTCTACAAATATTAGCGTTTTATATACTTACGCACCTACTTGTATCAATAGAATATCATACTAGTCATTTGTCAAATTTATTAACTTAATAGTTTTTAATAATTGGATGAGCCATGGATAGCCATTGATTGCCTTATTAAATTCATAATTTATAGCTATTCGAACTGATTGGATTGGATGTTCGATTGAGTAATATTAAATATATTAAAATTGACATGGTTTAGCAACTAAATAGTTGGTTTTAAATAATGATACATTGGATTAGCATGTTTTTAGATTTCTGGATCAACAAACATAATTTATTCTTGGAGTGCTGATCGGATCATGATCGCTGGTTAACTGAAAACTATGCTTGGTTAAGGGTAGTTAAGGTATGGTTAAAAGTTCTAACAAAATTTGACTATATATTTAGAATCATTTTTAACCATCGGTTACGAATCAAAAAACCCACCCTAAGTTGACTAGCAGCGCCCCACGGTTCCACCCGCGTTCCTACAGGAATCGTTCCCGTTTTTGGGTTAAAAAGTAGCCTATGTTTTAATCCAGGGTATAAGCTACCTCCACACCAAATTTCATCCAAATCCGTCCAGCTGTTACAGCGTGAAAGAGTAACAAACATACACACATACGCACAAACTTTCGCCTTTATAATATTAATAATAATAATAATATATAGTGTGATGCAAAATCATTCCTATATTTTTAATCAGGATGATATACCAGAATTGATTTAGTTACACACCATATTTTATGTTTGCCTATAGGTATAGGTGTCTCAGTAAGAATGCACTTTTTCATTTTAAAATAAAAACACGTATTTTTTTGAGATATAGTTGTGATTTTTCTATTGGATTGTAAAGAAGACATGTTCTGATTAAGTATGGAATAAAGTATCCGTCAAATGGCCCCCACGGCTCTGATGACAGGCTATATTACTCTTTTCATTAAATTTTCCATGACTTTTTCACAGGGATGTGGCTTACCTCACCGATGACGCGTTGGATCTCGGATTTGAGCTCAGAATTGTTTCTGATTTCACAAAACCCCACGGAAATTGCGAATAAACCAGAAACAATTCCTGAGATTAAATCCGAGATCCAATGCGTCATCGGTGAGATACAGCCACATTTCTTCTTCTTCTTCTTCTTCGTTTATGGCTTTCTATCGCTTTTTAGCGATAATTCTGCCAATGTCAAGTAAGTAAAAATTTGTACGGTTATGTCACGTCAAAGTCCTATTTTGTCAGTCAAAATGCCAACAGTAAGATGGTGGATATTTTACTGAAGGCTCTAAAAAGCCGTTGAAGAGAAAACGAAAATGCATGGTTATATAAACTTGGAACCATTTGCCAACACTCGTGCACGTTCACGAACACTTAACGAATAATAATCCACCCTTATTACACATTAAAATTCAAAAATACACAGGCTTTGGTAAAAAATTCAAAATTTACAACCGCCATTGTCGGATTTTCTTCAAAGACCCCCAGCCACATTTCATGAAAAGAGTAATGGCCTGTCATCAGAGCCGTCATCCGTCATTTGGCGGATATTTTATTCCATACTTAATCGGAACATGTCTTCTTTACAATCCAAAAAAAAATCATGACTTACTCAAAAAATACGTGTTTTTATTTTAAAATGAAAAAGTGCATTCTCACTGAGGCACCCAATATTTACGTTGGCTGAACGAAGTTCTCCACTGCCATGATAAACTTTAAAAAGCAAATGCCAAAATATACGCGAGTGTCATCTCTTGATGAGAGAACTAAACTGACAGTGCCTAAAAGAAAACTGCTCATTGGGTGTAATCAGCTTTAAGAAATATTTTTACGGCGCTTATAAGGTGGTCCATTGATTTATTTATTGTAACATACCTATTAAATGGTATTCTGAATCCATGAGAATCTAGGCTTAACAAGGTCTAGCCAACCTAGTTCTCTCATTAACGATAACTAACTTGTTTGAGCTCGACTACTAATGTAAAAATAATAAACGTCTAGTAAATGCCTGCTGCTGAACCCAGAATAGTTAGTTTTGGATTTAGTAGGTTTATGTAGTCAAGAGTGAATAGGCACCTCATGAGCAAACGTGCTCCAAGATAGACTGCATCATCACTTTCCATCAGGTGAGATGTTGTCAAATGTGAGCCCATCAATCATAAAAAAAATGATAAGCTTTTGATGTTGAATGTTGATGGTTGGTTGGTTGGACAATTGTACGCTTACCAAAAGTTTTTGGAAAAGAAAAATAGTTACTATACCTACTTAAGAACTATTAGATAGTCATACAAAGGCTGTGCGTGTCAGTTACTCTGTCCCCATTAGTATTGTCGCCATTTTTTATCAGTTGTAAGCTTACTTGCATTAAGTACTTAAAGCCTACAGCTGGCTCAAAACCAAAAGTTTGTCGAATCGATCACGCCTGATTTAGAATCCCGAAACTACGCTTCTCTTGTTCTAGTACTTTTTCTCTATAACACCTTTCAATCTTACGAGATCAGCAACAATCATCTGTGAAAACATCGACATTTCTACTTACAACTATATCAAACAATGTTACATAATGAATGTTATGATCAATAATATGAGCAATAATATTCGTTGCAAGTCCACCATCTACTACCTCCATGATATGTAATGGTTCTATTCGCTTCTACGTTTAGACCCGGCTATAAGCTTATAACTCATTGACGGATAGATGTGGGCCGATCAGATTGAGTGATGCATGCCACTACATTTCAGTTTCACTCGTACCCTGGCTTACTTGGAGGCCCTACTGTTGCCCACCTTTTCATATTATTACTTTTATTTTTAATGTTTTCCATTTTGGAATTGTTTTGGTAAATTTGCATTGTTTTATCTGACACGCTACATTTTTTTTATGTAAGCGAATGACGCGACGAGCTAGTCGTTCACTTAGTGCAACATGCACCATATCATGTGACAAAAAATTAACGACTTTAATTATTTCATAAGTTGCAAAGCTATTTTTACTGGACTATTATCTGAGTCTAGAGTTCTAGATTCAAAAAAGTGCGTTTCAAATTGGTTTCACATAATAAATAATTTCATGGTGCTCTATGGTTTTTTTGTGTGCTCTTTCATTGGACCGGCTCATCCTCAACTCTTACTGGGATATGAGAAAATAAAACAAATGTGAATTTTGAAAGTGTGACCGATCGGGACTGTTTGTATGGGTTTGCAAAACTGTAACCGAACAGGCCTGTGACCGAACGGTACTAACTCGTTAGTCTTGGGATATTACGTTTGTTTTTCAAGTTTAGGTTGCACTCGTAACTCGCAATGAATGACGCCGGAGTAAAGACCTCTTTGTAATTAATGTTAGCCTGGTACTCCAATACTAAAGTTTTCCCTATTACTAAATTGTAAGTGTTCTTATGGCTCAATGTTGTTTGACTCGGTTGCTCTTTTGGTAATTGAGGTGCTCTTTTCATTCGATGCTCTAAATATGGTTGCTTTTTGGAGAATATACTCACCTACCTCATTTACTTTGTCTTGCTTATGTAGGTATACCTTGCGATCTATTTCTTTACTCGATGTGTCATTATCAATACTTGATTCTCCTTATGCACGATTTTCTTTAAACCATTTCATTTTAAATTCTGCAGTTCAGGAAACAGTAGTTAGGTATATAAATCGTAACATCACTATTCGCAACATCTGTCTTCACTCAGAAACATTTATATCCCAAGGGTTGGGGGGTTAATATTTTTAACGTGTACTTGAACACGTTAAAAATCTCATTGAAAAATATGGAAAATCCTTTATAAAGTAATCTGTGAACTCACTTGAAATCGAATCACGATCGAGAACCCTGTGAGACCCATTAGTACCACTATTAATGACGCATAGCTCAAACTGATTGTTTCGTCTATTTGTCAGCTCGTCACAAAATTTCCTTAATCGATCTCAAAGTATCACAAACGTTATTCACGTAGTCATACGGTCTAAAATTAAGTGATGAAATGTAAAACTTACTTTGTAGAAATGTGTTTTGAAAAGTCGTTGATTTCATAACATTTTTGATGCATGCATCATAAATGTTATGGAATCTTCAGACAGATCCTAAATAATGATGTCAAACAATCTAGACCATGCTTTGTTTTGACCACAGATCTAGTACGTTTGACCTAATAATTTTTCATGCATTGTATTTGAGTCTACTACCATCAGTCTTCATCACAATGATGAAGAAGAATTGTGACTAATATCTAATTACCTAAAATCCTTTTGCCAATTATAATGACAGGAAAGGAATGCAGATTAAAATCCTATCGATAATTAATGAATACCTATTGATTAACTGTAATCTAATCTAAAAAGTGTTTGTTGATGGATTGTTATAGATACTCTACTGTTTCTGAGTACTAACACTGGTAACTTTTAATCAATGGTTTATCCTCTGATTATCTGACATGTAGACAATTTAAGGGTTAATCAGCATAGTGGAGTAGGCTATACTTGAGATTATTACCGATCAATTACTTGTTTGTATTTGGAACTCCAATTCAAATTGTAATTATCACTAGGTATAGGTAGGTTACCTGATAACCCAATATTTCGTATTTCTAACTTCCCGCGTAGTTCTAGTGTGTCCTGATACTTCGTTTTTTCTTTCATAATAAGTTGAGTCAGCACTTATGTCTACGATGGTACAATCGATGAATTAGATGTAGGATCACGTGGGTCTTTGATTAATTGATCTTTGGGATCGGATGCAGAAAATATTAAACAAATTAGATTGGTTTATTGGTGGGGTCTGTTGGGACCTACCTAAATGGAATACCTAGTACTGTTAGCAAAAGAATTCACGATTAAAATTTTAAATAATACTTAGAAATAAAAGATTTAGGTACGCATAAAATCACCTTCTATTTGCCTTTTGTAGGATGGATCATCAAATCTTCGCACTGATATTACACCATCTCATAAAATGACGAGTAATTTAAGTGGAAAAGTAGTTTACCTATGTTTTCATCAGCACAATATACAAGCAAAAAAGAAGGCAATAAAAACAATTTCGGGTTACTCAAAATTACTCCTTCAACAAGCTCCAAAAGACCGCGTTGCTTAACATTTGCAGCGCGAGCATTGCAAGTATTCTTGTAACCTGACTGTCTTCAGTTTCTTTTGCTAATAGGCTCTGATTGGTTCCAGGTGCTGTGTGGTGCAGTGGCGGACGCGGGCGACGTGATCGGGAACGTGAGCCGCGTGAGCCGAGTGCGCCGCACGCCCATGTCGCACTCGCACCGCGTTATGTAAGCCTAGTACTTCTTCTAGTCTTCTATTAGCTTATATGTCGCATCCTGTCTTGTCTTCCTGGTTATGGGCATTATAGTCACTAATCGGCACTGGCTCGTTCTCACAATTTGATATGAAATCACAAAGAGCATTATTATTATTATAATATCCTTTGCATTATGTATATTATCATTTTGCATTTGTCATGCACTTATCATGTTAAATGAATAGAAGTGTAAATACCTAGATGTTTTTGAAAATGTTACTGGATTTGGGTAAAAAATTACAGCTGTTCATAATGTATTCCCTAATGACATAAACATATTTGACAAAAAATTACGTGAATTATATAATAATAAAATAAATTCAACCAAATCACAGTATTATAATAATCTTATAAAAACGAGTAGCAATAAGTGTAAGACAATGTGGTCCATTGTCAATAAGGAAACCGGTCGCGCGGCGTACGAAAGATCTGATTTTACAGACTTAGTGCGGCGTAGTGACGGGAAACCTTTCCAAAATAAGATCGATGTTGCTAACTACATGAATAACGCTTTTCTGACCGCTGGTGCTCAAGCTGGGGCCCCGAATGCCACCACGTCTAATAGTGTGAATATCTTATCCCGTACCATTCCATGTAATATGTGCTCACTATACTTGAAGCCATTTACTTGTACTGAAATCATAAAAATAATTAAATTTCATATTGCTGCTAAAAAAACAGCTGATATCTATGACCTGTCTATGAACCTGATTAAAGAAGTGGCACATATTCTGGCTCCTATGCTGTCTGAGCTCTTTAGCCGGTGTTTAAAAACCGGTTGCTACCCATCCGTACTCAAAAAAGTAAAAGTCGTACCTATCTACAAGGGAAAGGGAGAAAAAGCTTCTGCAAAAAACTACCGCCCTATATCTATAATACCCGCAGTGGCCAAGATACTCGAAGTCGGTATGAATAAAAGGCTCCTTGACTTTCTGGATGGGTGCGACGTTTTTACAGATAGGCAGTATGCATACCGTGTAGGCAAATCTACTACCTCTCTAGTTCGCGAAGTAACCTGGAAAATTATGCAAGCACGTGAAGGTAAACAGCAGGTTGCAGCAATATGCTGTGACCTATCCCGGGCATTTGACACAGCGGACCGGAGTCTGATTCGGGCGAAGCTTGAGCACTACGGTGTGAGAGGGCCGGCAGAGAGGCTAATGACTGATTTTGTCACCGGGAGGTGTCAACGCGTGGTTGGTGATGCGGGCAGAGTTAAATCAGACGAAGGTGTTCCAGATCTAGGCGTTCCTCAGGGATCCTGTCTCTCGAACACCACGTTTGCTCTTTTAATGAATGACCTGCCCAGCTCAATCGATGGAGCCGAGGTGTACATGTTCGCTGATGATGTCGCAGCCCTAGTAACAGCACCAACTATTGCAACCTTACAGCAGAGGCTTATGGAGGTCACACAGCAGCTACAGGTGTGGTTTATAGCAAATGGATTTGCCTTAAACCTGGACAAAACCTGTTTCATCCATTTTAATCTTGCAAACAGACCACGGGAAGCCCTGGCAGTATCAGTAGGGGGCTCTGCCCTTCAACAGGTCCCGGCTGTAAAACTGTTAGGTTTCCAAATGGATTGTGCATTAAAATGGAATAACCACATAGACTTGCTGTGTGCTCGCCTGGGTCAAGCTTGTTTTGCACTAAGCCGCCTAGCTGTGACAGCTCCCAGACACGCGGTGCTCAGCTGCTACTTTGCTACAATCCATTCCATACTAACGTATGGAACTGAGCTCTGGGGCGGTGCAGCGGACTCCGAACGAGTACTCATCCTACAAAAGCGGGCTATCCGCGCGATTGTAGGCGTGAAGTGGGATGTGTCTGCAAAGCCATATTTTGTGGAATTAGGTATACTGACGGTACCATCTATCTTAATATACCAAATATGCATCTTTGTAAGATTAAACCCCGATTCATTTGAACAACTTGGAGCATCACATAAATATGAGACTAGGCATAAATACAAACTAAGAACACCTGCTCACACGCTCACTAAATCCAAAAGGTCCGTATACGTTGGTGGACCTAACATTTATAATCACTTACCTGATCTGATAAAAAGTGCAGAATCCACCAACATATTTAAAAGGAAATTAAAAACTTTACTCTTGAGTAAAGCTTATTATTCGCTTGCAGAATTCAGCAACGACAAATTATAAATTTGTATAGCTATTTAGTTTTATTTAACATTTGACTTGTAATACTATTTTATGAATAAATGTCTGTATCTGTATCTGTATCTGTAAACCTATTTAGTCGATCAAACGTCACGTGAAAGTAGCTTTAGTTAATAAAAGTATTCAAACCTATGTATAATTTCAGGAGAGACGAAAAGCTGGCTATGGTCTCATCATGGAAGCGGTCCCATTGGAAAGAGATGCAGACGATCCTCCGCCACGAGGGCGGAAGCAGCGAGGGCGTCCAGTGCTGCCCTTCCGTCCTCGAGATGGTCACCATGAAGGGCGGCCGGACGCCCAAGGGCCTCTACGTAGAGCTGTACGAAGACGGCGAAAACCAGCAGTTCCTATACGAAGTATCCTGCCTCCCCGATGTAGCTGACAAACCTTGTCGGTTCGTCGATGCCAGGCTATACAACGAATCGCGGTGTATACAAAAATATTCGTATTCGTACGCCCTCGTAAGGCACGTGCCTTCGGCGACGGAGACCCCTGAACTTCGGACTGAGAGACAGTTTTCCGTGCCAGGTTCAGGTGGCTGGTCGATGGACTATGTGAGAGTGAGAGCAGGTTGCGAGTGCCAAATAATTAAAAATGATGTGAAACCGACCAAGGATCCGCCTCGGAGGCACAAGCAGCACAAACAGCCGCGGAAGCACCAATCCGGGGATTCGTCGAAGATGAAGAGACCGGATTCGTTCTTGTAGTGGCTAAGTAACCAGTGGACATTGGACTACTCGTTTATGTTTACGCTTCGTTGTTGCGATTTCGACGTTCGTATGTTACCGGTCGGTGTATCAATATTTATTAAAGTTATATTAAAATACGCTTGAATTTGTAGTCCGTTTAGTCGATCGGTGCCTTGTAGTTGTTAATTGCTAAGTTTAGTCGAATATGCTTTGATGTGTGTGCCGGCTCTAAAACAGGTAAAGAGTGACGTTTGTCTGTCAACGCCGAAGCTCGCATCGGCACGTGCTACGTCCATTCTGCCTATTTGTCTGCGTCTATTTAGACTCAATTGTGAGGTTGTGAGGAATATTGACGGTTCGACCACACTTAAATGTCAATTCATATTATCACTCGAAAGTCTTTTGTTTCATTTATGATAAAATACTACTGCAGGGTATTTAAACGCTGCAATGTCAGTTATTTGATATATTTATACATAACGCTTCGAAGTGTCTCCAATATAAAAGTGTTTAGTCCTCCGATTAGTGAATAATAACTACAGTAATGTCACAAAGCACCTTATTTAAGGATACTATATAATACCTCATTAAAATGATTGATCGTGTCCTTAAAATAAGTAGGTTTTTAACTGGGTCCTACATAATATATTTCATTAAGCGAGAAATCATTATAAATCAATACAAAACATGTCAGACAAATTTGCCTGACAATTTCATGTTATTTATTCTTTTTTTTATTTATGACATTACTCTAAACCTTCGTTTAAAAAGTCAGTAATTAATAATAATACTTAATTGGCTTGACTGAGTGCGTTTCATTAAGCCAATCACGTCACAGTCATAGTTAAATAATAATTCTAACCATAACATTGTTTATTTTGTCGGATTATTGAGGTTTTTTTTAAATGGGACCCTGGGACTCACAAAAATTCTATAAAATAGTTACCGTACGAACTTCGAGACATAAGTTATATAAAAATAGTTTTAAAAAGTATAATTTTCAGTTAATGTAAGTTAGGATCAGTAACAGTCTGTGATTTCATACTTCTAAGCGATGAGGTCCTGACGGCGGCGGCGCGAGATTATCGTCATATTTTAATTTACATTATGGAGCGACGTTACGGAACTGAATCATAGGCGTGAGCGTCGTTACGGGAATGCCTACGAGGCGTGGCGCGGCGTTACGAGATTCAATGTATAGGATTTCTGTCGAGCGACGCGTAGCGAAACTCCTGTACAAGCGCAGAGCGTCATCGTGGGAAGCGGCGTGTCGAGAACCATTCATTGAAGGCAGTTTTAAAGTAAAACAGTAGAAAGTACAAATACTAGTGTGTATGTTACAACCGTGGTCTATAATAATGCTGAAAAATCATGACCGAGCAGCTAATATATAATTTCAATGATAAGTTTAATTATTACCTATTCATCGAATAAATAGATTTCGCACAGTGACAATGACACAAAATCCGGAGAAATTCTATATAGAAATTTTGAAACGCTACAGCAACTTGGGTTTTTTTTTTGGAAAATAAGTAGGTACTTGTTTTGAACATGAAATGGCTTTGTATGTATATTATAATTAATATATTATAAATCGTAGAACTGACAACCGATGGGGAAGAAAGGTTCTCGAATTATGGCGACCACGAACCGGAAGACGCAGCGTAGGCCGGCCCCCCACTCGGTGGACTGATGATCTGGTGAAAGCCGTGGAGAGCCGATGGATGCAGGAGGCGAGCAGCCGCTCAAAGTGGCGCTCTCTGGGGGAGGTCTATGTTCAGCAGTGGACGTCTTCAGGCTGATAGTCTTTGTAACTACCTGAACTAATTATGATGAAATTTGGAATGCATATAGCTTATATACGCTGGATTCACACATAGGACTTTTATTCGCGGGTGAAACCGTGGGACGCAACTAGTAATTAATATAAATAGGTAATTTAATTTACATTGCAATAATTTTTTAAATATGACGATAAAACCGCTGCTTTGAAATCGTTCCACTGATTGTAAAAACGCTCTCTTCCCGCTTATTATTTATTTAAAGTTAAATAAACATTTATATTTATTTAAAGTTAAATAAATATTTATATTTATTTAATGTTAACATCATTAGGTACTTGTAATTTTTGTTATTTTTATAACAGTACTTACTTCTTAGCTATAAGTGCGTCGAGTCAAAGATCTGTATTATTTTCTATTTTGTAATACTTTTATTGTATTGAAATATAGCTACTTTAAGTAATAATTTTATTTATACTTACTGTTTAAATACGAGGTATTCCGAAATACAGTATGGATGTTAGTTTGTATGTAGAAATCGCTTCCATAAATATTATATTTGATGTAAATAAAATAACGCCATAGTATTGTCGACTGAGATTATAATAAAATTAATTATTGTGCATTTAGATGTGTAATAATAAAAAATATTTTTATAAAAATACACTACATACGCCATCTGTCATCGAGTAGGGGATTAACCCGTACATTAGCGCCATCTGTTGTCGAACAACTTGATAACAAAACTTTGTTATTCCTTGATGAGATGTCACTAAAACCAATTTTATTAATCTGAACAGTGCCATCAATTTATTATTTTTTTAAGTAATCTTCAAATTAATTTATCGTATTGTAATTATAAAATAAAACTTATAATATGTTACTAATAACACATTACAACTTTCTTAATTATTATAACGTAATAAATCTATCTAAAAATTGGAAAATTATTTACCTATGTCACCAAAAATTAGTAGGCATGGCATAGATTTAATAAAATTTTACTACTTACTCGTTCTGAATCAAAAGTTATCAAATAAGGCAATTCAATCTTCTAGTAGGTAATCTTTTTATAAAAATCCTACTACAAATGTATGTTCATTCAGTCACAACATAGGTCTAGATGTATCGTTATTGTAGTAAATTGTTGACATCAAAACAAAACTAAATAAAATAAAAATCTGAAATAGCACAAAATATTTGTTTAATTATTTTCTACACCTCCCAAATAAGTCCCATGAGTAGGTAGGTACCCACTTAACGCTTGTGCACGAAAGGATTTGTCACAAAGAGAAAAAAAAGGTTAATAACTATAAAGTTAATCACTTACTTATTGCTTAGTAAAATTATTATCCATCAATCTTATTATTAAACTAAATTATAATCATATCATTGCGCTTATCGGAGTAAGTTTACGTCCACATAATCAATTATCCATATATCAGTCTAAGCGCCATCGTAATCTGTAACAATATATAAAAACATTATTATATGAAATAACAATAAATAAGTTATTATAATTAAAATAGACCCTGTAGCGCCATCTATGATCGAGTAGCGTTACTATTAGTTCTCATTAATTAGTAGATGGCGCTTTTATCAATTAGTCAAAACCATCGTTCACCACCAGCCTTTATCAGAGGAGTACCAGTATATTTATGCCACAATAACTACGTATGTTGTGTACAAACTTACCAAGATATCTAGTAGTCAGGTACATGAGAGTGAACCCTGTGACAACCGCAATGAACTGCGTAAAGCCAGCGGTCCGCTTGCGTTCGTGCCAGCGCGCCCTCTCGCGGGGTAGCACTTCACTAACCGTCACGTAGAGTAGCGTGCCTGCTGCTAGCGCCTGAAGGAGTTCAAATAGCAATATTAATTTCAATTCAGCTATGCCGCACTAAAGTGACTGATATAGCTCTTAGAATTAGCAAGTTGAAATGGCAATGGGCAGGCCACATCGCTCGTAGAACTGACAACCGATGGGGAAGGCTCCCGAGTGGCGACCACGAACCGGAAGACGCAGCGTAGGCCAGCCCCCCACTAGGTGGACCATAACTTCAACTTATGCAACAATAATTTCCTGACTATATTCAATGAGTTTAATACTCTTCTACGGAGTTTACCTGCATAATAGACACAGCCGGTGAATCTTGGAACCAGCTCACTGAGTCCAACCCTGCCCCGGTTGCGATACCAAAAACTGAACTGCAAAGTTAAACAAGTAAATATCATAATCGGCTTTACTTATTTGAAAACCAATAAAATCTACCTACACACATCAAAAAAGTCTAAGCAACATGTACTAATTTGAATTTTAGGATGGTTCTTCACATTATAACGTTGTATTTTATTTTTAAAATTATTACAAAATGAGATTTCTAACGAAAATGAATTTATTGTGAAAGAATAGGACAATTTAATACAAAGTATGGCCTCCTCTGCTATTCAGAACTTGTCGGCAACGATTATTCATTGAATGAATGAGACTGTTTATGTCATCTTGCGGTATTCGCTCCCAGTGGAATTGTAGCAAATCCTTCAGCTGTTGGGTTGTTGTCACTCCGTCCAAGTCCTTCAAACACGTCTCTGGAGCATGTCCCATGCGTGCTCGATGGGGTAAGGTCTGGCGATTGTGCAGGCCAGGGCAATACCCGGATGTTCTCCGTTGCCAAGTATTCACTGGTTCGCCGAGCTGTGAACGCGCATTGTCATGCATTAAGGCGAGGCTTTTCCGGATCTTTAGGTATTTTACGCTGCCTCAAGCCGCACTTTTTGAACGCACGACGTATTCATTTACGCGACCCAAAAGTTGTGTGCGATGCGCCGCGCGCACTTGTTTCGCTCGTTAGCCATGTTATGTAACTCAGTAGCGGAGATCAAGTCGCTTTGAGAATAGAGTTAGCTTATGTTCTGGATTGACATAATAATATAATAATTGTGAACCTACCGTTATTTTATTAGATAAAAAATACGTATGAGATACAACCGTGTTTTTAATGCTATTTTTGGTTATTATTATTATTATTATTGTAATACCTACCCAGTCCCATGGTAATAACGACTTCAATTACCTTATTTCCAGTAGGTAGGTATAATAATGAGGAATGGTACGATTAAAATGTTATAATGTTAAAAAAGTACATGATGCAGGTATAATTTTGAACAATTTTTTTTCCGCTCAGCTGCCCATAGCTTTTTCACACTTACCCCCACCTGTCCCCACCAGCCGCTCACCTGCCCATAGCTTTTTCACACTTGCCCCCACCTGTACCCACCAGCCGCTCACCTGCCCATAGATTTTTCACACTTGCCCACACCTGCTTACGCTTGCTCACGCACGCCTGTCCACATTTGCCCACACAAACTGCCTATTAGCCCATGCCTGCTAAAACATTTTCAAACTTGCCCAAACCTGGATACTTTTGCCCACATCAGCCCAGCTGCCCATAGCTTTTCCACACTTGCCCCCACCTGTCCCCACCAGCCGCTCACCTGCCCATGGCTTTTTCACACTTACCCACACCTGCTTACGCTTGCTTACGCCTGTCCACATTTGCCCACGCAAACTGCCTATTAGCCCATGCCTGCTAACACATTTTCAAACTTGCCCAAACCTGGATACTTTTGCCCACATCAGCCCAGGTGCCCATAGCTTTTCCACACTTGCCCCCACCTGTCCCCACCAGCCGCTCACCTGCCCATAGCTTTTTCACACTTGCACACACCTGCTTACGCTTGCCCACGCCTGTCCACATTTGCCCACACAAACTGCCTATTAGCCCATGCCTGCTAACACATTTTCAAACTTGCCCTTACCTGCCTACTTTTGCCCACATCAGCCCAGCTGCCCATAGCTTTTTCCCACTTGCCCCCACCTGTCCCCACCAGCCGCTCACCTGCCCATGGCCTTTTCACACTTGCCCCCACCTGTCCCCACCAGCCGCTCACCTGCCCATAGCTGTTTCACACTTGCCCACACCTGCTTACGCTTGCCCATGCCTGTCCACATTTGCCCACACAAACTGCCTATTAGCCCATGCCTGCTAACACATTTTCAAACTTGCCCAAACCTGGATACTTTTGCCCACATCAGCCCAGCTACCCATAGCTTTTTCAAACTTGCCCAAACCTGGATACTTTTGCCCACATCAGCCCAGCTGCCCATAGCTTTTTTACACTTGCCCCCACCTGTCCTCACCAGCCGCTCACCTGCCCATGGCTTTTTCACACTTGCACACACCTGCTTACGCTTACCCACGCCTGACCACATTTGCCCACACAAACTGCCTATTAGCCCATGCCTGCTAACACGTTTTCAAACTTGCCCACACCTGCCTACTTTTGCCCACATCAGCCCAGCTGCCCATAGCTTTTTCCCCACTTGCCCCCACCTGTCCCCACCAGCCGCTCACCTGCCCATGGCTTTTTCACACTTGCCCCCACCTGTCCCCACCAGCCGCTCACCTGCCCATAGCTGTTTCACACTTGCCCACACCTGCTTACGCTTGCCCACGCCTGTCCACATTTGCCCACACAAACTGCCTATTAGCCCATGCTTGCTAACACATTTTCAAACTTGCCCACACCTGCCTACTTTTGCCCACATCAGCCCAGCTGCCCATAGCTTTTCCACACTTGCCCCCACCTGTCCCCACCAGCCGCTCACCTGCCCATGGCTTTTTCACACTTGCCCCCACCTGTCCCCACCAGCCGCTCACCTGCCCATAGCTTTTTCAAACTTGCCCACACCTGCTTACGCTTGCCCACGCCTGTCCACATTTGCCCACACAAACTGTCTATTAGCCCATGCTTGCTAACACATTTTCAAACTTGCCCACACCTGGGTACTTTTGCCCACATCAGCCCAGCTGCCCATAGCTTTCTCACACTTGCCCCCACCTGTCCCCACCAGCCGCTCACCTGCCCATAGCTTTTTCACACTTGTACATAACTGCTTACGCTTGCCCACGCCTGTCCACATTTGCCCACACAAACACAAACCGTCGTTTGCTCCTGGACTCGTACGATTTTCTAAATGCATAACTTAATTTTTTTTTCCTTATTACATTTGTTACCCATTTTATTAATCTTTTTTTATTCACTTCTTAGTTAAGTTACTCGAAATAAACAATTAAATTAAATTATTCTATTTATAAATTAAAATTTACGATTAGCGTACCTTCGCGTCGTAGAGCGCAAAAATTTGGCATACGTCCGGCGTCGACGGGCTCTGCGAGCGGACTGGCGGCCCCGAAAACGCGCTCGGATGCCATGACTCCAAGATATAAATTCATATAAAATTACCGTATTAACTTTTTAACATTTTTATTAATGATTTAAATTTTTTGATCAATACATAATGCATTAAAAATTATTTAAATAATACGATTTGTATAAAACAAGTCGAATAGTCATTTCAAAAAATGTAAGATAGAGGTAACTTTGGATTTTTTTTCGATCGAGTGAAGTTATTCCTTTTATGTATAAGTTTTATGGTTTAACTCAAAGACATCCTTAAGAATAACATATATTTTTTTCATATCTAAAAGTGTGGTTTATCTCAGAGAAAAGTCTGTTCTTACAAGGGCGTTCTTGGGCCAGTCTCGCCTTAACGTAAAATCGGAGCCAAAGGTTTGTGCAAATGGATGGACATAAGGTCTGAGAATATCCTCAACGTAATTTTCAGCGTTCATGTTTCCATTTACAAAAACGAGCTCAGTTCGCCTGTTCTTCATAATACCCTCCCATACCATAACTGTTGAGCCGCTGTATGGATGAACTTCCTGAACGCACCTGAGCCTTTCAGTATTTCCGGGCCGACGGTACACTCGCACCCTTCTTGTATCAGGCCTAAACCCGAATCGCGACTCATCGGGCCTGATTGGGCGTCGAGCTCGTAGGCTGTACTCATGCAGTCGATTTCGCACAGTTTTGGGACTTACATCAACACCACTTGAATTTTGTAGCCTCAAACTTAGCTCTCGAGCGGTTAACATCGGCTGGCGTCTTGGAGTCAGTTGTATGTACCGGTCTTGCCGAGTGGTTGTACTCCTTCTACGGCCTGGGTGCTGTTCAGCGGGTTCCCCTGTATTATTGTAGCGCTGCCAAAGACGACAAATAACACTTCTATGAATGCCAAAATGTCGAGATACCTGAGATTGATTACTTCCCGGTTGCAACATCCCTACAGCTCTAAGTAAGAATATCTAACGATTCAATTTTTTCGCTAACTTTATTTAAATGGTTGCTAAAATTATAAAATCAAGAATAAACGTGTCAATTAAAACGCACTTAAATTCAAACAAATTCGCAGTCATTTGAATTTTATGAAAAAACAAAATTTAATCGATTTTTTTTTACAACCAGCCAGTATGTCATCAATAACAAAAAAGTTTACTTACCTACGCACTTTGAGTGAGTAAATACTTAGAAATTAATTAATACAAATGGTAAATTTGTAATATCATGCATGTTGCTTAGACTTTTTTGATGTGTGTACTTATACTACGACGACTTAACTTATTAGAATTATTAGGTCGTGGCACAGAATAGACAGAACAACTCAGCAAGATTCAATCTGAAGCTCAACAAGGAGGTATGACATTATATTCTTGTTTTTTCTTAGTACTACGGGACGAGTATTTCATGTTTTACACATATGAATTTGAAATTGAATTTCTTTGTTTAGGTATATATTGACCGGTTTGGATATTATTATAATGTTTTTTATGTTTTCCATTAAGGCGAAGGGTAGGGCAAACAAGGTGTTTTATGGCACGTTTCCCGGTGAATTGGTGAGTCCCGGTGGAGCACGTGGAGCTTTGAATGAAATATATATTGTAATTCATATCTTTAAGTATGCCGTGATGTCCGCAAATACAAGATAAATAAATTTAGCTGTAGAGCTATAGGTATCTTGTTTTTGCGTTATTATATTATTACATAGAAAAAAATCGATAAATTTGAATGTACCAATTTTCCTCAGTTTCTATCGAATATATTGTTACAAAAAAATGAGTGTATTCCCAATAATCGTTTGTGATGACTACATAATTATGAATAAAGATGGATATTCATTAAAAACCGTCAAAATCAGTCATTGCGTTGTCTTTGTCGTAAGCTCAGACTGAATTGTCATTTTTCTCCTTTGAACGGATTTTGACCTGCTTATCTGGCCCTACCCGGCGCCATAACTGATTGTAAATGAATATAGCACAACGTTAATGCGGTTCCAGTCCGGAAATTTTGTAGCTAGTTCCATACATTATATATCTCGAACAAAATAGATTGATGAAATCTTTTCTTAAACCTAATATTTATTTGATCGTTTCGTACATAAAACCTAAAACCAGCATAATTAGAAATATGTAAGAACTTATAGTAATTTTTACTAGGTGGTAGGACTTTTCTGAACAGTGCGTTTAGGCAGCTACCACCGCTTTGCCAGTTATTCTGCCGCCAAGTAGTAGTGTGCAAGCACTACTGTGTTCCGGTTTGAAGGGCGTTGTAGCTAGTGAATTTACTGGGCAAATAAGACTTTATGATCTGATCACTCAGTCTAGTAACTTATTACTAGACTGTGTGAAGTCTCAAGATGACGTGCGCAGTGCAGTCTCACGCGAAACTTTATTATTTTAAAGTTCCGAGTGACCCTGTAACTGTTATGACCGGCCGTGTCGCTTAACATCAGGTTAACGACTAGCTCGTCACGTCAGTTATTCCCATTTAAAACATTACACGACATCATCGTCAGCTTCTAGTCCACTGCTAGACTCAAGCCTCTCATCCCTCAGTAACAGTAAAACCACGCAAAAACCTAGCATATACATAAGTACATTATACCTACATAAGTAGGAACATACCCGCCACTGAAGAGTGTGATGCAGAAGATCTGAGCGCACACCCATCCCGGCAGAGACTCGCACAGCTCCGCTCCCAAGCAGAACCCGACTACGAACTTGTGGCATGACACCGCTGCAAGGAGGAGGAGAACCTGTAAATATGTGAAGTAAAAGATGTACCTATTAATGACTTTTTTAGAAATATCAAAATGTTTATAAAATTTAGGTACTATTCTTTTTTTTCGTCTTATTTTCTATTTATATATTAAGTATTTTTTATGCTAAAAAGGGCAGTATATAATATACCAACTTAACCAAACTCTATTTTTTTATCTGATATATAGCAAAGCACAACTAGCTGGTTCCTAACCGATCGGGAAAGTTATAAATATCGTTCGCTGTGGTCACTACTTTGATGGGTGACCGCTACAAAAAGTGATATTTACAACTGAGCGCTACCGTGCTTAGCGAAGGGCGCTTTTACGTTCCCGGCTGTTGTGTTAAGACAGCAATCGTTAAGCCAAGTCAGAAGACTAGGCAGCCTAAAAATTCTGACACCAGGGCTGACCAGTTGCCTATCACTAGAGAAGAAGACCTGATAATATGTTATTTCGTCACGTCGCACTACGCTTTCAAAAATACCTAGTGCTTTTTATTGATAATGTGAATAATTTGCGCCTTATTGCTAATTAAATTTAATTTTCACAATAATTTGCTTCAATAAAATATTATATATATGCCTAGGTAAGTGAGAATTAAAAGGCATTCAAATGTGGGGTTGAAAAGTGCAAAGTCAAGTGACATAACTATTTTTTAAAATTTTATTTGGATCTTTCTGTTTTTGGTAAACAAGATATTATTATGTCAAAATATCTGTATTACTAATACGCAAGAATAATTTTCAATGAAACGGTTCAAATGTAACTTTATTAACAAATCACTGTAAAAGAGACACGAAACGCAAAAATGATAACGATTTGTCAAGGTTAGCTTATCTTTACTTGCTTATAATAAGGTTGTAGAAGTAGGTACCTATAAGTATATCATTGATTATCTATTACCAAAAGACGCTTCAAATTATCGGCCTCGTTCGTGAATAAATTGTCAATTTATGTAGCGTATTTGATAATGATTTGGACTAATAAGTTTGCGTAATATAGAACGTGCAAAATCCTGAATATGGAATTCGATGACACCGACTCAAGTCTATTCGTCACAGAATGGTCACAGAGGTCTTCCTGTAACTTACCTGTTTTCCTTTTTTTTGTGTCGGAAACTCAATTTTCTGGGATAAAAGGGTATCTGACGTCGACCCCGGCAATTTTAGCAAGCTTTGTGCAAAATTTAATCTAATGGCTTAATAGTTACAGCCGTTATGGCGTGAGTGACATACAAATAGTATGGATATATTTTCCTTAGCAATTACATCAACATTCAAATTAAAAAAAAATGCTTTTAAGTGTCATAAAAGTACCTTTATTTTTATTATGATCTTCTGTCTTTTGAAAAAACTGAGAGAAACTCCTTTCCATTATAATGTGATATCGAATATATATTCAAGCAATTGAATGAATTAAAATTGAAATTACTGAAAATTATCTGAGACGGTCTCTTACTGTTGGCCTTATGAGTAAGCTCAAAGTCGCGCAGCGAGCTATGATGGTCGGCGTTTCCTTACGTGATAAGATCCGAAATGAGGAGATCCGCAAGAGAAATAAAGTCACCGATATAGCTATGTTGAAGTGGCAGTGGGCAGGCCACATTGCTCGTAGAACTGACAACCGATGGGGAAGAAAAGGTCTCGAGTGGCGACCACAAACGGAAAACGCAGCATTCGCCGGCCCCCCACTAAGTGGAACGACGACCTGTTCAGAACCACCGGAAATCGATGGATGCAGGAGGCAAACATGCACTCAAAGTGGCGCTCTATGAGGGTGGCCTATGTTCAGCAGTTCGCGTCATAAGGCTAATGATGATGATGATAAAAACTATCAGAACCAGGACTTTTCTGCAAAGTTCGTCTAGAGTAAGAGTACCTATGCAAGCACTATAGGTACTGTGCTCCGGTTTAAAACGCATTGTAGCTAGTGAAATTACTGGGCAAATGAGACTTTATGACTTTATCTATCTGACTATATTACTAGATCAATCTTATTACAAGACTGTGCTGTGTCTCAGGCCACCGTGGTGACATGCTGGACGAAATCGATAACGTGCTCAGTGAAGTATCTCGCTAACTTTATATTTTAGTTTCGAGTTGTACTACAACAGTTAAACTATAAATAATGGTGACTGTCAGGCGAACGACTATCTCGTTTACATAAAAAAAGGAGTTTTATTGCAAGTAGCTTACTTTAAAATGTCATCACGGTCGTTCTACATGCCTGTTCATACATAACATAATTTTTTTTAATGCTGCCAGCATGTTGGGTACGCTATCTACCGGCAGTGGGCTGGTGCACTTGGACTGTCTATAGGCCAGGTGAGATTGTGGTCAAACGCTAGCCTAGTCAAACATAAAAAAGGCCATCGCAGCTAGTATACAGTTCATAAGTGTTCTTTGTAGTAGGTAGTGTAGCTAGTTTAATTTAGTTTTTTTATGCCATAGGTAGCAAACAAGCATACGGCCCTCCTGATGGGAAGAGGTCACCGTAGCCTATGAAAATGTATGTTTTTATTATTGTAGTAGTTAGCTTGAGTGGTAAAGGCACAATTGTCCGGCCCCGTGACGCTGTAAAGGTCGGTAGAGACCAACAGGATTAGCCCGTTCAAAAAAAAAAAAAGGCACAATTGCCCCACTTTAAAAAAGATAATATCGTTGTATTCATATAACTACATCACTCGTTCCCTTCATGATTCTACACGACTGTTCAAACAGTTATAACAGAAATAGGTAGACAAACACAGATAGATACACGACGCTTAACGATTCTTATCACAGAGTAACGTCGTTATATTCGCTAACAATCATATCTTTTGTTTATCAATCGAACTGGAATTAAATTAATCTGAAATGCACTTGTGAATATAGGTCAAATAAAGTTGAGGTGTAGAATTCGATTTAAATAATTTATAAATGGTCGAGACTGCGGGGAGCCGATGGATGCAAGAGGCAAGCAGCCTGTCAAAGTGGTGCTCTGTAGGGGAGGGCTATGTTCAGCATGCAGTGAACGTCTTCAGTGATTATGATGATGCAATGCTGATAGTAATGTGTCAAGACATTAGAATCAGCATTGCAATTTGAAGGGGCATGCTGGGGGGTACCTAATCACCTATGCTCCCGTGCACGTCGGACTGTATAAAGCTCAGCAGTGGCCAATGTACAAATCAAATATTACAGAACTGCGACAGTCAATATTACATCTTGAAAACGCTTCGATCAGGAAGGGTATCGAAGTATTAACGAGTATAACGTCAAACATGATACGAAAAAAATATCAAAACATACACAAAGATAAAATTCAGTCATAATTTAACTCGGCCACGACTCTAACTAATTAGTTAAATTAGTTAGACAACTTTGTTGGTCTTTTAAGTTACTTTGTAAGTAGCTGTTAAGATCGTTAAAGCGTGAGTAAGCTTTATGTTTGTTTGTAAATTAAAATCAGTACCACAGAATGTCAAAATATTCCACTATCACCTTTATTCATACAGGATTAGAGGTATCCTGCACCTATAAAATGTTTAGATTTTTGAAATATTGTTGGACCATCTCTCTTTCTTTCTTTGACCCTATGTACATAAATATATATGAAAATAGAAAGTAGAATGGCTAAAATATTGTTTATTAACGGGATATTTGCCATGCAATTTCGGTACTGCTGCAAGCACCATGATCACGGACAACATAAAATAAAAATCGGTAATCGGAAACATCGGCAACTCGAAAAAAATAAGTTACATGATAAATATCCCGTTAATAAACAATACTTTAGTAATGTTAGCGACCATGTACGTTTAACAAGTTTAACACTTCCGTTTTTTGCATTTGATTTATTAAACTCTAAAACATATTCCTAAACTGGGTATTAGTCTCTGAATGAAGCCACAAATGACGATTCGTCACTTGCACTCGTTACATAACACTGCTCTGCGCGTAACAGTGAAAGCTCATAAAGGTTAATAGGTCAGCACAGACAAAACGCTGGTTCTCATGTCATTGCTTTCAGATTTACCCTTAATTGATCGTCATCAGCATCATCAAGCTGAAGACGTCCACTGATGAACATAGGCATCCCTCGTCACTTTGAGCCGCAGCCTGCATCTTACCTCCCCGCGCTGTTACCGCTTGACCCAGGTCATTGGTTCACATAGCAGGGGCCTGCCCTACGCTGCGTCTTCTATGGTGGTCGACTAGTCGCCATTCGAGAATCTTTCTTCCATCTCAACTACAATCTTGGAGTCTTCAAATCGAGAGTGAACCAGGTATCTTCTAGGCAAGTGCGTTACATCCTAGATTGCACCGTCACTTACCATCAGGTGAGATAGTGGTCAAACGCAAGCCTACCTATCATTAAAAAAACATCGTCATAATCATCATTAGATTACATTACACTATTGGATAATAGGCACAGCACATTGAACCTGGAACTTCGATCTACTCTTCATGTTGCTGCCATTTTTATAAGTAAGTGGTGGTGATAATGATGAAGTACCATAATTATCACCACCACCACCACCATCTTTATAATTATCACCATCATCATTGTCATCATCATCATCGTCAGCCTGTATTAGTCTACTGTTGAACATAGGGCACCATAGACACACCTGCCTGGTATTTTCTACTTTTGCCCTATATAAAAGGAATAAGTACCAATACACACCTGCGAAGAAGTATCCTGAAGTCCGATCGCCAGTCCTTCAAGCACACTATGCACGAACAACGCACAAAGCAAGCCGACGATTCCCGAGGAGCTTCTATTACAAGGTTCTGTGTGCCCCACGTGACACATCCTTGCGTCGTCCACATCACCAAGACATCTCTCTCTCAGTTCTCCATCAGACACCGGATGCGGCATGTGCTCTTCTCTCAGCAGACTAGTCTGTTCTCCACTCCCATACGTCCTCAATTCATTGCTCAAGCTTACGTTACGTCCGTAATATAAATGCACCAACTCATCAACAAGGTACACCACAAAAAACCCAATGCAGAACATAACTTCGGTATCGTTCGGAAGCTTCTCCCTTGCTTCTGGAAGCATGTGGACTATGGATGTAGAGAGTAGTACGCCTCCCCCAAAGCAAAGAAGACAGGAGATTATGAGAGGATGTCTCTGTCGTGCTGCTTCTGAGATAAATGATGGCAGCATTCCGCTGAAGAAGCTGCCCAGACCTAGTGCCAGCATTGCTATCACCTTTGCAGTGATCGCGTCCATTTTGAAAATATGTTTCCTCAATTGTATAATTTATCTACAGTTATGTAGAATTCTTGTCACTGCTATTTTCATTTATTTTTTCTAATTTCACGTATTTTATTCCATTATATTCAGTCACGGCTCCATTATGAATTAAACACTTGCTGCACTGTTTTCAAATGTTATTATTCTAAGCCCTCAATAAGAAGGACTTTATTTTAGTTGTACAAGTGGGTATCCACGTCCTTTCAGTATCAACACTTGAATTAGTAACACTTTCTATTAGTCCGGTAGCCATCAAAGACCATCTATTTCGTTTATCTTTCGTTATGTTTACATTAATCCGTTATCAGCACACTGTACACATGCAACACGACCGCGCGTCGAGAACTACGCGCTCGAATAAGACACACCACACGATTGAAAATATCGAAGTATTTCCTCTTCATAGTGGTTTAAAGATTTTATAAGGCGTTTAGTAGAGAACATTTTGTATTCACTGCAGTGACCGTCCAATTTAACCAGACCTATAAGGGGAGGTAAACGTATAACAAACACGGTTCATGCTTGTATGGATCAATTAACAAAGAATTGAAATGTTTTGATAACATGTACGACCTTTTTAATTATGACTAATATTGACCAATATTAGAGAATGAGTTTGTTGATTTCAGTATGATGTACTGCACTATCGTTTCTTCGTGCTTTATCTTTATGTAGGGAGGTAGGTAAGTTTTACGAAATGTCTCGTAAAAAATTTCAAAATAATTACGTCTGATTAATGGCACATGTTTTAGTTTTGTGCTGCAATCTTTATCGTCATTTTCAGGGCTGCAACTAAACCTACCTAAACTTTTGTATTGGTGATTTAATTATTTTTTATTACCCCATCTCTTCCCGTGGGTGCCGTAGAAGGCGGCTAAGGGAATATCCAGGGAATGGGTCGCAGCGTTCCCCTCGGTCTTGGTGGTAATCAATCCTCACCTACTGCGATCACCAAGCCGCCTGCCAAGCGTGGTGATTATGGCAGTTGGAACTTTATGATCGCAATTACTTTCCTATTTATCCTGTAACCTAGTTTGATGAATGTAGAAAAGGAAAATTCTCGAAGTAGTTGACGTATGGAACTGTACCTAGGTTCCTAGAATCCACCCAGAATCTAACCACATTGGGTTACATTATTCGTAAGTAAACCTTTGGTTTTAGCCTTGTTTTTTTGGCTACATCACTTTTAGGACTATGGGTAAGAGAGGTAAGAAAGTTTCTCAAGTGGCGTATGAGTTAAAATACAGTAATAGACAATAATTAACGATTGTAAAATAATTATTTCAATGTCAATGATGAAGTTATCAACGTTTCACTAGAATTATTATGTCAGTATATACGTGGTGAAATTGCCGCAGAAGCCAGTAACTAAGATTCAATTCAATTCAATTCAATTATTTCAGTATAATGCATGATGAATATATAAATTTATTGAAGATCTATATATAAAAAAAATAACCCCTATTTCTCCTGGTCACTTGAGAACGGCTTTACCGATTTCATTCATCTTTTTTATATGTTATCTAATACTTTGTAGAAGGTTCTTACAAAAAAAAATTATATTCATCCTGTCGAAGGGAAGATGGAAAGGGAAAAAGATAGGGGAAATGGATAAATGGATGGGATGGCAACAGAAAAGAGGCAGCCGAAGGCTGTTTCCTTCGCCGGCCCATCCGTTCATCCTTTTCGCCTATCTTTTTCCGTTTCACTTCCCTCTTACCCATAAACAGAGTTAAGGCGTAAACTAATTAACCCGTGTGAAGCCGGGGCGGGCCAACTAGAAGCATAAAAATCAAAGGTGCGAGCGGAGCGAGCTCTAAAAAATTACAAGTTGATAATCACCACAGAGTACCTTTTTATAATAATCACTCAATCAAAATTCTACAAGGTCAAGCAGGGCAGGGAAGGGTCTATAAGTAAACAAAAAGTTTAAGTATGTATAATTTTCTTACATGTCAATTTCTTCTTAGTAATTTATGTCAGTTTGTGTTGACAATCCTCCCTAA
The DNA here is from genome assembly GCA_910589525.2 of Ennomos quercinarius. Taxonomy (NCBI): domain Eukaryota; kingdom Metazoa; phylum Arthropoda; class Insecta; order Lepidoptera; family Geometridae; genus Ennomos; species Ennomos quercinarius. The sequence continues at coordinate 14,667,075 of OU342504.1, read as the reverse complement.
CGTTTATTTCTTGATTATTTTGGATATAATCACAGAATTCGCCCTATTTACATAGGGATATAATATTATTTTCTCTGACCCCACATTAATAGTAATTTATAAAATGAACGAACTGCTACAGAAGCATGGATGTGCGAACGTGTTCACGATACCTGAGGGGCTCAAAGAGCTCATGTCGGATATCACACGAGAGGTAAATATTTTCTAAAAAAACATAATACTTTGAAGTGCGCGTAAAGTCGAAGGTTCCCGCTGGTATAAAAGAACCGTCTTCAGAAGCTTTCAGGGGGCTAATCATATCCTCTTAAAAGGGGGTTAAATCACCTTCAACTCCATACTGAGAACCTTAGAGTATATATTATACACTTTGCCTATGTATAAGCTGAGAACATACTTGGATACTTGGATAGCAGTCGAATCTGGCCATAACTATTTCAAGTCAAAATTCAAATCTATGGAACCGCGTTTGATAAAAATTCTATGGGACCTCTAAAATTATTTAGAAGATATATTGTTTTTTCCCTGTAATCGATGCTGAAGCCAAAAATATACTTTTTTTTTATTTTTGTCTGTATGTATGTAATTCTGTACCTTGGCTGAGCATCACGCCGAAACTACTGAATGGATTCAAATGAAACTTGGCATGATTTGAGTTCGTATTACGAGGTAGGCTATAGGATAACTTTAATCCCGAAATTCAGCACGGTTCCCTCGGGACGAGGGATGAAAGAAACATGTCTACTTTGTTTTACGCCAAAAAAACTAAATATTTTATAAGAATTATACATAAGTGTACATAATTATAAGTGCCCTAGGCTCATTGACACGTATTGCAGGCTCCATAAATTTCTGAAACATCACTTCTATTTTCAGTACCTATCAGCTTGGTAGGTGGATAAGAAGTTGGCAGCCGCTGTGGTGTGGTGGTTGAGTAGGTCGGCTCATAACCTGGAGGCGGCGGGTTCGGTTCCCGTGACTGGACAAGTACTTGTGCACGTAAAAAAAGTGCAAATACTTGTTCTGTTTAGGTGTAGTGGGACCATGGTCTTCGTAGTTCCTGGGTCCCTAGATACAGGGCATCCTAGTTAGGGGTATAGGTATGTGATCCTTGGGTGTTATTTATATTATTTATTTATTATTTATTTATAATTCAACTTTGTGTTAATTATCTTTTGGATGTTTATTCAGTGAGACAATTGTAAATCAGTTAATGATGCACCATTAAGGTATCTCAGTACACCTAATATTAGCTTACTTAACTATCATCTCAAAATATTTAATCTTTCGCTTGAAATGATCATTAGACAGACAAAATGTTGATATTGTTGAAGCAAAAATTTAACGGAAGTAGAATTTGACAACGAATGGTTTAATTTAGAACCGGTTTGAGGAATATTATGGCTAGATACTATTAAAACCTACTATAAAATTTAAATCAAGACTAAAAGACATTGATATCGACTATGCTTTACAACGTCCTAAATTTGACAGTGCTAAAACTATTACCGTCCTTTTAATTTCCACCAATAGGAAGAGGACAGCAACATTTTTCGATATATATGCTAAATTAGCTTTGATTGGACTGAATTTAAGCGAATTAGTTTTAGTCTACAGTTTTGCGAAGAATGGACACCAGTGATAAACAAGCCAAAACGCAAACCTTTCAAAGTCCAACACTTCCGGATAAAAATGATATCCACGACATTAATGTAACAGCGAAAGGTCACAAAGTCCTTGGCATTTAGCTCCGCCTAGATATAACAATCTCCAAGCCTTTTGTGTATTTGACCATACCAACAACATACAAGGCTGATTTATTCTTAAACTACTACTAGGTGGTAGGATTTTTCTGCTAAGTTTGTCGAGGTAGGTACCACCGCATTGCCAGTTACCTATTCTGCCGGCAAGCAGTAGTGTGCAAGCACTACTGTTCCGGTTTGAAGGGCATTGTAGCTAGTGAAATTACTGGGCAAGTGAGACTTTATGTTCTAATCTCAGTCTAGGAAACTTATTACTAGACAGTGTGATGTCTCAGGATGACGTGCGCAGTGCAGTGTCACGTGACACTTTATTATATTGAAGTTTAAGTGGGAGTTTTGGCGGGAACGCGAAAAAGTTCACGTCGTTGCATTGCATTATTTCACAAAACATGTTTTTTCCAGTGTGAATGTTTAAAATTAGTGGCGTTTTACGCATTAACTGCTGAATTACGAGCATGAGTGTGGGCAACTGATATGATGTAGTGAAAGGTGATTTTTCGTGTTGCTTCCAAAATTCCATAGAATCCTCTAGTAAAGTTGCCACCACTTTACTAGGGCAAGACTTAGACTGGATTATGACTACCTGACTTAGACTGGACTCTGACTACCCTGACTGACTGTGACTAAGACATGACTTTACGTGAAATATTCCATAATACGATGAAAAATTACAATACTTGACACTGGCTAAATACACTGTGTGGAGCCAAAACATAAGAAAAGAAAAATAGTTCCAAGGGACACTACAACTGTTATGGGCGGCCGTGTCGCTTAAGATCAGGTAAACGACTAGCTCGTCACGTCAGTTATTCTCATTAATGTGGTAGCTGTAGGCACGAATAATTATTCTAATAAGTAATTTTATCATTCAAATGTATGCAACGTCAACACATTAACACAACAGCGAGAGATCGTGAAATATTGGGTATAAAGTACCTATACCTAACAGGCTAACATCGAACCGAAATGGGTCAGTATGGAGACCTCCAAAACCAAGAGGTCTGGAGGTAGAAAATCTGTTTTCAAAAAACCATGTCGTCGCATATAAACTGGAGACTGCACGAGTGGCTTTCTGAAGCGGTGGGTCGCGCTGCACAAACCTGCAGCTCAATTCGTGGCTCAGTAAGCCCCTAAATAAATAAATGTGATGTTTTTTGTTAATGTGTTTACTAATATAGCTATAAGTTTTATGTTACTAACTCTATGGGTGAACAACCTGAAATAAAAGTTTTATTATTCACTCATTTATTTACAATTCTTAAGCCTAAGTTTTTTACAATATCTCTATAAAAAGGATTTTACAAAAATATTATAAAAAACCTAAACCTAGAGTGCCGCCGGCAGCGGGGCAGGACCCAAGCTACCGGTGGTTAGAGCTGCAGAGTGAGGAACCTCCTGACAATACGTGCCGTGTCAAGGAGTACTGCCTTCTGAATCTGACCCTTGATCCAACCGTCTAGCGAGAGCCTCTCGAGGTGTTGGTCGAGGCTCTTCGCTATAAGGCCGTTCGCCGAAACGACTATCGGGACAATGCTCGTTGAGTCAACATTCCACATGGCGGTTACCTCGTGAGCCAAGTCAAGGTACTTGCTGAGTTTGTCCTTCTCAGCCTTCACGAGGTTCTCGTCATGCGGAATGGTGATGTCAACGAGCACTGCCCGGCGTTGGGATCGGTCTACCAGCACGATATCAGGCTTATTGGCTACAATAGTACTGTCCGTGATGATAGAGCGATCCCAATAGAGCAATGCACAGCCATTTTCGAGAACCGGCCCCGGTGTGTACTTGTAGTACGGCACCTCAGACTCCACAAGGCCGTATTGAAGGGCAAGTTGCTGATGGATGATCCTGGCCACTAGGTTGTGTCTGTGCAAGTACTCTCCGTTAGCAAGATGAGAACAACCGGAAATGATATGTCGGAGAGATTCTCCGGGACGGCGGCATGCCCGACAGATGTCGACCGTACCGTCCTTCATGATATATTTCCGGTAGTTGTTCGTCTTGATAACTTCGTCCGCAATTGCACAGACAAAACCCTCGGTTTCCCCAAAGAGGTCGCCGAATCGCAGCCAGTTCACCGACGCATGCAGGTCCACATCGGGCCCTGTCAAGGCCCGATAGAACCGCCCGTGCAGCTCCTTGCCTTTCCATACGTCCCTGTGGTCCTCGGTGCTAAGTACCACCGGTTTACGCCAGTTCTCATTTGCCAAGGAGAGCGGCGTGAGGCCTTTGTCAACTGCCACCACATCGCGATGCATCCCGCACTCGTTGTTGAGGAAATACTCCCGGAGACTGCACACTTCACGGTTATGGAGGGTTTTGGCATTTAAAAAGCCTCGACCCCCCCATTTCCGCGGAATGTACAGTCTCATAACAGACGAGCGCGGGTGCAGCATGCGATGCGAGGTAAGCAGTTGACGGACCTTTCTATCCAGGGCGTCCAGCTCGGTCTGAGTCCATCTTAGTATGCCAAAGGAGTACATCAGTAGGGCATCACCCAGCCGTTGAAGGCGCGCGTCTTGTTGCCACCCGACAAAAGACTGTTGAGTACTTTTGTCAGACGGCAGAAGAAGCGCTTATTATTATTATTATTATAAAGAAAAAATGCACACAACCCATGGAGATTTCATATTCACATTGCTAAAACGTTCGAGGTCAATACGTTTTACATCCTGAACTTTTTTATTGGAGAATTCTAGCTGATGGTATCTTAAAAAAATATGTAGTTTCTCCTTTTAATCCATCCAAATTGTCCAGGTGCTACGCGACCAACCGCAAAAGATCTTCGACTACATCGCCAACTACCTGTCAGTGCTGCTAATTACCCGAGAACACGGCATCTTAGCAGTGAAGATACTGGACGACCTGTGCGACTGCCGACCTTCTGTGTCGGAGCATCTGCTACAGTTGGGCATGGACAGAGGCCAGGCTCATATTCTGTCACAGATCATAAAGGAAGAGATCGAAGGTTTTGAGCCAGTTGAAGGAAAAGGTAGCGCAGCATAGAATATCATTCATAGACCACCCCATCTCTTCCGCGAGTGTCATAAGAGCCAGCCAAGGAACTATCCAAGGAGTAAGAAGGCAGAAACATGCCTCTCGGTACATTAAAATCTTCTGCAATCACCATGACGTCTGCCAAGCGTGGTACAGTTTAAAGTATCTAATTACCTAATAGTATGTTGGTTTTTGATAAGGTGACAGATAGCTACATACGTAAAGCGATACCGTGCATACTTTTCATTCAGAAATAAAATGTGCGTTTATTCTTTGTCCACGCGGGTAAAACTACGGGAATAGGTATTCTTATTGGTTTAAGTACTAACAATGACATTATTATAAAACTAAGTAGTTGTTTCAGTGGCCTTTAACTCTTGAGTATAAGATAACTGAATAATCATACGTCCACTCTGGGGGCTATGCTGATCTTCGATTTTGATACATCGGCGTCAATGTGCAGTTTCTATACAAATAGATGAATAAGTGCCGTGAATTTGACGTTGATGAATCTGACTAGGGAGCAGACTATTAAATTCAAGTTACTTCCATAAACATGCAAGCAAATTTCTGTAGGTAGCGTGCGATTTTTTTCAGGCGTTAAAACTTGTGTACCTTGAACTCGGAATAAAAAAGACAATAGATACAAGCTCAGTACCACAGATTACTTAATATGTTACTACGACCTACGTAATCAGTACCTACCCAGAGCCAGAAAGCGAAGCCAAATAAAGTAGGTAGGTAACACAAAATCGCAAAACCATACCATTCCACCTTCCACCCACGCATCGTTTATGAGCAGCGTAGTCGAATCGGGAGAAAGCATTTTTTTCAGTCATTTATTTTAACTTGTAAAAGTGCTAAAATAGCCTTTAACTTAATGACTCTCGCAGAAAAAGTGAGGGAGATGGCAATCCTAAAGAAGATACTGACTAGAGTGGTTCTAGACGAGGATATGGCAGCAAAAGTGGTTCAGGTCGCCAGAAACGCGTACCGGGATTACTGGTACAGGAAGAAAATGATGGAAAGGGTAACTTTTGAATGTTTTTTAACTTTTTACATCGTGCTCAGCAGGACTGCACATTATATCAATCACATCATAAGTCGGAAAACGTTTACTGATGAACATAGGTAGGCCTCACCCATAAAGAGGGGTGCCATAATCATCATGCTTGGCAGGCGGCTTGGTGATCAGCATCACCGGGACCATACTATACAGGGCGACTTTCCATAAGGTCGACTTTTCCAGTGGACGTAGCCTTCTCGGTTCTCTTATCCCGGCAACGGCCCAAGTTGAGGCTCGCATCCCTGGGGTGCCCTTGAGCTAGTGGCCTCCCACTTTTGATGGCTGGGTGCCTTAAGCATCTGCCCTCCCGCCTGGTGACGCTGTAAAGGTCAGTAGGTCTCTACAGCATTAGCCCATCCAAAAAATACTATGCAGGGCAGCATTCGATCTACCTTCTTTTGATGTTAAGGTCCACTGCAGAGGAATGGTAGAGGAATAAAAATATTTTAAAAAGCTGAAGCCCGTGCTCAGTGTTCCAACTGTGAGCGTGTTCTTGTGAGAAACCTATTTCTTTTATACACTACTCGTAGATAATATTAATGATGTATGTTTTTAGGATTTGAAGGTGCATCCCGATGAGCCGTGGCAGATAGCAGCTGAACGCACGTTAGAACTATACAAGAGGACGAAGCCTTCTTACAGCGAATTGACTCGAGCTACAGAGAGAATTCAGGTCAATAGTCAATACACATAAACTTTATTGCAACTGTTTCTACAAAAGATATGCTTTGTTTTACTCTTTTAGCTCTATTCTCAATACTCTATAATAAAATTATCACTGGGAATCTGTACAATTACACTAAATATTTTTTGAAAATTTTAGTTTGGGTGTCTTTTTTTTGGTATAGAAACTAAAAATGTCCCTTTGAACGTTGATACTACTTGACGGATTTCGAAGATAAAGGTTTCCAAAAAATTTGCTAACAAACCGGTAGGTAAGTATTTAAGACTGGACTCCGTGAGCAAACCTCGCGAAATCTCAGCATTCATCATCTCTATCATCTAGGACATTAAAACTGAAACAGCTCTGCCAGCAGCCTAGAGCAACACTGCGACCCGAGTTGAAGAACTGAGTTGAATTGGCTGACTGGCGCAAAACACCCCACATTTAATATTAGAAGATATTTATTTGTAGGTAATTCATTTCAGGCTGCATATAGAGGCTATCACGTTCGTCGAAACCTTCTCCGCCATCTGAAGCCGAGGGCAAAGAAGACCGGCCCAAAGGTGGAATTACTGGGACCGCCAATAGACGTTGCTGGATCCAGGGAGATTGATCTAGGACCCGTTATTGTTAGTGTTATCTAATTTATGTTTTAGTTTTTTTTAAGATCTGAAATGAGGAGATCCACTGGAGAACTAAAGTGACCGATATAGTTCTTAGAATTAGCTAAGTCCAAAGAAAGTATTTTTTGATTGGAGCATGTTTCTTTATTGAATGTAGTCAATGCCACCTAACGAGTGTGACTCAGAAGGTATTTGGTGTCCCCACCATCATAGATATTTACGCAATTCGTACTCGCTCTTACTGCGGTGAAGTGAAGAAAAGCATGGTGGGGAAATCAATATATTCAAGATTCACACATGAGTGCTGATCCACCAATTGGTACTTAGCGTAGTGGATAGGAACTATGCCAGGATTCTCATCCTGCAAGAAAAGGCCCGTGTCCCAGCTATACCAGCTGATGATAAGTAAACTACAACCTATGGACAATTACCACTCCTTATATCTTCATTGCAGAACTTAAAATTCCGAGATGAAGACACTACAATGATGTTCGACGAAGTGGTAGGTGAGAAGCTGGGCATCCAGTACCACCCGATGATGACCATCACCCACATCGATGACCCTGATGATGAAGAGAAAATTGCAAAGCACGTGAGCCACTCTGGACATCAGGATGAACGCCAGGAGATTCTCGCACCTTTCATCAGCAGAACCGGGCGCGATTCTTCTCAGGAGGATGTGATACATTTCGAAGGTTAGATATTTATCCGATGCCCAAAAAGAAGGCGCTTATATATGTAAGGAGGCGCTTATGTATGTAAATATATAAATGCGGTGTGTTTCTATGTAGCCTAAATGTGTATTCATCAATGTCAAAAGGCTATGTTTTGATGATAACACTACTAAGCCGCTACTGTACTCCGGTTTGAAGGGCATTGTAGCTAGTGAAATTACTAGGCAAATGAGACTTCATGAACTGATCACACAGTCTTAAAAGTTTTTTTAGGCTGTGTAATGTCTCAGGGTGACGTGCGCAGTGTCACGTAAAACTTTAATTTAGAGTTCTGGGTGACACTGCAATCTGTTATGCTGGGCGGTCGTGACGCTTAATATCAGGCGAACGACTAGCTCGTCACGCCATTTATTTATATAAAAAAAAGAAAAGATAATACATAGGTAATAACGCAGGTACTGGCATCATTGCACCACATTAAGTGCACCCCCAGAAAGTACGAACCTTGGGTTTTGGATCATTTGTCATTGCTAGACCATTTACATTTCAGCGTCTTCTTCATGCAGTTAGGTTTTTTGGTTGAGTTAATATTATTAAGTAACTTGATAATACTAATTTAGATTCTAGTTAAATGCAGAGCGAGAGTGTTTCAGCGGCAACCGCCCTGAAACCCCCGGTTTTGACTCCCGCTAAGCTCTTTTTTTTTGGACGGGGGTAATGCACTCGCACTTCTCTGTCACCACGGGGGTGATGGCTTGGGGGGGTGGGACATACCCCCTATGTAGGACTTGAACTCACTAAAACCCCCCGTGATCCGTCCACCGCGAGATAGGGTCGCATTAGCATTCACTATCTCGCCCCGGATCCCGCTAAGCACTGGCCTACTTTCCAAGTCATACAACGGTAAAGGAATTAGGAAATCATTGTGAGGAAACCAGCACGTTCAAGAACCACAAAATTCAGAACGTGTGTCATCCACCAACCCGCTCTTGACCAGCTTGGTGGAATAATCCACCCAACTGGCCAAGTGCGGCCAGGGCTATAAAGCCTTCACTCTTCTCTCCCTGTGAGACAAAGCCCGTGTCCCAGTAGTGGAAAATAAGTTTTACGTTCTTCTCCATAGAGTCTATAACTGGACAGCAAAAGTTCCACGTGATGAGCATGATGGCACCGGAGCCACTCGCCCACCATTCCAGCTTTATGAGCAACATGCCGCCTACGCCTGCGCCGTCCGCCGATGTCTACACTTCTGGACATAAAATCTCTTTTGCTGAGGTAATAAATAAATAAACATATGTGGACATTTTACATAGCGCCATCTAGCCCCAAACTAAGAGCTTGTACTAATGCAAACCAGGGGGCGTACCAGCTCTTAGCGCGATTCAAAACAGAGCCTTTATTGGATTGCTTTGTTTTTTTCGTATGAGGATTTTGACAAGCAATCCAGTATCATAGGCTCTGTTTTGAATCGCGCTAAGATTTCACAGTAAGGCCCCAGGTAACTGATAGAGTACTTAGATACGTTTTGTTAGTAAATACATACATAGAATTAAATAGAACACCCAGACATAGAACAAATACCTATGTTAATCAGACAAATGTTTGTCCTGAGTGGGAATCGAACCCACAACCTACAGTTCAGAAGGCAGAGCAACTGCAAACATCAATGGCGTCGACCCTAAACTATAAATCTAATAAACAGCTCCAAAATCTTGCTGTCCCTTTCATGTAGCTAGAAATGGCAAGAACTGCAACGCAGAATTAGAATTTTCATATTAGATTCCAATCCTTTTATTTTTCGTTGTTGTAACTGTGTACAAATAGCGCCTGTTGAAAACATACTCCTATACTCAAAAGTTCTTTAAAAATATTTCTGAGGACCATTTTCCTATTCGAATGTTGGGCAAGTTGTTCGCCTGATGTTAAAGTGTCACGGTCGCCCATAACAGTTACAGTGCTACTCGAAACTCTATCTATATTCATATTCATTTATTGTGCTCACATATAATACAGACCATAGATGTATATATCAGGTATATGTGTGTAAGGGCGCTGCACATTTACATTTACTAATAAAATTTCCTGATACTGCGCGTGCGCAGGTCATCCTGGGACATCAGTACAGGGGGCGTACCGTGAGCTCTTAGCGCGATTCAAAACTGAGCCTATATTGGATCGTTTTGTTTTTTTTGTATGGGGATTTTGACAAGCGAGCCAGTATAGGCTCTGTTTTGAATCGCGCTAAGAGCTCACGGTACGCCCCCTGGCTAGGACTGGTAAAGCAGTCTACTTACCTAGACGAATGAGCAGTAAAATCCTACCTATAGCGTTTAGTAGTATTGCATGCTGACCTACGGACAAAACCTCCCTCCCTATTTTTAGTCATTGCAGACATTAACCCGCAGTTTCTCGTACGTTTTAGCTAAACTCATGTCAACTTCAAAATACGAAGCGCTGATTGGTTGCCTGTTGACCATCGGCTGTCTTCAACAAATGCGTGTTCAGTATTTATAAGTTAACATGAGTTTAACTTTAACAAACGTATGAGAAACCGGGGGTAAATTCGCGCCCTTTTTTTATCATATTTTTATTTTATTAAATTTTCTTCTGCATATATTTTTTTTTTCAAATACGCTGCTGAAGTTGTTCGTAAGCCAAGCCTATCTCCAGCAATAGATATTGGCATCAACTTCTTTCAAAGTATTGTTTTACTTTTTTTATTAGTAGGTAAGTCACACCACACTATATAAAATTTACAGAAGCCTGTCAATGTGTTCGTGGAAGACCCGGTGGAGGAAGACATACCTCCTGAGACTGATGATCAAGAAGTGCCTGAAGACATTCCAGGTACAAAAAATATTCAATGTACAGATTTAGTCCAGTTACAGTTTTACTATATGTATAGATTTCATGGTTGTTTTATCAGATGAGAGGAGCGCAGCCACGGCAGCTTCAGTTCCATCATCAGCGAACGATACTGCTAACTCTACTGATGTTGAAGACGTGGAAGACACAACTGAGGAATAATGAAGGGCCTAGAACAACCCAATATTTTTGCTAAATGATTAAAATTAGAGTATTTTTAGATTGGAACCAATTTGAAGTGGGATACCTACCAAAGATTTTTTGGTATTTGTTGTATTCTATTCATTACCCTTTTCCTTTCATTATTGAAGATAAATTATGCAATTTGTCGTAGGTCGGGTTAATAGATATATTTACTCGACTTGGTTGGGTTTTGTTGTTAAAAAATACATCTAAATTATCATTTTTAGAAATGCATTTTATTCAATTCCAAATCTACGTTAATACCTACTGATGGAGTACCTTACATCACAGAGCAAGAAAAAAAATACGTTTCGCCCCCCAATGCGAAGTGTCATTGTTAATGCTCTGTGCTATACATAATTCAACAAAGTTTTCGTTTATTATGGTCAAGATAAAAGAGGTAGGTCCAGGTTAGGTATATTATTGTATTAGTAGGTATAGATCCATATTTTAGAGAATATCAGGTATTTTTTCTTCTTTATAATAATTATAAGTTAGTGACAGAATACCTACCTAAGTTATTCTATGGTTAGCGTTTAGATTCTACGTAGGCCGACCCCCCACTAGTTAGACCGATGATGGTTAAAACCGCGGGAGCCGATGGATGCAGGAGGCAAGCAGCCGCTCAAAGTGGCGCTCTATGAGGAAGGTTAGATTTCATTTCATTCTTTGATGTTTAGATTCTGCATTATAAATTCAATGCCATACTATTACCAAACACTTAAAATAGCAGGCTGGACTATGAAGCCCTCTAGATTGTAAATGTCATATTAGAGCTAAATTACCAAGCTAGGTTCATCAACTTATTTTAAACATGGATAAAGTGGAGGATTTGCTCCAATCCCAAATTCGGGACAGCTGTCGTCTGGCGCTGCCTGAAGGTTTAAAGGACCTGATGTGCGATATATCTAGAGAAGTAAGTACCCTTCGTATTATGTCCTACTAAAGACGCCCCACATTTTCGCAACATACCTATTTCCCCGCCGTATTTTTTTTAATTTTCCGGGATAAAACCGATTCCCGGTTTCAGCCGTTTTTTCTTTAGGTGATAAAATACGGAATGAGGACATCCGAGAATGATACGTCCAATCGTCTATGGGAGACCCGCGGGGTAATTCCGTAAAATTTGCAACAGCAATGCGACAGCAGTAGCAATGCGACAGCAGTAGCGAAGCATACATTCTCGACACCACTAATGATGTATGACAGCAATCACCGCGAGATTTACGCCTGTCGCAAACCTGTTGTGAGTTAGGTAATAAGGGGGCCGCATGGTTCCAACCACACTAGACCAACATATCTCTCAAAGTTAGCAAAGATGGTGTGGCAATATATGTGCAATACATGCCACAAGAGGTTGGTCAAAAATACGGGGAACCATCCGATGCAAGAGGCCTATGTTCAGCACTTCAGCAGTGGAGATCTTCAGGCTGATATGATATGAGACGCCAATTTTTGACTCACCCTCTTGTTTAATACCGCTTGTTAAAAGATAAGCTGCACCCTGCAGCTATGCTTTAAATTATGTAGTTAGCCTATATAGCTACGAGTAAAGAACCTGAAATAAAAGTTTATTATATATATATATATATTTAGCTACACTTCCTGGGAGTATTAACATTACATTAGTAATAACCACTACTGTAATGTTTTGTCCAAATCATTACAAATATTCACACACACAGGTTTTCGCATGTGTAAATATTATAAGTAGAGATTTAATACTTACATACCAGACAGCCAATTTAATTTTTACTGTGATCGTTTCCAGGTACTGCGAGCACAACCGGCGGACTTGTACAACTTCATCGTCGAATACTTATCAGCTTTGTTGCTAGCTCGCGATGCGCTGTCCATTTCTTGCCGAGTATACTGCGAGATCTGCGAGGGATCTTGCCAACCAGAGTTGGATGGTGAGCTAAGAAATATAGGCCTAGAGGGAGAGGACTTGGAGACAGCCAAGAATGTGGTGATGATGTACTTTGATAAGGGCGAAGGTAATTGAAATCGTTGAGATAATTGTGCAGCATGTATTATAAGTAGGTACTATGGTTTAAAAGTTAGTAGAGGTAAAGTAGGTTTAATTTTTAAGGTATCATAATACTGCAATTTAATACATTAGCATAAATTGAGTGCATGATAGTAAATCATTTATTGATGATTATTAAAGGGAAAAAGAGTACAAATGAAAATGGTTTTTAATAAAAATTATGAAGATTGCTGCGGCGTCTAACGTTGTGCCACGAATGATATGTTTTTTACTGTGTATGCCATATTGAAATTCTTAATTATTTTAATTTAATTTTGTACTGTAGCAGTTAATTCAGTATCCCATTTTTTTGAGCTGTTATCAATTCCAAATCGATGCGATAGATATCAAAAATTTTGGTTCACACATGACCGGTGTCAGGAGTAGGTACCTAGTTTCAAGGGATGCTAATGAATTCAATTACACCCAGTATATATGACGTACAGAACAGAACAAGTATTTGCGGTTTTTTTCCTGTGTTACAGATACTTGTCCTGTCGCTGGAATCAAACCCGCTGTCTCCGGGTTATGAGGCGACCTACTCAAACCACACAACAGAGGGTGTTAAAGATGTTGTTAATTTAATGTTATTGTCGTGTTGTGGTGCTGATGCTGTCGTAGGGTTACTTATTACACGGGGTAACGGGGGTGATACTTATTGTAATATTTTTTATAAGATTTTTTTTACGGCTTATCTTTGTAGCAGTAAAAGAAGGGAACCTTCTAATGAGGTTGTTAAGAAAAACCTCCATCGCCGAGGATATGTTGCCTGCGGTCCAGGTCGCGGTGCGGACAGCTTACATGAAGCATCGCCTGGATCATCAGGACAAGCTCAAGGTATTTATTTACCTCAATTCAGTCATCAAGTCGTGATTATAGAAGTTTTCCAATAAAAATCTTTATAATTGAGTAAGATTTGATGGTTTTTAGGGTTCCGTACCCAAAGGGTAAAACGGACCAAGGCTTCGCTGTCTGTCTGTCCGTCTGTCACCAGGTTGTATCTCATGAACCGTGATAGTTAGACAGTTGAAATTTTTACAGATGATGTATCTTTGTTGCCGCTATAACAACAAATACTAAAGAACATAATAAAATAAATATATAAAGACGCTCCCATATAACTAACGTGATTTTTTGCTCTTTTACCAGATGTGTCATAGATGGCGCTGCTTTAAATAGTACTGCTACTCGACACTAGATGGCAGGGATAGATAATTGTACGAAACCCTTCGTGCGCGAGCCCGACTTGCACTTGGCCGGTTATTTTGACTGGCCTGTTAGCTCGGTTGGTAGTAGCTCTGCCTTCTGAACTATAGGTTGTGGGTTTGATTCCCATCCAGGACAAACATTGGGTGCAACATGAAGTGTTAGGTGTTTGTTCTGTCTGGTTATATTGTATTCTATGTATGTGTTTACATACAAAAATTATTTAAGTATTCTATCAGTTATCTGGTTCCCATAGTCAGCCATCTAGCCCCAAACTAAGCAATGCTTATACGTAAAGCATTGCTTAGTTTGGGGCTAGATGGCGCTGTGTAAATGCCCTCACATTTTTTTTTCCATCCTGGCGGTATTATATATATTTTTGTATTACTCTTTCTTACAGAGGGACCGCGGCGAAACCGTGGAGAAGGCAGAAAAGGCAGCTAAAAATACAATGAAGTTTTATGAGCAAGCAGATGATATTTTAAAAGAAAAAGCGGCCTCAAAAATTCAGGTGAACGGATAAGATGATTGTTAACTGTCCATTTTATTGGTACAGTGCAGAATATAGTCTATGACTTTTCGAATAATATGAATCACGTCCAAGAAAAATTATACCCTCGTTATTTTTTTAAATCTTTAAGTAGATGATTTAAGCTCGATATTAAAAACATTGATAAATAAATTACGTATTAATGAATGATTTGCAAAAATAACAGGTTTCTCTTCGACCACACATACTCGTAACATCTGCCCGGCTAGCATGCGCACCGCGACAACCGACCGATAGACCGACAATGTGGTGAAAACTGCGGGGAGCCGATGGATGCAGTGGACGTCTTCAGGCTGTCGATGATGATGATGATGATCATGATGATGATGAAGATGATGTACATAATTACTATTACTTACAGGCTTGTGTCCGTGGGCATTTAGTAAGATACAAGGGTTCAATAGATAAACTGAATGGAACTGGAAAAGTGGCACAAGTCGACGTTGATGAAGCTACACAGGTATTTGATTAGAGATCATAACTATATTTTATTTTATTTTAACTATATTAAAGCTATACCTATAGCTTGTTGCAAGCCGGCCCCCCCTCCCCACTCGATGGACCGACGATCTGGTGAAAGCCGCGGGGAGCCGCTGGATGCAGGAGGCGAGCAGCCGCTCAATGTGGCGCTCTCTGGGGGAGGCCTATGTTCAGCAATGGACGTCTTCAGGCTGTTATTGATGATGATGATGATGACCCTATAGTTCTAGTTATTTTGTTTAAAATAACCATAAAACAAATATATTCCAAAAAGTGTATACCTATTATAGGCGCATAGACATTTAATTTTTCTTTTGTCATTGTCTGCTTACGCTTACCGTCAATTTGTTTATTACAGAAAGAGCCAAAAGCAGGAACAAGCAGGCTTAGGAATAGTAAGTTAATTTATTAAAATCATAAGGTACCTATATTGATTTAAAAACCTTACGCTTAGTTTTACGGTTTTAGGTACGGGCAGACTATCATCAACATCCCTAGCTGGCTCATTAATCCACCTACCGAAATTTGTTCCTTATTCAGCACATGAGTTAACGTACGCTGAATTTGAAGAACGTGAAACGGAACGTTCAAATATTGACTACACAAGAGAAACACAATTCAAAGACCAGAAGACCAGCAGCGAAAGGAAGAAAATAGAGTTCCATCAACATTCCACTTTGTATGAAATAGAAAGTTGTTCGATTGAGCCAGATGAAAAAGAAATAGATGAAGATTGTGTTGAAGAAGAAATTGTAGATGACGACATTGGAAGTGTAGTATCTTCTGTGGATGACATAACAGAAGAAAAATCATTTAACGATGTAATCGCATGTGGGGCAGCCCCAGCAGTTAATGAAGAAGTAGATGATGAAGTTGATACTGTTGATCAAATAATTGAAGAGGAGCTACCACAACATAAGATCATTCACGATTACATATCGCTTAATGGAAGTGAAGAAGAATATGAACAAACTGAGCCGAAAAAATTTGTAATGGTCAAAAGCCAGGTTCTTAAAGATAAGTTGCTTATTCCAACTGATAATCGTGAAGAGAAAAGTTATCTGCCAAATATTTTAATAAGATCATCTCCAAAAATGCTTAGTTTTGAGAATGAAAACATAACAAAGCATCGTAATGATCAATTAAAACAAGAAGAGGGTAAGCTAAATGAAACTTTACATGATAAAATTAAAATAATAATTCAGGATCCAGAACTAGAGTATATTGAACATTGTATTGTTGAAACAGTGGATCACCCAGGCGACGCGATAACCAGACCTATTGGTGACGAAACAAGAGAAAGAAGATCAAGTGAATCGCACAGTGATCATAACATAATTGAATCGACAAATGCTAAAGCAGTTAGAGAAAGCAAATCAAATAAAACTGGTTCAGATAAGGATGAAATTGAAATCAGGAGCAATTTCTTTTTAGACTAACGATTGGGGTAATACATTGTACTACCACTTATTGCAATATGCATGAAATTTATGGTTATGTGTTATTCCCACTACATCTATTATGGATTTCCTCAATGCATCTGCGAGAACGTTTTCTTTCTATTAGGTAAATTGTTCCGGGGTCATTGACCGCCGCGTAGACCTCTGATAAGACTGGCGGCCGTTGGACCCGATCACCGTGAACACAGCTAAGATTAGTTGTATTAATGTTGTAAAATCATATTATTGTTATATAACTTTCTGTTATTCTTTGTTAGTTTTGCAAAATACCTGCATAAATAAAGTTTGTGTTACTTTATTTTAGTCGAAATGCGCTAAGGCGTTGTTTGGCATTGTTTTATGAAAACCTCGATTTCACACTAGTTGCAAAATTTTGGTGTTAAAATAAAATTTTTTTGAAAATAATACATATAATTAAAATTAATATTATTTTAATCATGTTTATTAATAAGGCTCTTAATCTCGACCATAGAACCAAATACAATATAATATGATACCTATTGTAATATACTTACATAAATTGTAACTATGATATATATTTTTGGTCACTAATTATAATTAAATAACATAAAGCTAACTTAACTTTAACATGTGTAGGATAAAACAGTGCTATTTATAGTCTAATTTAAATGCTTTAAACAAAACAATATTCTTTAACTTTTGGATTAACAACAAACCTAAAATACCATAGGCAATAATATACAAGGTGAGTTTGAATTGGGGTATTATCTCGAAAGGGGTAAATCTACTCCCCAAGGTAGACAATGTTTCTTCTACGACTTTTCTAAATTAATAGTTTTTCATTGTATAGCCCCATAGCCATAGCAGCCGGGTGGTTGAACTTCGTCCTTGACCGACTTAGTTTGCATGAGTTTAACGACCTGTGTTTAGAAATGAATTTATGGTATCTTGTAACTCTCGTAGCGATCGCGCGTGCAATTTTGTGAATGGATTTATTTATTAATATGGAGGTTTGGAAACACGCAGTTTCAAGTAAGGCTCTCACAACTTGTGGGCTATCATGGTCCCAGTCCCCTCCTTTCGGGATAATACCCCAATTCAAACTCAGATAGTAGTAAAGAAAGATTCAAGATCAAACGTAGCTATCTAAAGCCAGAGTATTGATGAAGTTAAAAAAATACAAAGCACCTCAAAGTTCTTCTTAAATAAAAGTAAAACTAATATTAGGTCATAAATCACAGACATACAGCAAATAATCTAGAGTCTAGACGTATCGTAGCGTAGCGTATATAAAATTACCATAAAAACTCTTCTCGAAATTAAAACATTTTTAAAATAAAATTATTATGCCAACTTAAAAATAACAGAACATACCCACTAGTGAAACAAAAGAGTAATAAATTAGACTAGTAGAATGTGTCCTTAAAATAAATGATATAATATTGTTCATCGTAGATTTATTATAACTTTATTGTGACGATTTATATATAATAACTTAACTTATTTACAACAGAAGTTCTTGTAACTATTAAAATAATGACCAATATAGAACTGGAAATCATAATTAAAACATAAAAATAATTATTACTTATTATTGGGCAAAAAATAAAATCCTCTAAATATATAAATAATCGAGACATAAATCTAAAGATATAGTAACTTAGGTTACACTTTGGTATAAATATTCCGAAAAATGTTATGCTTAGTCTAAATAATTATGCTTAAAATCTACTTGTAAATTGCTTGTCTATAAAAGTAGGTAATGTACATGTAATAGTATAAAATGTCATGGTATACAATGAATTACGTAAAATAAAGCCAGTGCGACACGACCAGTCACCTCGGGCCGAGTGGACTCGTAGGAGTAAGCTTCTTACGAGTGTACTAGGATATCGGTTGGTATTATCATAGTTCACTCGGATCGTTTCATATTTTTCATTGTTGCTCACACTCAAAGTCGTTTTTTTTTCGGATTTTGTACTGAACATTCACTACCTACTCGTATACGAGCTAGCTCGGACATGTAGAGCGCGGTCCGAGTCTACTCTGCTCGGATACAGTCGTCCGAGTGCGCTCGGATTATCGGTGTCAACGATACGAGTTGCGTCCGAGTAGCTATCCGAGTCCACTCGGTCCGAGGAGACTCTGATCGTGTCACTGCACGGCTAGAGTATGTAAATACTAGCAGCTTAGATAGTGTCTCCGCCACCCATCATCTTGTTGCCGTACTCACTCAGCACCTATGGAAAACAAATTCTTTCATACCAAGTCGAACAAGTATGGTAAACTATTGGAAAATTGGTCTTCATCTTAATCTACTGCAATCACCAAGCCGCCTGCCATGTGATTATGGCAAATCCCCTAAAAGTTGATATGTATTGGAAATTGCGCGTGAGGAAACCAAATACGTTTCAAGTTAAACCAAGGACACATCCTTGATTTTGTCGTCGATGCTGGTTTGTATTGGACTAAGCGTCCAATGTGGAGTTTTATGGGGGAGGCCTGTGTTCAGCAGTTGATGTCTCCTGGACGTGATTCTTCGTGTTCTGAAAGTCTGACCTGAGGCTGATGCCATTAAAGATTCCACTACACTACTCGCAAAGTTGCTTCGACGAAGTAAGTTGATCGAAGTTCGAAGTACATGACCACACACTCGTGCAACTTCGCGAGATGCTGACGCCCGGTGTCGTTGCAATGTGCACTCTCGCTTACTATAAATACGTGCGTATTTGTCATTTGACTCTGCTGCAAAACCCGACAACGATCAGAAGTCACCCAAAGTAAGTCGAGGTTCCGCGAAGCGAATCGAAGTGCTCTTCTACACTCTCGTATTCGCTTAACTTCGATCAACTTCGCGAGTACTGTTGTACTGTAGTAGATTTATAATTGCTGACCTTGTATACAAAGATGTAGTGATGCCTGTTGGAGAGCGCGTGCGGCCGCTGCGTGCGCAGCAGGCGCGCGGCGCGCGGCAGGTCGGCGGCGCCGCCCGCCTGCAGCGCGCGCGCGCACACCTCCAGCGCGCACAGCGCCGCCGACCGCCCCGCGCCTGATGCGCATGTCACTATGCATGGCCGGATGCCTGAGGACCAGAAGAATAATATAATTAATGATACGATCTCTGAATGAGACAAGGAACGTGTAACCTTTCAACTATACCTAATAATTTTTATAACAGTCGATGGTCTCGTAAAACCGTGTAAATAAAAATAATGGAATAGATATATCCCACGCTCAGAACCAACATAAAATATTAAGTTCAGATACTTAAATAAGAATGCTAACTCAACAACGTACCTACGCTGTAAATTATTTTTAAGTGGTTTCAAGCAGGTTTCAAGTAACTTTTAAAAGATGAATTTGAGAGTTTAGGCACTTTACAAGATATTAGATGATGGAGGTAAAACAACTATTGAAGCTTTAAAGAGCCCAATGAGTTATATGCACGCGTTCTTTCTTGGAGCACGCTACCCGGTCACTGACCGCAGCAGTCATTGACCCCGTTTAATAGAACTTTGAAATTTGTGATATAACCATCGCAATATAATGTGATGTGGTTAGTGATGTTCGAATCGCGAATTGTAAAAAGTTAGTTAATTATAACCAAATCAAAGTATTCGCCAAGTTCAACCCATATCCCCACAATCCACAATACCTTCAACTTCCGAAGCTGCCTTCATCCTGCTCAGGGTCCCATTGTTCGCGTATCCCCTCCTCATTTGTTCCTCGGCCTTAGCCGGAGAGTACACGTTAACTCCGTTCCCTGAGCCATTATCCTCTCGCAGCTTGGACAGGTTGTTGAATGAGGAGCGACTTTGGTCTCCGTAGATCACTTCGAGTCCTAGAAAAAGGTTAAATAGGTTCACTCAATGCAACGCTTCTCTAGTGTAACAAATTTTTATAGGCGACCTTAAATCAAATAATAGACACATAAGTCTCTATGAAAATGAAACCTCAAGTGTCCCCGCACCAATGCTTACTATACAGATATATTATACCTTTCCGGCTAATATAAAATAGTCCACAAGCGCTTAATCGATTTTAATAATGAACCTTAGCACCCTGTATAATAGCGCTGTAAAACAATAATATTATGTGAGAGACATCACTTTCATAAGACGCGGTCACTAGGGATTGCAATCCGGTGTCATTTTCAATCCGGCCGGATTGATCAAATCAGGTTAATTTTCCCTTTTCGTTCCAAAAAGGACTGTTTATGAGATAATCAAGTGAGTGTACATAATATGCGAGATGTGCATTGCAAAAAAAATGTATTATGTGCAACTACTATGTGTATCAACTTTATTTCCGATTTTATAATAATTAAACAAACCATTAAAAATCTACCACAGTGGGAGCAACTATAGTCAAATTTTAACGTAATGGTCATTCAGGCTTCCAGTTTTCACAGTTAGATCAATTTTAGTACACATTATTAAATCTAGCCGTTTTCTAATAGTTTTACGGTCATGATTACGACTTTATTTTTATGCTAAGTCAGGACCTGTATCATGGCGCCACGCAACGCGCATCTATTTGTTGGTTTTTTTTAAATAGGTATCAAATGTTGTAAAAATGTAATGTGTGAAATGTATTTTCCTTCTTTCTTCTTAACATAATCAACTTTACTTAATCTACTGAAATTCACAATAATTAGGTATTTGAGCATGTGCCTGAGCATGCTAACAAGTGTCATTCTTATGACAGACATCATGATGAATCTGTCTAATGAATGGCACAATCATCACAAAAATGCTTTTATAAAGTCATCAACCCAAGCTAAGATAAAGTTTAATCATCTTACGCACCGGTATGTATTTAAAGTAACGTATATAGGACTCATGCAGCAGTGCGATTATTTTACCGAAAATTGGCATGCCGTGCATTGGTACCGGATCCGGTAGACGTAAAATGATGCCGGATCCGCCGGATTACCAGATCCGGTTTTCCGGATTGCAATCCCTAGCGGTCACACGTGACTGAGAGCAAAAACAAGGCACATGCCTTGTTTTGACGGTGCCGTTATCGAGGCGGTGATCGGGGATCTTCCTTATACAAACTATTTTCATCGTAGTAGGCGACACTGTAACCACTTCCATCACTCTATTGCATAAAAAGACCCCTAGCACATTGACGAAAATATCCTCATAGGACCTTATTTTCAAGCAACTTCATACCTCAGAACTCCGTCATTTATTAATCCGTGATTTGGAAAATTCTTTTTTTAATTAGATACCTTATCAAAATCAGTTCAGTATTCCCAAAGCCGCGAGCGGAGCGGCCGGTGTTCCCACCAAAAAATCTCCCACAGCGCCAGTGTCAGTAGCGCTGTCAGAATCCTCGGCATCAGGATCGAACAGGTAGTATGGTTTTTAAATATAGATTATTGAAAAATGTTATGTCATCCAAGTAACATGATATGAAATTATGGCGATTCAAGTACGTTTAACGCCTTTTACTATACTCTAGCTTTGCATGTACATAATTGTTTTTCGGTATAACCTTGAGAGCTACTCTAAAACTCCTCACCTTCTTCATCATACTCCTTGCCAGTCTGCGCAACCTTCATATAACTTCTCATCTCGAACAAGAAGTCTATCACTGAGTCGTAATCTTCAGGGACTCCTTTAGCCGGCCAGAAGTACCAGAGGTGAGTGACCTCTCGCCAGGTTCTGGTAGTCAAATTGACTATTTGGACGCTGGAAATTGCGAATTTGTCGCGCTGTTCTCGCTTCTTTAGAATGATCTGGAATTCGCCGAAGGTCCGCTTGTTGTCCGTTATCTCGGATGGTGGAAGGTATTCGTAACATTTCTCCTGGAAAGCAGGTGTAATGGATATTTTAAGTCTGATAATATGAGAACTAGTAAAACGATATTTTACGTCAAATAAGTTTGGAGTGTTGTATAATTAGGTTGGTTGTGGGCGTCGAAAGCGTTTCGCCTATTTTAGAACACAATGACCACATCTAACTACTTCCAGAAAATATAATTTCTAAAAATGATTAGTTTTGAAATAGGTCATTTCTAGAAATGCTAATTTTGGTTTCTAGATAAAGAAAAAAAATGGGCATATTTATTAGTAATTTCAAGAAATAATGTAGTCATCATCTTCCTTTTTGCCTTTTCCTATTTTTTATTGGGGTCGGCTCCCAATCTGACCTGTAGCAGCGAGCCACCATGCAGAATTACACGAGCGCCTGCCATCCGACCTCGCAACCCATAAGGGACCAGTAACAGGAATGGTTAGATCAGGCGTCAGACTCAGATTCTATCAGGCGTCTGACTACCCGTAACGATTGCCATAGATGTTCTTATGACAACCAGGACCGCGCTCTCCGAGGCACGGAGCGATGCGTGACATTGCACTGCGCACGTCATCCTGAGACTTCACACAGAATAAGAATACTAGACTGTGTGACCAGATCATAAAGACTCATTTGCCCAGTAATTTCACTAGCTACAAGTCCCTTCAAACCGGAACACAGTAGTGCTTGCTTGTGCTTGTGTTGTGTTGCAGCTTGGCGGCAGAATTACTAGCAAAGCGGTGGTAGCTACCTAGACGAACTTTGCAGAAAAGTCCACCTAGAATGTGCCGGTAGTACTCACCACGCCATTCTCCATGTACTCGGTAAGCATGACGATGAGCCTAGAGTTCTGTTCCCACACCATGCGCCAGAAGTCGACAACGGTGTTCGACAGTGGAGCCTGCGCTAGAATGTAGTAGTTACGGATGTTGCCAGGACCCTGGAAATTAAATAGCTAAATAATAATTGGTGCCAAAGTACCTATCAATATTGGGTAACACTATGTTATAAGTACCTACGGGCTAAGAGAACAATGGGGCCAGTACACATAAAGGTTAATGTTGATTACTTAGTTGACATAATTATATAATCTAAAACTTCTAAAACTGTCGCTGTTCTTGTCAAATAGACGGCGATGTAAAAGACTGCTATATATTTAGTAAGTTAAGTATTTATAAAAAATAAATAACGCCCAAAGATCACATACATAGATCCTGGACCCTAACTAGGATTCCCTGTATCTAGGGACCCAGGAACTACGAGGACCATGGTCCCACAACACCCAGACACAGATCAAGTACTTGCACTTTTTTCTTGTGCACAAAAACTTGTCCTACTGCGGGAATCGAACCCGCTGCCTCCGGGTTATGAGCCGACCTGCTCAACCACCACACCACAGACTGTGGTTCATCCGTATGCCACTGACAAACGCGCACACACAGCAGGTACCTGCATAGTTTATCTTACAATATAACACCCATCTGTTTGGTTGATGGCTAAAAATATTAGGCCCAATTTGGTTTGGTATGGTTTTTTGATATTTGGGATTTGGAATTATAGTTTTAAATTTTTTTGGTTAGTCAATGCAGAGATGAAAGGAATCTGTCGAATATGTAGTCGCGATGCTGTTTCGTCACCAATCTAACAACTAAGGGTGGGTTTTTTGATCTGTGGTTAAGGTAACCAATAGTTAAAAACTCTAACAAATACCCAATAGGCAAAGTTAGAGTTTTTAACCATTGGTTACCTTAATTACCCACCTTTATGAATGTGAACGCGGAAACAAATATATTTTTTCTGCTGTCTGAGTGAAAAGTGTAATCTGGCGGATCCGAAACACGAAAAGAGTCGAATTCAATTAATATTTGAGATATTTTTAAACATAACAAATAAGTGTTACCGTTGTGGCGATCGAATCCGCCAAACCTACACTTATAGCTATAGAATTTTCAAGTGGTAATTAAGAAGAAACTATTTAACTTCTGCCCCTTTTCTCGAGTGGGTACTTTCCTCACCATACACTTGGATCCCTTGACAAGTGACTACACAAATACAACATCAATAATAATACTACGTTAAAAGTTGAGCGCGTGTGGCTTAGCGGAACCATGGAACAAGCAGGAGAGGAATGCCAATACACCAAGAAAACAGCATAGATCAAAAGTATGGCAAAAAACCGTTTTAAACCTGGATGACACTGCAAAATGAGCGGTCTGTATAGCCGTATGGCTAGCTACGCCGGGCTGGGTATAAAACGGTTTTTTGGCATATTTCTGATCTACGTTCAACTTATAGCCCGCTCATTTTGCAGCGCCATCTAGGTTTAAAACGGTTTTTGTCATATTTCTGATCTACGCTGTTTTCTTGGTGTATTGGCATTCTTCTCCTTCTTGTTCTATGGCTGCACAAATGACATTTCAAGTTATGTGCGGAATTGGCACTAGCTCTTCGATGAAGGAAAGCATCGACGCTTGAGAATCACAAAATTCGAGAATATGTGTCATCCACCAACCCGCACTTGGCCAGCAGCCATAACCACTGGTAGCATACACTCTCTCCCTATAAGAGAAGACCCATATCCTAGCATTGGGTAAGCGACTAAGCGTTTTTTTTTGTTAATGACACTACGAGTCGTTCACCTGATGTTAAGCGACATGGCTGCCCATAACAGTTGCAGCGTCACTTGCAACTCTAAAATGTAAAGTTTCGCGTGACACTGCACTGCGCACGTCATCATCAGCACAGTCTAGTAATCAGATTACTAGACTGTGAGATCAGGTCATAAACATATTTGCTCTGTAATTTCACTAGCTAGAATGCTCTTCAAACCGGAACACAGTAGTGCTTGCACACTACTGCTTGGCGGTAAAATAACTGGCAAAGCGGTGGTACCTACCTAGACGAACTTTGCAGAAAAGTTCTACCACCTAATAAAAGTATTGAGCTCGTAACGGAATTATATGATAGCTAGTGTACGGTTCGTCTTGGTGACCGCAGTTGATTATAATGAAGAACGAGGAGAACGCTGCTGCCCATTCCCTGGATATTCCCTTAGCCAACACATAAAGCACCCACCAAGATGGAGTGGTCCAATTCATACGCAAGAACCAAACGGCACATACAACTCACCGTAACATAATTAGCATTGATATACTCCGTAGTAGGATCATTTCCGATCTTCCTCAGTGGGACCCTGGTTTCCGGGAGCGGCAGCACGTTGGAGTACCGGTTCTTGTCTTCGCACCCGGAAGGCACCTCCTCAGGGCGGACGGACACTGAGGGGATCTCGGAGAACTCAGCCGTCATGGAGTCCACGTCGAGAGCGAAGTTCGCGAGTGCTGGGTATTGCATGGGGTGGGATGTCACCTGAAACATTAGATAGATAGATAGAGAATGCTTTATTGCACAAACAACAAATGTAGGTACATAGGCGAACTTAATGCTAGAGAGCATTATCTTCCAGTTAACCTGGGTGTATCATGGAAATTTTGTGGCTGTACAACGCTATTTACACGTTAATAAACTAAGGCCCGATTTCACCAACGTTTATTCCAAGTATACAGCTATTTCCTTACTCCTGGATACAGCTAATTGACAAATGATATTACACAAAAAAGACGCCATTTTGATTGTATCCAAGGAATAAGCCTTATTCCTTCACAAAATTGGTGATATAAGGGCTATATTCGCGTAACTCGGTTGTTCTCGGAAAGTTATACCTGGAATAAAATTTATTCTAGTTTGGTGAAATCGGGCCTAAGAGTTATAAATATACACACACACACACACACACACACACACACACACACACACATTATGGGTAGTGTTTGCAAAAAATATAGTTCAAAGATGCAGCGTAGGCCGGCCTCCACTAGGTGGACCGACGATCTGGTCAAAACCGCCGGAAGCTGAAGGATGCAGGAGGCAAGCAGCCGCTCAAAGTGGCGCTCTATGGTAGAGGCCTGTGTTCAGCAGTGGACGTCTTCAGGCTGATGATAATGAAGTGACTAGCTTAAGTAGGTATAGGTACTTCATTGGTTAGCGACTATTGTCCAAAAACAATCATTTGGAGCTAATAGAGGAACTGTCGTAACACCACAGATTATTAATATGTTACTAGTAATAATATATCAACCAATCCATGCTCTGAGAACAAAGAGCCGGTTGTATTTACCACTTAGCGGCACCCCTTTCAAAGGTACCTTCAGACCGGACGGTTCGGCTAAATACCAGCTCGAAGCCTTGGACTCTATTCAGAGACGAGCCAAAAGACTCATTGGTAATGATGCGTTGGTGGAAGCTTAAGCTCCACAGTTTAGAGCACCGGCGTAAAGTTGCCAGTTTATCGGTTTTTTATAGACTGCATTTTGGAGAGTGTGCGAAGGAATTACACGATCTTTTTCCTCCATCTCCTTTCTTTCACCGGACATCAAAGCGCACAAAAACACGGCAGCCATATATGGTTGAAATTCCATCAACCCGCACTAAGCGTTTTTCTATGCACTTTATAGCACCAATGAGTGGAACACCTTGCCGGCGTCCTTGTTTCCAGCTAACTATGATCTGGGTGTCTTCAAGACGAGAGTGAACAGGTATCTTCTAGGCAAGCATGTTCCATCGTAGACTGCGTCATCGCTTTCCACCAGGTGAGACAGTGGTCAAATGCTTTGCCTATAAACAATAAAAAAAAAAAAAAGACCGCTGCGTCTATCTATGTGTGTGATCGTTGGGCGTTACTAATATACTTTAGGAAATCCGATTTTTCCACTTGTACGTCATTGGACTAATTTTAGGTTACGACATATTCTCGTTATAACGGTTGTTTTACGAAAAATCCGTGATACGGCAGTTGTGATGTGTTTTATGTCTTTTTTATTGATTTTATTTTCACACTAGGTATATACGAGCACTTGGTGATTTTGAAGCACGATTCTTAGGGTGAGTTTTTTGATTTGTAGCTAAGGTAACCAATGGTTAAAAATACTAACAAAAAAAATGCTAACCAATTGTCAAAATTTGTTAGAACTTTTAACCATTGTTACCTTAACTACTGATCAAAAAACCCAGCCTTAACCATCGCTCATGGCTGACTTTTCAGTTTTTTTTAAATGTAGGATTATGATCTTGGACACTAACTAGAAACTAAGAGGACCATGGCCCCACAACACGATACAGAACGAATTCTAGCACATTTTTTTTTCATGTGCACAAATTCAAGTCCTGTCGCGGGAATCGAACCCGCCGCCTCCGGGTAATGAGCCGACCTGCTCAACCATCACACCAGAAAGTTAATAGCTAGCAAGAAAAAGCTACTGCACCTTCTCCATTGATGTACCTACCTCATCATCATAAGCCGGGTTTCCGTAACTCCTCTTGCTGGCGCGCAGACGATGGTTTCCCTTTCTATGTCCAACGCTGACGCTGTCCAGGCTGTAGGCGTCCAAGGAGACAGGAGTGCAACGCTGGGCGTAGATGCCGCGACGACCTCGACGCCTCACTACCAGCTGGAAAGAAAATATTTATTATAAACAGGCAAATTATGATTATAAAATGACGTGCATTATGAATATTTATAAACGTTTGTTACACTCCCTCATTTTTGTTAACCACTTAGAGAAATTCTTTTTTTATCAGAATTATGGGCGGCCGTGTCACTTAACATCAGGTGAACGACTAGCTCGTCACGTCATTCAATCACATAAAAAAAAAGAATCGATATACTTTCAGATTGTTGCATGTTTTCGTAGCATGTTGGTTTAGTATTGGTTGGTTTTAAATCAACATAACTGGCTAAAATCATCTTATGTATGATAATAAATAATAATTATTATTATCATCCAAGTATGTATAAAATAAATAAATAAATACTTAAATACTTTTTGTTTGTAAATACACACACAGACACAAAACAAACACCTGTGTTAATAACTGTAATGTTTGTCCTGGATGGGAATCGAACACACAACCATATAGTTCAGAATGCACTACTACGGGGTAGTGCTTAGTAGTTTTATATTCATTTAAATTTGTACAATGTAAAAAAAGCTGTTGGACATCCTAACAATAAATAAATTGTTGTTCAACCCGGGGTTGTTCAAGTCAAGAGTGAATAGGTATTTATTACTAGACAAGCGTGCTACACCTTCGACCGCATCATCACTTCCCATCAGGTGAGATTGTGGTCAAACGCTAGCCTAGTCAAATATAAAAAAAAAAAAACGCGACGGCTCGGTGACGG
The DNA here is from genome assembly GCA_910589525.2 of Ennomos quercinarius. Lineage (NCBI taxonomy): Eukaryota > Metazoa > Arthropoda > Insecta > Lepidoptera > Geometridae > Ennomos > Ennomos quercinarius. The sequence goes on along the minus strand of OU342504.1, from coordinate 14,638,515 downwards.
TGCGGTGGACAAGCGGCCTTAAACTTCAGGCCCATACTCAACTGGGCCACTGGGGGTTTCCCGAGTTTTATTATCTACAGAGCTACACCAAGATGGACACCGTTGTAAAGCCCCCATACTGTATGGGCCATACACGTTATTGAATCGTTGTGATTGATACATTTTATTGATCGTGTAGGGTTATTCTTATTAGTATTGGTTAATGTTTTTCGGTTTACAGTATGGAGAAAACATTGACGGAAGTGGTTTCATCAATCTTGTTGATCAATAAAATTGAACGTGTATGGGAGGCCTAAGTTGTATGAGCGACTGCATACTCCGGAAATAACTTGAAGTCATTTGTCAGACCTAAACGGGGTTAGAACCAGGGTGCGTTGCTTTAAAAGTCGCCAGGGATACCACTGATCTACACTCCCGTTTACTATTAATAAGTATATATAGGGTAGGATGGATGCGGGAGGCGAGCAGCCCCTTGAAGTGCCGCTCTGTGGGGGAGGCCTATGTTCAGCAGAATTCTTGTAACATTGAAGATATTTTTTTTTAGAGGGCACTTTACTATCGACATCATCATCAACAGCCTAAAGACGTCCACTGCTGAACATAGACCTCCCCCACAGAGCGCCACTTGAGCGGCTGCTTGCCTCCTGCATCCATCGGCTCCCACGGCGACTTTCACCAGATCGTCGGGTCACCGAGTGGGGGGCCGGCCTACGCTGCGTCGTCCGGTTCGATACTACCAGTTCAGGCTATTAATGATATTGAAGCCCAAATTGTAATTATTTTAATTTTTATCGAATAGATAAAATGATTTGATAAAAAAAACCATTGTTAAAATCGATATGGCGGCCGAAGGGTGAAGAAAATGTAATGACGGAAAGAAACACAGGTAAAACCGCTGCTGGTTCTAGTATTGTCATAAAAGCTTTGCACAACATTGTAATACTTACTTACTTACTATACAATGATTATTAATAATTTATTCGTTTAATGAGTTCCAAAAACGTTCTAACCCAAATATCCCAGCGCGACAATCTAAACAATTTAGCCCAAGTGTCGACGCAGAGTTCTCACTAACGTTATCAGCGGACGCGACGTTAAGCTATGTCATCGAATTACGAGGACAAACCACCATTCAACTCGCTTTATCAATATATGTATAAGCTCTTTTTGTTTTCTATGTTACTATGTCGGTATCTGATTCCGCCGCATTACTTATGCCCATTGACTATAAACCCAGTTGACCAATGATACAACTTCCCGTCATACGAAAATTAGTGGTGTATTTCAACCACTAACTTCTAATAAATACTATGAATTTCTAATAAATCACGGGAACCCGTTGATGTCTTTGTTCCATCCAGCTCTGTTCTTTATAATTTCGTATGAGTTTGTCTCGTTTTGTTAGCTCGCCCGCTGCCCGCGCCGGTGAGTCGTGTTTGTACTAGAAATTATGTTCATGAGCTATCAACGAGCTTTATAATCTTTGGTCGTGACGTAGACCATAGGTGTGATACGTGGTGAGAGCGAGTGAGCGAATATTAATAATTAGTGTGTAATATGTATAATTAAAGAAAGGGTCTCGAGTGGTGACCACGAACCGGATGACGCAGCGTAGGCCTCTCAAGGTGGACCAACGATCTGGTGGAAATCTCGGGAGCTGCTCAAAGTGGCGCTCTCTGGGGAAGGCCTATTGTTTAGCAGTTGACGTCTTCAGGCTGTTGATGATGATGTATAACTGGTAGGCATACCGTTCATGTTACAATAAACATAATTTGAATTTGAATTTGCCCCACGCCGGTAATCCGACTTTCAATTCAAACCGAAACGTAGAAGTTCAAATCCCCCTTGTCTTTCGACTCTGCACAATCGCCCCTCATGCCTGAAGACGTCCACTGCTGAACGTAGGCCTCCTTCACAGAGCGCTACTTTGAGCATCTGCTTGCCTTCTGCATCCATCGGCTCCCCACGGTTTTCACCAGATCGTCGGTCCACCTAGTTGGGGGCCGGCCTACGCTGCGTCTTCCGGTGCGTGGTCCCACTCGAGAACCTTTTTTCCCCATCGGTTGTCAGTTCTACGAACGATGTGGCCTGCCCATTCCCATTTTTAACTTGCTAATTCTAAGAGATATACCATTATATCAATCATCCATAGGTGATGTTTGAATGGCTGAATATGATATAATTTATCCAATGAATAACTTTTGTCTAAAAAACCGCGCCTTGGTAAAGTAAATCTTAACTTAACCAATACTTTCTACAAAGATAATAAAATACGAAACTGAAAACGGTAAGTGGTGACTTTTTACACATCTCTGCAGCCGACTGTACCTAATTTACAGCCTGTGGTGTCGTGGTTGAGCAGGTCAACTCATAAACCAAAGGCGGCGGGTTCGATTCCCGCGACAAGACAAATATTTGTGCACAGGAAAAAAGCGAGAGATCTGTGTCTGGGTGTTGTGGGACCATGGTCCTCGTAGTTCCTGGGTTCCTAAAGACAGGGAATCCTAGTTAGGGTCCAGGATCTATGTATGTGATCGTTGGGCGTTATTTATTTATTTATTTCATTTAAATAGGTAACAAGGTATAAACAAAAAACTTAAAATACCTCAGCTAAGTTTCACAGGTTACTTTAAATGCTACAAGTGCAAAGCTCAAGTGTTTCCAAAGGGTCTAATAAATTTCTTAGAAAACCCAAGATGCTTGTACTAAAATAATTAATGAGTAAAAAAGACCCACAGCCCGACGCAGTCCACTTGAAACCTTGATTTATTTGATGCCCTACATTGGGTTTGTGTGCATTGACTCACGAGAAAATGGCAGGAACTGAAATTACCAAAATATATAAATTCTGTATGTTGTATTATTATATACGCGTTTGAGGATACGATGCTACGGACATTTATATAGATTACAACCCCCGTTGTTCCGCGTCGGGTATTGACTACAAATCCAGTTGACCAACACACAACAACTTACAACTTCCCCTCATACGAAAATTAGTGGTGTATTTCAACCACTCTTTTCTAATAAATACTATGAATTTCTGATTAATCACAGGAACCCTTTGATGTCTCTTATTCCATCCTGCTCTGTTCTTTGCAATTTCGTATGACTTTGTCTCGTTTAGTTATCTCACCCCCTGCCCGTTCAGGTGAGTCGTGTTTGTACGAGAAATTATGTTCACGAGCTTTCAACGGGCTTTATAATCTTTGGCGTCGGGCGTTAATTAATAAAGTAATTAGTTAGTAGGTATAAACGTATAATATTTATTATGTATTACGTAACTTGCACGTTTTTTATCACTTTTGTTCATTACGCTGCTTAGTGAAATACTGTAACTGTAATACTTCCTAAGCAGCCATAGGACCGACCTATATAATCAATAATCAATAATCAATAATCATTTATTTAATAATATACATTACACGTCAGTCAGGACCTAGTTTTAACTAGATATAAAATAATATGAAATAAAAATGAATAAGTAAAATAGACGTCAATTGATAAATAAATAATACAATAAATTAAAAAAAAAATAATCATATAGCAATTAATATTATAAAAATGTATAAATTGATTGTAAAATAATTAAAATTATTGTACAAATTTTATAAATTCGTCGACATTGTAGAACGCCTTCTCAACGAGCCACGTTTTAAGCTTTCGCTTAAATCCCAAAAAACTGGGGGCAGAAGTTATGTGCTCTGGTAGCTCATTATATATGGCCGGACCCAAGATGTGCGTCAGTCGGTCAGACTTTGCGAGTCTACGCGTCACGGTAGCAAGCTTTCCGGCGCCACGAGTATTTAGGTGTTTCACTCGACCATCTCCCCGGGTTTTAAACTGAGCTATGTTTTGCCTAACAAACAGTGCCATTTGCAGGATCACTAAGGAAGGCAAGGTGAGTATCCCTAGGGAGGTGAAATACGGTTTCGCCGACGTCATTCGCGACACCCTTGCTATCGCTCTCACAGCACGTTTTTGCATCCTGAAGATGCGTAGCCTATCGGCGGCGGCGGCGCACCCCCACAGCTCCACGCCGTACTGGAGAAGCGAGTGCACGGTTGCAAAATAGCAGGTGCGTACTACGTCGGCCGAAACTACACGGGACAGTCTACTCAAGGCGAAGCACGCACTACCTAGCCTGGAGCAAAGTTTGTCAATTTGCGAGCTCCACGTTAGACTACGGTCTATTTGGAAGCCGAGGAATGTGATCACTTCAGCCTGTTCTATCGGTGTAGTACCAATTGAGACTGACAAACTTCTCGCCTTTCAGAAATCCTGTGAGGACAGTATATTCCATCCAATACTATTCTGTTAAGATTCTGTTAGACTAATAATTTAAACGCAAAAACTTAAACGGAACGCTGGAACGGTTGGATAGGTTTTGGTATTTGGTATTCTGTAATAACACATTAAATATTTTTCGCGGTAAACTCTGTCCATGCAGATGAAAAGCAAGCGCAGTTACAAATTAATGAAAAGACAATGGCTAATATTTTGCACACAAATAACTCTCAGTTTTAAATTATTCAAAAATTATTCCTTGATAAGCTGAAAAAAAATCTCGAAAGAAAGTGTTCCGATCACAAAAAGCAAACGGTGAAGAACAATAGAGAATAATTTTACCTATCAGAGGGAGATCAAATATTATTTCTGTCATATAGAATACCTACATTTGTCTAGGTGGTAGGACTTTTCTGTAAAGTTTGTCTAGGTAGGTACCATGGCTATTCCAGTTGTTCCTTGGACTAATCATAGATAGGAAATTAGACTGGAAGGCACATACTGAAGATTTGGCTAAAAGGCTCAGTAGCTCGGCGTATGCTCTTCACAAATTGGCTCCCGTTGTCAACATGGATGCACTCATGACTGCATATCATGGGCTAGTGGCTGCAGTTTTAAGATACGGCTTAGTCTTTTGGGGAAATTCTACCCTCTCGAATCTAGAAAGATGTGTTAGGTCAATGTTTGGATTAAAAACAATTGATAGCTGCAGACCAAAATTTTTTGAACATAAAATTCTAACACTTTCATCGCTTTATATTTTAGAAGTAGCTCTGTTTGTAAAATCAAATCCACATTTTTTCCCACGTCTCTGTGAAACAGTCCCGCGTAATAGACGCGATAAAAATGTTCTTCGCTTACATACGGCAAAGAAGGCGCTCATGCGGAATAGTATTTTCTGTATGGGCCCTATAATTTACAACAAAATACCCAAATCTATTAGAGAGCTAAACGCGAACATATTTAAAATTAAGCTTAAAACTATTCTAGCAGAAAAATGCTATTACAAAGTAAACGATTTTCTTAATGATAAGCAATTGAAATAAGTCTTTGTTTGTTGGTTTTATTTTTATTATTGACTGCCATTATGACGTGTGTTAAATTGAATTTTTATTTATATTAATTATTTATTATATTTTATTATGTGTTATTTAATTCTATGTTTTGATACTTGTTTGCATGTGGCATTGAATATTTAATTAGTGACTATTTTAAAATTTGGCACCTCTCACCATTTGTACGCCTACTTAGGCAAAACATGTAGAACTTTTTATTTTTATTTTGTAACATCTGCATGCATTATTTTATGTTTGTAACGAACCACATGTTTATACAAATAAAGAATCTTTATCTTTATCTTTATCTGCCGCCAAGCAGTAGTGTGCAAGCACTACTGTGTTCCGGTTTGAAAGGCATTGTAGCTAGTGAAATTACTGGGCTAATGAGACTTTAAGATCTGATCAAACAGTCTAGTAATCTTATTACTCTACTGTGTGAAGTCCCAGGATGACGTGCGCAGTGCAGTGTCATGCAGAACTATATTAATTTAGAGTTGCAAGTGATACTGGAATCTTTTATGGGCAGCCTTGACGTTTAAAATCAGGCGAACGACTAGCTCGTCACGACATTCATTTACCTACTTACATTTAAAAAAAATCAGATATTCCTTCCTTCTCGTGGAGGCAAGTGATTAGCCCTAGTGTCAGAATTTCAAGACACTCGCAGACATCTAATTTTAAAAACGTTGCATTTTCACCAATTGAGCTCTATGGGTGAGAATGGCCAGTCGAGCTTCACTATCACCTCAGTCTTGTCCGGTTCAGTAAACATCGTTCCGTCATTTCCGGTAGAGCAACGGACACGCGCGCCAAAGGTCCGTCATCAGCAAAGCTTTGTTTATAATACGCGCTGTGAAAACATCCCGCAGTACATATTGATGGCGACACCTACAGCTTACTAGGAACATAGGTGAAGAAGTACGGCTTGAAGAAAGTACTGATAATTAGCCAATTGTTAGATAGATAGAAAATGCTTTATTGCACAAACAACAAATGTAGGTACATAGGCGAACTTAATGCTAGAGAGCATTATCTTCCAGTTAACCTGGGTGTAACATGGAAATTTATGTGGCAGTACAACGCAGCTTAAATATACAAAATATATATATTTTTACACGTTAATAAACTAAGACTCATAAATATATATTAACTATCTTTACCATGAATATTAATAATACATTTATATTTAAATATATAATTACACTATATTATATACCTACATATACATATTCATATGACAATGGAGTTACTATATTTTTGGTCAGTTATTGTCTTTATTTTGGAGTGCGAGATAATGGTTATATGCCTTAGTTTTAAATACACCAATTGACGATGCCTGACGAATTTCAGGAGGTAAGCTATTCCATAGACGTATGGCTGTAACAGTAAATGAATCAGAGTAACAAGCAGATTTATGTTGTGGGATTATGAAGTCGAGATGTTGAAAGGATTGTTATAGTTGAACTATTAGAAAAAATTTGAATAACCTGCAGCTATCTTTCTGGAGCACTTCGTTGGAACATAATTGCAGTTTTTGTTTGTACATAATTTACTAGTTAGGTTTGCAGTACAAACCTAATAATAAAACATTGACTAAAAATCCAGTTGACCAATGATACACCTTCCCTTCATACGAAAATTAGGAGTGTATTTCAACTGCTATTTTTTATACAAATCACGGGAACCCGTTGGTGTCTTTTGTTCCATCTTGCTCTGTCCTTTGTAATTTCGTATAGCTTTGTCTCGTTTTGTTACCTTGTAGAGTTTGTACGAGAAATTATGTTCACGAGCTATCAACGGGCTCTATAATCTTTGTAATAAAATGATACTATTAGGATTTACGTTTTTTTTTATGTAAATGAATGACGTGACGAGCCAGTCGTTCACCTGATGTTAAGTGACACGGCTGCCCATAACAGTTGCAGTGTCACCCGGAACTTTAAAACAATAAAGTTTCGCGTGACACTGCACTGCGCACGTCATCCTGAGACATCACCAGTCTAGTAATCAGATTACTAGACTGAGTGATCAGATCATAAAGTCTCATTTGCCCAGTAATTTCCCTAGCTACAAAGCCCTTCAAACCGGAACAGTAGTGCTTGCACACTACTGCTTGGCGGCAGAATAACTGGCAAAGTGGTGGTACCTACCTAGACGAACTTTGCAGAAAAGTCCTACCACCTAGTAAAAGAATCTATAAAAGTGTAACCATAATCGGTATATTTATTGTTCATTTATCGTGTCAAGGAGGTTAGATTTATGTGGCTTTAAGAGCTTAACATACGCCAATGACCTTGAGCGTTGGACACAAAGTTATTAATAAGAGCCACCTGGGGCGCCACACTCGCAGGTTTGACAATGAGCTAGAGTTTGTCAAAGATAAACAATTCCAGATGAAACTCCGTGAAAAATATATCTACCTATTATAATAATATTATGGTGCCCGGTTTATTACTTATATAATATATCTATCTATATTACTTATAATAAAACTGTAACAGGTCCAAATCTGTACATTGAAGATAATGTATAGAAATTTTTTTTGAGGGCTCCATTTTGATGGCCTTGATAGCTCAGTTGGTAATGGCTCTGCCTTCTGAACTGTAGGTTGTGGGTTCAATTCCCACCTGGGACAAACATTTGTGTGATGAACATAGATGTTTGTTCTGGTGCTGGGTGTTGTATTGTATTCTGTGTATGTATTTACAATCAAAAAAAGTATCTAAGTATACATAAAAAAATATTATTTTGGAGGCTTGCATTAAATAAAATTAAGCAAGATTTAAAATATATTTTACAAAATACAATCAATCGTAACACTTTTTAAACTTTTGTGACTTTAACTCATATTATTAGGTTGGGGAAAAAGTCTTTCCGCATTATAGTAAGTATGAACTTGTAATAAAATTTCTTTGGCTGTACTATTTGTATCTGGCTGGTTTTATCATTAAAAGTTTAAATTTTAAAGAAGATATTTCCATATTCAAATTAGGAAAATGTGTGATTTTTATTTGTTTTTCGTACTGTGAAGATGAGTGAATCTAATGAAGAAACTCCATACATTTTAAAATTTTACTACAAAAAACATGGACCTAATAAAAAAAGAAGGATGGAGTCCCAATTGATCCCGAACCGAGGTACCCTTAGGAAGTCGGAACGCTAATAAGTACAAGCGGACACGCACACACTCACATCATAGGAAGTCTATCGCCTGCCATTACTGCTACGGACGTCGCCCAAGACGCTTAGAAAAAAAATTATAAAATGCTGTCTTGCGTTGCGAAAAGTTGTCGGAATCATAGTAGTTTGATAAAAAAAACTCAAGGGATCACTTTTCACAAGTAAGCTTGTTATTATTCCACTAATTTTTTGCTTTTTCGATAAAATTATTGAGATGCAATCAATACACAAAACCAGCTTAGTGTTGCCAACAATCAAACTTGCAAATTACCCGGAAGTATGGGAGAATGACGAAATTGTGTTCGAATACAAGTTATTCACCTATATTGATCATAATTAGAGAACTGACTATATGCAAATGCATATTTCCATTATGCATATTATGCATGTGTTGGTCTTTTTCAGGTTAATAAATATTTTACCTGTAATGGACCTACTAATCGTGCATATTTGGGCAGGTTTTCTATAACGTGGAAAAAGTAAAGTGTCATGAAATGTATTAATAGATACTTACTTTTACAAATTAAGACGTGTTTTTGACTTTTTTGGTTGGCAAACTGTCAGAAGGGCCATGATTGGTTGATACTTGATAGGTTGGTAGTGTTGGTACCATCAGCCAATCATGGATAGTTCCGCTCGGACAAAATTGAGTTTGCTGGGGAGTCCAGCCATTACGAAAATGTCGAAAAAGCAGTTAATTCCCGTTGAGCAGCAGTGGCGTCAAGACATATGACACTTACTAGTATTGGAAGTTTGTATAATAAATAACAAATATACATAATGGAAGATGCAAGTTTCATTTCAAAATTAAAGTAGAAAAATACGAGTGATGTGTTCATAAAACATTTTCAGCAAAAGCCTGGCTATAATTCTTTGTGCGAAATAAACAGTTTTATTGACTGACTAACAGACCCGACCCGGTTAGTTAGTTTTACGCCCTAGCCCTATCCAAAGGAAGAAAGAAATGGGAGAGGAAAAGCCTCAATGGACGCAGGTGCGCCTCTGTTTACCATCATACATTCATCCGTTTCCCCTATCTTTTTCGCTCTCCCTTCCTCTCCCCTATAGCATAAAGGATAATATAGAGTGGCGTCAACTTCGTTGCTGACGATGTTTTATTGTAGTGTATGGATTACATCGCGCAGGTATAACTGTAATTACAAGGGCTGCACTGCCGAAGCTCACCGTACTATCGTACACCATGAAATTACCGCCAAGATTAAAAATTTAGTAATCTTTTGGCAACATCTGACTCTAAGCCTATACGATAAATAATGCACACCAGCTCTAGGTCATCGTAAAGTAGGTAGGTACCCTATAAGTTGCATCTAATATGGACAAACAGATACACAACAAACTAATCCTATATGGGTTCCATTTTCATACTGAAACGGAGCAAATATAGCATTAATAGCGTATAAAAGGATATATATATTTATGTCGTATTTGTTTTTTACAAATTCAGATAGGACTAACCCTGAGGGATGAAAAATAAAATTACATAAGTTATTAAATTTTGACTACCCTGTTACAAGATCGCGTAGCTTTTTGGTCATACAAAAAGTCACACCAACGTCAGATCTTTTTTTTGTCGGTTTCGGGTAATTTTCTTACATGGCAATTCTTTAATCCGTCACACATGTTTAGGTGTCCGCCATTGCTGTACGTCAGTTCGATGTCAATCAAAACTCATTCCTGTTTTTTTTAATTCTATGACAAAAACGGAAAAAATGCAAAACAAGCCGCGAAAAAAAATTGCGATGTTTATGGACCTAGTGCAGTGTCTGTGAGAGTAGCACAAATTTGGTTTAAGCGTTTTCAATCCGGAAATTTTGATGTCAAAGATGCACCTCGCTCTGGTCGCCCTATTACGGATAAAATGGATGCCATTTTTTTAAAAAAGTGGAGCAAGATCGGCATATCAGTAGTTACGACGTAGCTGAAGAACTGGGAATTGACCACAAAACAGTTTTGGCGCATTTGAAAAAAAATGGGTTGGTACACAAAAAAGCTCGATATTTGGGTCCCTCACGAGCTCACTGAAGGAAACCTAATGAACCGTGTACTCATCTGTGATTATTTATTACGACGTAATGAAGCCGAACCATTTTTGAAGAAGCTGATAACTGGTGATGGTAACACGTTCAATTTTATAGATCAATAAAATTGACGAGACCACTTAAGTCAATGTTTTCTCCATACTGTAAACCGAAGAACATTGACCAATACTAACCCTAAACGATCAATAAAATTGATCAATCACAAAGATTGACAATAAAATGTAACGTGTATGGGGCCTAACGCTAATTTAGTTCGACTGGAACCCTACCCTGCCAAAAGAGTTTAAAATACCTATACTGACCTTCTGTGCTAACGATCTATTATTGTTCCAAATACTTTTACTGACATTAAAGTCACTAAGAACTAATCAAATGGCTCTAAAACCGACTTTTTCGTATAGTCAATACCTATTTATTGGCTGTTTAATTGATAATTTTCATACAAATAAGAAAAACATGTAAAATATTTTATAAAAAACAGCAGCGCGTCCACCCGTTGGCACATGCCGGGGCAGACTAATTCACGCTCCGCCAAGGGCCTCGCCCTTGGCTCGCCGCAAAATAACGCAAAATATTACTAAACAGACTTAATTTTGGCTCTAAAAATAAAATGTTCAATTGAGCTTGTATATTTTTAAATTTCCTATCCGAGGGTGTAAAAATATTTAATGACGCAATCTTCCTTTACGCGGCATTGTACACTGTGTGACTGGAAAGGCGTTCTAAAAGTATTTTTTTTATTCATAATGTACCTAGTAATCGAATATTTTGTTCAATTGATAAGTACAGGTGCAGAATGATCTTATTGGTGATATTTTTTTCATGTCTGTAGAGTTCATAGGTTCTTCAGTATGATTAGTTAAAAAGACGCGTTTGGCCTATGTTAAAGGTGCCGTTGATTAAAGACTGTGAATAAGACACCTGTCCCTATTTCATAAAGTGACAAAACATAATAAACCTACAATAATAATGGTCAGTCAATTACGCCAAACCTGTGTTTCATATTACACAAAAACTATACGTGACTAATACTTGTCAGTCATACTGACTGACGATGATCAGTTTTCCTAAAATCATTTCAGTATTGATAAATAACGCGAGAGATACATTTTATCCCTCGCATGCCATACTATGCACGTTTAGTGGTCACCGTGAAATCTAATCGAGCTACTCTATGATACGATTTTGTAGCAAACATGGTATGTAAGCTTTAGTAATATCTACAAGCCGTACCCGTGCAAATCTGCCCTATGCTAGGCCCGCCCCGGGTTCATACGCGCCAATGACTCCGGTCACACGCCTATGTGACGTAACCCGCACCGGTAGTGCCTGCGCACGCGCATCGTTGCTTTCACACTTACAACTACTACAATATTAATATTTTATTTTATTTAACGAGTAATTAAATCTTAAATTTTATTTATTATGTCTATATTTATAAAAAAATACGGATGGAAATTTTTCGGTCGTTATTATTTTGAAGTTTGAAAGCAACGATCTTGTAGTGTTGTGTTACTGAAAATGCCCGCAGGAGAGGTTTTGGTAAGCTTTTTTAACTGACATTTTTGTTTTATTTCTTGTTTACTTTTTAGGGTTCCATACCCAAAGGGTTTACCCTTTGGGTATGGAACCCTAAAAAGTACCTACCGGACCCTATTACTAAGGCTCCGCTGCCTGTCTGTCTGTCACCAGGCTGTATCTCATGAACCGCGATAGTTACGACTGTTGAAATTTTCACAAATTATGTATTTCTGTTGCCACTATTACAAAAAATACTAAAAACTAGAATAAAATAAATATTTAGTGGGCTCCCATACAACAAACCTGATTTTTTTTGCTCATTTTTATAGATAATGGTACGGAACTCTTCGCGCGCGAGTCCGACTCGCACTTGGCCGGTTATTAGTTTATTGTGTGCTATATTTTTGAAAATTTAAACATGCTATGTACTTACCTACAGGCGAACTCTCAATCGGCAGTGTAATAGTAGCCCACTGCTGGACATAGACCTCTCTCATATCTACACCTATTTATTAGATATTTATTAGATATTTATTAGCTATTTATTAGCTATTTATTAGCTATTTATTAGCTATTTATTAGCTATTTATTAGAATTTCATATTTTTTACCGGGAAAGCTGATTTTTTTTATGTGATTGAACGACACGGCCGCCCATAACAGTTGCAGTGTCACTCGGAACTATAAAACAATAAAGTTTCACGTGACACTGCACTGCGCACGTCATCCTGAGACATCACACAGTCTAGTAGATTACTGAATTGTCTAAACTTTAATGTTTTTTTTAATATAAAAAGCAAATAAAAAATAAGTAAGAGATACATTTTTTGTTATTAATAAAATTGTTTGTATATTCTCTTGAAAATGTTTATTTTACCGCGTTATTTAAAATAACTGGCCAAAGTGCGAGTCGGACCCGCGCACGAAGGGTTCCGTGCAGACAGACAGCAGAGCCTTAGTAATAGGGTCCGTTCTACCCTTTGAGCACGGAACCCTAAAAATACCTTTAGGTTTATAATTAAAATAATATGATGCTTTGTTCTTCTAGATATTATTTCCTCGTCTATATTTTATATTTCATTTTATCCTTGCATGGGCTCACTTTTTACACCTGATGGAAAGTGATGATGCGGTCTATGATCGATTGATATAAAGCACGTTTGTCCACGAGATTTCTGTTCTATTCTTATTTATTTATTTATTAAAGAGAAGATCAACAGTTAATACACTAGATATTATACGTAAGTTAAATTACAAAAAAAGGCCAATAACAGAACTTCCATATTACTTATATATGTTATAAATTATGTTCATCTCTCTAGCGAATGAGTGGTTGTGAAGTGTGAAGTGTAGGGGTGAGAGTATGTGTGTGTTTTGTGTGAGTGGGGATGATTACTTTGTAAAATTATATAGGGAGATGGACAAATGAGACTTAAGAACTGATCTCACAGTCTAGAAATCCTTTTTAGACTGTGTGATGTCTCTCGATGACGTGCGCAGTGCGCAGTGTGACGCGAAACTTTAATTTAAATTTCCGAGTGACACTGCAATCTGTAATGGGCGGCCGTGACGCTTAACACCAGGCGAACGACTAGCTCGTCACGTCATTCGTTTACATAAAAAAAGAGATATGGTCTTAACGTAATTATATAATTTATATAAATGTACACCAAGTGTATTTGTGAAGTTATTAACGTCTTTATGTGTGATTGCGCTTATTGAATAGAGTTACAGTTACATCTTTAAGGGTCTTCGAATCTTGTTCTATATTTACGATTTACTATATTAAACTTTTTTGTAGTACCTCTTCATTATCATCATCAAGAGGCCGAAGATGTCCACTGCTGAACATAGGCCTCCCCCAGAGAACGCCACTTAGAGCGGCTGCTATGTTCAGCAGTGGACGTCTTCACGCTGATGATGATGATGACCTACCATACCCCCTTACCAATAAACACTGCATTACAGTGGAAGAGCTACTCAGTGTTTTGTCTTGTTTTATCTTTGCCCATTTCAAACTCAACAGAGAAAGACAAAACACTTAAATAACTATTCTTCCGCCACGCAACGTTTATTAGTATGGGGGGCAGTGTATTAAGCCAATGTCAAGTATTGTATAATTTTCATCGTGTTATTGGATGTTTCACGTAAAGTCATGTCTAAGGATGTGTTTTTTTTAACCGTAGTTAAAGTAACCAATGGTCAAAAATGCTAACAAATTCTAACCACAGATTAATTTGTAAAGGGAAAATTTGAATCACGAGCGGGACTTGAACCCGCATCCGTCCGTCCCTAAAGCCGGGACATGCTTTACTTAAGCTACCGTGACAAGTGGTCTCATGTCCGAATTTTTACAACCAACTTATGGGGTTGGCAGCACCATCTATTGAGATTGTTGGTTGTAAAAAGTGAAGGATAAATTCGGACATGAGACCACTTGTCACGGTAGCTTAAGTAAAGCATGTCCCGGCTTTAGGGACGGATGGATGCGGGTTCATATCCCGCTCGTGATTCAAATTTTTCCTTTACAAATTAATCTGTAGATTACGCTGAGCAGGCGATACTGCTATAGTAATCATAAATTCTAACCAATAGTCAAAATTTGTTAGAGTTTTTATCTATTGGTTACCTTAACTACGGATCAAAAAACCCACCCTTAGTCACAGTCTGAGTAGTCATAAGTCCAGTCTAAATGAGGTAGTCTTAGTCTAGTCTTAGTCATGCCTTAGTAAAGTGGTGGCAACTTTACTAGAAGCTTCTATGGAATTATGGAAGCAACACGGAAAACCACGTTTCACCACATTTTATCACTTGCCCACTCATGCTCCTAATTTAGCACTAACCCCCGGTTTCTCGTACGTTTGTCAAACTCATGTTAACTTAACCACAGATAATATAATACCTAGTGACTTAACTTACCAAATACTATACGCTCATTGGTCGTCGAGAGCCGATGATCAATAGGCAACCAATGAGCGTAGTTAACATGAGTTTAACTTACAAACGTACCAGAAACCGGGAGTTAATGCGTAAAACGCCACCAATTTTAAACGTGAACACTGGAAAAAGCACAAGTTTTGAAAAATAAAATAATACAATGCAACGACGCGCGACGTTTGAACTTTTCATGTCATAGAGGTTATTATTTTAAGTACTAGCTCTATACCATAGAGTCAGGGTAAGGATTGCCACCCGGGCTAGTACTATAAATATCTATTTTTTGCCCGGGCCCTGCATGGCCTGCGCGGGTCCGCAATATTTTTGCTACTTTATACCACGGAAAACAATATACAATTTTTTTTTTGTTTTGTGTAATGCGTTGGTAAAAGTAGTTAAGAGGTTAATTATTACATTACGGATAACGAGAATAGTAAATTATAAGAACTTGTTCATTAAAAATATTGTGTCTTTTTCTTTATTTTCTATTTAATTGAATACCGCGACGAAGCTGAATATTTAAAAAAAAATGTTGATATGAGCTTAGAGTACCTACAAAAATAGATCGACCTGCCTGAAGGTATCCTCTGCAGAGTGCTAATGACAGACCCCTAAAGTTATGCCACCCGGGTCCTTTGGGCCTAGCCCGACGCTCTGGCAACATTCAAAGCCTGCTTAGCCTACCTAGTCATTTATTTCTATGGTATTACCCTTCTAATAATCTGGAATTTAAAAATCCATTCTAATCATCAAGTTAAACGTTAAAGTCATACATGAGCAGGTGTCGGCCGCCCATTAGCCCCTATGACCGATATGCGCGACTTCTCGTTAGCGATATCGCGTCCGGTGTCGTCTCCGATGTATAGTAGGCATACGTCTCCGGTTGCATGCTGAAGAATTTTTATGGTTGATAAAGATTGGATCCCATGGTCGCGAAGTCCGTTGGAAGGATTGTTACCGTTGGCCGTTTGGATACAATAGTTATGTACCTTTTTATGACCTTTGCATTTTATTTCTGCTGCACCTATAAATTCTTGTATAACTGTGTGATATTGTGTGTGTGCCTGAAATAAATTAATTTCATTTCATTTCATTTCATTTCATTCATTACCTACATATTCAGATGATGTCAGCATGCACTTAAAATAGTTATTAAATATGTACTTGTTTTTTATTAATTTGATATAGATATTTATATGTATATCATAAAACTTTATATAAGTAAATGAAATATGTAAGATATTGTATTATTATTTAAAACCTTATAATATCTAAACTATTAATGTTATCTACCTCTTATTATTATTTTTTATTTTGGGTAATCTTTTCTTTTTCTTTTTTTCAACCAGCACTACCACTCGTTCCACACTACACAAAGATTAACTGGAAGAAAATGCTACTTAGCATTAAGTTCGCCTATGTACTTGATTATCTTGTGCAATAAAGCATTTTCTATCTATCTTCTATCTATCTACATATTTATTAAATACAAAATTAAAAAGTAAGTATATCTGGTGTAATTCCGCTAAAAATAACTATAAGATTATCTATATTGGGGAAGTTGTAAAGGATTGTTGTAGGTAAATGTATGACGAAAATGATAAGAAAAGTATATGGTATAATTTTTTTTTAGTCCTGTTTGGGCGGCCTAAAATTTATGACACGACTAACCCCTTGCTAACGAGAAGAAGATTGTCATAATAATAATTTAATGGTGTCCATAAAGAACATCTTATGTTATCGAGCTTTCTTGAACTATTTAGTGCTTTTTCGGTTACGATGACCATTCGTCACATTAGCTATTTCGTCACATTAGCTATTTCGTCACATTAGCTATTTCGTCACATTAGCTATTTCGTCACATTAGCTATTTCGTCACTATCCCTGATAGTTCACATTCATAATACGTCACGTTGTGTTTCTAGTCAGTTTCCTTCACTCGTTTCATGCTGTATTTCGACTCTTTCCCAACTCGTCCGATGAATTTTAACAATGTACATTGTACAGTGAAGAAAAAAACATCATTTCGATGCATAATAAATGCTCATAGAAAACTCGATTCGAAAAAAATAGGTTGCTAAAGCCATAATAATATGGCCAGTGACGGCGAGTGAAGGAAACTGACTACATGCAAAACGTGACGTATTATGAGTGTGAACTATCAGGGATAGTGACGAAATAGCTAATGTGACGAATGGTCATCGTAATCACTTTTTCAGGGTTTATGAATAACTTTGATCTGCACCTGATGTTAAGTGGCATGTCCTATAGTGTATATTGCAAGTTCCATCAACATCAGTAAGTAGGTAATAAATCATCGTCATCATTATCACCATTGGATTTCTTATTTTACGTATCTGTTACAGAGTATGCAAGGAAGAAGTAGGTTTTGTATATTAATAAATGACGTAACGAGCCAGTCATTCGCCTGATGTTAAGTGACACGTCCGCCCATTTGCCCTTACGAATAAAGTTATATTATTCGTAGATGAGCCCAGTAATTTCAATAGTAATAATTTTTCAGTAATAGGGTACCTAGGTTTTATAAAACTTAGATGTTATTTAGTACCTAACGGGATACTGTTTACACGTTTCAGGAAGGAAGGCTGCCAGCATCGTATAATGGGCGATTCGGTGAAAGGCGAGCAGAATGCAGAATATGCAACGTGCAATCATAGAATTATAGGTGAGTTTTACCTACTTACATTATTTTACAAGTGCGAGTTGTGAAAGTTTTGGCAGGAACGTGGGGAAGTTCAAGCAGTTGCTTTGATTATTTTTCAAAAGATGTGTTTTTTCCAGTGTTGATGTTTAAAATTGGTAGCGTTTCTAAGAAGCTTCTACTAAAGTTGCCACCACTTCACTAGGGCATGGCTTAAACTGCACTATGACTAAAATATTTGACCCAGATTGTAACTAAGGGCGGGTTTATTCACCAATAGTTAAGGTAACCAATGGTTAAAAACTCTAACAAACTTTGACCATTGGTTAGAATTTGTTAGAGTTTTTAACCATTGGTTACTTTAACTATTGGTGAAAAGACCCACCCTAAGACTTTGACTTTACGTGAAATGTTCTATGATAAAATATTACATTACTTGACACTGGCTGAATACACTAAGTGCGGAGGCAAAATATAAGAAAAAAAAGTGCGAGTTTGTACCAAAAAAGTGATCATCATCCCAATACATTCCCACTGCTGGGACACGAGCCTTCTCTCATAGGAAGAGAGTAGGCCATAATCCATCACGCTGACCAAGTGCAGGTTGGTGGCACGCATGTCCTCAATGATTCATGAACATGCCGGGTTTTTTCAAGATGGTTTCCTTTACCATTGTAAGGGCGAGTGCAAATTCCGCCCATGACTTGAAAAGTCATTAATGCAGGGCCGAGCGGGATCTGAACCTGGGTGCATCGGTTTGAAAGTCGCACGCGCTGCCGCTGAGCCTCTCGCGCTCTTATAAAAGTAATGTAGGAATCTATATTAATCATTGACTATTAAACCAGGTATAAATCTACTAATTAATGGGTAAAGAGCAATTTTTCAATACGTGGTAAACTGAAAGAAAATGCTAACTATCGTTCAGTTCGCCTATTTGTTAACTTGTGCAAAACTTTTCGAGAACTTTGGTCAAATTGCAACCTGAATAATTATAGCTGGGCCCAAATAACGTGCCTTGGGAAAGGCTTTTTTAATTTTACAAAATCACTAGCTGTGTACCTTTTGCTTGTTTTACTTGCGACAACTCATTTTTCCAGGATAAATTATTTTATTGTGTTATTACTTTCAACAACTTTTATTTTCCTTTGTGGATTTTATGCAGGTTGTCACCAAACATCAAGATCCGCTATAAGCCGTAACGATATAGCTTTGTTCGCATTCAACTTTGTTTTCCTTTCATTCTATCCTCTCAGTAATTATAATTTCTCATGTCTACATTTTTTACAATATTTGGTAAAATATGTTACTATAAAAACCTAAACCTAGAGTCGGCAGCGAGGCAGGGCCCAAGCTACCGGTGGTTAGGGCTGCAGGGTGAGGAACCTCCTGACCATACGGTCGTGCCGTGTCAAGGAGTAGGTACCTACTGCCTTCTGAATCCGATCCTTGATTCAACGGTCTAGCGAGATGTTGTTCGAGCCGTTTGGCGAATTATTGTTATTATAGAATTCAACATTAATTCATCATCATCATCATCATTAACAGCCTGAAGACGTCCACTGCTGAACATAGGCCTCCCCCAGAGCACGCCACCTTGAGCGGCTGCTCGCCTCCTGCATCCATCGGCTCCCGGCGGCTTTCACCAGGTCGTCGGTCCACCGAGTGGGGGGCCGGCCTACGCTGCGTCTTCCGGTTCGTGGTCGCCACTCGAGAACCTTTCTTCCCCATCGGTTGTCAGTTCTACGAGCGATGTGGCCTGCCCATTGCCACTTCAACTTACTAACTCTAAGAGCTATATCGGTCACTTTAGTTCAACATTAATTATAACAACCTAATTGCATTATTGTACCAACGTTACGTTACGTTACGTCGTTGTTGTTCAACGTTACATTATGTGCTAATTATATTAAATAAGTACTTATAAAACTTATTCTACATTTCAGAAGCAGCATGAGAAGCCGTGGTTAAATCTTCAATGTACCCCAAAGTAGTGAACGTAATTTATCGTGAGTTACCTATAGATATTATGCTCATTACTTTGGATATGTTGTTAGAACTCACTTCGACAGAAGACCAAAGAAAAAAGAAGACCCTGAGAGTTGTTTGAAGAATGAAGATGGACATTTATTAACTCTAACTATATATTTAGGATACCTACGCAATTTCATTCAATTTTAAACGCGTAGCTAAACACTTTACACGTTCATTATTCCAACCCCTTGCTAATAAACTCTGCATAGAAGTGGAATAGCGACTCATTGTTATCTCTTGATTTTATCTTTGCTTTGTTCAAACTTGATAGAGAGAAACACAAAACACAAAATAATTGACTATTCTGCCGTTACACAATTTTCTTTAGTAAGGGGTATAAGTATTTCATACACGCCCGAATTTATTCTAAATCAAAATTTAATAAAAATTAAAATAAAATTTAATAGAATTATGATATAATAATTATGCTTATGAACGACGTAATTAGCAAGTATTGCTCGTATTTTTTCCTTTTTGTTTGTGTCAATTATTAGTCCATCGGGCATCAGCCTATGACTTGATATGAATGAATTTTCATTTTTACTAGCTGCGTAATTGCTACCTTATAGCAATGCCAATGGATGTACTCTCCATCTCTTTTTTGGTAGTGCGTGTGCTTAATTTCAATAGTTGTTCATTCACTCGAAGTCGATAAGAGGTTTCAGACATACCTATTAGAGTTACTAGTTTTCGTTTCTAGCGTAGATATAATATGGTAAATGTTTTGGTAAAAGTTACGTTAGTTAGCGTCAGATAGCTAAATGAAAAGTTAATAAAACTACTCACCAGTAATCCAATGAGCAAAATAAGCGCGATGACTCCTATAGTGCTAACAGCAATCGCCACAGCCGCTCCCGAGCCCGCCTCTTCAGGCAGCACCCGGGACGAAGCCTCCGTGGTCGCTTCTCCAGCATAGCTCGTCAGGTCTTCCAGATCATTCACCACCTTCGTTACATCTGCAGTCTCAGCTGTCGTAGATTCTATAACATTAGCAAGCTCGGTTGTCTCTATAAACGGTACAGTAGTCTCCGAAATGCGCGATGTTGTCTCTGCGGTTATCCGTGACGTAGTTTCTGCAATACGTGAGGTTGTGTCTGCAGCTGGCGATGTAGTCTCTATAATTGGTGCTCTTTTCCTTTCAAAGGTCGTTGTTTCTATTAATGTGGTTGTTTCAGGTGTTGTTTTAGTTTCATATATAATCTCGTTGCTGTCACTGTTTTCTTCAGAAGCACAATCGGTTTCAGTGGTTTCTGTTGACGATTCAGTCGTTGTTGGTGCTGGGGTTATAACTGTCACTTTTTCTGTATTGATTTCAGTGACTACTTCAACAACAATCGTCGTAGTATCTTCGGGCATTTCTGTTGTTGTTGTTGTAATAGCTGGCTCTGTTGTTGTTGTTATAGTCGTCATTCTAGTTGTTGTTGTAGATAATGTTGTAGGTGCCTGCGTTGGAGCTTCAGTAGTTATTTCAGTTGTTGGCTGAGTTGTGATTTCTTCTGTAGTAGTTTTTATAATAGTTTCTGTAGATTCTGGATTTTTTTCTGTGGCATTAGCAATTACCTGTGACGAAATTTCTAATACAGGTGTCGTATCAGGAACTACAGTAGTCGTTTCTACATTTTCAGTAGTAGTTGTATATTGAGGTCTGTACGTAGTTATAGGACTATCTTCAATCGTTGTTAGCTTAGTCCTAGTTGGCATAACAGATTGCCATGACACTGTTGTGGCATCATCAGTATTAGTGTTGACATTAATAGTCTCTACGTCTGTTGTTTCCTCGGCCTCTTCAGTCGGCACGTAAGAAAACCTTATTGTTGTTACTTCAAATTCGTCTGTTGGAACTTTAGGTTTTTCATCAGTCACGGTTTGGTTTACTTCGGAACTAGCAACGGTTTCATCTTGTGGTGTTGTAATATCGGCGGGTAGCTTCGTAATCGATTCAAAACCAGTTGACTTTGGCCCATCAACTGGTGGAATTGTTTCACTGTCTTCGACAGACTTTGACGTTGTTGTTTCTATGGTCAATGCAGGAATCCAAAGAGGCTTAACATCTTTTTGTTTAAAATCTACTGTATTATCTTTAGAAGATTCAGTAGTTATAGTAGGTTCAGCATTGTTCACCGAAATATTGCTTTCAGCTGGTAATTTCTCACTTTTCACTTCGGTTGAAGTTACCTGTTCAAGGCTTGTTGATGTAGGAAAGTATACCGGTTGCCATTGAAGTTTATTTTGGTCTACTTCAGCGACTGTTTTAGTGATGATATCATTACTAATTGGACTGACAGTTGTTGTCGTTGTCGAGCTAATGGTTGTTTCTTTGCTATCTGAAATTAAAAAAATGTACAATTTAATAACAAAATTAATGATATTTTTAAGGAGATTTAGGCTTTTGAAATATGGTGATATTAAGCAAGTCATAAATAAAGAATAATTTTTACCATACTATAACGAAAAGACTTCATTATTGATTGATCAGAAAGTTTTCTTTTTTATATTCGTAAAAACTCTAAGGTCTATGTTATTAATATTTAAACAATTAATTAACAGTTTGATGAACTTACCTATCACTTCCCCGACTTTCTGTAGTTCATTCTCCGTTGCGTTGACCACAGAACTTGGCTGCGACGGCGGGATGATGAGTCCTGCTAGCGCCCACGCTGTTGAAGGCATCTCCAAGTCACTGAGTTCCAGTTCCTTTTCAGCAGAAGTTGCTGTTGATGTTGTGAACCGCGTCGAACCTCGCTTTCGCAATGAAGGAATAGTATTGTCGGATATAGATTGGGAATGCACCACTTTTTTAGTACCTCCAATGTCACTTTGTAATACTGGATCTATTTCCGCTGACGGTACAGTAGTCAATATCGACTTGCTTGGCTGCCGCGTATTTTTCGTCGTAAATTTGTCCTTTATGTCGAAATACTCAGAGTAAATCGTTGTTGGATTTGTAGGTCTCGAGTACACTCTAGTTATATTACGTCTTGGTGACATCCAGATTGGCTTAGTTTTGGGTGTGGTGTAGTAGAATTTTCGCGTTGGTGGCCTTGCGGTATTTATTGAAACGTCTGTTTTCAAAGTGACGCTGTTTGGAGAATCTTTGGTTCCAGTTAGGTTAAGACGTTTGGAGTAATTTCTGTTCCTACTGTAGCTACTAGAAAATAATCTAGTTATTCTTTCAGTTGTAGGAGAATAGGTTTGTGTAGAAATAGGAACAACGCTGGCAGAGTTAAAAATCGGATGGATATTAGTTATTGGCAAGAAATTCGATGACAAAGTAGATATAGCTTCAGTGCTGATTTGTGATTCGGTTGGTTTAAATGGTTCCAATTCAAAAGTCGGCTGTGTGGCTTTTATCACTGTTAGTTCGTCTTGCGGAGAGGTGCTAGGTGTGGTATCAACTGTTGGTGTGTCGTTATCACAGTCATCATCTGAATGATTTATAGCATACGTTTCAGTAGATAGTACAGACATCTCATAATAAATACTGGTACCTTGTACATCAGACAGCTCTTTATTAGCACTTCCAGCACCTTGATTATCTGATAAATGACGAATTTCTTTGGTATTCTTTAAAAATACTGATGATTTGTTACTGGGTGTATTATTACTAAGTCTTTCAAAACCAATGTTTTCTTTCGTTATTTTATGTACGTTAGTGATGTTAGGCGGTGGAGATTTAGCCTTAATAGAGTCTAAATTTTTTCTAATGCTAGTCGAGATCTGTTGAAACTTCGTATCGAAGAAGTCATTTTTAGGAGTGGTCAACTCTGAATCAAAGTCAAAGAAACTAGATTTGAATGGATCAGAATCTTCTTTATAGCTAAATGAAGCTTCTTTAGGAAAGTAACTAGAAAAGCTATAAGACGGACTACTGTAATCTTGCTTTACTTTATTATTAGAACTTTCATTTTCAGAATCATGGCTGAAATCATCTCCTTCGTCGAAATTAGGTATCGTGAAATAGTTACTATCATGGAACTTGCTCGAAGTAAACTTTTCAAACGAATCACCATCTTCCTCTTCCTCTTTGCTTACGTATTCTTCAACACTTTGCGATTCCTTCTTAACAGATAAAGGAGTAGTACTTGAAATGGGTGAAGGCATTTTTGTTTTCTTATAATTTCGCATACTATCAATAATTTGAAGAGGTCTCTTGACCTCCGGTGTTGGTGTTACTATTACTAACGTGGTTGCATCCGTAGAGGTAGTACTAGTTGATCTGAATCTTCTTAACGGGCTGCTTGTGGTTGATTTTAGTTGAGATCCGAATCGAACTCTTCCCCTGTCTTTGTATTTTGCATTTTTTTCTGTGTGTTCTTCAGATGTTGAGTCTTTAGCGCTCAGTTCGTTGAGGGATACGTCAACAGTCTTGGGTTTGTTCCTAGCAGGCCATGTATCATTGACTCTGCTAAGTCTAGGAACCCTCTCGTCTTTTGGGGCGATCGTTGTGGTCTCTTGTGGTATTGCTCCTCCATCTACTGCAGTGCTGCATAAGAGTAGTAAGTTTACTACTAATGCTGCACCTAGAATTTGATAAATAGTTCTATATGTTTAAGGAAAATCATAATTATGTTGTTTAAATGTTTTAAAAATGCTTTGTGAACATAATAATTAAGTATTATTTTGATCATCGTCATCGTCATCCTGAAGACGTCCACTGCTGAACATAGGCCTCCCCCAAAGAGTGCCACTTTGGCCGGCTTTTCTGCTTGCTTGATTTTCTGGATAATATAAAATAATTTTACAAAAACAGCTTAAAAAGGGTCCGAAGAGAATTCGGATTTTAATAATTTGAAATGGACATACCTAAACATATTCTCACTGGTGATTCCATGTTTATTTCATTTTGTTGTGTGAAATATGGAACTCATATTCTCTCATCTCGATTCACCCATGGCTCGTCCTGTAACGAAAAAAAGTAAATCTTAGTTTCTCATCTAATTAAGCAAGTAAGTAGCCATAGTCTTTTGCCGGAAGCTATGTCCTGATTAGGTATTTTTACTAAACCAAACTAAAAAAAGTAAGTCAAGATCTAGCAATTTTAACAAATTGGTAATGTTTAGCACTTACAAAGGTAACGTACCTTTTTTTTTTTTTTTTTTTTTATGTAATTAAATGACGTGACGAGCTAGTCGTTCACCTGATGTTAAGTGACACGGCCGCCCATAACAGTTGCAGTGTCACCCGGAACTTTAAAACAATAAAGTTTCGCGTGACACTGCACAGCGCACATCATCCTGAGACATCACCCAGTCCAGTAATCAGATTACAAGACTGAGTGATCAGATCATAAAGTCTCATTTGCCCAGTAATTTCACTAGCTACAATGCCCTTCAAACCGGAACACAGTAGTGCTTGCACACTACTGCTTGGCGGCAGAATAACTGGCAAAGCGGTGGTACCTACCTAGACGAACTTTGCAGAAAAGTCCTACCACCTATAAGTAGTAGTTAAACTAATGTTGCAAGCAGATTCTTTTTAACTGTTATGTATAAATGTTGTACTGCCGAAGCAAGTACAAAAGTGTCTATAGGCCATCGCGGCTATTATACAGCCCATAAGTGTTCTTTGTAGCAGGTAGTTTAGTTTAGTTTGAGAAATGCTTTTAATTATTATAAATAGGTAATCAAGTTTAGTTTTTTTTTTGCCGGTTTGGACCACATCCTTTACATTTTTATTACATTTCATCTGATTTAAAACACATTATTTTTAATAATGTGTTTTAAATTGTTTTGTTTAGTTTTTATTATTGTAGTAGTTAGCTTGAGTAATAAAGGCACATTGCCCGTTAGAAAAAAGTACAAAAGCAAGTACCTACAGAACGTTGAGTAAGCAATACGCATAAAGATCATAGAATATCTATTGTATTGTATTGTATGGTTTGTTATGTAAGATTCTCACGCCGGTTATCTTCCTATACACATGCGGATTGCAATCTAGTAATGCGATACCTATCGTTGGCACATAATTGCATTAATGTGCCGCGAGTTATCAGTAGTTATATGAAGGTTATTTTTCTAGTTTCATATTGTGGTTGTATGACCGGGAATATTAATGTGAAAATAGATCGGAACTGCTTCTCAAATTTTCACGTGGACCTAGGGAGCTATTTAACATTCAGCGTAACGGATCATAATAGCACTTTGTAATTTTATATGATTCGAAAATTAATTTAATTTATTTTAGTATAAGGTAGAGGTACTTTACTACTTTTTTTATGTGAGAATAGACCAACGTTTGACGCGACGATCCAGTCGACGGTGTAGCTGCTATATATTTTATTTATAATTGCTTTATAATAATGCTATAATCAATAACAATCAATAATCAATTTATTCATAGATGTCAGTTTACATATCAGGGAAAAAAATAACATAAAAATGTTATAAATCATATTTAGTTGAATACGTCATAACTATTTACAATATCATTGTTGTATTAAAATTATTTGTACCATAAGGGAAGACACTGCCCCCTGCAACACAGTTTATACTTTAGCAGAGGGCAGGGTTGTAACTTATTATGTGTATCTTTTATACTGAAACAATAAAGAAATTTGTATTTGTATTTGTATTGTTATACATTGTATACAAAATTACATAAAAACAATAACAATAACAAAAAATTACAATATTCGTTAGTAATAATTACAACAGAAAAATAATTATCATTAAGATACTCGACGTATGTGATTTATTATAATGTCACATTATACACTTTTACACTGTAGCACGTTGACCTATTCTGATTTCGACTTGGTAAAAATCTTTGTCCAATAAACCCAATTGCCTCAAATATTTCAAGTTATGGTATCTGCGACATTTAAATGACCTTTTTATATTTCATCCTTACTTTTAAAGCATAAACTTTACTCTAAAAATAACTTAGGTATTCATTTAAGTCGACCTTCACGTTTGAATCGTTCTCGAGTGACCCACATACATAATTATAGTTATTATGGTCACAGAAAAAGTCAATTGCCTCAAAAGCTTCGCCGAATTAACGTCAAAAAACCACAAAGTTCGTTGATGCTTGAGGTTTAGTCAGGTCAGGAACTTGGTAAAACTTAATCTAGGGCAAGATTTATACACAGCAAGTAATATGATTCATGTGTATGGCATGAAGTATCCTACTAGTTAATACTTAATAAAAAATTTATTTGTTAATAATTTTCTAGGTATACCGGATGTTGATTTGCATTGTCTCCATATTTTTAGAATCCATTGTACTGTGTATATTTAATCATATAAAAATAAAATTTAAATTCCACATTTATTTAGTAGCCGAATATTTGATAAACCATTTTTGTCGTGAATCACAAGTAGCCTCAACTTCGTTTCGGCTAGGACAATAGTAGGACCCCACGCGATGACTCAGTTTAAAGTAAACACTTTTTGTCTCATCATTAGTCCATTGACCGCCCGCGTTTTTGTTCCGCCCATTGTACCTATCTTATTATGTGATTCTCATTTCTATGTTATTATTATTTTGGTGTCAATAAAGAGTTATTGTATTGTATTGTAGTCAAAACATTGTTAGAAAATTGCTACATCGAGGAAGGTCCTATTGTCTAATTACCTACAGGGTTCAGGTATTCGGTCTCTATTGTTTTGGCTATGTGCGCGGGGTGCAGTAAACAACCCATGGTAGCTATGACTTAATCTGTGTCAGCAGCTTGCCACTGGGGCGTTACAGTATTTACAAAATTATGTACTTACAAGTTACGTTACCCTAAGATACTGCTCAAAGTGTCCTCCTTCGTTTTCGATGCACAAGTGAGCGCGACGTCTTAGGTTTCGTAATAGTTTTTTTAGCACATTCACGTTTAGTCTCACATGATCAAATGCAGCAATGATTTTTTCTTTTAATTGCACAGCACTAGTAATTTCATCCGTGTAAACTAGTCTTTTTATTTCACCCCATAAAAAAAAATCACATGGGGTCATGTCCGGAGATCGTGGGGGCCAGGGTACTGGACCACCACGTCCAATCCACTGGCTTCTGAACACTTCACTTAAAAAATCGCGCACTTGGCGTCCATAATGAGGTGGAGCTCCATCCTGTTGGAAAAACAGGTTTCGTTGAAAGGCCAGTGGTACATCGTCGAGCATCTCGTCAACAACGTGATGCAGAAGCTCCAAGTAACTGGAGCTGGTTAGATGACCTTCGATGATGTATGGACCTAGCACATGCTCTCCAATAATGCCACCCCAGACATTAATACTAAAACGATGCTGAAACGAATCGTTCTTGGTTTTATGTGGGTTATGGTCGCGATGTGCCCACCAGTGCTCGTTGTGAATGTTGTAAATCCCCACACGTGAAAACATGCATTCATCGGTCCACAAAATGTTCACATCCCTGTTTTGTAAAATCCAGTGAGAAAAAGCTATGCGTGAGGCATTATCTTGTGGATGCAGTTCTTGGACTCTCTGAAAATGAAACGGATGCTGAAGTTCTCGTTTCAGTAGCGTCATACAGTTGTGTGGTGGACGTTGAAGCGCCGCCCAGCATCACGGGTGCTAGCACGTGGGTCCTCTTCAAAAAAGTCCAAGATCTCTTCTTGAAGGCCGGCCGAGAGACCTACACTTCCACGAGCGCGAGCGTGACGAGGGACTTGGAATTGTCCATAATCCCTTAGTCTCTGTGTGGCACCCAGCATCACTTCACGTGTTGGAACATGGCTGTTCGGAAACTGATCGCGAAACATTTGCACAGACTGTGTTAAGCTGTTTCCGCTGATAGCATACAAACGTACCATCTCCACAAGCTCAACATTTGTAAAGTGTTCCATTTTTGTTACGCGATCGTAAGCAAAGTAGGTGCCTACGCAAATTCGGCGCGGCGCCGGTGGCGGGCAAGTGACTGATCGGTCGCTGCATCTGCACGCGTGACATAAGTGCGCTGCGCGGGCGCGGGCGGGTGAGAGAGGGCACCCCGCAGCCCGCCCGCGTGGCTAGTACAAACGGCGGTGGGGCCGGTGCAGCGGCGAGCGTTTGTAGAACTTTGCCGAAAGTGGCGGGTGCCTTTGTGTGTTGTCGGCGCGATAGTTTATGACTCTGCGCTCGCACTGGTTGACTTTATAAAATCATGTTGTTTGTTAAATGAGAACGCACACACGTGCTGTTTTATTTTTGTGCAATGTTTTTTTTATAAAGTGTAAATTTTAGGTATTTATTTTTTCATTGATTCGTGTTCTATAAGTGTAGCATACCTACCTCTGTAAATATGGAGACAATGCAAATCAACATCCTGTATGTGTCGCTTTATTCAGTAGTTGCCTACAAGCACAGATAACCCCCAATAGATACCGCATGGAAGACGACAACCGCGCACCACTCATTGGCGTAAATGGTTCTATATAAATCGCCGCTTCGCAGCACGGCCTTGGTTTCGACCAATTATTAGAGTCCATTATTAGGGCGTCACTCGAAACAGCCAATAATAGCGCATTGGCTCCAGTCCCCGCAACCCGCGCCTTCCGCCAGTTTTGGTGAGCTAGGATCCGAACAAAAATCCCGTAATGCGGTATCTATTGGGGGTTATCTGTGCCTACAAGGAAATTGTAGACACTCAAACTAGTGTTGACTAGTTGTTGTCACTGAAACTAGTTACGAAATAAAAAGTCGGTATCGTGTAAAAAAATCATATTCTTCAGTAACTAGTATCGTAATACGAAGAATTTTTCTTCTAACGTAACTGGTTACGAACCTCCGGTTTCGTACGCGGCCGAAGGGAGCCTAACGTTGTTTTATTTATTCATATTTCTATAGTTGCCTTCACAATATTTTCGAGTGTTTATACAGATTCGTCTTATGTTTACCCTTGTAATACCTGCTTTCAAGTTTTTCGTGTAACATAATGTACCTACCTACAAGGAACCCACACTTGTAACTGGCTCCTGTAACACAGGGTCTACCCTAGTATAGGAGCTAGTTGTCAGTTTTAATCTTGTTAACCTAGTACTGCAAGATAATATTTATTTAACTATAACTATATATAGCTACTTATCTCTGTTTTGTGCAACTTTAGGTTAAGTTTTTAATGGCAAACAAATAAATTATTAAATTAAATTATAATAAATTATTTTATTTTATTTTTGCCGGGCTTTGTCATTTTCATAATTCATTGCAATTTGGATTGCAAAGTGGCTGACCATATTTGGATGTAATTTCGAACAGAGATTGCTTTGTATGTTTTATGTTTGTTATTTTGTTTTATATTGAAAGTTAAAAAAATAGCTTTGGTAATTTTTTTTTAATTAATTTTATTTTGTATTGTCCAATGGCGTAACGAGCTAGTTGTTCGCTTGGTGTTAAGCGTCATGGCCGCCCATAACAGATTGCAGTGTCACTCGGAAGTTTATTTAAAGTTTCGCGTGACAGTGCGCACGTCATCCTGAGACATCACACTGTCTAAAAATATTGGAAAGTGCATGTGGAGCAAGTTTGCCAAAGACTAAAACGTTACGTTTTTGTTCTGAAGAAACTCAGGCAAACTGTTTCGATTGAAGCGGCTTTAGCAGCCTACCATGGATATGTTTCCTCTATTCTCAGTTATGGGTTAATAATGTGGGGCAACTCAGTTGAAATAGACATGGTCTTCAAAATTCAAAAGAGGTGTATTCGTGTTATAAACAAGGCTTGGTTTCTGGATAGTTGTAAGCCACTTTTTAAAGCATGCAATATTCTTCCTCTGCCTTGCATGTATATTAGGGACATTTGTCTTTTCACCAAGACCCACCCCGAGTTTTTCAAAAAACGAAGTGATGTCATTACTAGACAAAAAAGATCTAAGTTCGCGAACCTGCTGTACCAACCTCCTTGCCGCAAAGATATTTATAAGAAAAACGTATATAACATGTGTATAACTATTTTTAACAATTTACCTAATGACCTCAAGTCTTTAGAAGGAAATATGTTTAAAAAACATTTAAGTGACTGGCTTTTAAGTAAATGCTTCTATAGTGTTAAGGAATATGTAACATGTAAGTAGTAACAAAAATAAATATTTTTTTAATATTTGCACGCCTGCTTGCAGGCTGAATGCACGTATCCATTATTTACTCTGTGATCTTGTACCCTTTTTAGTGTATTCTTGCAAATAAATAACTGATTTGATTTGATTTGAATGATTTCCATAGGCTTTGAGATCAGTTTATAAGTCTCATTTGCCCAGTAATTTCACTAGCTACAGTGCGCTTCAAACTGGAACACAGTAGTGCTTGCACACTACTGCTTGGTGACAGAGATAATTGGCAAAGCAGTGGTACCATGGTGATGCCTCTACGAACTTTGCAGAAAAGTTCTACCACCTAGTAATTTGCTTTTTATTATAAAACATAAGCTTCAATGATATCGAGTTATTGCCAAAACTAGCTTTCTCGATTGGCAACTGTTAAATGCCACAAATCAATCAGCCACGACAATTAGCTTCAAGGGAATAGTTGCAACAATGGTGACATTTATTGCCATTATAATATCAAAGGTGTTAGAGTTTATTGCCATACCCATACCCATACTCCAAACTATTATAGTGTCTATTTATTTTACCCCACAGTTTACCGAGTTTCCAGTGGCAATCTCTTTATTGTCCAGGATTTAAGGTATAAAAGTGTTCTAGGTATATCCCTGGTGTATGTGTATATTTAAGGTATAAAAGTGTTCTAGGTATATCCCTGGTGTGTATATTTGGCGGTGTGTGTTGCCAGTGATGACTTATAGAACTAAGACATGGCCTCATTAGTAAGCTCAAAGTCGCGCAGCGAGCTATGGAGCGAGCAATGCTCGGTGTTTCCCTGCGAGATAAGCCCCGGAATGAGTAGATCCGCAGGAGAACTAAAGTGACCGATATAGCTCTTAGAATTAGCAAGTTGAAATGGCAATGGGCAGGCCACATCGCTCGTAGAACTCACAACCGATGGGGAAGAAAGGTTCTCGAGTGGCGACCACGAACCGGAAGACGCGTGATGATGATGACGAGAAACCAGGAGTAAGTACACTTCATAAGAATGTATAAGTACCTAAGTATACCTACCCATTCATTTTTCTTAAAATGTACTTGGTTAGTGTAAATACCGCAAATCACAATTTCACAATATCGGATCTAAATTAAATGCACTTTCTAATTGATGTAACGCCGCTTAATTTGCATTAAATAAACTATTCTTCATCGTGGTACAGTAAACAACTAAATTAGCTTAAACATTTTGTTAATTTATTTGCAACATGTACCAAGTTATTTACAAAATAACCGGCCAAGTGCGAGTCGGAATGGTTCTGTATCATTATATACAGAAACGAGCAAAAAAATCGCGTTTGTTGTATGGGAGCCCCTTTAAATATTCACTTTATTCTATTTTTTAGTATTTGTTGCTAGGATAGCGGCAACAGAAATACATCACATGTGAAAATTTCAACTGTCAACTATCACGGTTCATGAGACACAGCCAGATAGTGACAGACGGACAGACAGACAGATAGCGGAGCCTTAGTAATAGGGTCCGTTTTACCCTTTGGGTACGGAACCCTAAAAATCGATTTGCATAATATTATACTAATAGTGTTCCTATATTTTATACACCGTGCAAATTATAGGTAAGTACCTACTAAATAAAATAAATTTTTATTCAATTTACAGAGGCGAGTTTTATTTTTGTTTATTCTAATGAGTACCTAAGGTGGCGAGCTGTCATTCATAACACACGCATTACAGCTGCAGTGACACACAGCTAGTTCAAAATAGGTACGTGATAGAATAGAATAGAATAACGTATATTCAGCTTCACAATGTTTCACACATAGGTACACAATAACGAAAAAATAACGCATACAAAATCTAGATTAATTAACTTTACGCTACTGAGCACACAACTATTTAAAAAACAATTTTAATGGTGAAGCTGAAAGGGCGTTCAGCTCAGCATAAATGTCAAGTACCTACCCTCCGTTCTAGACGCTGATTTTCAGCTGAAACCCCGCGGGTGGATAAATGTTATACTTATGCCCATTTTCACCAAGGATCCCTAAACTACACCCTAACTAGGAATTCCTTTGGCTAAGGGCCTTACATTTGACCCTTACCTAAATTCGTTTTCACAGCGCTGAGTGACACTTAAATTATAAAGTGACAGTTTATTCCTTTCTACGGTTTCCAAAAACCGTACGGTGCCGATTTTCGTTATTTTATTCATATATTTTAGAGAATAATCGTCAAAAATACAAACAACATGCTTTATTGATATTAGCACTAGAGTTTTTAATACATTATGCAACAGAAAAAATTAAAACAAATACATTTTCTGGCGTTATGCAGGTAGAAACAGTTGCCAAATATAATTGAAAAAAAAATCTGGCGTTTTGATAATTTAACCTGCCACTTAACGCTAAGGGATCGAGCTTCGGCCCCCTAAACATAGGGGATCCCTTAAGATTTAGGTGTCCCTTAATCGCCGGTGAAAACAAAACTACTGTCAGATGTCACTTGAAATAGTTTTGAGGGTTCCTTAAAATTTAGGGATCATTGGTGAAAACGGGCATTATACTTACAAAGAATAATGACGAACCAAAATTAAAATAATTAAATTATATAAGTAGTATAAATAATATAATACTATAAATAGTAATAACACATACTTAATACACTTGTAATAAACAGAACATAACAACCAATTTAATAGATATAAAAGAACATTTAAATATAGCGTGGAAATAAATAATAATACCAATAGACACCTACATAATATAAAGAAAATGTTGTTGTGCGTTTTGGTTTTATAGCCATAATAAATCATTAATTATTTTCTAATACATGTTATTGTTATATACTGGGTGGCGCAAAAGTAAAGACCCTATTTGGTTCAGCTATAACATTTTTTCTAAATTAGAAAACTAGATTTAGGTTTTTTTAAATGTATATTTGTGCCATTAAATTTCGTACCATTAGGATTTAAAGATGATGTCTTTTAAATGGTGACCTCCAGAGTTGATACACATTTGAGCCCTATTTATGACATTTTGCATAACTTGCCGTAACACTTCCTGCGATATGTTCGTTATTTCTTGACGAATGTTTTCTTTTAGAGCTGCGAGAGTCTGTGGCTTGTTCACATACACCCGAGATTTCAAAAAACCCCAAAGAAAGAAGTCTGGACTGGTCAGATCGGGTGATCTTGCAGGCCAAGGCAAATCGCCAAAACGAGAGATAACTCGGCTTGGAAAAGCGTCCCTCACTAAGTCCATAGTGTCGCGCGCTGTGTGTGCCGTAGCGCCGTCTTGTTGAAACCAGATGTGCTCCAGCCCCAATTCGTCCAAACTGGGTATCAAAAACTCACGTAACATGGTTCTGTAGCGTTCTCCAGTGACAGTTATCGCATTGCCTCCAGCGTCTTCGAAAAAATAGGGTCCGATCACTCTGTCAACACAGATGCCACACCATACAGTAAATTTTAGTGGGTGTAGAGGTGTTTCTTGAATAATGCGCGGATTATCAGTGCCCCAGAACCGAGTATTCTGCTTATTGACATGCCCTGAGAGATGGAAATGCGCTTCGTCACTCATAACCAATTTTGAAGGAAAATCATCTTGCAAAATGTCATAAATAGGGCTCAAATGTGTATCAACTCTGGAGGTCACCATTTAAAAGACATCATCTTTAAATCCTAATGGTACGAAATTTAATGGCACAAATATACATTTAAAAAAACCTAAATCTAGTTTTCTAATTTAGAAAAAATGTTATAGCTGAACCAAATAGGGTCTTTACTTTTGCGCCACCCAGTACTTGCACCATAAACGTCGACAGTTATCGAATTTTGTAGTTAGCTTGCATTTCATAAAATAAAAATAAAGAGATTGCCCATCCAAATTAATATGACACCAGCATGCATTATAATTATCGATAGTCGATACATGACTGTGGGAAATCGGGGTCATTATCAATGAATCGAGAACACGCATGGTTACATCACTAGTAGTGAGTAGTTACGTGAGCAGCATCGATATTCATATTCGATAACTCAGTGCACTGTACAGGAGGGTCTAGCAAAGATGATACAAGCTTACTTAGCAATAATTTTTTTATGGCGATTAAAATATTAATAACATTAATTCATAAAATAAATTCTATATCATCGTTATTTCAGTATTTGAATCCTAAGTAGTTATTACTTACGCTTTTGTCTTTTCTAATCTTTGACTCTTACAGAGTCCAAGTCATAATAACAGCTTCCAGGTAAAACCTCAGTATCTGCCATAGCTACTGTTACTCCATTTTGCTCCTTTGTTTGTTTTGTCAATTCCACAGACTAAATGACAGTTAGTACACACATAACTAAAATACACTGAATAAAGACGTGTTCGAAGAACGCCTTCCGAATTATAACTAGAGACTTTACTGATGTTCCTTGTTACGTACACTTGCGACGAAAATACACATAAAAATACATTTAAAAAAAAATTGTAGGTGCATTTTGTGTAGGTTGCGCATTTAACTTTTTACATAAGTATTTGGCGCTTTATATTTATTTGATTTTAGAGACTATTAGTATTCCTTTCATAAAGCTTTTCTTTGTGATTTAAAATACAAGAAAAATAAAGAATTTTGACTACACTGCATTGTTTCAGGATTTCAAATTGAAGGTAATTTGTTGCATTGGTGGCTATAGAAGTACTAAAGAGTATTTATCTTCCAAACAACGTAAAGTACCTACTTATTAGAGCATCTACCTATACGCAGACTCTTAGTATAGGCAGATACTGAACTTTATTCTCTAATCAACTGATACCTGCTTACCGAATAAAATTAAAAGAAAATTGACCTAATAATAATTCATCATTTTAATTGTTGATGTTATCCATTCACCTGTCATTGGCAGTTAGTGTTTCGTCATCTTTGCGACGAGTACCTATCTTATTTTTATGCTTACAGGTGGTCTAGCAAAGATGCCTTTCCATTAGCGTTAACGCCAAACGATAACTCCAAATGTATGGGAATGACATTACCTGCGGGAAACTTTTCCGCAGGTAATGTCATAGCTAATGTCATTCCCATACATTTTGAGTTATCGTTTGGCGTTAACGCATCTAGGCATCTTTGCTAGACCCCCTGGGATCACAGTTTTGATATTCATCTGTTTCCTTTTTTTTAATGGACAATGTGCCTTTATGCTTTTGGGTTGTTCCTGTTGTTCCCCACGTCTTCGGCCCCATATAATATGGGGTCAACAAGATTTTTTTTCCTGTTGGGCCCCACCATTGACTATAAATCATTTTTGGGCCCCACTAATATAATAGTCATATAACTAGGTACCTACTAAAATAAAAACAACTGTTTCCTATGTTTTGTTGTCTTTCGGTTTGTTTGTTTTAATAAGGGATATCAATCTACTTTAGAAAATATTCCGTAACTACATTGTAGATAGGTGTACATTCATTATTTAATCTACGTACGAGCGTGACAGTAACACGCTACTTCGTGCCCTTACAAGAATGGGAGTTCTGATGCAAGCGCTCGACTCAAGGCTTTAGAAATCTAAGCCGATCTTCTTGCTAAAGAAGCTTGTAGTTCCGTGATTTTAGTAACGGAAGCTTGCATGAAATTACTGCATCACTTAGAAGGTCGCAAATAATTAATGTTCAACTCATAGAAGTGTCATATTTATGTGGTTCAACTCAGTTTAGACTATTCTACCTACACAAATTAAGGGTTGTTGTTGATCTCAATTAAAAAAAATGTTATTTTTTAGGGTTCCGTACAAAAAAGGGTAAAACTGACCCTATTATTACTAAGGCTCCGCTGTCTGTCTGTCTGTCACCAGGCTGTATCTCATGAGCCGTGATAGTTAGACAGTTGATTACAGATGACGTATTTCTGTTGCCGCTATAACAACAAATACTAAAAAACAAAATAAAATAAACATAAACAATACTTTATTAATAAATGAGTATTGGAGTTTATGCTCCCATTCAACAAACGTGTTTTTTTTGTTCTTTTTTCATAAATAATGGTACGGAACCCTTCGTGCGCGAGTCTTACTCTCACTTGGCCGATTATTTGTAATTAATTCTGTGACTTGTTAACACAAAAATTCACTGTATTCGTAAATTCGATATTTCGTTTATACGTTTTTCGTTCTTGTGATCTTTCGGCAATATATATTATTCGAATGTTCAGTACCAAGTAGTAGACTCATCTCATCAGGGTGGACCTAACCAAACGCCTCTCGGAGGAAAAGTACCCTAAATATCGAAGTTAGCTTACACAAAGTAAACATTTTTCATTTTAATAAAAACAACTGCTATCAAATATTTTTTTAATAGTCACTTGCCAGAACCGGGTATCGATCCTACGAAATGTAAGTAACAATTAGTATACTGTACTTTACAAATGCAAAACACAAGTAGTTGCACCGTTATTACACGACCTATCTCAAATCTCAACTCATCTCCACGACCGAGCGAGCTCCGTCACAACTTCACAGTCATGCACACTAAATGTAACTGTAAAATCGCACTGTGCCAATCACAGTAAACCGAAACTACATCAAAATGTTCCTGTTAGACACGGTAATGTGAGCTAGGCCTGGTTATTACACTGCAGAGGTCACAGACAGAAATATCCTTAAAAAAGCGGGTTCAACCAAAGACCTCTACGTATACTAGACAGGACATCACTAACTGGCACTGTCGACCACAGTGAGTATGCCGACA
The DNA here is from genome assembly GCA_910589525.2 of Ennomos quercinarius. Lineage (NCBI taxonomy): Eukaryota > Metazoa > Arthropoda > Insecta > Lepidoptera > Geometridae > Ennomos > Ennomos quercinarius. The sequence continues at coordinate 14,601,075 of OU342504.1, read as the reverse complement.
TACGAAGCTGGGCACACAAAGCGTTTGCACGTGTTTTGCATTGAAAATTATTATCCGAAAACAAACTAAAAGCGTCGCTTTGAGTGTCCAGCTTCGTATTGAGCGGAAGTAGATATACCTATACACTGCTACTACTGCTACTGCTATGCTACTGGCCGACACACAGGGCATCGGCATACTCACTGTGGTCGACAATGTCAGTTAGAGATGTCCTGTCTATATAATAGGTATAATACATGGAGGTCTTTAGGTTAAACAGACTTCTGAGAACAATTACAAGGCTATACCTTCGGCGCATCGTCGCTTATAGGTACCATCTAGTGAGATACGTAGCCAAACGCAAGATCGCTCTATCCACATAAAAAAAGAAAAAACTTGGTTATAATATTATCAACATCGAATCGGTTTTGAAAAAAAAATTATATGGGTAATAGAGATATGGGACTAATCTGAAAGTAAAAAAAAGGTTTGTGAATCGGTTTACAAACGACGGAGACTTGAAGTAACAAGCGTTAAAAAATGTAAAAAAAACAAGACCTCCTTTTTTAAGTCGGCTAAAAAACTTAAAACAGTATATACACTAACATAAGACATAACAACATAATGACAATAGTAATGAAGCTACAAAAGCCAGCTAGTTCGTGGTATTTCTCGGTGAAACCGCATCGGCGACTAAGCCCTTTAGTAATGACTAGCTGACCCGCCCCGGCTTCGCACGGGTTAATTATTTAAGTAGTTAGTTTTATGCCCTACCCCTGTTCATGGGAAGATTTCGCTTCCCGAAAGAGAAAAAGATATGGGAAAATGATGAGAAATGGATGAGACGGCGATACCGTTTTAGCAGTTTTAGTTTTCATCAAAATCGGTCTTGAGACTCCTTTGAGTACTTTTTGCTGTTCCTCATAGTTTTGGAGTTGGCCTACCACGCCCACTTGAAAAATGTACCCTGTATGTATAGTTCTAGTTAGTTTTTGAGGAGTGCATCATGCCCGTACTCACGTATGGTACAGAGACCATGTCTCTCACTGAACGTTCAACAGGAAAGTTCAGAGTCACGCAAAGAGCGATGGAAAGAGCTATGCTTGGAATTAATTTGCGCGACCGCAAGAGGAACGAGTGGATAAAGCGGAAAACAGGGGTGAGAGATCACGTCTCTCACCCCCGTGTGATTGCGGGACGGAAGTGGAGTTGGGCTTGCTACATAGCACGTATGGACAAAAACCGTTGGACGCGACGGGTCTTGGAGTAGAGACCATGGGCGAACACCAGACCACGAGGCCGCCCACCGAAGCGATGGGTGGACGATATTAGAGGACACGTAGGTCATGACTGGATGGCCAAGGCGCTACACCGGAAAGGATGGCAGGAAATAGGAGAGGCCAATGTTCAGAAATGGACCAGAAAGGGCTTATGTAAAAGAGAAGATTTATAGTTCATACTATCTTTTGTCGGTTTTATAAAAAGCGCTATGCGTTGGCATTAACTTGCAAATAATTACTTTGCCTACCACCCACTGAGTTTACAGATTTCCACTCGCAAATAATTGCAATTCGCAAGTATCATTTGTCACGGATGACAAAAGAAAACCTTAATTGTCGGTTTTTTTATTTGTCACAATAGTCAAAACCTTGAGATATCATTTCGGAAGTTTGCTTAACTAAGAGCATAAGGCGTAAAAATAATCTAGATGTTTCAACACCGAATTGTTTTCCAGCAAAAAGTCACTGAAATCTATTCTTGTATTATTGCTATGCGAACACTCTAAACTTTATATGCCTGAGTCGCAAAATTCGTGTCAAATTGTAATAGGTACGAATTTAGGAGCTGTCAAACACGGGCTTAAAGTATATGTCAAGAGAATGACCACAGCCACCAAGGATAGCCCTAGGTACGTCATCATCATCATCATCATCATCATCAACAACAGCCTGAAGACGTTCACTGCTGAACATAGGCCTCCCTCAGAAAGCACCACTTTGAGCAGCTGCTGCTGCTCGCCTCCTGCATCCATCGGGCGGTTTTCCCCAGATCGTTGATCCACCTAGTGGGCGGCCTACTCTACGTCTTCCGGTTCGTGGTCGTCACTCGAGAACCTTTCTTCCCCATCGGTTGTCAGTTCTACGACTTACCGAGTGTGATGTGGCCTGCCCATTGCCATTTCAACTTATTAAAATAATTTCAGTCTTATCAAAATTTATGTTATTTTAAGTTAACGTGCCAGTGTAACGCGATGTTATAAGGTGAATAGGGGCTCTAACTCACCGAGATGCCATGGCGACGTCGCCGGCTACGTATCCAAGCAATTCATAAATTGAAATGTATGGCAGTTAACTCACAAGGCAACAGTTTGGCATCGTCGCCAATTTGGATGCGTAGCCACAACTAACGGGTCACACAAAGTGAGACTGGATACCTGGCACACTGCCAATAAAATGTAGGTACACAAGACTTAAATCAAATATACTATAGATACACAGTCTCTATGAAAATCAGGCCTCAAGTGTCCCCGCGCCAATGCTTATATATTTATTCAGATAGATACCTCTCCAGCTAATATAAAACAATCCACAAGCAGATGCTTCATCTTAATAATGAACCATAGCACCTTGTAATAGCGTTGTAAAATAATAATATGTGTGTTACATCACTTCCATTAGGCGCGGTCACACGCGACTGAGAGCAAAAGCAAGGCATATGCCTTGTTTAAGCGGTGCCGTTTTCGAGCGGCTAACCTATATTTCATCGCAGACACGTGCAACCTATGAAAATCTTAATCTATGAATGTATGAAAAGGTTAGTAAAGCAAACAATGTCCGGCACACACCTAACAAAACCGTCCAGTTGCGCTCTGCTTATCACAAATTGGAGTATTTCACTTTCGTTGAAATGCCAAAAAGAAAGATTTGAGCGAAAGTAAACGAGCGATACTATACAATAGAAGCGACAGTTTTGTTTGTATAGAGATTAACCTTTTTGTTCAAATAGAGCTTTGATCTCAAAATAAATACGAGTTAGGTGTAGAGTTGCATTTATATATTTTAGAGTTCTGTGACTGCAACTGTCATGAGCCGCCGTGACGCGTATTATCAGCCAAACACCTATTTCGTAAAGATTTAATTGCCAAAAAAATTTCATCATCATCATTATCAACAGCCTGAAGACGTCCACTGCTGAACATTGGCCTCCCCCAGAGAGCGCCACCTCGAGCGGCTGCTCGCCTCCTGCATCCATCGGCTCCCCACTGTTTTCACCAGATCGTCGGTCCACCTAGTGGGGGGGCAGGCCTACGCTGCGTCTTTCAGTTCGTGTCACCACTCGAGAACCTTTCTTCTCCATCGGTTGTCAGTTCTATGCGATGTGGCATCCCATTGCCATTTGAACCTGCTAATTCTAAGAGCTATATCGATCACTTTAGTCCTCCTACGTATCTCCTCATTCCGGATCTTATCTCGCAGGGAAACACCGAGCATAGCTCTCTCCATAGCTTGTTGCGTGACTTTGAGCTTACTAATGAGGCTAACAGTAAGAAACCACGTCTCAGTTCCATAAATCATCATTGGCAACACACACTGATTGAAAACCTTTGTTTTCAGGCTCTGCGGTGTTTTGGACGAAAAGATAGGTCAAAAAAAATTACTTACTACAAATACACTGACAAGACGAAACGGTGACAGCATTGCAATTCAACGTGGCAATGCAGCCAGCATGTTGGGTACGCTACCTACCGGTAGTGGGCTGGAGCATATTTTGGACTGTCTATAGGCCATCGCGGCTAGTATACAGTCCAAATGTTCTTTATAGTAGATAGTTTAGCTAGTTTACTAGTTTTTAGTATTCTAGTAGTTAGTTTAAAGAGTAAAAGCACATTGTTCGAAATTATATTAGTTGTCTTGTACTTATCGCTTCTAAAATATGGGCCGCCAAATTAGCTTTGCCTGTTTTCCTTACCCAGTACTTTTTGTCGGGTGATTTTTTGTTCATTTTTTAATTTCATGACCTCATATCGTAATTGAGAGCTACATACCGTCATGCGTCTACGGAACCCTACTGAGCATAGTCCAACATGCTTTTGACAAAATATTTGCTTTACTTTCTAGTTTTGAGCACTAGTCTGGTAGATACTCAGCATTATATTCTCAGTGTTACAGCAAAACAAAGCAACTGAAGGCAGACATACTAATGACCATTACAAACTAGATTCAACTCATTGTGTATGTCTAGCTCTTATTTAGGTACTATAGAACTATTGTCGCGGAAGGACACTTGTTTTCAATTCTTTTTGTTTCTTTTTTATGTAAATTACATGACGAGCTAGTCGTTAGCCTGATGTTAAGCGTCACGACTGCCCATAAAACATTGCAGTATCACTCAGAACTCTAATTTAACATAGTTTTTCGTGACACTGCACTGCGCACGCTATCCTGAGACTTTACACAGTGTAATATTAATATTACTAGACTGTGTGATCAGTTCTAAAGTCTCATTTGCCCAGTAATTTCACTAGCTATACTGCCCTTCAAACCGGAACACAGTAGTGCTTGCACACTACTGCTTGGCGGCAGAATAACTGGCAAAGAAGTGGTACCTACCTAGACAAACTTTGCAGAAAAGTCCTACCGCCTAATAAACGCAGAGATTTAATTCTCAGAGAAGAAGATATTTTATTCTCGTTCAATATTTTAATCTCGCAGAAGATTTTAGACAACTTACGATCATGCATCATAAGCTTATAGGTTCCTAAACTGGAACATGGGTTGCAGCTCTCACAGGGAGACAGTATAAGCTATAGTTCACCACTCTGGCCATGTGCGGGTCGGTGGATAAAGATGACCTCGCAAGTGATTCTTGTCAATGCCAGTCTCCTCAATGTCCTTCACCGTTACATTGCTAACACAAACATGCAGGTTCGAGCGGGATAAAAACCATGGTGCAATAAGTGCGTGTTGAAAACCGCACTAAACCACTAAGCCATACCCGCTTTTAACTACGTTACTATTACTCTCAATACTCTCACAAAAACATAATCATCATAATTATTTTTAGGGTTCCGTACCCAAAGGGTAAAACGGACCCTATTACTAAGGCTCCGCTGTCTGTCTGTCTGTCTGTCCGTCTGTCACCAGGCTGTAGGTATCTCATAAACCGTGGTGTTAGACAGTTGAAATTTTCACAGATGTATGTTTCTGTTGCCGCTATAATAACAAATACTATAAAACAGAATAAAATATAAATATTTAAGGGGGCTCCCATACAATAAACGTGATTTTTTGCTCGTTTTTAGGTATAGATAATAGTACGGAACCCTTCGTGCGCAAGGCCGACTCGCACTTGGTTGGTTATTATTAAATCACAGTCTGATGGTTAACCAAAAAGATAAGCTACGTATAATTAACTCCAAACGTCAGTTGTATTAAAAAGTAACCGTTACTGGCGCGTAATACTAAATTAATATTAATACACAGACTGCCTTAGACTAAAAGAACAAGATAGACTCAGCGCTCAGAACTTTATGAAGGTAAAAAAGAAATACGAAATATCAAAACATACCTAACCAATTCCAATTAGGTAGGTACCATTTCGCCTGTATTATTTTCGAGCAATGATCAGGACTCAGGAGGTCTAGCAAAGATCTTTTCCGTTAGCGTTAACGCCAAACGATAGCTCCAAAATGTATGGGAATGACTGCGGAAAAGCGACATCCAAAGGTGATGTCATTCCCATACATTTTGGAGGTATCGTTTGGCGTTAACGCTGATGGAAAGGGATCTTTGCGGAACCCCCAGAAGCAACGTCTTAAGCCGATTTTACCAAAGTAGAATAAGTTTTTTCCAAGTATAAAGCTACTGGTTACTCTCGGATACAACTGATTGACAATTAATGAAATTACAATTAAAAAGACGCCATTTTGATTGTAACCAATGAATAAGCTTCTTATTCCTTGAAAATTGGTGGTACAAGGGTTAACTCGTGTAACTCGGTTGTTCTCGGTAAGTTATACTTGGAATAAAATTTATTCTACTTTGGTAAAACTGGTCCTTATACATCTAATAGGCATGAAGCTATCTATCTATTGTCTACGCGAAAAAAAGGCGTATAATGTATATGCACATTAATTTCCCCCGATTGTAGATCGTAAAAATAATTAATTATGTGGGTATAATGAAGATTATCTGATGCCGTATTTCTTTTTCGGCCAGTTCTGAGCGATCTATTGTTTTTATACTAGTCTGACATTGCTATTCTGTATCTCCAAGATAGATTAGAAACCGAAACTGGCCATTACGATGGTGTTATATAGTTATACATTGCTTTGTAATGCTATTACTACTGTAATTTGCATTTAAGTGGAGAAGGTAGGTACATTTTCTTTGTCTGAAATGAGAAGCAGCGTGTTAGAACAAAGATTCGTTAAGTTATATTAACGTTAATCTTATACCTGAAGTGTGTATGCCTTGAAAAAGGGAATAACCCGAACAACGCAACGTGATTTATGACGTCATTTATTGGTCAGATTTAACATCCGAGTAGGTACGTCATATTTCAGTGTCAATGCAAGAAGATATTTTGGATATTATATTATTAAATATGAGTTAGCTCATAATGCTCATATTCAATAATGTTCAGGGGAGACAAAATACAATTTTTCATGGGAGTTTGCAACTCAAATTATTTATTTGTGATACGTTTTTTATCGTAGGGAGGTGTGTGTTAAAATGTGTTTACTCAAGTAGGTAGGTACTGTAAAATACCTATCAATTTGCATGATGTATGAAATCTAAATCTGTTTTCGAATAACTCAAATCTGTTTAAATAAACAAAGAGAGTCATAAAGAGAGGTAACTAATTAATCAATTAACAAACTAATTAATTAATTAGTGAACCAAACTAATTAATTTCATTCCAGTAAGCTTTTCAAAAATCAGATCCACTTTTGCGTCTATTCAAATTTGAGACAGACTTCAAAAATTGTAGAGCTGTACGAAGAGAAACTGATAGTTTTAGAATTCTTATAATAGTGAAAGATGCAAAACAATGTACTTGTTTATTTATTCAACCATTAAAAGTAATATTACTGTATGTGTAGTTAAGTACTTTTCAAAATAACGTAACGGAAGTGTTATTTTATGGTGTGTTTTTATGTTACGCAGTTACGTAACTGTATATTAAAGTAGGTATATTAGGAAAATTATGTTATAATAACCTTAATAGCCGGCCCCCCACTCGGTGGACCGACGACCTGGTGAAAGCCGCGGGGAGCCGATGGATGCAGGAGGCGAGCAGCCGCTCAAGGTGGCGTGCTCTGGGGGAGGCCTATGTTCAGCAGTGGACGTCTTCAGGCTGTTGATGATGATGATGATGAACCTTAATAGAAAAAAATAAAAGAGTATATCTAGCGTAATTCCGCTAAAAATAACTATAAGAATATCTATATTGGGGAAGTTGTAAAGGATTGTTGTAAGAAAAAGCATGTCAAAAAATGATAAGAAAAGCTTAAGGAAAATAAAAAAAAAGTAAGTAAGGGGTATAAAAGTATATTTTATTGAAATAAATGGGACACCTAAATTGGTCCAACATTCGTTGCGCAGGATTAGGGTTAACCCAGCAAAAACCTAGTCAGACCAATGACAGACTGAGTTATACGATTAAAACATTAATTAAAGATAATTAAAGTAACTTAAATGAATATTTTTTTTATTAAAAGATAATCATATATACCTGGGTGATAGGTAATACCTATCACCCCTATATACCCATCTATCAGAGCGCCTGGTCGATGCGACGCGTGACCAAAATGCTGGCACTTATTTGGCACAACGCATCAGCATTGCAATTCAACGTGGCAATGCGGCCAGCATGTTGGGTACGCTACCTACCGGTAGTGGGCTGGAGCACTTGGACTGTCTATAGGCCATCGCGGCTATTATACAGTCCATAAGTGTTCTTTGTAGTAGGTAGTGTAGCTAGTTTAGTTTAGTTTAGCTTAGTTTAGTTTAGTTTTTATTATTGTAGTAGTTAGCTTGAGTAATAAAGGCAATTTGCCCGTATAAAAAAACCATTTTTAGGTTATCTAAAAATATTGTTTAATATTCAACAGCCTCTGTGGTGTGGTGGTTCAGCAGGTCGGCTCATAAGCCAGAGCACATGTAAAAAATTGCAAATACTTCTTCTGTATCTGGGTGTTGTGGTACAATGGTCCTCGTAGTTCCTGGGGTCCTAGATATAGGGAATTCTATAGTTAGGGTCCAGGATCTATGTATGTGATCGTTGGGCATTATTTATTTACTAGCTGACCCGCCCCGGCTTCGCACGGGTTAATTAGTTTTACACCTTATCTCAGTCTAAAAGAAGAGTGAAGGAGAAAGAAATACGTGTAGACATTTCACACAGCGCCATCTAGCCCCAAACTAAGAAGAACTTGATACGATACTTGATACTTTTTGTCTGTAAATACATACATAGGATACAATACAACACCCAGGCACAGAACAAACACCTATGTTCATCACACAAATGTTTGTCCTGAGTGGAAATCGGACCCACAACCTATAGCACAGAAGGCAGAGCTAGTACCAACTGAGCTAACAGGCCAGTCATGGGGAAATCCGGGTCGGGACGCCTCCTACGTTTGTCATAAATTCTGTGGGAATGAATCCAAGCCCGACATGCGACCTGTTAACATAGCGCACCAAAAGTGGGCGTATCATCTCATATTACAACTCTGTTCCACTATTATTGTACATCGCTAAATAATAAAATAAATATTACGGATATAACATGCTAATGTGCAGAATTTTTCGATCAATAATTTTGTATTCTGCTATTGCCAATGTCAGACGTTATGCAATTTTTCTTAAAAGGGCATGCACTTCATAACATACATTATTAACTACGTAAAAATAAAGTACCTAGGTACCTACCTAGAATATGACCCAGAATGAAAATAAGCTTACTAGTGGCTCTGCCGGAGCCTCTAGTCGTGAATATAATTTCTCGTACAAACACGACTCACCTGCGCGGGCAGGGGGCGAGGTAACAAAACGAGATAAAGTCATACAAAATTACAAAGAACAGAGCAGGATGGAACTAAAGACATCAACGGGTTCCCGTGATTTATTAGAAATTCATAGTATTTATTAAAATTAGTAGTTGAAATACACCACTAATTTTCGTACGAGGGGAAGTTGTATCATTGGTCAACTGGATTTATAGTCAATGGCTGTAGACCTCGTGAGTCTGTCTTCACTATTTTTATGTTTTCAAAACTCGTAGCTCAACCATTTCAAAAAATTTCACAAAAAATAAAAATTCGATATCTGCTCACAAAATTTCACGAGAATCTGTTGAAAAATACGACCTGTAGAGCCTCTACTCCACAGAATAGGTATATGAAAAGTACAGGGTGAATATTTAAGTGGGCGTGGTCAGCCAAATCCGAAACTATGAGTAGTGAAAACGAAAACTGCATTATTGGATTTTTGAAAAATCAATAGTCCTAGCCAGGAAACGAATCCGTTTGATTTGGGAAAAAAACACCTGTGATATTACACAATTCGATAGTCGCTAATACAGTAAAAAGGATCGAACTCCGGAAAGTAATAAATCCAGACAGTCAGTCCCAAGATCACCGAACACCTTGAACCACTCAATATTCGCAGGGATATCGGGTCTTTATGTATATTTTACCGCCTCTATAATGGGGAATGTTCTGAAGAGCTATTCAACCTGATTCTGGCATCGCGTTTCTACCATCGCACCTCTTGCCACCGCAAAAAAGCTCATCCACATATTATTGAGTCGTGGAAATCTCATACGACTCGATTCATGCGTTCATTCTTGCCGTACACTTGCAAAATGTGGAATTAGCTCCCGCCAGCGGTTTTTCCGCAGAGTTATAACATGGCGTACTTTAAAAGGAGGGTTAAAAGAGTCCTACAGGGTAAGCAACGCATTGGTGACGCCTCCTCCGGTGTTACAGATGTCCATAGGCTACGGTGACCACTTCTTATCAGGTGGGCCGTATACTTGTTTGCTCCCTTTAACATAAAAAAAATAAACTAAAGTTACCAAACATACCTACCTATAATGTTCGTGAAACTATACCCAATAGTATTAATATATGACAATTTTGCAAGCATCAATTTATAGTTTAGATTTTAGATTCTAAACTCTGAAAATAAGAATGAAAGCTCTATAGGAATATTAGAAAAAAAAAATGGCTAAGAGATCTATATATTTTTTCTGTACCATGAGACTCATCATAGCGGATTCCACAAAATCTCATTCCACCTAATATTTCTTAAGAAACTGATTCCAAAAACATTATTATTTAAATTCCCATCGGATTCTTAACAAAATGTAGGTCGTAAAACAAATGATGTCGGTAAATATTTAAAAAAAAAAGTTTTACGTAAACTGACGTAAACTATTGAATTGACATCTGTGACATCTTTAATGGCCATTGTTTTTTTTTTTTGTTTTTTGGGTAGGGGCTTATTTGTTTATTTGTTAATTTTTGTTTATTCCTGTACTGTTACTACACAGGAGGAAGATATTGGCAGCTGTAACACAGGTACGACCTAGCACGGCTGCTAATGTCCCTCATAGACTATACCTACTTATTTTTGATACATTAATAAGATTTTGCAAAATAGGTAGATTAGAGTTGAAAATAATTGTACATGTCGATTTATTTATCACTGCCTTTCTTTTTTTCGTTATTTTGTTTTTTTCTTTGTTTTTTATTTCGTTTCGTTTTATGATGTTGTTTTGTTTTTTCGTTGTTTTCGTTTTATTCCTCTTTTGCTTTGGATACTAACTATACGCGTAAAAGTGTAATATAAAATCATATCATTATGTAGCGCTCATAGCGAAGCACGACTAGCCGTTTCTAACCGAACGGTGAAGTTAAGCAACGTTCACTACGGTCACTACTTAGATGGGTGACCACTTCAGCAAAAAGTGGTGTTTACAACTGAGCGCTACCGTGCTTCGGAGGGCACGTTAAGCCGTCGGTCCCTGCTGTTGTCGTAAGATAATAGTCGTTAAGCCAAGTCAGAAACCTTTGGGCGGCCAAAAATTGTGACACCAGGGCTGACCACTTGCCTATACGAGAAGAAAAAGAAGAAGAAGACGACGTCATTATGATCAACATCATTCGACAAGGGTCAAACCCTGTTCAAATGCAGATTTTGATGACGACACCATGAAAGCAAACGCAATGCCTTCATGGTTTGAAACGAAACGCACCGTATAATGGTGATTACACGCTACATCTATAGGAGGTAGGTACACGTTGAAATTCTCCGATTGATCTGACCCTAATCAATTGCGTACGATTACAAATTGTGGCCGCCAGTTTCTGGGTTTGTTAGCTTCCCTAATGTTTTTTGAACTGACAGTACAATATTGCAGCGTTCCGATAGAGCTTAGACCATGTATGTCAAACTGAAAGTCATTGATGGCATGCGTATGGACCGTAGAAACAACCAAACCAAACATATATTTTATGTTTCAATTTTAATTGCTATGACTTCTACTTATCTGTAAGCGAGTGGGAACTCAATCGACGTCGACATAGAAAAGACCCATAACATACGAAAAATTATCTTAAGGAGCTTAAAATCTTGAAAACGCATTTTATTTTCTGGCCGAAGTTTCTCGTTTTATCGGTATACTTGTTATTTGAAATTGGCACAGTTGGTTTTCCTGACGGGAGGCTGTTCTTGAAAGTGGATCGGGCCGCAAACAAATGCGTTGGGGGCCGCAAGTTTTAATATGGCTTAGACTGACCGTTCATAACTGATCGGTAAAGTTCAGCAACGTTCGCTTTCGGTCATTACCTACTTTGACGAGTGACCGCTACTAAAGACGGTAAGTATTATTATGATAGGTGTATACTTATGTATATTTACATTTGACGGTTGACCGAGTTTTTTTTTTTTTTTTTTGGCTCCACACATAGTGTATTTAGCCAGTGTCAAGTATTGTAGTTTTTCATCGTATTATGAAATATTTCATGTAAAGTCAAGTCTCAGTCACAGTCAGTCAGGGTAGTCATAGTCCAGTCTAAGTCAGGTAGTCATAATCCAGTTTAAGTCATGTCCTAGTAAAGTAGTGGCAACTTTACTGGAGGCTTCTATGGAATTTTGGAAGCAACACGAAAAACCACGTTTCACTACATTATATCACTTGCCAACACTTATACTCGTAATTTAGCACTTAATGCGTAAAATGCCAGTAATTTTAAACATTAACACTAGAAAAAGCATAAGTTTTGTGAAATAATACAATGCAACGACGTGAACTTTTTCACGTTCCCGCCAAAACTCCGGCTGACCGAGTTTTGGAGGGCACGCGTGACGCGACCGACGTTGAACGGCCTGGTTGTTGACGTTAGACGTCAATCGCTTCCGGGGGTTAAAAAATCTGACACCAGCCCAGCAACCATGTCATCTCGACCTCGTAGAGAACTTTTTGAACATGGGATAACTGTCAAAGACTATTTTCTTTTAAATAAGTAAGTAAGGTATACTAGAGCTGAAGAGCGAGCCATTTTTCCATAAAACGCTTGTGCTGGATCAAGGCGTTCTATAGCAATGTTTTCCTTGGGTGTTTTAAACGGATAGGTTTTATTCTTCTTCTGTAACTATCTAGGTTTAAAAGAGGTAAAAATTGCGAAACGAATTCTGTAGACTTCTTGTTTTTCTAAAAAAATCTGTGACAAATTATGTTGCTAATCTAATAAAGTAGGTAAGTCATTTTGGCGTCTATTAGGCACGCCGTAAGTAAATGTGGCACAAAATAATAATAAAACGAGTTGTCCTTAAGTACAGTCCATGGCCATTAGGGTCACGCGCCGTACACGTCTAGCGATCGACTTGTTGATCTTAGTCTGATGTCATTAGAAATTACACTATAGGTACTTTAGATACTGCACTCAATAAAAATGACGCGAATCAGTACCGAAGTCTAAATTTTAATCATAAAATGAACTTTATGAATGAAATCTCGATTTGAAAGCACCTTTTCAATCAGAGTTGTCAATAATTCCCGTTTTCTCCCACCCGCTTAGCACCACCGTCAGTAGCAATGACCACTCAGCCCGCGTTACCGCGTAGCAAGGTAAGGTAACACAACTCTACTGTGTTTCGTCATTTTGTGGTAAGTACTTGACTTCTCAGCTATATGTCATATAGCACGGAATCGGAGGATCAAAATGTAGAAGACGAGATAATTATCATCAAAATGTCCAATGATGCGCAAACAAGTATATTGCGTTCACTCGACATTTGCCATTCTAATTTCCTATTTCCCAAAATTGGAACATAATAATAGAAGCATCTGATGAGTCCGCTACATGGTATTGAAATTCGAAAACGCGAATAACATGTCGGCGAAAACCGTAATAACGAAATATAAACATTTCACTGTAGACACATCCACAAATAACAACAGATAAGTAGGTATAATAATTAATAATATATCAAGTATTTTTCATAACTGGAATAAATGAAGAACCTATGGGAAAAATATTCCATCGTAGGCAATTGCCATATTTTTTACCTACTACCGTTTGGTACCTACTACCGTTTCTATGGGTTATTGAAATAGAGACAAATATAGTTGTTCCAAATGTTTGGTGCAGAAAAGCGGTATTTCCGCGTAATAAAGTGGTAATAATAAGAAAGACTATTACATTTTTTAATAACTATAACACATTCATTTTGAAATTTCTCCACTTTTACATAACCCCTTCATAAATTCAATTGCCACTGCGCCATCATTGCCAAACATTGAAATATTGTACATTTAAAAGGCCATTACTAGATACATTTACTAGCTCCCAAATCTCAGATGAACTCGGATAATGGTGTCTTTGGCAATATGTCGCAATCAGACAACATAATACCGGGTGATGTGCATAATGCACCGTTTCAAAACGACCATTATTACAACCGAGCCGTGGACGATGGCAGACGAGTGCCGGTTGTATTTGCATAATTGTCAATGACATTTCGGTTATTCAGGAAGTTTTTTGATGAATACGCCGTTTGTAAACGATTTCATGCTGATTTGTTCAGGCCATGCTGCTAGGAGTTATCGGATATCATCGGAGACTTCTTTGTGTCTACTTGCTATGTCATGTTATAAACATAATATTTTGGCTCGAAATATGGATTTCTAATACTAATTTTATAGTAGTGGGCTGGAGCTTTTGTATGGTCTATAGATCAGTGCGGCTAGTATATTTTTCGGGGCTAGTAGTATTTAGTAGTAGTTGGTTTTATTATTTGTACACGCGAGACATACTAAACATAAATCAGTTCTAAGTTCTCTAACATCAGTTGGAACTTTTCTACCTACATCGTATTGGGCATAGATTTTTTTTTCGTGTACACTGAAAAGCAAAATCTATAGGTTGTCTATAATACCTACTTAAGTACTTCAGAATCAGAATCAGAGTAGATTGGCATTATCCAGTCCGTTATCAGTAGGTATGCTAGAACAGCTTAGGCTTACTGTCCTAAGCTGTTCTGGCTATTGAAAAGCCATTGAGCGCGAGAGGCAAGCGCAAAGCAAGCTCGAAGCGGCATCCTCTGAGGAAGACCTCTCTTCAGCAGTGGACGTCTATCGGCTGATGATGATGGCTAAGAACGTACAATAGATTAGATATGGGGCTTGCTTATTCTTCTTCTATCAGTCTTCTTCACGCTTATCCTTTCTATCTTGATCCTAGCATAATCTTCGCACAATTTCTGTGATGACCCCATAATCCCATAGTCTTACTTGGTTTGTTGTTGACCTCATGTTCATAGAGCGTGACCAGTTGATCACCCGTATATCATTGAAAGTATTAGATACTCATTTCATGGTTGCAGACATAATTGAGAAAAGAGTTGGCTCATGATCATTGTCACGACTGGCTACTTGTATACCAAATTGTGGGATAGGGTTGACTCTCGAGTAGATAAGAAAAAAATAAGAATGGACAATAGAAAACTAGAAATCGCTTATCGTTAAGCTGAAAATTTGTATTATGTCACCAGCATTACCATCAGAGGCAGTTTTAAATAAAGCGTTGTTGACGGATTATCTTTCAGGGAAGTATGCAGTGCACCACATATAGTTTCTTTGTATATATTCAAAACTTAATACAAATCTAACATTTAAAAACAGCAACTTTATCGTTTTAACGCCAATTCAAGCGTCTTATTGTCATCCATCGTTTAGCAAAAACGCGACTGATTCTAGAAGACACTTCTGTATGCATTACATTGGGTGGTGCGGCTCGAAATCTAAATAGTGAATCTTGGATAACAAGGTAAAAGTTGAGAACATCTGTCTATTTTATCCAAGCTGTGCAGATTTATTTTGGCAGAGCTTACAACTTGAGCCATATAGTCCGATCAACCACCTACTATTTGCTCAGCTCTCTTCGTCTGCAGCTCGTCCGCTTGTCACAAATATGTCTATCTTGTCCGTGTATCTACATAACATAGTATGTTTACTAAAAATATGTTTTTGTTGTTGTTCTGATACAGTAAACGTTTCTGGCCAGCCCTACTCTGTAGTCTGCGTGAGTCATGGTCCAGTGCACCGCAGCTTTCTCCAGACCATTCCTCTGCTGCACGACACATGCTGTGACTCCACTTGCATGTTTACTTTGTGCTCTCAGATAAGCATAACTGCTTCGTATACATATCTATTCACAGTATGTGCTATTTTTTTTAAATTGGCCAAACAAATGGTATCTTCAAGAATTCTAG
The DNA here is from genome assembly GCA_910589525.2 of Ennomos quercinarius. NCBI lineage: Eukaryota > Metazoa > Arthropoda > Insecta > Lepidoptera > Geometridae > Ennomos > Ennomos quercinarius. Next base: position 14,585,308 of record OU342504.1, on the reverse strand, counting down.
AAGATCAAACAGCATCTCTTGACTTAGAGCTTTTAATACTAGAGGACGGAGGAAACTTTCTCTCCCCAGTTTGGCTGACTACCTTTTCTGGCTGCTGTTATCATTAATGCCAAATCTGAAACAAGATAAAGAAAAGATGAAGTAAAATAAGTTGAAACAAATTACGCTACATAGTCCAACATAACATAAACATTTAATTTTTAATCCAATCAGACAAATGCCTTTGATATAATCAAATATTAAGATGACTTGGCTAGCCGTTTGTTAACATATCGCTACGTGGACAAATGGCCCTATCCCTGGCAAATAATTAGTGTAAGCCCTTCGAAGTACAACCACAGAAGACATAGTAGCTACAGCTACTAGATATAAGTACTACAACTGTGGATTAGTACACGATATAGTTGATTAATAACGCGTCTACCTCACTCGATCGCGTGTGCAAACAAATGTCAACATTCGGAACATGTACCCCATCATTAAACCATACATCACCAACCAACGACGACCTACCCTCATTCTGACATGAAATTATTCCTGAGGTCTCATTAAAATTGACGAAAATCGCGCCACACTAAATGCGATTTTAAGCTCTGTGACCTAGAAAACAGGATGTAAATTAGTAATGTTGTTTGGGAAGCTTTCACGGACTGACGGCTGGTCATCAAGGGTGATTGACCTACTTAGGTAAGTATTCTTGTAAGGAAATTCATCTTAAATAAAAAACACACAAACTACACTAAAATAGGAAAACTAAAACTAAAAACTACAACTACTACTACTACTACTACTTAATACTAAAATAGGAAATTCATCAAAGAATTTTTAGTCTTAACTATCTTAATTTTATATAACAGCTTCCAAGTAGTTTTTTCTTGACACAATTTTTGTTCAAAGCTTATTTTTAATAGTTTTATTACTGAGTCACGTGTAATGAAATCTCTATTTAAGCATCGATTAAGCAATGATCGACAACTTTACTGAGCATCGTTCTGTTACCTACCTAATGTGAAACAAAGTTATTATCAGTCCATGATATAATGGCCCATATGTCAATGGCATCAAATTACTGCTATTTCACCTACCGATTACCGATAGTCATGATAGCTGGGACATGAACTATCGGACATAGAATGTGGCTATGTCAACACATTTGCGTGTGGAAACTGGTGGGAACCCAGTCTGCGAAAGGGCTTTTACGTGAAAGGTAATATTTTACTTATCTACTTTGATAATTAGGCTTTTATAACGTTTTAAAAGGCAGTGTAAAAAGGGTTTTTTTTGTTGTAATTTTACCAATTTTTCTGTATAGTTACAGTATAGTGCTCAGAGTGCGGTCGTTTCCTGGAATTCAATAGATTTCCTAGAGTCAGATTGTGTTATTGCCCTATTATTGTGTAATATTGTGGGTCTTATTACATGGGACATAGGTAACGGCCCAAATTTTTTTAGAAAGGGCTTGCTTCATTCTCGATAATTGCTGTCAATATTTATCTTATCCATTATTAGTTTTAATCTTGTATCACTCCCTATTTGATCATTAACATCATCTCGTTGGTCCCATTTCTTTTGGGGTCGCTGCAGTGATTCTTTTCCTTCCATCAGCGTCCTCTGTGCCGGCCACACTGGCCGTCATCTCAATTCCTCAGCCACTTCCATTTCTATAGCTAACTGTTTGCTCTAATTTTAATGTAGGTCATACATTCATTTTGATGTCTGTATTTAGTTCAAAGAGTAATGTTGAATATGAACTAAAAGGGAAACCTGTGTACTGTACCATTACATAACCAAAGCAACCGAGGGACTAAATAGTTGGGCAACATCGGCCATTTGCTGAGTAGTTGAACCTACAGCTTTACTTAACTGCATCATCATCATTAACAGCCTGAAGACGTCCACTGCTGAACATAGGCCTCCCCCAGAGCACGCCACCTTGAGCGGCTGCTCGCCTCCTGCATCCATCGGCTCCCCGCGGCTTTCACCAGGTCGTCGGTCCACCGAGTGGGGGGCCGGCCCACGCTGCGTCTTCCGGTTCGTGGTCGCCACTCGAGAACCTTTCTTCCCCATCGGTTGTCAGTTCTACGAGCGATGTGGCCTGCCCATTGCCACTTCAACTTACTAACTCTAAGAGCTATATCGGTCACTTTAGTTCTCCTGCGGATCTCCTCGTTCCGGAGCTTATCTCGCAGGGAAACACCGAGCATAGGTCGCTCCATAGTCGCTGCGCGACTTTGAGCTTACTAATACTATAACGTAATGCACGGAATTCGAAAAAGAAAAAAGTCCCTAGATTAAACATCATCACAGCATCACAGCTTCACAGTCGTAAAATTCGCAAGCATCACCTGCAACCTAAAGCATCACACGGTCAGATCGACCGTGACCGTTCACGCTTTGTTACCGCTCACGCATTTCGAAACATTATTCAGGCATTCGTTTATTGTTCTCAGATTTTACTTTTTAGACCACCGATGGCAAGACATTATATACTGTACTTACATTACATTATATATTTTTATATTGTACTTAGACATGTAGGGCTAATTAGGGATAATATTTAGGTATATTATTCATATTTATAGGTACCTACCTACCGAATTAGCCCTACATACCTAAGTACAATTAAACTAAATTTACCCTCTCTATTATTAGATAATATATTGAAAATGTAGATAAATATGGTCCAAAATTCGACCTCTACTAAACACGAAAACATTTGGATTATTATAGGTCACAATATTTTCAAAAGATTGTAAATGTATTCCTGTTATGATTATACTTATTAGCTACGTGCTAAAGGCACACGTCTGCTGATTAATTATCCAAAGAAAAGTAGTCACGGCTTATACAACATGTGATAACAGTACATAACAACGGCCATAAAACATCTTCATGACCATAAATTGATCCAATTCGGCCATCGTACAGTTTTCATGGAAGAAAACTGCGCGCGTGCATGTAGCGTGCAACCAGAGAAATCTGCGAGCTATGCATATTTATACATCTATATAGCTTTCTCCCTCTCGGACACGGTGCGATTTACTAATATGTAATTTGAAATAAGTAAATTGTGAGGAAATAGCTGTCTATGATATTGGGTTTCGTTATTTCAGCAGTTTTTACGATGTCAGCGAAATGTCGCGTCGCGATGTCTGCAGACTCAAATATTTCAAAACTGTGACATAAAATAACTAGAGATAAAAAAAATTAGACCATGTCATTACGATTTCTAACTTTTTAATGTTTGAAATGAAATCGCATCTTCTCATACTAGAGTCCGAGCAAAACTTGAACGACGCGAGCCCTCGTCCATCGACCTCAACGCAAAGCAATTCCAGGAGCAATCTTCACCAAACCAAAAGGAAAGCTAACAAATGGAATATTAAATTGAAACCTCTTCAGGTTGTAGCTAATATAATCGGCTATAAATAATAATAGAAACCTCTCCCAAGCCGTAAACAAAACGTAATTTTAGCTAGTAATTTCACGGTCAGTTTGGTGAACCTATAGCGACCGGCCCGGAGAGCCAGAGAGCGGGGTACAAGGTCACTTGCACGATAGCCTGCACACTCTATCACTGTATGTTGACTGACTACTTTATAATTTATTTAATGTTGAGTCTCAGTTGTTTTTGTTGTATTTTATCTCACCTTACTGAATTAGAATCAATGAGAATAAAGTCGGCGACGGAAGGGGGGAGGTGGCTAAGTAGATGCCTATTCTTATTCTCACTTTTATTAATTTAATTTTTATAACACTGCTTCAAGACTATCTTCACCACACCAGCTCATAGCAGATTTTGCTAGTGGCTAAACTTAGGATAGTATTATATGACTGTTCTGTTATAGATGTGATAATAGTTAGTCCTGTGATTGATGGTATGAAACGACGATGCACGTGAAGAACGGAGTGATGCGGAATGATTTTCAAGTCGTATAAATTATTTTCCAAACGTATCAACGTATATAGCTATCGAGAGTAAAAGTTTACATTACAGACATTAGAAAATATGAGTGACAGTGATTGAATCAATTTTATGTAACGAGCTTTCCTAGAAAATGCTTAGATCCCGCGCTTACTTGGGAAAAGTTGGAAAACCACTTCATGTGATTATGTGTTATTGACTATGGCATAATATAATGTAGGTAATAGTGCTTTGACACTATGCAATAGTTAATAATCTATGCTATACATTAGTTTCACTTTGACTATAAATTATAACCACTGCTCGTCGACATCTTCGTCTCTCTGCATCTAAAACCTCCAACGGCTTATACCTATTTACCGCAAGGTTACCATAAAAGCATAACTCGTTTTTGTAAAAGAAGTTCATAGGTGATCTGTGCTCTTCGATCTGAGTATATAGCTGGTAAAAAAAAGTCTTAGAATAAAACGTGTCAGTTCAAAAAGACCGCTCTACCTATTAAACATCGCAACTTTACCCCATTCAGATGCTTGTACTTTTTTCAAATTCATATAGACTACGACCTACTTAAGACCTTATTTAGGACTTTGTGGTTCTATCTATTAGACCCGTAATTGCACTTAAGTTATCCATTAAATTTCACTTAATTACATTTGCAGCTGGAACGTTCATCACGCGCCCAAAATATTGAATAGAAGAGCATACAAGCTCCCAAATTTCTTATCACAAAATTAGACCAAACTAGAAACAAGAGTCCTGCTGTCCAAGACCGGCTTAGTGGTTACTTACTCAAGGTATTTCTATGGATGTTTGCACTGCAGTAGTATTTATTACCTACCTAGTACCTAATACCATGGAACAAGAAGGAGAGGAATGCCAATATACAAAAAAAACAGCGTAGATCAATAATATGCCTAAAACTAATCAAAAATTGCAAAAAATTGGCGTTGCAAACTGAGCGGGCTGTTCGGGTAGCTAAGGCGGGCTAGGTTTAACGGTTTTTTGGCATATTTCTGATCTGCGCTCAACTTATAACCCACTCATTTTGCAGCGCCATCTAGTTTTAGGCATATTTTTGATCTACGCTGTTCTCTTGGTGTATTGACATTCCTCTCTTCTTTGCTCCATGCTAATACTTACTCGATTTACAGATAATTGTTTTTATTAAATTGTCATTTATCCTATAGTTAGGTAACTTACATGAAAATAAAATATATATACAATATACATAATATAACAAAATTTCCATAAATTAATATTATCGAATCAACGAACACACATTAATCTAAATGCATTTCCATCTCAAAAGATATAATCATCAACGCAAGACATTCAGGGAGGGTTCTTAACGGTTCTCGAATGAAACATTACATAAACTCTAGCTGCATAACTAGATGACCTAGCCACTCTAGGTAGCCTAGCTAACAGTACCAAGGTCTTGATTGCAAAGTTGCAGAGTATTCGGGGCCTAACAACGGTGGTCGATGAACTGTATAATGTGGCATACATTTTGTTGCAGTTCTAAGAAGAGACACAGTAAAGACTGTTTTGCTGTTTATTTTGCCACAATGACTGAGTAATAACACTGAAAACGGTACCTAAAAAGAAGATACTATCTCGCATTCAATAGTTAAAGAAAATCAATTTCATTCTGTCCACATTCTGATATTTACAATTGATAGCGACCTAGAATAATGTCAATAAGGTTTGATGAAGCTCAGCGCAAATGTTTCGGTCAGAGATTTCGTAAACTCATATTTGTTTTATTTATTTATTTATTAAGAAACCAACAGCATTATGAAAATACAAATAAGTACAATGCAGAAAAGAAAATATAGCCAATAATAGGTCTTGATAATAAGTATATGAATATAATAATTATGAAAGAGACACAGCGATTGAATCTGCAGGTACAGTATTACATGAGGTAACTATGATAGGAGTGTAGGAGAGTGTAGTAGGGGTGTGTAATGCTAATGTGTTTTGAGTTGGGTGTGAGGATATAATGAGGGATAATAAATAAAATAATAGTTCAGTAGTTACTTTACCATACCTGCTCCAAAATTAATCTCATTAAAGATTTCCCTACCTGCTACTTTCGAGGTTGACTCTAACATTATGATAAAGAATATAATAGCATATCCCTAATTGCAAAAGTCGAGGTTAACGTCTTACCTCGTACTTGTGCACTTGTGCCACTTGTGTATTCGTCTCATATGAGTAGTTACTAGTAAGCATGTCACAAAGGTCAGCCACAGACAAAGCCCGCAGGCCTGGTCGTTCATTTATAGACTTGTGACGGACGAGTATACAATGGTGGAACCGAGCCTGTGGAACAGATTCTTGCCACAGCTATCATCTCTTGTCTATTGGCTTTGCATAGCATAAATTACGCTGTCTTTACTATTCTATAGATAAATAGGTAGACCCACCCTACCCCCCCTACCCTACCTTTAAATAGGATAGAAGATTCATTATAATTTCCAAGTATTGATAGACTAACAAACAAAAATGCTCATTAGATTCTGAACGCAATCAAAATGTTCCCCAAATCATACTTAAAATTAATGATGTAAAGGAAGTCAAAAGTCCTATTGGATCGGATAACACCATTGATGCCTTTAACACTCATATTATTTGATCTATGTCTAGTATGTACGTACGTACTATTCGTGAAAATCATCAGACTCTCTCAGAAAATCTCATGATCATTCTTTTAGCCCCAAAAACATACTTACGTACATTCTATTAAGGATTCAAATTGATGTGAATCCATAGGTTGGTTAAGCCTTTTTTCCACCAGAAGAAGTCATCAAGGAATTAGATTCGAGTACCAAATGCTGCTGGGAATTGAATCAAGGCAAATTGATAGCGGGTACTAAATATGTGCTATGTACACGCTCTGTTGTTGCCATTGTGAGCTACTCAGTTTTATAAGCTAGCCTGGACTTGGATTAGAAAGAATTTGGCAAATATTTTAGACGCTTGCATTGTGATTGCAAACTCTGATACCTAAATATCTCAGATGAGCACTATATGTATGCAGTGCCTGTACAAAGCAGTCTTATGTGGCGATGTTTTCATAGACATATTTGGCGCTTACCATTATGAAAGCGCCCCTGGTCTTCACATAAATAATAATATAGATCATGAATTTGGAAATAATGCGTTTTATTATCTCTTACAGATGCGTCTAAAACTAAATCAGGTTAATAATTCCTTCTAACTACCTATAGCGGTTCAAAAACTACCGAAGGACTTTCGCAAGGCGCTCCTCTATAACACCTGCTCTTCCTTCTATTCGATTGTCTAAAAAATTAACAGCAATAACGTCGACTGTCGACAAATCTTTTAAAAGAAATATTGAGGATGTGCAAATCCAGTGCTAAATGAGCACACAGAAAACTTATAGCACCAAATAAAATTAAAAAGCCAAAACTGAAAACGCACCTAATGAAAACTAGAAGAGTAGTAGTAATCTGAGAGAAACAAAAATCCATATAAACCAAAAACCCTTTAAAAATAGAAAAACATTAACAATTAAAACTAAATATAAAAAGGTTGGTCGATCGGCAACAAGAAATAAGACTCAACGTGGGCGTATATGGCAAGGTAACCTCACTACCTCGGTACACGGGTAACCGGTTCGATTCCCGGCGCGTGACCCACTGAACGAGAGCCGATATCACCGTGATTCATTGCAAGGATGTAAGAAACAGTGAGTACAGGGGCAGACGATAGGTTTTATTACTTGTAAGAGTTTTATGGTTTGAATGAAATATCCAATTTCATATCAACAGGTTGGACATTATAATTAATAATTAAGATTCGCTAAAATATCTAAATCGACGTTAATTGCTTTTAATTTCATTTTGCAATAATTTTTTTTATTATTCATTAGTTTTCAATGATTTGTGATCTAGGTTTCTTTATGTTAGAGTGAGCATAAGTTTGACAACATCTCACCTAATGGAACCTATAGATGTATCGCTTGCAGTGTCCCGTTCGAGATCCGTTCTTTTCCATTAAAATTAATCTGGTAAATATTATCCGCACATTTTGAAAAATGAATTACAAGAAAGTAATAATAATGTTTTGCATATTATAAAAAATCTACTACGAAAGTACCTCTTTAATTAAGTTAAGTTAATTTAATTAAGTACTAGGTGGTAGGACTTTTCTGCAAAGGTCGTCTAGGTAGGTACCACCACTTTGCCTGTTATTCTGCCGCCAAGCAGTAGTGTGCAAGCACTACTGTGTTCCGGTTTGAAGGGCATTGAAGCTAGTGAAATTACTGGGCAAATGAGACTTTACGAACTGATCTCACAGTCTAGAAATCTTTTTTAGACTGTGTGATATATTTATTTAGGATGACGTGCGCAGTGCGCGGTGTCATGCGAAACTTTAATTTAGAGACGCTTAACACCAGGCGAACGACTCTAGAGCTCGTCACATCATTCGTTTACATTAAAAAAAAATAATTCCTGTGTACCTAGTTGGATAGGTACTACTCCAAGTTTTAACCTAGGTAACAAAATCTGGCAATGCTCTTGGTCTATTGTTAACTGTTATGCTAATACTCTTAACTGGTAAAAGTGATCAGAGAAATTGGTACATCACAATGTATGAATGTAGATCTCAATAAGCATTCTAATTGGGAGTGTGAAGGCGGTAGGTAAACAAAAATGAAATTAATATATCTCCGTCTTTTTCATTTCCCCCATATCAAAAGAGTGTCGCTATATAGTTGAAGTAGTGTGTACTATTAGTAGTTTAGCTTTAGGAGAATGTGACAGAATTGACGCTACCGACTAAATTCTGAGAATGTTGATGATCTTGATTGTCTTTGTGTTTCACTTGACAAGGATTGGTACGATTCGAATGTGACTATTACGTATATGATAATTTATGTACCTACTATCTTTGTTTATCGTATTATATACGCTTGAATATGCAGTTGAGCAGTGTTGATCCTTTTCTTTTTTTGAATGGTAGGTATACTTGAAAAGCAGAAGCCTTTTCACTTTTTTTAGTTTTGTCTCTGAAATCCTGGTATAGGTAGGTAATGTAGATTTCCAAACTTTCATCATGTTATTGCCCAAAGCACCGCGCGCCGCCCAACTGAAAAAAGTTCCGAACTTCCGATTCAAGCTCTAAAATAATGGTTCTTATCTTGGTGAAGTCAAAAAAAATTTGAGGAAGTCAATACTGTACCTACCTACCTGATTCTGTTAGATAAGTAAATTATTAGAACAATGCTTAGTAGTCGGTCGGTGTTCAAGTCGAGATGTCATTCGCAAAATAATAAATTCGTGAAGGCTGAAGCTTAGTTCTGTAATAGGTACGGGTCTAAGTACCTATTAACACAATAACGTAAACTCTTAAAAACAATTTTAAATTGGTTTCAATTGCAATGTTTTTTTTGTTTTTTTTTTCTTATATTTTGGCTCCACACATAGAGTATTTAGCCAGTGTCAAGTTTTGTAATTTTTCATCGTATTATGGAAATTTTCACTTAAAGTCAAGTCATAGTCACAGTCAGAGTAGTCATAGTCTAGTCTAAGTCATAATCCAGTCTAAGGCATGCCCTAGTAAAGTGGTGGCAACTTTACTAGAGGCTTCTATGGAATTTTGGAAGCAACACGAAAAACCACGTTTCACTACATTATATCACTTGCCCACACTCATGCTCGTAATTCAGCACTTAATGCGTAAAACACCACCAATTTTAAACATTAACACTGGAAAAAGCATAAGTTTTGTAAAATAATACAATGCACCGACGTGAACTTTTCCGCGTTCCCGCCAAAACTTCAATTGCAATGTTTAGTTACGAAGATGACACCAGACTATAATGAAACAAGGCAACAAAACAAAAGAATATCAACAACTGTAAAACAATAGACTTAATCACCATAGAACAAACAAAAGAAACAGAAGTTCATTCCTCAATGTTGCCTTCACGCCGTCTGCCGATTGCAGCTCATCACTCCACTGATTTCGTACAAGGGAGTCAACGGTCCGGTGAGCTTCAATACAGATAATCAGATTTTTTCTTAGTTTCATCAATAAACGGTCCAAAATTGACCTTACGACATTAGTTTTGTACACTGCCCAGCGGTTTTTGCTAATATTGTGTTCGCGTTCAGTCGTAATAATTATAAAACTTATAGGTACCACAAAATCTGTCTCTGGCCCTGGACTGAATGCTGTACAACGTACAGCCCAAATCCCTGGAGGTATAGACTTGATACTTGGAGGATATTTTCTTTTTATGGTGTAGGAGTGTATAAAGAAAGGTTTTTGAAAATCTGTAGGTAGGGCTACAGAGTCAAATGCAATGGGGTGTCAAAACCTGACATGCACGCGGGTCAAACTCTAGTACTTAACTTAGCCAATTACTTACTAGCATTATGTGTAATAATTGATTCTAACCATTATAGTTACTGCTCCTTTTAATTTGCAATGTGGCCATGCAATGCCATCTAAAGTTTAAGTTAGAAACGGTAGCGGTTCATATATGAGCCGTTTTGGTAACGTGTTGAGACCCTAGGTCCGCGGCGTGGAGACTGGAAGCTCATCGCGTTTTCCAAAGTTTATCAGAGCGCTTGGTCGATGCGACGCGTGCCCAAAATGCTGGCACTTACTTGGCACAACGAATCAAGGCAATGCTGCTAGTATGTAGGGTACGCTACCTACCGATAGTGGGCTGGAGCATTTGGACTGTCTACATCTACAGGTCATCGCCACTAAGATCGCCTAAGATAGTCCAAATATTTTTTCATAGTACGTATTGTAGTATAATTATTGTTGTCTTCTTCTTCTTCTCGTGTAGGCTTAAGTGATCAGCCCTAGTGTCAGAATTTTTAGGCCGCCCAAAGGCTCCTGACTTGGCTTAACGACTACTGTCTTAAGACAACAGCCGGGACCGATGCCTTAACGTGCCCTCCGAAGCACGGTAAAGCTCAGTTGTAAATACCACTTTTTGCTGTAGTGGTCACCCATCATAGTAGTGATTATTGTTGTAGGTAAATAGTTAAAACAATAAAGACCACTATGCCTACTAAAAAAAGTTATAAACGCAGCATGACATGAGGTCAGTTAACTGACCTATTTTATTAGCTTCGTTGATAGATCATTGATTGTAGTCAATATCTTAAGAAACTAATAATGCCTCAAGAGACGATTATCATAAAGACCTTCTCGGAGTAAATCTTCGGGACGGATTACTATTATTTATTCTGTGCTACGGTTTAAGTAATAGGTACATTACTCGTAACACTTGGTCGTGACCACAGAGATCGTGACCCTTCGTACCTACTTTTATGGAATAAAATAGACAAAAAAGCACCTAAATAATTAACTGGCTAGACCACTTTGCTGTTTTTCTAATTTTTTTCTTCGATCAACCAAAATCATCAAACGTTTTTTGTCAATTTAGATTATTAGTCATGTAGTTGCTTTTATTAACTATTGCTATTGTTAACTATTGTTTATATAAAACTTCATAAGGCACAAAATAACTACGTACTTTATGAAAATAACATTTATTTGTTCATTTTTATAGCAGGCAACTAGCCTATCGTCGTACGCTGATTCCATGAGTTAATTTTAATTAAGTGACTATATTTGTCTTATTTAGTTTGACTTTACCCGATTATAATAATATTAATTGGCTCGTAATATTATAAGTAGTCGTAGTTGTTTTTACCTATTTTGTTTTTGGGGTACAAATCCCGCTGACTATTGCTATTTTTGGGAACTAAAAGACCTACCTACAATTAATATATTATTTAAAAAATATAACCTAACTCTCTTCTCAAAAAATACTACCTATTAGCCGCCTTAGGTAGTACCTAAGGCGGCCCGCCCTTACACGTCCCATACCATTTCCGTCAGTGTTTTCTCCATACAGTAAACCGAATAACATTGCACAATACTAACCCTACACTATCAATAAAATCGATCAATCACAAAGATTGATCAATCAGATCAATAAAGTTTAACGTGTAGGGTCGGCCTAAAACAAATTGACGAAATAACCCTTCCTTAGCAGTCGGGTAAAAACATGTCTAGTTTATCACTCTACTTGAAAGCATGATGTCATCAACAAATTACACTCAGGTACCTACACATTTCCAATGTCTATGTTAAAATGTCGATAATCGAATTAAATGATTATGATTACGCCGTTATCTTTAGGTTAACTGACAAGCGAGTAGAATTAATCTCGGATTATCCAATACGTTTTCATAGTAATGTTACACAAGGCTCCGATAAAATGAGCTACACATTACCTATTAGATCTAGATGGAAAAGAGTTATAACATGACCTGAATATTAACTAACGCCCATCGATCACATACCTACATAGATCCTGAACCCTAAATAGGATTCCCTGTATCTAGCGACCCAGGAACTACATGGACCATGGTCCCACAACTCCCAGACAGAGAACAAGTATGTCATCCTCATCCTTTTTGTCTTTTCCCATTTTTTATTGGGGTCGGCTCCCAATCTAACCTTTAGCGGCGAGCTACCAGAATTACACGAGCGACTGCCATCTGACCTCGCAACTCATAAGGAACCAGTAACAGGGATGGTAAGACCAGGTGTCAGATTCTATCAGGCGTCTGACTACCCGTAAAGATTGCCATAGATGTTCTTATGACAACCGGGACCGACGGCTTAACGTGTTCTCCGAGGCACAAGGCACGAGGAACTAACTAACCCCTTTAACATTCTATGCCTCTACCACCCTCTACTAACTCTAGTAGACCCCTCTATACCAGGTATTCCGTACCTCAACTGATATTTGCAATCATAGCTACCACCAATGAGAATACAAGAAGAATACGGTTTATGGTTACCTATAAGGAAATTCATTAAAAATCTTATTGGAACAGTTGTTGAATGTCTAGGAAGTGAAGTCGAACTTGTAACCGTATACAGTTTATTAAAGATATTAATGAAATGTATTTTTACATGCTATTAATATAGCGTGGAATGGAACACATAATGTAGGTTATGTATTTTAAGTTACGTTGACATATTTTTATGCTGAATATTTCAGGTTTTCGAAGAGCCTTATTGTACTTACCTAAATAAAGTAATTAGGTATTAATTACTGCGCGTCTGTTTCGTATTAGTGATCTAAGCGTAAACATCTAAAATACATACAAGTCTTTTTTTAACGGGTTAATGCTGTTGGTCTCTACCGACCTTTACAGCGTCACCGGGCGGGAGGGCAGGCGCTTAAGGCGCCCAGCCGCCATAAGTGGGAGGCAAGGCAACTAGCTCAAGGGCACCCCTGGGGTGCGAGCCTCGGCTTGGGCTGTTGCCGGGGTAAGAGGATCGAGAAGGCTACGTCCAGTGGAAGGGTGGACCCTATGGAAAGTCGCGACCGTTCTAGCTAACCTACGGAGGGTACGTCGACCTCGCCGGCGGGGTCGGTGTCTGATTGTGTTACGCTGGTATCCTATACCGGTGCCGAAAGCGGTACCTGAACCAGAAGGGCTAGACTGATCCGGTGATCATAGCGCAGCCGACACAACGGCTGCTATAGGATCATCCGGGTCGCTCAACGACGGGGTGCTAAAATAAAAGTTACTCTCCCTAACAATATGTAGGTAACAGTGACTTTATCTTTGCCTATTTCAAACTTCATAGAGATAAAGAAAAGAGTAGTATATACCTACGTTATTCCTCTTTGTATTTTCTTTCGGATTTAGGATACCTATCTATAGAGCTGCCGATTGTAGACCATAGTATCTCAAATTCAGCTATTTTCAGAAACTAAACCAAAAAGTGTTGTGTTGACCTTCGGCCTCGGCTTTAAAACAGTCTATTTACCGATTTTGACAAAAGCTTTTGGTTTGATGTTAATTTTCAGCACCTATGGGGGCAGCAAGCATGGGCGGTGGAGTACTTATACCTACCTAATTATTAGTCTTTCCCATCTTCCTATAAGTGACATAAGATAGGGGAAGACTATTCCACCGTCCGTGTAAGATGCAAGGATCTACAGCACTGCGATAAATTTTGTTCACAAATCAGATCCAGCCGCGTAAAAACCAGACAATCTCTTCACTCATATATAAAGTCAAAACGGGTCTCTACGCGTACAAAAATTAATCAAAATATAATTTTGACTAACTTCGACGACTTTAACAAGTGTTAATCTCTTCACTGTGATGGATTTCACACAAAATGACTAATCGTCTATCAACACGTATGAGCCAGCCTTGCACGGACAGGCACGGCGGGCCATCTGCTTCGTTCAGAGATAACAGCCTGGTTACAATGTTACCTAGGTCAGGCATCGGTTAATTTCAATGTAGATTAAGTATGTTGTAAAATACTACTTAATACTGTCACAGATAACTATAATGGATGGGTATCTAATAGGTTGTGTTGAATATAGATATGATGAACTGCAATGGTTTTGGCAATCGAAGTGTGCGAACTAATCATTCCGCCAGCGGCGCCAGCCAGCGTCTTTGAACCTACTTCCAAGTCTACATTACCTTTTTTTAAATCCATAGTATTAGTATTGTATACTTACTTAGGGTGGGTTTTTTGATTCGTAGTAAAGGTAAAAAACCCACCCTGATACGCAATTTTACACATGTTATACTGATACGCAATTTTAGTAAAATACAGAAAAAATCTAACCTTATCTAATAGTCACTTCGGACAACTTGGCAATTAAATCTTATTCTAACGAGACCACTTCAGTACTAATTTTTTATTCGCGGAAATAGTATCTATCTATTAATTTTGGCAAATAAGTGGATGCGAAAAAAGAATTTGCTGCTATGTTATTGGACTCTTAAATTACCTTGAGCTTTTGAGTATAAGTATGTACCTAGAAGATAAAGTTTCGTGGACTACCTAATTTAATAGTTCGATTTCGAACCTGAATCAAAGTAAGTACCTAACTAGATAGCTACCCACATCTTACAAGTAATAGTCTAACAATCGTTTAGGTATACACAAAGACGTAGTAACGTTAATGAATGCTACAATAATGCTCACACGTGGACTCAATTATAATTACAATAGCACTAACTATACGTACATACGAAGCTACAAGGTATACAGGTGCATTAATGATGTGCTAGCCGCGTATTGTTAGTTAGGTGGACAATAAATTAATTGTGGGACTTTTATCTTTTGTCTTAGAGTTATGTAGTCAATGGTAAGACTAAAGAGGGCTGGACTCACGCACTTAACTACGCATATCGTTACTTACTTGTACTATGATTACCTATACTGATAATTATCTATAATCTATAACATCTATAACAATATTATAAAGAGGAAAGATTTGATTGTTTGTTTGCATTGAATAGGCTACGAAACTACTGAACTGATTTGAAAAACTGTTTTCACTGTTGGGAAGCTACACTATCCCCGGGTGACATAGGCTATATTATATTTTCAAAAAAATTAGGGATCCTTACTAAAACTCTAAAACCTAATAATATATTCTTTACATCGCATGCGCTGCGAAAAATTTATACCCGTGCGAAGCCGGGGCGGGCCGCTAGTATCATATAAATGTGAAACAATTTTCAGTCTGTTTGTTTGTTTGTATGTTTGTTTGTGTGGCAAGCCAAAACAGCTGAACCGATTCGGATGAAATTATGGACACAGATTGCTAAGTATACTTTTACAGAGACCAACTTAGGGTAATGTCACTGTTTAAATTCTCCATTCGGTTCATCATCATCATCATCATCATTAACAGCCTAAAGACGTCCCACTGCTGAATATAGGCCTTCCCCACAGAGTGCCACTTTGAGCGGCTGCTCGCCCCCTGCATTCATCGACTCCCCGCGGCTTTCACCAGGTCGTCGGTCCACCTAGTGCGGCCGGCGCGTCTTCCGGTTTCGGCATTCGGTTAGTTTATGATTATTTTTGTTGATTGTTTTTTACTTTAACCCAGTTACAAGTCAAAATAGGGATTAGATATAGGGTTCAGATAATACTCCCTAGTATTATCTGAACCCCTGATATTCGGTGGAGTGGAGTGAGTGCTGCCTGCGATGGCCCCCTCATTTCAATCAGGTTTTCTAGAGTAATTCCACACACAGTACCAACCTGTTGTTTTTAGCAGGCCCGCGGGTACCTAATTAAACCAGCACCATATTAATCTGTGGTAGATCTCTACCATTCCACTGGTTTGTTTTGAACCGCAATATACGATTATTTATTTTATTCGTCAAACATCTTCCAAAGCACCGGAATCTCGGGTTGAACAACTACAATTGCGCAAGTGGATATCGATGTCGAATCGATTTTCCGTCCGCGATACAGATTGTCTAGCACCTACTTCCGCAGATGCTGACCGCTCTAGTGGCATCTTTATTGAAAACATGCCAGTGTATCAAGGCTTATAATAATATAACTAATGCATATTCAAAAGTTAAAACTACGACATACATTATACAACGTGTCTCAGGATGACGTGCGCAGCGTTACGCGAAAGTTTATAATACACCTACTTCATCATCAACAGCCTGAAGACGTCCACTGCTGAACATAGACCTCTCCCAGAGAGCGCCTCTTTGAGCGGCTGCTCGCCTCCTGCATCCATCGGCTCCCCGCGGCTTTCACCAGATCGTCGGTCCACCGAGTGGTCCGCCGGCCTACGCTGCGTCTTCCGGTTCGTAGTCGCCACTCGAGAACCTTTCTTCCCCATCGGTTTTTAGTTCTACGAGCGATGTGGCCTGTCCATTGCCATTTCAACTTGCTAATTCTAAGAGCTATATCGGTCACTTTAGTTCTCCTATCTCCTCATTCCGGAGCATATCTCGAAGGTTATTCTTGTTATATACCTACTTATTATGATATATTTTTTATATTATTTTTACTTTATTTTTTTATTTAAGTAAATTACATAATAATTATTAACGCAGAAAACGTTTCTTAACTTTTAGTCCGGTCAAAAAAAATTGATCACATTAAATCCTACAGTTATAATTTTTATTCTAATGAATATTTGGTGTTTTCACAAACCCATGTTGCCAAATTTACCGATCACCTAAGAATGGTTAGTTAAGCTTTGCTATGAGCGCAGCAACTGCCGAGGTCTTTTTATAATTTACAGGCATAGCATATGACCACTGTCTCACCTGATGGTAAGTGATGACGCGGCCTACGGTGGTGCATGCTTGCCTAGAAGATACCTAACGTATTGGTTCCAATGTGTGATCCTCTGGGAGTTCTTCGCCCATTTAAGTACCTATTTGTTTGATGAACCCGTTTTCGATGAAATGCAATATACACTAAATTAGAGTCCCCGGTGGCACTGTAACAGTTATAGGTAGCCTTGACGCTTAACACCAAGTGAACGACTAGCTCGCCGCGTTATACATTTACATTTAACAGATTACTAAAATGAAATAACCTAACAATAAGCTTTGGTTTCATCGCGGTATTTTCCTATTACAGGCTTTTAAGAGTCGAACTCAGCTCGACCTAACTACGAATGGCATTACTATACCATAGAATAGATGATAAATTAATATCTACACAAATACCTACACCTTAAGAACTCAGAGCATAGTCCAATATCGCATCGATCGTCACGATAAGACATACGAAACAGGTCTTTAAGGCAAGGCCCAGAAAGCTTTCCAATTTATTCCATTACTCCATTAGTAAATACACATAAGGTTATGTAAATGAGTATAAAGTCCTGTCCATTTACCATTGTTAGTCATTTCAAAACTACTTGTGCATTCTGACGTCGTTCGGTACAGGAATAGCATTCCCTGCCAGGGTCTAGCTGTCCTCATTCTGCATACAGATTTTATTAAGTACTGATATTTACGTGCCAGATTTGAGATTATTAACCTTAAAATCTACGGTAGAGTTCTCGTGTTCTTTCATAGCACAATTTTTTTCGTAATTCATTTCTTAAACACAGCGGACCAAAATATCTTTTTTTTATTCAAACCAGATAATAATTTTATTGTGCGAATGGTAGCAGATTTTTTAGTCAATATTATAGGTTATGGCTAGCGTTTGAACAAGGTCTCATCTGATTGGAAGCGATGTAGGTATGTCACATATGACCTAGACGGTTCTTCCTCGTGGTCAAAGTGGATAGTCTAAATGGACAATGGGCAGGCCACATTGCTCGTAGAACTGACAACCGATGGGGGAAAAGGTTCTCGAGTGGCAACCGCGAACCGGAAGACGCAGCGTAGGCCGGCCCTCCACTCGGTGGACCGACGATCTGGTGAAAGCTGCGGGGAACCGATGGATGCAGGAAGCGAACAGCCGCTCAAGGTGGCGCACTCTGGGGAGGCCTATGTTCAGCAGTGGACGTTTTCAGGCTGTTGATGATGATGATGATGATGACAATCATTTACAAAAAGGTGTAGCACGTTATACTGCACCAGACACATGTTTCAAGAAATTATGTAGGCCTGATGTAGCAAGTCCCTATAGATGCATACTGAACCCCTATGTTAGTTCTACCTATAGTCATAGATATGTGTAATAAATACCTATAGTATTAGAATATTATTTGTGGTTCTACGATTTTAAATAGCTAACAGTATTTTTATGTCATACCTAAATATAAACACTATCAATACTCGAAAAAACTCATTATGCACTTCACACTTTACATAACAAGTTTATAATAAGCAAAATATAAATATTATATATTTTTATGATTTCTTATAACAGTTATTTATTCCGAAAAGTGTGTCTAGATTTCCAATATATTATAACTTACTGGGAATTCCCATCTAACATCACAAACATCTACAAAACGAAAACAAACATTACCATCCTATCACGTGTAGGTCACAAAAAGTTACGTAGCGTGGCGTCACAAACATTTGGTCCGCTATTGCATTACCACGTACATAAACTAAGCAAACCTTACCAAAAAGGCGTGGCACTTACACACTTATTATTGTTTAACCTTTAACTACCCTGTCACAATAACAAACCGGCAATGTATTTGAAAGTTTGAACTGTTCTATGTAGAGGTAGAGAATCAACTTACAAAGACAAGGTTCTGTGATACGCTGGTTCAAGCGTGGTCTAAATTGCGGCAATCTTACAATGGTACTATAATAGAATACCAATTGCGATTCGAGTGTATTCACAATAGACGTAGCGCCAGGTGTAATCAACTTCAGAACCTCGAGCATGCTACGCCACTGATGTTTTAAAGTTGTTTTCGTTCGTGGAATACTTGATTAATAAAATAAACTTGTTCTGAGCTCGAGTCGTTTCGTAAATCTATCAATTTTATGCAATAAAAATTAGTGTTGGTCAATTAAATATATTTTTATTGCGATAGTTGCATCGTTTTGGAAACTGCGCCAGCAGAAAATACTTGTTTTTATTGTTTCATTTTATGGCACACTTGTATCTAGAGATCTAGCTTAGAGAGGACGGCCAATAGAACGAACCTTTACGGTCTAACGCGTCCCTTACACTACCATACGGAGGTTGCTCGTCTTTCTAACAGCTAGCTCATACATATTAGGGTCTACGTACGCTACGCTACGCGACGTAGATCGTCGTATCCGGCCGGTAATACTACCTATCTACCACTGAGCCTGCGCTGCTCGCTCCACTGTCCTAAAGTAATTATTAATTTAAGATTGAGGATTTTCACAGGTACCTACTTAAAACTATTTTGCAGAGCTTGGAATGGATACCTAATAGATAATTTAAGATACACACACACACATACGTACATTACATTACATTTTGTTTAAGAAGGTGTTTCTACTCTAGATAGCTCAATGGAAAAGGTTGATTACCGCTGCTGTGACCCACAGCATCGCACGCGCACGTGCAACAAAATCACGTCGCTACTAGACCAACTGACTAATATTAGTTCTGTAGGTACTCCCATAGATAGTTAGTAATAGCATATTCAGTAATCTGTGGTAATAGGTAAAGTTATCTAAGCAGGGGGTCTAGCAAAGATACCTTCCATTAGCGTTAACGCCAAACAACTCAAAATGTATAGGAATGGCATCACTTGCGGAAAAGTTTTCCGCAAGTAATGTCATAAAAGAAAGAGATCTTTGCTAGACTCCCAGTGCCAATAGATTCAATGTAGGTAGGCATTAATTATTGCTCCATAGCAGCCAATGATGCCAAATATCACGTACGTTTAACAATTGTTAGGGCTCCTTATACACGTTGTAAGCTCAAAGTCGCGCAGCGAGCTATGGAGAGAGCTATATGCTCGGTGTTTCCCTGCGAGATAAGCTCCGGAACGAGGAGCATCAGAGCAGAGATCCGCAGGAGAACTAAAGTGACCGATATAGCTCTTAGAATTAGCAAGTTGAAATGGCAATGGGCAGGCCACATCGCTCGTAGAACTGACAACCGATGGGGAAGAAAGGTTCTTGAGTGGCGACCACGGACTGGAAGACGCAGCGTAAGCCGGCCCCCCACTCGGTGGACCGACGATCTGGTAAAAGCCGCGGGGAGCCGATGGATGCAGGAGGCGAGCAGCTGCTCAAGGGGGCGCGCTCTGGGGGAGGCCTATGTTCAGCAGTGCATGTCTTCAGGCTGTTGATGATGATGATGATGATGATGATGATACACGTTTTATATACTTACCTATCTACCTACATAGATAATTATATTCTATGCCATACGAATTCACTTCTTAGCCTTATAAATAAAAAATTGATATTGGATATTTGCTAATGTTAATGGAGTTTGTGTAACTGTGTGGTTGAGTTATTAATATTGCTGATAGCTGTGACGATGTTGCGTCTGAGTGTGCCGGGTTGGTAAATAGATTGCATCTGATATCAGTTTCTTTTTTTTTCTTGTAGGTAATGTTTGGAGTGAATTGTATTTTTTTAGTTGCTTGGTAACTCGTTACATATACCGTACAACGAATGCTTGGTAGAGCAACGTTCAATAAAGCTGGACTGATGGATCATTATCATAATCATCATCATTGCACTGAAGACGTTCAATGCTGAACATAGACCTCTCCCGTAGAACTCCAATTTGAACAGCTGCTCGCCTCTTGCATCCAACGACTTCTCGTGATTTGACCAGATCGTCGGTCCACCTAGTTAGTCATGGGTAGGCCTACGCTGAGCCTTCCGGTTCGTGGTCGCCACTCCAGAACCTTTCTTCCCCATCGGTTGTCAGTTCTGCGAGCAATGGGGTCTGCCCATTGGCATTTCAACTTGCTAATTCTAAGAGCTGAAAAGTATCAGTCCCGAAAACACGAGCTCTTACAATGCATATAGAATTATGTAGTAGTGTTACGTAACTTTTTGCATCTTTCATTGTTTTAGTGTTTTGTAAATTATATCAAAATGATTACTTACCAGTTTTTTTTACAAAATGTTGGGTAGCCGTCGGCGAATAGTCTAGTCTTTGATGTCAAAAAAAATAAGTTTATAAATGAGTCATTGCATTTTTGAAAGATTGGCGTTGGTGATAGTTCTTGACGTTCTCTGGGGAACGTCAAGAACTATCACCAACGCCAATTCATTTCGAAATTGAACCAATCGACCTTCGGCTAGCAGTTTATGTTAAACAAGTAGGTACGTGTGCAAACTTCCTTATACTTACCTACTTACAAGTGCATAACACGCATAATGTTGGCAAAAAAGATGAAAAAAGTGTAGCTGTAGGTACGCTTCTTCAACGAAGTGGTATAGGTATGTGTAACAAAAAGTATAAGCTATGCCAAATGGTTTCCTTGTTTTTTAAAGCGCTGGGTTTTGTGTGGCTCTATAAATAAACATTTTGTCGGTATTGAGTCTGAGAGCGAAGATTATGGTTAGCTAGGTACTGAACTATAACTACCTACATATTAATTACTTACCTTCGTAAAGAGTATTATTTTCTCACGTGTTTTAATATTGATTCAATTGTTACTGAAGACATAGTCATAGTCATACAAAAGAAAGGTAGTTAGTATAACTAGGTAGAGAATCGACAAAAATGGCGCCCTAAAGGTCTGCAGAAAGTTAGGCTGTGTGTAGAGCGTGAGAAAACGTTCCAGGGTCTAGTAGTTTTGATGTCTGCAGTCTATATGAAAAGGGCCCTTGTATTTTATGGTTACATAGATGAACGGGCGGGAACTACACGGGCCATATTTCGTTATTGAAGAGAGAGATTTACCATTCTGAACAAGCACCACTTGCTAACCAATGATATCCAAGTCACTGTTGCCAACCCCAGACGAAACCTAGAGGAGAAACAGACCAATGACGTGAACTTGGAGAAGTATTTGTACATCTAATTAGTTTCACTAAATTAAACAAAAAAATATGGGTAATATTAGTACTTTTTGGTAAGTAGCTAGTTTTATTTGTTTCCTCTTCATTTCACGCTGGGCCAAATATATATATACTTTACCTACTTAAACGTTTGAATGGCAAAATGTGGTTAAATCACCTTAAAGCTGCGTGCAGCGTCGACTCATTACTGGATTTTAAGCAAGCTGGTCAAAAGAACGTTAAAACGACACTAACAAAACCAGTTTTCTTTACGAATAACTTATGTTACGGTTCCGAAACGTCGGACATTGCCAACGCGGAAGCTGAATCAGCTAAATCGTTGTAGGTAACATTGATTTCACTGCGGACATCCGGACTGTAATTGGTAGGAACAGTATTAGCAGTCTGTCAGGTAAAATAAAGGTTCCATTTAAATCAAAACAGAAATAAAGCACATAAAACAGAAACAAGCTGCACTTCGGAGAGTGTGCGACGGAATTGCACAACTTAATTCCTCCATCCCCTTTTTACCATCGTACATCTAGACGCGCGGAAACACGGCATCCGTATATGGTGGTAATTCCTAAACTACGTACAAAGCGTTTTGATTCCTTGTTTATAATTTCGGACAGCAAAGGAATGGAACGGAACACCTTACCAGCGTCATTGTTTCCTGACAAGTATAATCTGGGAGTTTTTAAGGCTAGAGTGAGCCGGTATCTTCTAGGCCAGCATGCTCCAACGTCGACCGCGTCGCGTCGTCACTACCATCAGGTGAGACAGTGGTCAAATGTTAGCCTATCGTAGATAAAAAAAAAAGAAAATCCAACCCTAATGAACAAGATTTTAACAGATTTTCGTTGACATCCTCGACCACCACAAAGTAGTCGAGGATATCATGGCGGTGCTATGCTGGGAGAATTCAGCTTTCCTTAGCTTCAACAGCCAAAAGTTCGTAGCTTTTTTGAAAACGTAAGTGAGTAGGTACATCGAAAAGATACCTGGATGAACTCTTTAGATCAACGGAAAAATTGTCAAAGCTTCCAAGAACTTTTCAAACGGCTCTTAAAGACCAGCGTTCTTTCGGAATGCACAACAGTTACGGCACCAGGATACCCAGCGTCATTCATCAGCGGAGATGCATCTGCTCCGCATTAAATTGGTCGTAACGGGCGCGGAATCGAACTCCGGAACGGGCCTGCTGAGCGTGACTGCGCCCGCGCCGCGCCGGTGCAGTATTGCCAGCTTTTTCTCCATTTCATCCGAGATCAAAGACATCTGACTCATGGCGAGCGGGCATCATATTGCAAGGACTGGATTAATCTAATCGATGTCTATACCTCACCCATGAGTCAGACGACGCCATGTCTGAAGTGGTAAACTAAGTCCTGTGTTTAGCAAAAATTGATAAACTGGCTTCCTAAGTTTTTTTTTCAGGTCTTCATCTACAATCGATGTGTGCAATTTAGCAGATTTGTTGTGTGGGTTGTGTTATTTTGAGTGTATCCTCCGCGAGTATATCTCCTCCCTCTTAGAATAACTACCCTCTGGCTGCTTCTTAGTCATGGGTAGGTAGGTGTAAGTAGGTACCTATCTAGGTACTCTTTTCCCCTTAACTGCCAAAGCGGACCACAAAATAATTTCAAGTACCTACCTATGGAGATATATAGAGTTGGAAGACTTCTTTGAATTTGAAACAGTAACGCTGCACTGAAAATGCATTATTATATCCATACCAAATACTTGTTTCAAGTGTGGTTTTCACGTCAAATTTGCCGAACTGTCTGATCAAATTTTCACACTGGTTGTTATGTTACCGGGGTCTACATATCATACTTACTTTTTATCCCGGAAAATTGAGGAAGCATCTGTAGTAAAATGGTTGATTTTCGCAAAATCGGCACAAGAATAAGACCACGACCACGACCCCTTTTTCAGGGGAGGCCTATGTTGAGTAGTGGACGCAAAAGGCTTATGATGACCTATAGACCCTATATAGTCCAGCTGCTGAGAGAACGGCGTTTGACAGCTTCATTAACACGGGTAATTGACAGCTATAAATATTTAAAATATTGAAGTACATTCACCTCTTAAAATTTTTTGGACTGGCCTGATAGCTCATTTGGTAGTAGCTCTGCCCACTGAACAATAGGTTGTGGGTTCGATTCCCACCTGGGACGAACATTTGTGTGATGAACATCGATGTTTGTTCTGTGTCTGGGTGTTATATTGTATTCTATGTACATATATATTTACAAACGAAAAAGTATCTAAGTATTGTATCAATCATCTGGTTCCCACAGTAAAAGCTTTGCTTAGTTTGAGCCTAGATGGCGCTGTGTGAAATGTCCACACATATTTATTTATTTATTTATATTTAGCACTTGCGAGTACAAAAAATGTACAGTATTTAAGTATTACAATTAAATTACACAATAGGTGTACTAATATAAATTGTAGCCGTACAAAATTAAAACAGGTCTGTTCACTAACGAAGATTCCCGCACGTCTGAGACCAACTGGTTTGGCCTATTAGCATTAATTTCCATCGCCGCAAATGAAAACAACCGGCGAACTTGATAAATTACATTAAATAGGTCTTGAACGTATTTAACGAACTGTGTTTTTAAAGTCGTGCTGTCACTACACCACGATATCACCGTATCACGTATCGTCGGGAAATTAAAACTAGTTACGCAAAAATGCGAAACAAGAGAAAATTGCTTTGAAAGGTATATGCCGCGCTATCGAACGTATCATAAACAAAGCCAGCAAATGTTATTAAATGATAAAGATCGTGTAAAAAAGACATAAATAGTAATAAAACACAATCGTGATAACATTTAAAAAGAGAACACATCACATACCTACTACATAATTAAAATTACGAAACTTAAATTGCGTTTTGTTTTTGTAAAACTCAATGTTAACTGTGAGAGGTTTTTTTAGACAATTTTATCCTGCATTGTCACAGCATCAACAAAGAAAATATTATAACAATAAGAATGTGAACGTAAAAAATTAAGACATTATCACGTGTTTACCTCGACTCGTTGTCCCTTGGATCCGGCTGTAGCCAAAACAGAGTTTCAAAAACACCTGCACTGATAACACTTAAGTCAACACAGTTTAAAAAAAGTTTAACCACTGAAAAACGAGGCGTTTCCGCGCGGGTTATTTCGATTCAAGTTTCGAATGTTCGTTTTATTGGCGGGAACGTGCGTCGAGCGGGCCGCGCGCTATCCAACTGCTCGCTTGACCACTGAGGACGGCGGACGATCGCGAGATAATCGTTGCATTCAGCAGCGGCGTTTAGAAAACGTATAAATTGCATAGATACGTCGTGCCTATTTGCTAATATTGCTGAGACTTGTGAGCACTGCTCATGCCCAAGTCTATCACTCGTTCAAATCGCTCAATGCCGTCTGTCGGGTACACCCGGGAAGAAAATGTTGGATAGAAGTGTTCGTTTCAGAGAAATTCATAGGACAGTTGAAAGGTTGAACGCAGACAGAATCTTCTACATAGGTGGAAAAAACATAATCATAGACTTTTAGTCTAGAAAATTACTAGACTGTGTAATGTCTCAGGCTGACGTGCGCAGTGCAGTCACGAAACAATAATTTAGAGTTAAGAATGACACTGCAATCTGTTATGGGCGGCCGTGACGCTTAACATCTGGTGAAAGACTAGCTCGTCACATCAGTTTACATAGAAAAAGAAAACTAATAAGTATACAATATATTTTGCATTCCTCCAAGATAGATCACAGGCTGACATTTCTGCATTATTTTTCGCATGATTTGCCGATGATGATAAAGTTTTACAGTTTACGTTATAGATAAGTGCCTATATACATAATAATTCCATTAAGATAATTGATTTTAGTGTTGATCAAATCAATGAAGAAACGCCTTTTTGCTACACAGTACAATATAGTTATACCTACATACTTGGAAAAGACCTGAAAAATGAGTGACTAGGATCAAACAAAAAAAGATTTCACGAAATCATTTATTCACAAATCAAAGTGCACAATAGTACAGTTAAAATTAAGAATAAATTAAAATTACAGACATGGTCAGATCATTACACTAATGTTAATACAATGTATAACGCGTTTAATAAATTAATGTTAGAATTAAATTAAAACTGGTCGATTTAAACTCAGTTTATTATTATAAAATAATGGAATAGTATTATGCGATTTGTACTCGATTGTACTATGGTAACTGGTCACGAATTAATAAATAGATCAATAATAAACTAATTGTACTAAGTTCTAGACAATTTAAACTACTTATAAGTAAACTAACACAATCTCCTCAATGATAATACAAGTGGCACTCAAAACTGTTGAATTTATTCAAGTGTAATTATGTATATCTAGAGACGACTTGTCAGTGGAAATTTAAACCAAATTCAACCCTAATGCGTTCACTGTTAGACACATACTCGCTCTAATCAAAATCACCAATATAACAAAGATTAGAAGCTGTCGATAAATGCCATCCGGAAATGATAAACACGTAGTTACGTGGTTAAAGTTGATGTATGCAAAGGCGAATGTTGGGCGAATGGGAAGGTATCCGATCACGTACGTGTGCCATGAACTATTTGCGAAAATAAACCAGATCGGAATTCCATGGAAAAGGCGATCCGCCTCCTGAAAAGAACAAAATGGCTTCCTCTTCCCGCCATGTTGGTAAAACAAGATGGCGGCCATTCATAAAAAAAGATGGCCGCGAGTAGATACCATAATGGTATTTGTGTAAAGACAAGTTGTCCCATCGAATAAGTTGTTTAAAATTGATTTAAAACATGATTTTTGTGTTCTTCGACTTGAAAAGGCTCTGACAAGCCTTCTTTGAAATTAAAGATACGTAGAATGAAGATAGCTAAAACTGAACTGGTGTTAAAGTCGCAGAGGGAGCCGCACTGGGATATTACTTTAGCACGTACAAGAAATATTATCATGATTTATACAATTGATGATTTTGAGTATAGCATTTACAAAACTTAAATACATCCAAAAATACGACATTTTGCATTATTTTTATAAGATTGTGGTGGTCCCTTTTTAATAACAATAATAATAATAACGCCCAACGATCACATACATAGATCCTGGGATTTCCTGTATCTAAGGACCCAAGATATACGAGGTCTATGGTCCCACAATACCCAGACACAGAACAAGTATTTGCGCATTTTTTTTTTCTTTGCAAATACTTGTCTTGTCGCAGGAATCGAACCCGCCACCTCCGCATTATAAGCCGACCTGCTCAACCACCACGCCGCGGAGGCTGTGTTTTCTTACTTTATTTTGGAAAAAGGCTGGAATTCATTTGTATTCATTTTTAATTATACATAAATATAATATACATAACCAAAAAAAATTCAGTTGATCAATGATTAAAATTGCCTATCAAAATAAATTACGTATCAAATACATTTCTTGTAAAATATAATCAAAAAATAACATCTCACACATAAGCAATGAGCAGTTTTCCTTTATGCATCAGTTTAGTTCTCTCATCATCAAGAGATGGCGCTCGCGTAACATTTGGCATTTACTTATTAAACTTTATCATGGCAGTGGAGAAATCGTTCAGCTAACGTAGTTTAAAAAAATACTAAATCCTCTTTGGTCATACCACACTACTGTTTTCAAAACTGTCACCAACGCCATCTAGCGAGAGATATATATAATGCTAAAATAACATTAGGAAAACTGCTCCATTGATTCAAACAGCACACAAAATTAGCCTAAGAGTTTTGGCGGGAACGTGAAAAAGTTCACGTCGTTGCATTGTATTATTTCACAAAACTTATGCTTTTTCTAGTGTTAATGTTTAAAATTAGTGGCATTTTACGCATTGAGTGCTGAATTACGAGTATAAGTGTGGGCAAGTGATATAATGTAGTGAAACGTGGTTTTTCGTGTTGCTTCCAAAATTCCATAGAAGCCTCTAGTAAAGTTGCCACTACTTTACTAGGGCATGACTTAGACTGGATTATGACTACCTGACTTAGACTGGACTATGACTACCCTGACTGATTGTGACTAAGACTTGACTTTATATGAAATATTTCATAATACTATGAAAAACTACAATACTTGACACTGGCTAAATACACTATGTGTGGAGCCAAAATATAAGAAAAAAAAAAAAAAAAAAATTAGCCTAAATTGTATATTTCGATAGAGGCTAGTAAAAACATTTTTCGAATTTACCTATCGGGTCTTGTTGGCTCGCAGGGTATATGGTGTTCGTAGTAGTATAGTTTTTTTTTAGTTTTATAGTTTTAATCTAAGGAAAAAAAGGCCTTGCATCATGAAACAAGTAGGAGAAGAATGCCAATAAACCAAAAAACCAGCGTAGTCCAAACATATGCTAAAAACCGTTATAAAACTAGATGGCGCTGCAAAATGAGCGGGCTATAAGTTGAGCGCAGATCAGATATATGCCAAAAAACCATTTTAATCCTAGATGGCGCTGTAAAATGAGCGGGCTATACGGCTAGCTACGGCGGGCTAGGTTTAAAACGGTTTTTTGCCATATTTCTGATCTACGCTCTACTTATAGCCCGCTCATTTTGCAACGCCATCTAGTTTTATATCGGTTTTTGGCATTTTTCTGATCTCCGCTGTTTTCTTGGTGTATTGGCATTCACCACCTATCCTACTTGTTTCATGCTTGTATGCAATATACTGTACACTCCACAATATAATACATTTATTATTATAATAACATGTAAAGGAGTATTATAAAACACTTTTCGTCAGATCGGATTATTTAGGCACTTTTCAGTCTGAATAGTGATGTACATAAAGTAACATTATATTACAATGCAAGCACTTAATTTAAAGTTATGATCTATTTAGCCTTATTTATAGTGTAATAAGATCTATTTCAGATCTTCTAGCCTCCTTGCGTCAACCACGGTTAAAAAATAATGATAAGTATAAGCCTGTCTCGCTCACACATATGCATTTTTTTATATTTGTCTCATGCGTCTGAATTTTCAGAACGCAATCCCTGGTTGCTTCAAGTCTGGCGTATGGTACTAACTAAAATATTTAGATGGTTTCGCAATTTAATTCTAAAATAATTTAAGAGATTACTTACATTAGAAAAGGTTTACAACAATTTTTAAATACAAAAGTTTGGACAGAGCACAGGTTTTATAGGTATATCAGTTATGCTAGAACATTTAGCATTAAGAGGTTGAAGGCCAATGGACCTAAATTGAATGTAATTTTCTCGAAATGTATTATCCTTTACTGAATTAAAAAAATGCATGTTAATATAGTACTGGTCATATCTTCTTTCCAATGTTAAAATTAACACACTTACGAAAAATTTACTTGATAGAAAAAAAAACGTGAAGTGATGTGACATTATAATAAGACACCCCATCGAAATAAATCATAGTGATAGGTTATGTTTCGATGCATCCAACTGTTAAATTATTTTTGTATAACAATAAGCATTACTATTATAATTAATTATTTGTATCTCAAAATGGAAAAGTCGACGCGTAACTACCACGTAATCGCCATATTTTTGCTACGCAAAAAGCGACCCTATATGATACAGCATACGTTCTATGTTCGACTGTTGTAATAAACGTGCTCGCATTGGGTGCTGTCATCGTCTTAAACAATTCACGCGTGGATTTTAACCGATTTGGTCGAATCTATTTGATCGATATTTTGGCGCCCAACACGGTACTCATTTTAACTTACTGTGTCTTTTATTTACATATATTTTATGTATCTCTTTCTCTGTCTTTCCCTCTTCATACGGCGTAACTCGTATATTGTATCTTTTGTATTACAAGAAAAATAACTCTATCACTATCACTCATTCTTGAGTGTTATGTAAGTTTTCTATAAATAAATAGATGTAATGCAGGAAATTGTCGATAACTAGACTTGTGATATTAACTACACCATAAAATAATCATTATCTGTCTCTTTCCATCATTTCGCGGAGTCACTTGTCAAAATCTCCCTGTCTTATTGCTCTAGTAAAAGATCAAAACCGCTTGATGATTCTGATAATGACATTGATAAAAACTTAGTCATTTGTATTTCCTAGATTTCATGATGCCAACTACGCTGTCTCTTTCCATCTTTTGCAAGGCAAACCACAATCAAACTATCTGTCTTCTTCCATCACGGCGCAGTCACTTGTCTAAAAATGTGATTCTGCGTAAACTCTGTCTCTTTCCTTCTTATGAGTAGAAGGTAAGGACCGCTGCATGATTCCCGCGAACCAACAGTACTCTATCAGCAGCCGAGGCGAGCGCATGTAACCACGCCACGTACAAAGGCGCGGGGACCACGCCCCGCCGTCTCGGCATCGGTAATGTAACGCAAACAAGCCTAGCGCCGGCCGAATGGGACGATATCAACTCTCTGAGGCGAAGGTGACGGTATGTACGGTCTTGGGCCGCCAATAAGTCTGCTTCTGTTATCCCCGCTGGAAGAAATAATTAAGTTTTAACCTTTTGGCCGCTGAATGATCCCTAATCAATAGGAAATCGGAATGCCACAAGAGAAAATCTATTTTTATGATGACCGACGGTGGTCAAATGTTTGAGGATGGAAATCGCTTGATGAGTTATTTGTTGATAGGTCTTGAAAGGAATGTTCGTTATCAAACGAGGATGGGGAAAGTGTCTCAAACACAATCCAATACTTGAAAGTAAAAATTGGTTGAAAATATCTTGAAAATTCTCGGGCAAACGTGCTCCACCTTAGACAGCTTCGTCACTTACCATCAGGTGAGTTGTTGTCAAACGTATGCCCATTTTAGCATAAAAAAATGAAATTCTTGTCTGAATTTTTCGGCATAATAATATTATCTGTACACAGGTACAAACAACGTTTCGACACATTTATATTTTGCGTTCCTCTCGACATTTTTGCGTCGGGATAAAAGTTTGCGAATGCCAACATTTACGTGGCTTCATTTGATTCGGCTAAGAGTGAATGAATTAATGAATGAAGCATTTTCGATTCTCCAAAATCGACAGCTAAAATTACTGCATCCTTGTCAGACCGCCGTTAACAGAAAGAGATGAAATTTTGCAGCAGTATTGGATATGGGGAGGCGATCATCGTATTGGTATCGTCAGATCTTTCTCTGCTGTCTTAATAGAGACGAAACTAACAGGCGAATCTTAAGTAAAGAATAGCCAAGTCTGAAGTTAATAATGGCAAATTAAAAAGTCACTTGAAAAACCACAATTACTCTACTAAAAGACAGTTTTCGGTACTCACCTGGATCATTACTGTCGTCACTTGTCTTGAAAGGCGCTATAAGCCTGTCGAAATAAGCGAGCGTTGAGTCTTTAGGCCGCTTCGTAATATCAGGTACCATCTTCAAAGCCGAGTAGTCTATCCGGAACTTTGACAGGAGTGATGCCATGCTGGAACAAATAGGAAGGACGTGTTACTGTGCCACTGCGTGTGTTACTGTGTTACTGCCGATTTGAAGCACCACACATTAACCATCAAATAAAGTACTTCTGCAATGAGCAACCATCTGTTTTGCTATTTCACTTACCCCCGGATTCTCGTGCGTTAGTTAAAAACTCATGTCAGTTTAAAAATACTGAACGCTTATTGGTTGAAGACAGCCGATGATCAACAGGCAACCAATGAGTGTTCAGTATTTTTAAGTTGACATGAGTTTAACTTTAACAATCGTACGGGAAACCGGCGGGGTAATTACGTAAAATTTGCAACAGCAATGCGACAGCAGTAGCAAAGCAACAGCAGTAGCGAAGCATACATTCACCGCGAGATTTACGCCTGTCGCAAACCTGTTGCGAGTTAGGTAATAAGGGGGCGGGGGTTAGACTACACTTTCGACATTGCGGTAGAAATGAGAATACTGTATATTTCAACTTGTTATAACACGAGTAGCTACTACTAGGTGGTAGAACTTTTGTGCAAAGCTCGTCTAGGTAGGTACCACCGCTTTCCCAGTTATTCTGCCGCCAAGCAGTAGTGTGCAAGCACTACTGTGTTCCGGTTTGCAGGGCATTGTAGCTAGTGAAATTACTGGGCAAATGAGACTTTATGAGCTGATCACACGGTCTAGTAATCTTATTACTAGACTGTGTGAAGTCTCGGGATGACGTGTGCAGACAGTGGCGCGAGAAACTATATTAATTTAGAGTTCCGAGTGATACTGCAACCTGTTATAGGCAGCCGTGACGCTTAACATCAGGCGAGCGGCTGGCTTATCACGTCATTCACTTACACAAAAAAAGAGTAGCCAGGTAAAAACTGTTTGCATAGTAAATCAAAGCTACTTACTTCCTCTCTTCGATTTCGAGTTCTGTATTCTTATTGGCGAGCGTGAACACTCTCAGCGGACACGATGACCACGCGCGTCGAGTCGATAAGATGTACGGCAGTAACAGAGTTAGACCTGGAATAAAGGATTAATTTAGCTTCGAACGAGTTTGAAACTTCAAGCGGTACAAGATGGTATAACATTTTAATCGACATCAAAAAAAGAACGAGGTTCTATTTCGGTTGTATTTTTTTATTTGTTACCTCAGAACTCCGTCGTTTATAAATTTGGAAAGTTCTCGTTTTATTCAAAACGATATTTTCAGACATCCCATAAAAAGTTCATCAAAATCGGATCAGTGGTTTCATTTTTGAATCTAAAGTAACTGGTAAAAATGTCATTCAAGTAAGCAATGGGCCTTTATATTGCGCAGAGCCGCCGTCGTGGCCGCGCGTACTCCGTGAAGATGGGCATCTTTATTGCCTGAACACCGGTCGAGTTATTCGACTAAAATTACGTGAGTGCTAGCCGGTTACTAGTTGTAGTTACCACAATAATAAAAACTAATAAACTAGACTATCTACTACAAAGAACATTAAAATTTAGACTAGCCGCGATAGCCTATAGACAGTCCAATGCCAATTTCATTTGGGCTTGGTTAACTAATAAAAGCTATTTTTTACGTTATCAACCTCATAGCTCCACCATTTTGAAAAATTTCCAAACAATGAATAGACAAAAATAGTCCCATATAATAGAATTACGTAACCTGCTCACAAAGTTTCACATGAATCGGTTGAGCAATGCGACCTGCCCACCTAGCATGCGCACCGCGAGAAAACTTGTCGTCGCTGTTAGAGTGAGACACACTTCGGCGCTACCATAATCTTGTCACGGCCTCTCACGAGAAAAACTGTCGAGAAAATTTCCTCGAGGTGCGCTGCCGGGCTGTAGAGAATAGTCGTGCATACGATATCATTTTGCCCAAGCTCAAACGGAGAAGCTTCGCGGTTGTTCGGTCAATAAACATTTAGAAGGTGTGGTATCCTAGGATAGATTAATTATGGCAGGTGGCCTTCGCTGTCTGTGACAGCCTGCGGTGGATATCATATACTCTATGATTGATAACTCAACTACTGTACAAGATGGCTACTTATACTTACCATTAAGTACCTATCAATGGAATTTGAGAGGAACGTGTGAAATAAACTCCACGAAAATACTACAAGTGTTTTAATGAATAACATTTATCTGGCTGAAGGTATCCTTACCTCCGTCATCATACAGCCACCAAACATCGACGGAGCCAGCCTGCCGCTTGGTGAACTGTTCCACGGACGTGAAGGAAGAAGTCCTGCGAGCGGACGACGAGCCGAGCGCGCGCCGGACCGCGCTTCCTATGCCTCTACTGACGAACGTAACGGGAACATTTTATTGTATAATACCTCTTTTACAGATAACTTATGTGAATTAATGAATTTATTCGCGAAAAACTTAACCTAATACACTGTTTTACAATTACTCTAAATTAATAATAAGTATCCACTAATAATAATCATCATCATCATCATCATCA
Organism: Ennomos quercinarius; assembly: GCA_910589525.2. Taxonomy (NCBI): domain Eukaryota; kingdom Metazoa; phylum Arthropoda; class Insecta; order Lepidoptera; family Geometridae; genus Ennomos; species Ennomos quercinarius. Next base: position 14,551,243 of record OU342504.1, on the reverse strand, counting down.
TCATCATCAGCCTGAAGTCGTCCACTGCTGAACATAGGCCTCCCCCAAAGAGCGACACTTTGAGCGGCTACTTGCTTCCTGCGTCCATCGGCTCCCCGCGGTTCTGACCAGATCGTAGCCGTCGGTCCACGGAGTGGTGGGCCGGCCTACGCCGTGTCTTCCGGTTCGTGGTCGCCACTCGAGAACCTTTCTTCCCCATCGGTTGTCAGTTCTACGAGCGTTGTGGCCTGCCCATCTCGCAAGGAAATTCCGAGCATGGCTCTCTCCATAGCTCGCTGCGCAACTTTGAGCTTACTCATAAGGTCAACAGTAAGAGACCACGTCTCAGTGCCATAAGACATCACTGGCAACACACACTGCTTGAAAACTTTCGTTTTCAGGCTTTCCAGGTATTTTAGACGAAAAGGTAGGCCGAAGCTTCCCGAAAGCTACCGAACCGAGTTGGATTCTTCGTGCAACCTTTTTGTCGAAGTTGGACCTACCTAATTGGATAATCTGTCCTAGGTAGACATATTTGTCTGTAACTTCGAGAGTGTCGTTCCCAACAATTACCGGTATAGGTGGAACATGGGCATCAGACATGATTTTCGTCTTGTCCATGTTCATCTTAAGACCAACCTGTTGGGAAACTCTACTGAGGTCATTAAGCATGGTGCTAAGTCGTGCCAATAACAATACTATATTATGGCAAACCCCAAATTTATGATAAGCGTTAGCGTCAGCGTACTGCTGAACACAGGCCCCCCCATAAAACGCCACTTTGGACGCTTATCACAGGGAGTTTGCCATAATCACCACGCTTGGCAGGCGGCTTGGTGATCGCAGTAGATTATAATGAACACCGAGAGGGATGCTGTTCCCCATTCCCTGGATATTCCCTTAGCCGACTCTTACGGCACGATTAATCTATGGTATTGTTTTCTCCAGCCTTACCTTCCCTTAACCTCAGGTTTCTGTTCGGGTTGTTTATTGGCGGCGGTAGGGTCTGCAGACACACCCGCCCGCCTCAGCTGTGGCGACCCTCCCATAGATACATCCGACATACTGCTGCCTGTTCAAACATGGAGATGGAACATTCAGGGTTTATTGAAGACTTAAAGAAAACTGTGTGTCGCTTCATAAAGTGAATTTGTAAATAGGTACCTTTTTGGCACTTTTTAATGGACTTCAAAGAGCTTCTCAATCCAGTTGTATATTTCTCTTTTTTTGTTTTGTATGTTACCTCATATTATCTCCATCACTTATACACCGATTTGAAAAAATCTTTTTTTATTTGTAGACATACTTTCAGATTGGTCCCATAGTTTTATCAAAATCAGTTCAGTAGGTTTTTAAATCAAAATAATTGGAAAAAAATATAGATGATGATATCATCCCAGCATTTCTCTGTATGAAATTAAAGCGATTGGTGTCTGTTTAACCTCTTTTTTTAAAGGACGTAAAATACGTCTAAATGGGAATACTAAAAATAATTTAAATGAGAATCTGTCCGACACATCATTTCCGGTTGTTCTCATCTTGCTAACGGAGAGTACTTGCACAGACACAACCTAGTGGCCAGGATCATCCATCAGCAACTTGCCCTTCAATACGGCCTTGTCGAATCTGAGGTGCCGTACTACAAGTACACACCGGGGCCGGTTCTCAAAAATGGTCGTGCATTGCTCTATTGCCATCGCTCTATCATCACGGACAGGACTATTGTAGCCAATAAGCCTGATATCGTGCTGGTAGACCGATCCCAACGCCGGGCAGTGCTCGTTGACATCACCATTCCGCATGACGAGAACCTCGTGAAGACTGAGAAGGACAAACTCAGCAAGTACCTTGACTTGGCTCACGAGGTTACCGCCATGTGGAATGTTGACTCAACGAGCATTGTCCCGATAGTCGTTTCGGCAAACGGCCTTATAGCGAAGAGCCTCGACCAAAACTTTGAGAGGCTCTCGCTAGACGGTTGAATCAAGGGTCAGATTCAGAAGGCAGTACTCCTTGACACGGCACGTATTGTCAGGAGGTTCCTAACTCTGCAGCCCTAACCACCGGTAGCTTGGGTCCTGCCCCGCTGCCGGCGGCACTCTAGGTTTAAGTTTTTTATAATATTTTTGTAAATTCCTTTTTATACAAATATTGTAAAAAACATAGGCTTAAGAATTGTAAATAAATGAGTGAATTTAAATGAATGTCCTAAGTTTATAAAATTACCATTTTGGCTAAGTGCCTATAACAAGCCTGGGGATTTCGGTAGCCCGTAAGATCCACTACCTGTAGATGTGTGTTGATCTATTATATATTCCTAGGGTAATTAAGGGCGAGAAAGGGAGAGAATTATCCAATAACATACTGCGATCTAGTTTCTGCCTTTAGTTTCTGTGGTCTGTGGTATAGACCATACAAAAGTTATGCTACTTTGTTTTAATGAGATGAGTGGCAAACAAGCAGGCGGCCCATCTGATGGTAAGTGGTCACCGCCGCCTATGGACATTTGAAACACCAAAGGCATTGCCAGTGCGTTGCCTACCCTTAGAGAGGACTATTTTAACACTTTATTCCAAAAAATGTTTTTACTAACGGGCAAAGTGCTTTTATTTTTTCAACTATGAGAATAATAATAACTACTACTAAGCACTCAGCTGCTCTACCTAGTAAAAAAAAAACATTTGGACTGTATACTATATAGCCGCGATAACCTATAGGCCAAGTTCAAATGCTCCAGCCCACTACCGGTAGGCAGAGTATCCAACATGCTGGCAACATTGCCCCATTGAATTGCAATGCTGATTCGTGGTTCTGTACTGATCCAAAAAAATAATTCTGTGTCAACTTACCTATAGAATGTGTATTCAAACTCTCCGTAGACTTGGACTCCTTGTAGTTGTCTCCCATAGACCCTGTTGAGAGTATGGCATGATATGATGACACAGTATGGACGGCCTAGCACCTATTTAGTCACGACACTCAGAGTTAGGACAAAGCGGGTGAGGTGGTACGTTAGTAACATAGTTGGAGTTCGACTACTGATATAGTTTGGAATATTCATTCCGGAATTTGAACGGTTCCATTATGAGCTCTATTACACACGTATTAAAAACCAATGAAATCAAATGTGTAAATGGATCTTTCAGTACTCAAAACGCTGTAAATATACGTATTAGTTTTAGGCCCGTAGCTTAGACTGCCGCTCAGTCGTGACTCACGACTGGGATGACAGTAAGGAGAAGCAGCAACGCCCCTTATACCTCATAAAAAATAATATCAATATCTATTGCAAGATTCTATACAAAATGTTAACACTATTAACTATCTATACATTTGACAAGCCAAAAACAAAAGTAAACGATACACACGTGAGAAAGTAGACAGGTCCTTATGTCCCATATCGTTGAGATAAGCGCGGAGATCGTCGTCCAAAGTCTCGCTCGTGTATTGCCCGCCTTCTACTCGTAACACGGCCAGCGCCATGTGGACATCTAACGCTTTGCTGGAAAAATGTATCACTGGCAACACAAACTGGTTGAAAACAGTCGTTTTCTGCCTATGTGGACGAAAAGATAGGTCGAAGCTTCCCGAACGCTGCCCAGCCGAGTTGGATTCTTCGTGCGACATCTTTGTCGAAGTTGGGCCTACTACCTAATAGGACAGTCTTATGTAGACATATTCGTTGAAAACTTCGAGAGTATCGTTACCGGTATATGAGGAACATGGGCATTAGAAATTATTCGTCTTATCCATGTTCTCAGAGCTAGTAATATAACAAAACGTATTAACGCCATCTCTTACCAAAACTTATATGTTAAAATCCCTTTATTGCATAAACACGACGTAATCGATAACTTCATTCATCTCATGAGTTTGCCAGATTCTTTAGACCCCATCATGAATTTATTTAGGTCTCAATTTACTGAAGCCACATAAACAGAATGTATTGAAATAAAAGCCAAATAATTTATTGCAAATAGGCTATTTTTAGCACTTTTACAAGTCAAAATCGGAAGACTTAGTTTAAATTATTGTTATGTATGTAATTTACAACTATACAATAAATTTAAATTAGCTCCATCTCTTAACAAAATGTACGTACTAAAAAGCACTTACTGCATAACCTCAACATAATCAACGACCTCGTTCCTCTCACAAGTCTGCCAATCTTCTTTGAACCCCATCATCAGTATATTAGGTTTCAATTTCCCGAGACCGCTGGCCTGGACTAAAGCACTGGCGCCATCTTTGAAGGAAACGTCGTCAACTACCGTGTAGAACGCTTTAATCTTGCGTTTCGTGAACCATTCGTAGGCGCGGCTATTTAAAGCTTCGCGCCCTCGGTGGTTTACTTGGCCCTAAAATATAATTAAATAATTTTTTAATTACCGACGTTTGTTTCAATTCTGCTTTACTGAACATTTTGAAAGGCATTTAATAAATAAATAACATTTTTAAGAAATTGTTTTAGGTTTCTTTATAATTTTGCACTCGCTCTTAAAACGGTGAAGGAAGTTGTGAGGAAACTGGGGGTCTAGCAAAGATGCCTTTCCATTAGCGTTAATGCCAAACGATAACTCCAAAATGTATGGGAACGACATTAGCTGCGGAAAACTTTTCCGCAGGTAATGTCATTCCGGCGTGAGGCGTTAACGCTTATGGAAAGGCATCTTTGCTAGACCCCCTGCAAACTTCAAGAACTACAAAACATTGAGAACATGTGTTATCTGCCAACCCGCACTTGTCCAGCGTGGAGGATTGTGGCCTACTCTCACCTGTACAATATGTCCGCATAGCATGAGTGACAGTCCTTTAGTCAGAAGGTACGAGAAGTCTGTGAGGATTGGTCTCTCGCCTGGGAAACCGGTTAGAACTAGTATTTGAGGCCTGGAATATACGAAATGTTCATATCATAAATCTTTTTAATTATGTTGAGCCGAGACTGAAAAAATATTTAGATTATTAATTAATAACGTTACAGACTTACATACTAAGGCCCGATTTCACCAAACTAGAATAAATTTTATTCCAGGTATAACTTTCCGAGAACAACCGAGTTACGCGAATATAGCCCAATTTTGTGAAGGAATAAGACTCATTCCTTGGATACAATCAAAATGGCGTCTTTTTTGTGTAATTTCATTTGTCAATTAGCTGTATCCAAGAGTAACGAATAGCCGTATACTTGGAATAAACGTTGGTGAAATCGGGCCTTAGCACAAAAATTGGTTTGCATCATCAAATAAAAGAAATAATAATTTGTTTAATCTTCTTCTTCTTCTCGTGTAGGCAAGTGGTCAGCCCTGGTGTCAGAATTTTTAGGCCACCCAAAGGCTTCTGACTTGGCTTAACGACTACTGTCTTACGACAACAGCCGGGACCGACGGCTTAACGTGCCCGCCGAAGCACGGTAATAAAATAACCAAATTATCGCTTAAATTATTAATCAATAGGTTAGATATGAGATTGGTAATTTAATATTTTCATTTCAATTCTTCTAAAATTTTAAATTGTTGATAAATAATAGTAAAAAGATTTCTATACGAGATGTGGGTACAAACTTAGAAAGTTATTATATGTACCTGTAATTCTTGACATGTTCAGTTACTCTGTTCAGTTGTTGGACGCCAGATAAGGCTGCCTTGTACGTCTGCGCTTGTGTCGTCGAACCCCAGTTTACGTCTACAAGGTAACAAGTAAGTCTTTCACTACATACATTTGATTAAATATTTGTCATTTCTCACGACTTTGTTTTTAATACTGTTTTATAAAATAAATCATTTTAATTTGAATTGGAATGAAGCAAAGCTTACCAAATAATTGAAAAGCATACATAAAAAAAATACTTTCTAAATTTTATAACTAGGTAGAATAAAACGTACCGGGTTTCCTATAAGACACAAGTAGGTACAAAGTCAGTAGAAACGCGAAAGTGACAAGCGCAGTGACCCACGATATCACGAACATAATGGCCACGCATAGTACCGAGCCTACCAGCGATAGCCACATGTTGTACAGCTGAAACAAAACAATTTTAAAACAGTATAGAGGATGAATTGAAACATTATAAGCTTGGGGGTAAGTTGAACCTTGCGCGATAAACTTAGGCAAGTTAAACAATAGTGTCGGTTCTGCTACTGTGCAAAATCTTAAAGTAACTAGACAGCTCAAAAACGTTGCTTTTCCTTTCGTTTAAGTCAAAATGACATGGACCTCGATATTTTTTAAACTATCAATTAATTATGTCTAGTTTGGAACTTGTATAACAGAATCGGCGGCATTGAATCTAGGGTGAATTGAAACTTGTAATAAACTTGGGTGAGTTAAAACATCTTGAGTGAATCAAAACATCGTGTAATAATCATGAGTGACTCAAAATATCATGTGATAGTCTTGAGTGTCAGAGTTAATCATCATATGATAATCTTGGGCGAGTTAAAACTTGATGTGATCTTAAGTGTGTTGAAACATGTTGCGATAATTTTGGGCAAGGTGAAACATGTGAAAAATTTAGTTTAAAAAATGGGAACACCGCAACATATACAGTAGGTACCTATGACTCGAGCCAACGAGGAATCGGACTTAGTTAGCTGAAAAATACAATCTTCTCGATCTCATAACACCATACAAAATTGCTGAAAACCAAAATGATGATAGTTATGATAACATCTTACCCTGAAAGTAGGTCTCCACCCGACAGGCTTGGCGAGGCTCGCGTGAAACGTTGAGAAGTTGATCAGAGCGTACGCGGCGAGGAAGAAATTGGAGATCAGAGGCGCTATCTGGTTGAGGCCACCTGTGGAAAGGAATCGCGTAAAAACACTAAAGAAAATGCTGAAGACTATTATGTACAGGTGAGATTACTCGATGGTGGTACCCTTGCAGACATTTGAAACAGTGCATGCAAAATTCTTTATAACTAAATAGGGTCAAAAGTATTATCACTATTAGTGGCACTTTGGATGACAATTTTTTTTAAATATTGATTTAAAATGAACCAATTTTAATATGATAATGTAATAACTTAAATCAAGTATTTGAAGAAATCCCATTTCGACTCGTTAATGTGCTGAAAATGGCCTATCTGCAATAAAATTCTTTGACTTTGAGTGTCTATGTGACCGATCTGAAAGTATGACCATTCATCATCATCATCATCAGCCTGAAGACATCCACTGCTAAACATAGGCCTCCTCCAAAGGGCACCACTTTGAGCGGCTGCACGCTTTCTGCACCCTTCGGCTCCCCGCGTTTCTGACCAGGTCGTCGGTTCACCATATGACCATTCAAATAAATAATTAATATAAATACACTTTTGTAAAAGTTGGTTCTTTTAGTTTTCATATTTTGTTTCAATGAAGAGTTTAGACAAACTTTGCATTTATTTAATAAATAGATCTGTCTATTAAAGAAATACAAACGAATTGAGAAACTATTCGTTTAAAATCGGTTGTTATTGAAAGGTCAATGAATGTCAATTAAAATAAAACAGTATACCCATAAGTATGAACGCGGTGGCGATGATAAAAGTAAGCACGTATCCGCGCACCGGCTCGTTGTTGTGCCCGTAACCTTTCGCGAAGAATTCCAAGTATGGATACAACTTGTCTTGACATAGCGCCTGAAACAATCGTTTGTTTTTTAGATAAGTCAGCGTTTGGCCACATCTCACGACGCCGAAGATGGGAGATGCTTGACCAGAAGATACCTATTCACTCTGCTCTTGAATACGCCTAGATTGTATGTGGAAGGATACACCGATGCAGGAAGCAAGTTCCATTCCTTAGATGTGCGGCTTGCCAAAGAATTTCCGAAATGGAAATCAAAACTATGTTTCTTTTAAAACGTAAGTTATCCGAACAACACAAAATAACAGTAAACTCCGATCCAGAGATGTCATTGGTGGTATTATATTATCTGTGGAATCTTAATTTGACAGTTCAAAACCATTGGCGGTCCTTGTCATTTCACCCTATAATTATGTAAGGGACAGCCTCATTTTTAGAATCTTAAATTAGATTTAGTTTTGAAATGCACACAAGTTGATACTGTTGTGCAAATTCCTAAGTTCTTGCGCTACAATATTGATTGATATAAGAAACACCCTACAAACTATTCAATGTGTCATTCAATTTGTCACCTCAGTCTGTCAAATCGCATCGTGTGGAATATTGCGTGTTGCGGCTCCCATCCAGCAAATTGAGACGACAAATTGAATTTCAGATTGAATGGTGTGTTGAGGCTTTTAGAACGCTCACCTGAAAGACTTTAGGCGCGGAGACAAGCGAAGCGAGCGCCGATGACAAAGTGGCGGCGAAACAACCGCCGTATATCAGCGGGCCGAAGCCAGAGACCAGTCGTATCACCTAGAGGGTTATTTATAATTTTAGTTTTGATTGCAATGCAATAGGCGACATACCCTATATATGTTATACTGGTAGAATGGTATATTGTCGCGTCCAGTAACGATGCGGCAAGTGGCCAGTAAAAAACTAAAAACAATATGTGCTAAAAACTTCTCCGGTACACGAACGACAGATTTCGTTCTTCCAAGACCAAGACAAGACAAGAATAGCATTCCTAAATTAAGGTGGAACGTTTCACTAGCACGGCAAATTCAAACTTTCTTGCGTTCTTTTGCCAATAATAGCTTAATTATTAAACGAGATCACATTAAAACCGATTTAACGTAAAGAAATAGAATGTATCAACAAATTACGATTAAATGTATCTCCTAGATATCATTGGTTTAGCGACAAATGGCAATAAACAAATTTCGTCTTAGTTTTTCAGTCTATTACCATTTGTCGCTAAACCAATGATATGTAGGTGATAATTTTAATTGTAATTTATTGATAGATTCTATTTATTTGCGCAAAATTAGTTTCCATGTAATCACGTTGAGTAATTAAGCTATTATTGGCAAAAGAACGCAAGAAAATTTGAATTTGCCGCGCTAGTGAAACGTTCCACCTTAACGACCAAATAACCCCAATTAATATTAAATCCATAGTTAGCAAAGCCGTTAGATGGCGCTGCAAAATGAGCGGGTTATACAGTCAGCTACGGCAGGCTAGGTTTAAAACGGTTTTTTGACATATTTATGATCTTCGCTGCTTTCTTGGTGTATTGGCATTCCTCTCCTTCTTGTTCCATGCCTATTCTTAACTTACGTCATTACTATGATGCAGGCCGTATTCACAGTTCCTGTGGGAACAGTTCTGCATGGTCCAGGCGGCGACATCGGTGACGTCACCGGTCGCCTCACGTAGTACCGTCCATCCAGCTAGTACCGCTATCAGCAGGTACGAGATTGTTGTTAACAGGATCGCTAGCAGAGTGCCTTTGGGGATCGACTTTTGGGGATCCTGGAATATAACAGTTATTTTAACCTATAACGTCTCACAAGGTGGAACGACGATCAGGCCATAACCGAGAGCCGATGGATGCAGGAGGCGCGCAACCGCTCAAGGTGGCGCTCTCTGGGGGAGGCCTATGTTCAGCAGTGGACGTCTTCAGGCTGTTGATGATGAGGCTTGCGTTTGACCACATTTCTCCCTACCACGCTCGCCTATTATAAAACAGTTCACTCTCCTCTTGAAAAAATCGAGATTATAGCTATTCGGAAACAGATTTACTGGCAAATTAATATTTAAGACAATACCTTAAACAACAATATTACCTTCAAATCCCCGGATATGTTAGCGCCGGCCAGTATCCCGGTGGCAGCGGGGAAAAATATGGAGAACACGGAGAAGAAGTTATGTTCCACGCCTTCATACACTCTGTAGTCGGGGCCCAAGTTCTGATGCAACACCGTCACTGGACATATTCAATGGTGTCGATTTAATTATACGATTATCTCGTTATTCTAAAGTTTTTTTTTAATTTGAAACATTTTCATTTATTTTATAGTAAGCTCTAGCTGCGCCCCGCGCCCTAAAAAGTAGCCTGTGTTAATCCAGTACATAAGCTATCTAATTTCCAATTTCATACAAATCCATCCGGTTTGAGCGTGAAGGCGTAAAAACATACACACACCCCCACATACACACATACAAACTTTCGTCTTAATAATATTAGTGTGATAGTGTGATGTGACTCAAAGTCATCGTGTTATCCATCTTTTACTTTTATGTAAACGAATGACGTGACGAGCTAGTCGTTCTCTTGATATTAAGCGTCACGGCTGCCTATAACAGATTGCAGTATCACTTGAACAGTTTTGCGTGAGACTGCAGTGCGCACGTCATCCTGAGACTTCAGATCAGATCATAAAGTCTCATTTGCCCAGTAATTTCATTAGCTACAATGCCCTTCAAACCGGAACACAGTAGTGCTTGCACAATACTGCTTGTCGGCAGAATAACTGGCAAAGCGGTGGTACCTACCTAGACGAACTTTGCAGAAAAGTCCTACCACCTAGTGAAATCTTGACTGAATCTGTAATGTTTATCGAACACAGTGGAAAAATCCAAATCGTTCACCACAAACACGAACAGAATCCAATATTATGCATCTATTTTAGGATTGCATTATCAGAATATAAACTAGTATAACTATTACTAAAAATAGCTTCAATATCAGTCACTCATTCATTAATATTTCTCAAATGTATGCACACAGATTATATTTTCCTTTCATATTACTATCCTTCAAGAGTTCTCCACACAGATCCTCTGGGGGATTTACCTGGATATTTTGTCCACATAGATCTCGGAATCAAAAATCTCAACACTTCGACTCCCTCTGATCCATATAGAAAAAACTGTAGATTTGTAACAGGGATCATTCAACATTCATAACGTTGTTGAGGAATATTATACCGACAATCACATCTTTTTCACCTGCTACCATCATCATCATCATCATGAGCCGGAAGACGTTCACTGCTGAACATAGGCCTCCCCCATAGAGCACCACTTTTTACGACTGACCAGGGGGTCTAGCAAAGATACCTTTCTATTAGCGTTAACGCCCGACTTCTCGTACCTTCTGACTAAAGGACTGTCACTCATGCTATGCGGACATATTGTACAGGTGATTGTAGGCCACAATCCTCCACGCTGGCCAAGTGCGGGTTGGCAGATAACACAACTTCTCAAATTTTTAGAATTCTTGAAGATTACAGGGGGTCTAGCAAAGATGTCTTTCCATTAGCGTTAACGCCTCACGCTAACTCAAAATGTATGGGAATGACGTTGCCTGCGGAAAAGTTTCCCCAGCTAATGTCATTCCCATACATTTCGAGTTATCGTTTGGCGTTAACGCTAATAGAAAGGTATCTTTGCTAGACAACCTGGCAGGCCACAGCGTTTGCAGAACCAACAACCAATGGGGAAGAAAGGTTGGCCCCCCACTATGTTGTTGTTGATGGACCGACGATATTATGATCAAAACCACGGGGAGCCGTTGAATCCAGGGGGCAAGTATTTCACATCATCATCATCATCATCAATAGCCTGAAGACGTCCACTGCTGAACATAGGCCTCCCCCAGAGAGCGCCACCTTGAGCGGCTGCTCGCCTCCTGCATCCATCGGCTCCCCGCGGCTTTCACCAGATCGAGTAATTCACATATACTCACTATTATATCCCACAAATCCTTGCGCCAGTTCCAGATCACTTTTCGGGCCGATAATAGATCCGATAATAAAGTCCGCGATGGCTGCAAGCAATATGATGAGCAGGACTATCTGCGCTTTCGCTTCCCACTCCATTCCGACTATGACGATACCCGTGAGGAGGACTATAGTTATGCAGCCGTAGATTGCTTGGTCCTGGAATACAGATGGCGCTGTTTATAAATCACTTGTGTCGCGTATTATCTATACTGATAATACAACTGTAACAGGTCCGATTCTGTGCGTAGACGATATTTTGAAAATATCTGTTGGCCTCTCTACAATCGGTGCTGATGAAAAGACTGTATATTTTTTTCATTTTTGTCTGTCTGTATCCTTGGTTGAGCATCACGTCGAAACTACTAAATGAATTCAAATTAAACTTGGCATGACTTGACTTCATATTACAAGGTCATAAGATACTTGTTATCCCGAAATTCAGCACGGTTCCCTCGGGAAAAGGGATGAATATTAAAATGTTTACTTAGTTTTAATTAATTAACGCGCAGTCCGATTGATGCAGGAGCCGAGCAGCCACCCAACTCAAGGTGGTGCTCTCTGGGGGAGGCCTACGTTCAGCAGTAGATGTCTTCAGGCTGTTATCATGATGTATCGTATATTTATTTGTATATTTATATGTATATTATGTACGTTCATGAACAGCGTTTTTTTACGTATATTTTTGCGTTATTCCATGCGTGATGGGATGGGCAGTTTCAACATAGTCTATCTGTCTATCTATCATTAGAAGCATCCCACAGTGTTACCCGATTCTCAAAGAAACCTTTATTTTTCCAAGATCTAGGTTTTCTATGTTGTTCCCGGTAGTGTAAGTAATCTGTGTGCGAAGTTTCATCCTAATCGGTATAGCCAACTTGACGTCATGACGTGAATACTTCAACACATTCAAAACTTTATAAAAACCGGGGCTTGATTCTAGTAGATTCGACCACCCTCTATCCTTTTCGCTCACATTCGTTTTGAAAAACGAATGAAAACAACAACGGAAAAACTGAATGCACACTGGAATCGAAGCGTGGCAAAATCATTATACACGCACGTGAGCTTGACGAATGCATTAGCTATGGACAATTATAAAATACATTATTAAAGTTCTTTATTACCACTGGAAAATAATGCAGCCGTTGAAATAGACAAAACCGTATCAAACAAAGTATGAAAATAGGCATAACATCGTTGATATAAGGTTCAAAATATCAATTTAGCCAGAGAAATCCAACACAACCTCATAAGCTTAAAAATAATTGGAAAAACAGTCTTTATCACATAAAAATAAGATTCAAAATAACTTACCCAGCTCTTGCTGACCATATAAGCAGACTCCGGTATGAGAGTGATCAGAGACTCCCCAAAGCCAACCACATACATGGCGCAGGCTACCGCATTCGCCATGGAGAATATAAGACCTATAGACCCACCGAACTCAGGGCCAAGCGATCTTGATATCATGTAGTATGTTCCACCTGAAAATAAATATATAACGCTACTCATCATCATCCTCTTTGCCTTTTACCATTTGTTTGTTTGGGGTCGGTTCCCAATCTAACCTGTAGCAGCGTGCTACCAGAATTACACGAGAGACTGCTATTTGACCTCGCAACCCATTAGGGATCCGTAACAGGGATGGTTAGACCAGACGCCAGATTCTATCAGGCATTTGATTACCCGTAACAATTACCATAGATGTTCTTATGACAACCGGGACCGACGGCTTGTGCTCTCCGAGGCACGGAGCGATGGCATCGAAAACTGCACGTAACTTACTAGATAAGTAATAAGAAGACATGCTACCGCTCGCCAACCATCGCTGTCCACATACATAATGTTACATAATATTTTTCTAATAGAAAAGCGTTTGAGCACATTTTTCCGCATTTTTTTTTTCATTTTTTGATGTTAAGTGACAATGCGGTCGACGATGTATAGCGCGCTTTACTGAAAAAGATACACTCACCTCCCTTGATGACCCCATTGGTACTAATGGCAGACATGGATAGCGCAGTGATGGTGGTCACCACAGACGTCGTCAGTATCAACAGTATGGACTGCGCTGCCGACAAACATCATCTTATTTATAGGAGTTATAATAACCATTGCATCCAGTTAAATCTCATAGTATGCTGGATAGTCGTAGTCGTAGTGGATAGTAGTAGTCGGCTGGATGTTAATCGATAATTTTCCAAGAAGTCAACCAATACCGACAACTGGCAGGTTATGCCACTTGTCGGTCCCGGCTATTGTCGTAAAACAAGTCAAATGTTTTGGGCGGCCTAAAAATTCTGACATCAGTAAAGTCCAAAAGCAAACCCATCGCTATTGAAATAGTTGTCAAAAGAATCCTGGTGCATACTAACCCACTCCCGCCTGCCCCACCACCCAGGACAGCCGAAGGAACAGCATCACCCCCCATATGTTGAGGAGGCATCGCATCAGCACGCCCTTGATCCATCCGAACTTCATGTTAGAAGAGGGTATCTGCTCTTCCACGTCTTTCTCCAGGGTCTGACCTGGCTGGAAGAAAATGGTTCTGTACATCAGCCTTTTGACTTCCAACAACAAAACCGGTCTTTTTACGACAGTCAGAGCTTATCGGACATCATTATTTATAGTCTAACCTTTGACTAGTTGAATAGTCTAAAAGTTTAGTAGGTATATATAGCCACGTATCACAAAAGCACAGTCATAAAATCGTAAATACTATGACAAAAAGCTAGCAGCTAGAAAACTAAAACGCCTATGGTCTCCGCTATTTACATGTATTTTAGAATTAAACATACCCTATCTATACGTGGGCCACTCAGAAAGTTTTGCGCAAATAATAAAAATGCTCTATGGGTAAATGTGTTTTTATTGAAGCTTTTCGAAGCACTCTCCACCAGCCTTTATAGAAAATGACACTACAATGCGCACGTATAATATCTATTTTATAGCTGCTATTATACCACTCATATAATATACCTACATATTATATAATATCGCATCATATTATATGACACCACGCCTACCGCCAGGTATGTATGGTATATGACCCGTTTGATTATTTAATCAAACGGGTCATAGTTCTCATTGACACCTCGCGGCCATTTATCTAATGCATCACTAGGTCTTGCAGGTCGGAGTTCAGTTTCCCTTGAACTTGGGTTAAGTTGTGAGAGCCAGGAGCACTTGAGACTGTTGTTTATTGAGAATAGGGAGAGCTTTCTGTAGTTTTCCAGGTATACTCGAGTTGTATGGTAGCACAGCTAGAGCTACTACACCTAAACAAGTTGATAGCTTCGGCACATCTCAAAAACATATTTTAAAAATATCAAATGGGCTTCCAAAATGTTTGAAATGCTTGGGAAATGTTTGAACACATTTCGCTTGGTGTGCAGTCAACAATGTACCTGCACGATCCTTTAGACATATTAATACATAGTACTAGGCTTAGAAGAAACCCATTCAGTCTCCTCTTAAAAACTTCCAGATAATATCTATTTGGAAACACAAACCAAGGACCCTCATCATGGATTTGAACAGTAAAACCGTTTTGCTAATTTAATAAAGTTAACAAATTTTTAAGCAGCGATTGCATCTATTAATTTCAGCAAGAACAACGCGACTTGTGTTGCTCACATGGCGACTTCACTTGGTACGAATATTTAAGTGCAGAAAATGGTTTAACCTCAAATGAGAACTTAATTAAGCTGAGATCATGCGTCTATTTCTAAATTCTGTGAAAACTGACATCCATCAACTTTTACCTGTATATTTCCACACCATTTATTATCTGCCCACTCCTTACGTCCATAACTCCATACTCTTATGAAACGTGACAGGGCAAGTGGGCCAATTAGTTAATGAGCGGGACAATTGCAGCAATTAGAGATTACCTGTGGGCCCTGCGACCCACATCAACATCAATAGGCTGGTAGCATCTCTATGACCGTTGTTATAGCTTTATGGAAGTTTTATGAACAGTGGGGTTTTCCCACAGATCCCATGGTATTTGCAAGTTTAAAGTTTCCGTGCTTCGGAGAACACGTTAAGCCTTGGAACCCGGTTGTTGTCGCAAGACAAGAGTCGCTAAAACAATATGAAGTGAGGGTAGGTAATTCAACCACTAGAATGCGCTAAAGGCTTCCTTTGAATCCCATAGATGTAAAATATGGATATGATATTTCAAATCACATTTATTTGTGACACACATCTTAATATTATAGATGTTACAAAACGCACATAGCATAAAACAAAGAATGGTAGAACAACGGGCGGCCTTCGCATGAAGCGATGTCAAGCTACAGGCTCATGCTAATAAATCGAGATCATGGTAATGCAAGTCTAGTGCCTTGTCCTTGCGGCGAAGGGGGTCAAATGAAACTGCCCATCAGCAAACATTGTGGTGCGACATGGAGTAATAAAGGTTTTCATAAGGTTTCCTACACGCGTATCGCTATCGAGGTGGGGCACAATCTATATCAATAAATATGGCTTTGTCCTTGGGTGACTGACTGATCGACTGTCAGACACGTTCAGCCCAAACCGCTTGACTCAGGGACTTGAAGTTTGGAGTGTCTTCCGTTTATGGCGTAGGGGTGTACCAAGAAAGTATTTTCTAAGAGGTCACAATCACAACAGCATTGTTTCGGGGATTACTTTAATGATAATTAATGCCCGTCCACTCAAACCTTATCCAGGATACAAAATCATGTGATAATTTTATCCGCCATTGTCAAAGAGGTTAATGTAAGTGTTTGGCGATTACAGACGCGGGAACTCCAATATCGTGGAAACCACGATACCGATACATTTATTGAAAATAAGGATAGGTACACTAGACACCTACCTCTATTTTTATATACCAAAAAAATATAACTGCGGTGGTTTTTACACTAAATATTTTTTACCTACGTAAAATGTAAATGAATATAATAAATTTTGCCTAACCTAAAAAATCACAAGGGGTAAATAAAGCCCTTTGCAATTTTTTTGAGATATCTATTACGTACTTTCTTTTTAGGCAAAGTTAAAGTCGTTTTAATGCATTTTTAGTTCAAACATACGATATTTCAATCGAAATTAATCCTTCTTCGGAAATAGTTATGCCTAAACCTACACTTTCTTGGCGGACAGAATAAATTTTAATGTTTTATTCTGTCCGCCAAGAAAGTGTAGGTTTAGGCATAACTATTTCCGAAGAAGGATTAATTTCGATTGAAATATCGTATGTTTGAACTAAAAATGCTTGGTCAAATGCTCTGCCTATAAAGAATTTAAAAAAAGTTACATTATAGCCTAACCCTTAGACTATAAAGTTATTAATTTTTAGTACAATAATAATTATTAACTCTAATGCCCGTCTGTACCTACCTACTAAAATTTGGCAACTCCTAAGTTAGCACTAATTCCTTTATGACATACCCAAATGCATTTTATTGCAGTAGGCATGTCATAATAATATCAATAAGATAGAGTAAGTGCGACAGACAGCCATAAGAGAGTAACGAAACCTGTGAACGGTGTCGGCGTATTTAAACAGCTGCATTACTATCAAGACATTCGACAGCTGCTCTGAAACGCCGTTCGCAATATGTGATAGGGCTCTTTATAAAGCCATGCTTTTTTTACAAAAATGCAGCTGCCAAGCCTTGTTTCTGATTACAACTTTTGAAGAATGCGACGTAAGAAACATTACTTGCAATCCGTTCAAACAAACCAGGTTTAGTAGACACTCACCTTCCTAGATAACGAAGCGTTGTGCAGCTCATCCAAAGTCGGTCGCGGTGCTGCGTGTAGCGACAATACATTCCTGTAGTTGTCCAGTCTTGGTAAAGCTTCTCTTGTGAAATGTCTGAAATATTCAAGGAAATTAATTTTCTGTTATTTATATACGTAATCAAGAATTTGTAATTTTTATTGTTTTAAATACACGTGTTTAAACAGTGGTTAAAATATTAAAGAACCATCGGAAATTATAAACTTAATCTGCACATAAACTTAGCGTTAATCATTTCAAAAAAAGTGTACGCAATTTCAATCCCCTTTCCTTAAGCCTTTAACATAGGCCAAACGCGTCTTTTTAACTAATCATACTGAAGAACCTATGAATTCTACAGACATGAAAAAAATATCACCAATAAGATCATTCTGCACCTGTACTTATCAATTGAACAAAATATTCGATTACTAGGTACATTATGAATAAAAAAAATACTTTTAGAACGTCTTTCCAGTCACACAGTGTACAATGCCGCGTAAAGGAAGATTGCGTCATTAAATATTTTTACACCCTCGGATAGGAAATTTAAAAATATACAAGCTCAATTGATCATTTTATTTTTAGAGCCAAAATTAAGTCTGTTTAGTAATATTTTGCGTTATTTTGCGGCGAGCCAAGGGCGAGGCCCTTGGCGGCGCGTGAGTTAGTCTGCCCCGGCATGTGCCAACGGGTGGACGCGCTGCTGTTTTATATAAAATATTTTAAATGTTTTTCTTATTTGTAAGAAAATTATCAATTAAACAGCCAATAAATAGGTATCGACTATACGAAAAAGTCAGTTTAAGAGCCATTTGATTAGTTCTTAGTGACTTTAATGTCAGTAAAAGTATTTGGAACAATAATAGATCGTATACACAGAAGGTCAGTATAGGTATTTTAAACTCTTTTGGCAGGGTAGGGTTCCAGTCGAACTAAATTAGCGTTAGGCCCCCCATACACGTTACATTTTATTGATCAATCTTTGGGATTGATCAATTTTATTGATCTTTTAGGGTTAGTATTGGTCAATGTTTTTCGGTTTACAGTATGGAGAAAACATTGACTTAAGTAGTCTCGTCAATTTTATTGATCAATAAAATTGAACCTGAATGGGGGGCCTTAAATTTTCGTTCACAAACGTCTCAAAATTTTTTCCACGTTCCAGCCTAAGTAAACATTAAAAACGCTACTGAATAAGGCTTTTTATTTAAAATAAACACTAGTTCCGCTTCTTTTCTAGATGGCGCTGTAAGTACATAGTTTAAACCTTTCAAACCACAGAGTAGTTTAAACATAAGAAAATGCTTAGACTACCTACAAAGAAATGTCAAATTCAGTTGAGTGGACCACGAGTACATTGTCTGTAGTATCTCCTAAGTAGTCTGTGGTGCATTATTCTTAAGTAAATTGAAGCACAGCAGAACTGCGAGACAGAATACAATACAACACGCAGCACAGAACAAACATCGATGTTCATCACACAAATGTTTGTCCCAGGTGGGAATTGAACCCACAACATATAGTTCAGAAGGCAGAGCTACTACCAACTGAGCTATCAGGGCAATCAAAATGGAGCCCACAAAAAAAAAACAATATATTATCTTCAGTGTACAGGTTTGGACCTGTTACAATTTTATTATAAGTAATATAGATGATATATTATATAAGTAATAAACCGGGCACCATAATATTATTATAATAGGTAGATATATTTTTCACGGAGTTTCATCTGAAATTGTTTTTATCTTTGACAAACTCTAGCTCATTGTCAAACCTGCGAGTGTGGCGCCCCAGGTGGCTCTTATTAATAACTTTGTGTCCAACGCTCAAGGTCATTGGCGTATGTTAAGCTCTTAAGGACAACTCCAACGGACTAACGAAGGGTATCTTCTACCAAAGCCATGGATTGACCAACTGACAATACAGCTATTGCATGTAATCCCCAGTCCCCAACACAACATCCCAGTTGTGATACATGAGCTGTATATTGTTGAAGAGCTCTGTAGAGTACAACATTGGTGGTTTGATGAACTGACTATTACAGAGCTAGCGCCTGTGAAGTGTAACCTCCACCACAATGCTGTAATTACTAACATAAGCTCTCTTTGTTTCAGCTAGTACCTGTGATCCCCAACAAAACACTCCAGTAGCGATACATGAGCTGTATATTGTTGAGGAGCTCTGTAAAGTTAGCCTACAACATCGGTGGTTTGATGACCTGACTATTACACAGCTAGCGCCTGTGAAATGTAATCTCCACCACAATGCTGTAATTACTAACATAAGGCCTCTTTGTTTCAGCTAGTGCCTGTGATCCCCAACAAAACACTACAGCAGCGATACATGAGCTGTATATTGTTGTGGAGCTCTGTAAAGTTAGCCTACAACATCGGTGGTTTGATGACCTATTACACAGCTAGCGCCTGTGAAATGTCATCTCCACCACAATGCTGTAATTACTAACATAAGCTCTCTTTGTTTCAGCTAGTGCCTGTGATCCCCAACAAAACACTACAGCAGCGATACATGAGCTGGATATTGTTGTGGAGCTCTGTAAAGTTAGCCTACAACATCGGTGGTTTGATGACCTATTACACAGCTAGCGCCTGTGAAATGTCATCTCCACCACAATGCTGTAATTACTAACATAAGGCCTCTTTGTTTCAGCTAGTGCCTGTGATCCCCAACAAAACACTACAGCTGCGATACATGAGCTGTTGAGGTGGAGCTGTTGTTGAAGATCTCTGTTGTGTATGTTATACTATACAAGATTTGATGCATTTGATGCATTTGATTTTGGATATAACACAGCTATATATAATATGTAGTGCCTGTAATCTCCAACACAATACTGTAATTACGATACATGAGCTGTTCGTTTATCGAGTTCTAAAGCATTATTTTCATACGTGGTACCTGAAACTCTTGCCATATTTTGTATCTGTGATTGTTGTGAGTGGGTCGTCACTGTCCATGCCTGAGTTGTCGGAGTCCTCCGTCGCCTCATCTTCGTGTTTGTGTTCTTCCATCTGCAAGTTAAAGAAGTCAACTACAGCCATTGGTATAATATATTTTTTCGACTCTAAAAATTTTACAAGATACAAGTCTTCCAAAGCTCATTATCAGATCCGTATAAGATGATCACAAATTGACCACAACGCAACAATTTGTGATGAATTCATGAGTAAAGTGTCTAGGTAGACCGACGATGTAGCCAATGGAAGCATGCTGGAGGCAAGCCGCCGCTCAAAGTGGCTCTGTGGGGGGTGGGCTATGTTCAGCAGTGGACGTCTTCATGCTGTTGATGATGATGATGATGATGATGATGATGATGATGATGATGATGACAAGTATGCACACATAGGCATTGAGTACCTATTTAATTATAGGATCTCGCGAAAATTTAATCCTATTACATTGTAGTAGGAATTAGGATAGTGACTGCGGTAGTGATGCTAAATTATACTTAATTAACAAATAGTTGTTATTGATGATCGGAAATATTGCATTTTTATGATTGATTGATCAAATAATAACCATTACTATAACAAACAGATTACGATGTGATTTACTTTATAGTCGGACGGATCTAATCGAGGTTTTCGAGTAACCATGGAAGCTCTTTCAAGGCGAATAGATAATCTTGATACTTGGCTAAGACTAGAGTACAATAATTAAAAAGCAACCAATATCAAACAAGTTTTTAGAACTCGTAATTCTAATAGATGTTCGAAAATAATTAACCTTGTTGTTTATAGAAAACGTTTGAAAATGAATGCATGAAATCAATCACCTAAACATCAGTAATTTTAAAATTCTTGTTCCTACGTAGCTTTTTCAAAAGTTTTGTCTCTTACAGACATGGCTGAGAAAGTAATGAACACCTCTTAGTGAAAAGTCTTCTCTAATAAATGAAATACGAACCAGTTTTTGGAGACGAGGTAAAGAACTGAATTTTTAGGATACTCCAAGCATATTGAATCAAGGATATAAATAATGCAAAATTGTGCAATAATAGAAGTAATTATTTATTACGTATGTTATGGTAGCATGGTTTATAGTTTTCCGCTTATGTTAATGTGTGGAAATCGTTTTCTGTGACGTAAGACAGGAACTTTGTCCTGAGTCGTGACAGACGTGTGGTAAACGAAAATTACTCTAAATTGAAAACCATCTTCATCATACTGAAAAGCCGAGCACAAAACAAAGAAATGATTTTGAAACCGGCGAATCTATTTCCATCAAAGAAGAAGAAGTCACATGACCAATATAACTCGTGAAACGACATAAAAATCGGACCACTCCGTGCAAGGATACGAAGTTTATTGCCTGGGGCAATTTTTCAAATATACATGTTTCACGTTATTTTGCCGAATCCTGTTAATTGGTCACGATCACGAGTATCAAAATTGGTTGAGCACTTTAACAAATACTTTGCATTGTGAATACGTACTGAACCTTGATGGACAAAAGTGTGCTGAGGAATTGAGATTCGACATTATATTTTTGGAAGTAGAACAATCGTCTTTTACCTTTTGGATGTTGTTCTGATAGGTAATGTTTTTACACTTTTTACCATGGGCAATGAGGCAATCGCATTTTAACGAATTAATTTATTTATTTTATTTAATAGTTTAGCACAAAGGTGTACATGGATGAACTTAATGCTAAATAGCATTATCTACTACCAGTCCTCCAGGTTGTATAAGATAAATGTGGGTGTGCGCGGTTATTGTTATATATATATATATATATATATATATATATATATATATATTATTATTAATGCTGCTTAGAAACTTTTAGACTGAAGTCTGAATGTTTGTTGCGTGTTCTGAAACAAATTCTAGAACATACAATGAAGAAATAGCACATTCTGTATGCGTAGAGAATCGTTAAGAACCGTTATCCATTGCTTCTAATTTATTTACAAGAGACATCGTAAAACATTTTAATGTAAGTATGCACTTGCTACATGCTTGCTACTAGCGGTCCAAGCATATGTTTTATGTATTTGAGGGAGTCTACTCTCTAGACGGCTTTGTTTAAAGTTGAAAATTACTGATCATATTATTTGATGTCAAAATGGGTCTGCACTTTTTGTTGATTTTGTGATCTGACTCCGCCTTAATAATGCTCAATATCAAACCCTGTTATTTAAGATATTTTTATACTCCTGCTGTCGAAAAGATACATAAATTAAATTGTGCATCTCACAAGATATCGGTATCGGAGGTTTATTGCATTCGGGTCCTTGCCAACCATCGAAATAGGCCGAAATAATATTTCTGTTGACACAGCAGAAACTAACTTTGCCATGGATGTAGGTAACTGTCCGGCTTTTGTAGAACAACTTGATCACGACGCTCACGACCATCCTAATATACATACCTAATACAAATGACACGCGTTTTACGTGACAAACACTTTTGGCAGGTTCCAAATTTTAACACAACGCTAACAAAAATCTTCAATGCCACATTCTATGGTATTACGTCTCAAAGAATCAGTCGTAGCTTTTGTCACATAGGCCGTTTGCCTCGTGAAACTGAAGCCTGGGACATAGGTCATCCCAAATACCTTGCATTAGTTAGATGGTCAGACAGCAAGGGACACATGAAAACAAAGAAGATTAGATGAAAGTAAATCGAACCATTCACTTAGAGGTCACTGCATTCACTGCTCGATTTGCTGTCTAAGAAGAGGACACCAAGCCTGCTTTTATTTATTCAGTACCACGACACATTACAATGATTCATTAATGCTAACTAACCCATTCAAATTGTCCGGGCCCTTGTAACGGTTCCGCTGGTGCTTTCACGCATTTAAAAACAATTGAAGCTTGTATCCGCCTCTTTCAATCCATTGTAGCATCTGTATCACAGTCAGGCCCCTATAGCATTACTGGCTCTTGCGATTAATCAATGAAACTACTACGTACAACGTAACAGCACAACGAATTTGTTTGTCAATGAAAATCTGTAAATAATTCAGGTATATCAACGTTACGTAACAGATGTTTTTGATGGCATCATGACAGGCGCGGATACAGAAATGTCTCAAAGGGGGGGGGGGGGGGGGGGGGCCGTAAATAAATATAGCTTTTTCTGCGGAGGGGGGGGGGTTTCATCTTGACTACTATTAATTATAATTATAATTTATAATTACAATTATGATTATAATCATAAGAATTAATTATTATAATTATAATTGCGCGAAAATTGTTATATTTGCCGAATTGTATTTCAAAAAACGCGTATATGGCGATTCAAACATAATTAAATGTCAGTCAGTACAAACGCGCTTACTAGGAAACAAAATATAGTGAAAACATTAAATTCGCTAGCGAAGCGAGCGCGAAATTTTTATATTTGCTGTATTGTGTTTCAGAAAACGCGTATAGCAATTCAAACATGAATTACATGTTAGTCAGTACAATGAGGACACGGCCTCATGCTTAGCCATTTTAAGCATTTTGACGTTGTATAGACTCTTAAGATTTCATTTTTGGGCCACTGCGGTCGGTAGGAGACTAAGCAGTAGCCGGGCGGCCGCTTGACTCCGATAAACACTAAACACAAATACGCTCTACGATGGCAAAAAAATGAGCGCGATGTTTTGTCTAATTTTTGATGATACTGGCATGTAGGTACGTATGTGTTGGAATCGAGCACTAGGGGCACAGCGGGAACTTATTAGGAGCAAACCGAAAAAATAATAGTCCTGCCTGGTCTGGCCATTCTTGCGCCCCCCAGAGTCTATGCCCTGTGCCTGGGCACCGAAGGCACCGCCCTATTTACGGCACTGGGAGCGCACAAATTATTATAGTACGGGAGTCCAAGAGAGGAATTTGGGGATGTGGTGGTGAAACACAATATAAGTATACGATACAAGACCAATTTCTGCTCTTTTCTTTAAATGATGAATTCCATGCACCTATATCTTCCTGGTAAATTTGATAATTACCGTGCTTGGTGCTGGGCTGCCTGCGCCATGGGGGGGGGGGCGCCCCCTGCGCCCCCCCGTATCCGCGCCTGCGTCATGACGTGTGCTCATTCGGCCCCAAGTCAAGGCGATATTTAAAACCAAAATTTATGAATTCTGTAGAAAAAAGAACTTGAAGGAGTCACATTTTACCAGATATCGTTGAAAATTATCGCGCAAGATTCACCACCGGTTAGTGTACTTCTCGATTCTCGCCCCCACAAAATCTACTGGCCTAAAATATCCTGTCTGCGGTAAACAGGATTCAAACAAAATAATGTAGAAGTACAAATTTTAAGCCCCGTAAACCAGCCGACGAGTCATTTTTAAAGTAACTGTCATCAGACCTAAGATGAGAGCATTAACAAGCCACACGTCAGACTCTCCATATTATACAACTCTAATTCTGTTCTATTATTAAACATTTATGGCATAAAATCCTCTGGACGAATTCCAGTCTAAAATTAGCCAATGCCTCCAACCTCAAGCAAAATTGAACCACTCAGGAGCTATTTTTACACTTGGTTCAAGAGGATGCGTCTCTTAAAATCTGAATCACTATGATGGACTTGGACTGGAAGATCAAATGTAAACATGTATAACTGTCAAAGATAGTAGGAACGATAAATGATTGAAGGAAATCTGGTAGTAGCTGGACTAGGCTAAATAAAAGCAGTCAAAGTCTTAGAATCAGGACTGTGCTTTAATGACCCGGCTATGTTTTGTCCACCCACCACCAGTATGGAGTAAGGACTTGAAACGATATGGATAGACCTCTCATACAAGTATACAATAGTCATCCTCTTCGAGAGAACAGATTCGACGTAATCCAAGATGTAAATCATTTAGTGATTCATTATTGGCTCGGTAGCGTACATGATTTAAATAAAGACTACTTCCCGGAAGTATCAGGGGGTCTAGCAAAGATCCCTTTCCATTAGCGTTAACGCCAAACGATAACTCAAAATGTATGGGAATGACATTAACTATGACATAATGACATTAGCTGCGCAAAAGTTTTCCGCAGGTAATACATTCCCGTTCGTTCCCATACATATTGAGTTATCGTTTGGCGTTAACGCTAAAGGAAAGGGATCGTTGCTAGAAGACCCCCAGGTACGCACTCCACCGATTACTCAGGCAATGCGGTCTGTGCTGAACCATTCAAATCAACTGAAGATTATGATAATTCACAAGCTTGTTGACTGAGAGATTGATGCGTGTTGGTGTTGGAATCGTAAAAGATTATTTTTATAAGGGTTCTTTTCTGACCGTCCTCTGGCATGGCAAACCTTTTCAACCAAAATTCTTGGTGCAAATCGTACTATATTATGTGAGAAGCTTTCGGAACAGACACTTTGTACGAGAAAAGGAGCGCATATTAAATTATTTTACAACATTCTAACCAAATCGTATCATATGTATAGAATCTATACATATATGATACGATAGTGGTAAAGGTAACATGATACTAATTCCTCTGATGTACTTTGCATGCAAGCTCTCGAAGCTGAGCACATAATGAAAGATAAATAAAACTGGCCGAACCTGCTACACAATAGTGTTTAACTTTGTATTAGATAACACGGAAAATACTACCCTACAAGAGTTTACAATAAAATTGCCGTATTCATACTAAAAGATAATCATCAATTCGTAAAAACGAGAATGAATAAAACTTCACCAGAATCGATTAGAAAAGCCTAAAACATGTGCGAATCCACTTAAGTCTGGATTATCGGATAGTAATGATCTGGCTAATGCTTTATAAAGATAAACCAATAAAGCGCTTAGTATTCTGTGCCAACAAGACCTGAAGAAACAATTTCGCTACTACTAAGATCACTCAATACCTAATTTTCAAAGGCGAGAACAGCAAGTAGCTCTACAGGGCCACATTCCGTAGGCATATTATAAGTTAGTTATTCGCACAATTCTTTGAACATCCTGTCACGCGAGATGAGAAGACACGCGCTGGCAATTCCCTCAACTCTCCCAATCAAGGCCTCCAGGTTTTCCTGGGTTATAATTCATTAATTCCAAGCCAAGGCACCCTAAGACGGCGGCGAGGTTATAGGAAGCTCACGGACGACCTGCACTTATCCAATTTGCTGCTATTATGATTTATTGGGTGCGGCCAAGTAGGCGCCTATAACCTTGACCGCAGGAGTTGTGCGTTCAAGCAAACGCACGCAGGTGTTCAGAATTTAGTCTTTATATTATTTTTGTTAAGAACTGTGAGATAATAAAACAATAGTAAAGTAAAATATTTTATTTGCAAGAATGTAGGTTTACAAAAGTATGGTGATCAGAGTATTAGGAGAGCCGTGTACATTCTACCATTACAAATGGTGTGCAATAAAATATAATATGAAACAGTATTTATTCAGAACATAACAAGAGAGCGGAGCCGGCAGATTGCATTCGTAACGAAAAAATTAATAGCTTTTGAAAGCATGGTTTGCGATCTCCAATCCTAAATTTTTTTTTAATTGTTGATAGGCAAACCATTTGACCACTGTCTCACCTGATGGAAAGTGATGACGCAGTCTACGATGGTGCATGCTTGCCTAGAAGATACCTGTTCACTCTAGACTTGAAGACGATAGACAATAACATCAAGACACCCTAAAGTTTTGGTATCGTTAGTTAGACCTTACATTTTCATAGCTGACTACTGGCAGTATAATACTTCGATTCGAGTAGAGTTCGTATCCGCTAACGCTCACTCCTTTGAATGTGACTATCCCTAAATCCCTACCAGCCAAAACTAGTTTTCGATCGATTTAATGTAGGTATACCACGCACCTGGTTCTCGGAAGACATTCTGATACATTCAAAATCCAACCTACTGACTTACTTTATCGAAATTAGGAGAGAAAATACAATACACGTATATTACGTAGTTACATACCAAGTTACTACTTTTGGAGATCGGATACGTCATTTCTACGAAGGTTTCGAGTATAATTCAACGTTTTTAGGGTTCCGTACCCAAAGGGTAAAACGGACCCTATTACTAAGGCTCCGCTGTCTGTCTGTCCGTCTGTCACCAGGCTGCCTGTATCTCATGAACCATGATAGTTAGACAAAATTTTCACAGATGGTATTTCCGTTGCCGCTATAACAACAAATACTAAAAAACAGAATAAAATATATATTTAAGGGGGGCTCCCATACAACAAACGTGATTTTTTTGCTCGTTTACCAGAAGAGTCATAGATGGCGCTGCTTTAAATAGTACTGCTACTCAACACTAGATGGCAGGGATAGATAATGTTACGGAACCCTTCATGCGTAGTCCGACTCGCACTTGGCCGGTTATTTTTAAGTATCTAGCTTCCTTGGTGTCAACCATTTACATGTTATGAACACAACATAAAAGTACTGGAATACATATTTATTTACTAACTCATGCCTACTCAAACAAAACTCAGACCTGCGAGAAGACGTGGTTGGTTTCTGGTTTCTCCATACCACAGAATAGATATGTAGTACAATCCATACTATAATGATAATGCCTTGTGGGGTGAAGTAACTTGATATCTTAGGCAACGACATCAGCCCACCACGTCCTCACTGCTGTGACACGGGCTTTCTCTAACATGGAGAGTGTAGCCCATAATCCACCACGCTCAGCAAGTGCGGGTGAGTGGATGACACATGATCACGAATTTTGTGATTCTTGAACATGCCGGTTTCCTCACGATCTTTCTAGTTAGTAGAGCGAGTGTAATACACATAACTTGAAAAGTCATTGGTACAATACAATATGTACAATTGGCCGAGCAGGATTTGAACGAGAGTGCGTCGGTTCGGAAGTCCCACTACAGCTGCGCAGCGTTTCGCGCCGACTTCACAGCCGTCGTTGAGATTGAATCGCACTCTACCTAAGTACCTACCCATAAACTATAACTTGACTATAAACTGCGGGATTCCTGATCAAGCGAAATAATCTATGCACCACAGCATCGCAGGTATCCTTCGTCATAATGTTATTCTTGATTAGCGGACCCGCCCCAGCTTTGCATTAGTTTGTTTTACGCCCTAACCCTGTCCAGAGGAAGACAGAAGGTAGAGAGAAAAATATAGAGGAAAAGAATGAATGGATGACGGTGACGAGATACGGCGCTAGCACCTACCTTCATCTCTACCATCTCTACCTTCTCTCTTTCCTAGGACGGGATAAGGGGTAGCTTCGTCTTTGTTGCCGACGATGTTTCCATCGTAGCGTATGGATCACGTCACGTAGGTAGCTATATTTACATAGGCTGCGTTCCTGTACCTTCCGGGTTTTAAGTGATTTGGACCTAATACTGAAGGTGGGATTACTATAATTTCTGAACAAGAAAACCGACGACCTTTCTAAAAAATAAATTTTAACCAGATCGTCAGTCCACCTAGTGGGGGGCCGGCCTATGTGGTCTTCGTGGTCGCCACTCGAGGAACTTTCTTCCCCATCGATTGTCAGTTCTACGAGGGATGTGACCTGTCCATTGGCGTTTGAACATGCCAATTCTCTAGAGTTTGAAAGTATAATATTAATTACGTTTTTATTTCTTTATTCTCTGAATGTTAAATTCTATATTTTTAGTGAATTATTAGGCCCAATTTTGAAGGCTTTAGTTGACAGTCCTTAATTTACTAAAATATATCCATCTCTTACATTGCCAACTATTTGATAAGAACAGCAACAGTTTTAGAAGTTTTGTTATTAAGAGTTTGTAATTTATTATTGTGTAACCAATGGGGCTGGCATGGCCATGTAGGTTGTAGGCTAAACATCCCTAAAAATTTCCGGAAAAAAAGGATCTGTCAACTGAAAAAAGTCTGCCTTTAAAGTTGGCCCCATTGTCTCCCATGAATTTTATTATTAATGTTAATTGCCGCAGAAGCCACTTACTAAGATTCAATTCAATTATTAATGTTAAGGGAAAATCCAAATGTAGAACACCCCAGACCCCACAATTGATTGCAATCACCCCCATGTACAATCTGAGATTTATTTATAGTTTAGGAAACACACAGTCAATGTCCAGCCAGCTTCTAGTTCAAGGCAAAATGGGAGACATCAACTAAAAATGTCCATAATGAACAGTAGTATTTACAAATACATTATTGTTATTATTTCCTTTATTCATTTAAATTCTCGGGTCTAGCCCGAACATTTGAGAGGCATTGGTGGGGCCTAAGCTAACACCAAGAGGCCCTTTTGAGTATAAAATTAACTACAACTATTACAAGGCATGGTATGGCATATTATAAACTATTTTGTATACAAAGGTTAATAATATTATTATTATTATTGCATTTTTATGTTTATTTTGTTATTTGCGCTACCAGCATTAACTGTTTATTTGTTAATTGCTTAATGAATAGGCACATATATAAAAAAACAGGCATTCAGTATCTGATTTTTAGATTTTATCCTTTACTTGTGCTAATATAACTTAATACTGTAGTGTAGATTAACAGCAACTACTACTTAAGTTTTGACTGTGGAGATGTAAAAAAATTGGTGCTAAAATTAAGAATTTTTGTCATATCTTTTTATTATGAGGCCTTGAACCTTACTCGATATAATTTCAGCTTAATACCTTTCAGCCGTATGTGAATGAGATACTATAACAGATAGACAGATGAATAACAAAATAAACAAGTTTTTCTAAAATGATTATGGTATACTTACACCAAAAAATTTTGAGCAGGTAAATTTCACTGTTACTGATACTTAGTAATATGATGCTCATTGGTATTTTGGTGCATTTCAATTTATTGCTGCTTATCATCTTGAAGTAACTTGATTGATACCTATCACCACTAATGTAAATTTGATGGATTAGGATGCAGTATGGTTGAAGCTACTGCATGTGGCTGGCCATCTACAATATTTTTCCATAGTATGCAAAGGAAAAATATTTGCCAATTTGCATCATTATCTAAGTTTTGCATAAAAAACTTGCAGAAGCCTCTGGAATTGAATTTATTTAAGTAATGGCAAGGAAAGAAAATTAGCTATGTAATACTTGTGGAGCCTAATTCTATTACAGATTTCTGTACTCTTTGAAATGGAGAACTTTAGATTTAGCTAGTTATAATGGTTGGTCAAAACGCTGACAGCTATCTCTTCCATGCAACCTTTGGATAGAGTATGAATTATAGTTATTTGTTTAATCTATATTACATGGGTTGCATAGCATAATTTCATGAAGGTTTTTTAAACATGAATAATAGATTCTGGAACCAATTACATTAACCCCTATACAAATACTTACCTTAAAACTCAAGTAAAAAAAGTAAAACTTAAGTCTTATTTGATAACATTATTTCAAATGAAAAATTCTACACCTGAAGAATGGATTATTATTACAAAACCTTACCTAAGCAATAGCTCTGGTCTGGTACTTAATGGAAACCAATAAATAAAACTTTATCAGTGTTGGCTCTATTGACTTAACTCACCTGGAACCTGGTAGCCGATGGTTGGTCCTTAAATCTGGATGGCTTTTCTATATCCCTGAAGCTGCTTTTAGTTACTGGTGATTTCGGCTGCACGATAGCTGCTCCATTCGTCACCAACTCTGACAGAAGAAGATCCCTTTCTCCCGGCTCTTTAGTCTTGAACTGAAGTCCTGACTCAGCGTCATCGCTCCTCACTGGCACATCACTGGGATACTGAATATTTCCATTTGTAGCTGCCATAGACTTCGCCGAGCTTATCTTCCGAAACCTTCCAATAATGACATCTTCTTCATCATTCACAGGAACAGACAACTTGTCAGGTGCAGTGCTTGTGTTAGCCAGCATCAGCGGCTTCACTGGACTCAACTCGATGTCTTTCTGAGGCGTACCCATTTTATTTTTATTTATAGTAATATATTTTTACCAGACCACGACCAATTTTGAAATCACCGTCTCAATCATGTTATTGTCACAATAAACTAATATTGTCTGAATTTAGACGATAATAAAAAGAATTTCAAGAGTTTAAGTTAAAATTATTAAGATTTACAATGATAACTTCATTATAAGTAAATAATAAGAAAACGCGAGCACTCAATACACTCTGAATTTGACAACTAAAATTGCATTCCGTTCCGTACGTCCGTAGTCCGTAGTATCCCGCCCGCCCGCAACTCAATACAAAATTCTTGAATGTATGAAACGGGTGCGAATTTGCGAAATGAAACTATTTTTTTTTATTTATTTTTTTCTTATATTTTGGCTCCACACATAGTGTATTTAGCCAGTGTCAAGTATTGTAGTTTTTCATCGCATTATGAAATATTTCATGAAAAGTCAAGTCTTAGTCACAGTCAGTCAGGGTAGTCATAGTCCAGTCTAAGTCAGGTAGTCATAATCCAGTCTAAGTCATGTCCTAGTAAAGTAGTGGCAACTTTACTAGAGGCTTCTGTGGAATTTTGGAAGCAACACGAAAAACCACGTTTCACTACATTATATCACTTGCCAACACTTATACTCGTAATTCAGCACTTAATGCGTAAAATGCCACTAATTTTAAACATTAACACTAGAAAAAGCATAAGTTTTGTGAAATAATACAATGCAACGACGTTAACTTTTTCACGTTCCCGCCAAAACTCCCCGAAATGAAACTTCTGCGTTTTCTAAACTACTATTGAAGCAAAGAGGTTTGGCTTTAGATAAATGATCTCATTGCATAATGATTGTATGTCAAGTAGGTTTGAATTTAAAAAGAAAGAACTGGTGACATGACAGTCGGTGTCGTACTGTTGAGCAAAGAAAAAATGTAGGAAAAAAATAATTTTTCTTTAGTTGTTTTGTGTTTTAAAGTTTATTGTTATTACTAGTTCCAGTATATTTTATAATGTTTTAGAAGAAAGCTCTTTGGTTATCAGTTTATTATTATATGTGTTTCCTCGCTAAATCTGCGTTTGATTATGGTACACTTTGCTACATAAATTAGTATACAAGCACACTAGAGAGTGCAGTGCATTGAGGGACCCAGAAGCAACAATAACTACTTTAAGGTGGAACGTTTGGGTTGGCTCTATAGCCGGATATCTATAGCCAATGGTTATAGATATCCGGCTATAGATATTATAAAATGCCGTCTTGCGTTGTGAAAAGTTGTTAGAATCATAGTGGTTTGACACATATTGCGTAAATCAAACGTCAAAGTTGTTAAATCACACAGAAATGTGAGAAACGAACCGTAATACCAGAAAAAATATGATTTACATTGTTTTATTATTAATTTCCATTATGAAAACCTCTTCTGCTCTAAAGGTAGGTAGCAAAGCGAAGTGGAGCTAAAAAGTCTGTTACACAGATCACTAAATGAGGTTAGTTTGACCCTGCGACAACACAACGTGCGAGCCGAGCGAGTAAGCGAGCGTGCCGCAGCAGCGGCCGGCGAAACGCTAGAAACTATGAAACGCAGATCACTAGGTTCACCAGCACCTCCCCTATACGATTCATCAGAGTAGTTCGTGACAGCAAAAGTGAGGTTAAACAGAATAAAAATTATAACTAAAAAACTACGTTTGCTGCAAAAAGGGGGGTGGGGAGAGGTTACCCCCTCCCCCCGCCCCTTCCCCCTCCCCCTTCCCCCCCCCCCCGCGAGTACCGAATATCTATAGTCTACCCAAACGTTTCACTAGCGCGGTAAATTTAAATTTTCTTGCGTTCTTTTGCCAATAATGGCTTAATTACTCAACGTGATTACATGAAAACTAGTTTTACGCAAATAAATAGAGGTAACAATAAATTACAATCAAAAGTATCACCTACATATCATTGGTTTAGCAACAAATGGCAATAGACTGAAAAACTAGTATGATATTTGTTTATTGCACATTTGTCGCTAAACCAATAATATCTAGGAGATACTTTTAATTGTAATTTGTTAATACATTCTATTTATTTACGTTAAATTAGTTTTAATGTAATTACGTTTAGAAATTAAGCTATTATTGGCAAAAGAACGCAAGAAAATTTGAATTTGCCGCGCTAGTGGAAGGTTCACCTTAATATATAAGCTTGTCTCTGTCTTTGTAGAACGTCAACGTCATTCGCCGTCACTTCGCCATATTTGTTTTTTTTTAATTAAGTTTTGTACTATCCACTTTGACGAAAACCATATCAGAAAACTGTATATTTATATTGTAAAATAAGGCAATAAAAGTAACTTAGTACTACTTTCATATTAAAGTTGAAAGTATATTTATTTGTTCACATCTGTAATGGGCGGCCGTGTCGCGTAACACCAGGCGAACGACTAGCTCGTCAAAAAAACACAGAAATTATACAACTAAGTTTATTATGTACGAAAGAAATTTTAATTAAGATAATACTGAACCCTAAATCCCGCTGCCACACTAGGACGAACGTAGTTTTCTTTTATGGTTTTCGTCAAAGTGGATAGTACAAACCTTAAAAAAAAATGTGGCTAAGTAATGGCGAATGAGGTTGACGTTCTACAAAGACAGAGACAAGCTTATATATTAAGGTGGAACGTTCCACTAGCGCCTGAATTCAAATTTTCTTGCGTTCTTTTGCCAATAATAGCTTAATCGTGCTCGCTTCGCTCGCTATTTTGATGTACGAAATTCACTTAGGTACTTAGATGTATGGAGAGCTGATAAAATTAGTAGGTATAAAATCTATCTTACCGCACAAGTGCTGCGAAAGATTTTATAAAGAGTATATAATTATGGTAATAAAGCTGAACCCCCCAAAGCGAATTCCTGGCTACAGCCCTGAGTGAATATGTACTATAAAAGTTGCGAAACATGTGGAGTGAAGTCGAGCCAAAATGAGAACTAGAAAACATATATTTTAGGAAAAAAATGTAGCCTTTATTCCGATAGAAAAGCTGCACATGCTCAGACACGTATGTGGCAATCATCTTGAAGCCAAAGATTATAAAAAAGCTGTTCCTTCTGAGCACTTACCATAAAAAAATATCAGATAGCATGAAACAAGCAGAGCAAAGTTTTCAAAATGTGTAATGTAATATGTAGCTTGTAAATAAATAACTACACAAATTTTGTATTTTTTTTCTTCTTAAATTATATTAGTTACGTACGTACTAAAACCTTCCCTATCCATAACTTGGATTGTACAGAAGTGCACTACACTATTTTTTAGTTGTGACGTTGGCAGCACTGAAAAATATGTCACTGAGATTCGCAGATGCTGGCATTGTAAGTTTCGCACCCGTTTCATACAATCTTTTTCTCTATGGGAGTCCCACCTCTCCAGCGTTAGCGGACTTATACTCTCTTTGGTCCGCCCTTCCTTTTCGTAACATAAAAAAGTACTCTGTGGTCCGCCCGGAAGGTAAACAAATAAATGTCAAATATGTCAGTGTCAAAGTGAAATTTCAGAGGTGCTGCACATTTTTTCACCCGAAATATTAACAAAAATTCAGTCTTCTACTTCTACTCGTCAGAATTTTTAGGCCGCCCAAAGGCTTCTGACTTGGCTTAACGAATAACGACTATTGTCTTACGACAGCAGCCGGGACCGACAGCTTAACGTGCCCTCCGAAGCACAGCTCAGACACGCTCAGTTGTAATTATACCCCTTTTTGCTGTAGCGGTCACCCATCAGAGTAGTGACCGCAGCGAACGTTGCTTAACTTTACCAATCGGTTAGAAACGGCTAGTCGTGCTTCGCTATGAGTGCTACAAAATTCAGTAATTCTTTATAAACATCTGGGTATACCTATTCCGTGTAGATAAGTCTGATGTAAAAAGAAACCCCTAATAAACTTTTTTGTAAGCAACACAAATAGAATAAAATTAAATCTTTGGTAATTTACAACAAATTTTATGGAAAACATCAAATATTATCAGATAAAAATACTGGTTTCAAGCTAAAAAAAAAAAAAGTACAAGTCAATTGCTTTCTAATTTCATGGGTTTTGTTAATAGTAGACTGAACGGAAAGATGCATGTTTTAATGGTCTTACCTTAAGGCACGACACACTGTTGCAAAAACTAGAGCTCAGTGGCGTCTGCGGACCATTGCTGGCGTGGTGTGCAGATTATCTAAGAAACCGTTTTTATCAGGTTAGGATAGAAGAAGAGATAAGCGAGCCAATAATGGTCAGAGAAGGAACAGCGCAAGGTTCAATTATAGGCCCGCTGCACTACTTGACGTATGTAAATGACGTAAATAAAATAATTACTAATTGTACTGTATACCAATACGCAGACGCAGAATCTAAATCGGCCGTCGCTGCGCTGGCGATCGCCCAGTGCAATGAGTAAACTGGTTATGTTGGCATAGGTAAATACGGGCTACCACTATGATGCACTGATAACGATGCGAATAAAATGTAAGGTAACTACTTGAACTTGTATTTGTAGCCTATTGTATAATAGAGAAATAAAACACTGAATTCAAACCTAATTTGGTTTAATCGGTGTTCTTAAACATGTTTCAATATTGTAAAGATTTAAATAAATTAAAAAAAAACTAATACGATATAAATAATGTTCTTTAGGGTTCCTTTTAGGGTAAAATGGACCCTAGTACTAAGGCTCCGCTGTGCGTCCGTTTGTCTGTCTGTCTGTCTGTCTGTCCGTCTGTCACCAGGCTGTATCTCATGAACCGTGATAGTTAGACAGGTTAAATTTTCACAGATGATCTATTTCTGTTACCGCTATAATAACAAATACTAAAAATCAAAATAAAATAAATATTTAAGGGGGCTCCCATACGACAAACGCGATTGTTTTTGCTCGTTTTCATAGATAATGGTACGGAACCCTTTGAGCGCGAGTCCAACTCGCACTTGGCCGGTTATTTTTATTATATATTATGCTATGGAACTCTTCGTGCGCACTTGGTTGGTTTTTATAGTGTATCACTATCATTGTAAATTGAAATTATAAGGTAAGGTACCTTTAGCAGGGTGGAATCTACAAACATGCACACATTGACAGTTGACAAATAATACGTACCAGTCTCACGCACACAGTGCGCGTGTTTTGAGCCATTTATGGGTATTTCCTTTTGACATTTCTCCATCCAGACAGGTACATAATTAAAGCGGGGAGCTTGAGGATTCCTTTTATCTAAGGTACACACCACACCATGCTCTCACAACAAGGTTTTGTACAAAATATTATAAAAAATACGAATAGTAACAAAAACTTCAAAAACAATGAGTGCACAGCACGAAACACATCGAGTTCAAAGAGTGAAGTGAAGCACGAATAATAAAACTGCATGAAATTGCACGAAATGTTTTGAACCTCTGCAGTGTTCCCAGTCTAAGAAAAATAACTGCACATAAGTAACTTTCATTTTGTTTGTTTGAGTTCGTTTAAATTAACAACCATGAGAAACTAAAAGCTGTAAAGTAATTTATTATATTCTTTAAAAATAGGTAAAACTAATATTAGCGTGCATCGTGCAAGTAGCTTGCTAACTAAAATGCTTAAGTAAATTATATACTCTTTGCTTATTTAGTTATTTTCACAGACTACTAATGGTTATTTTAATTTTATAATTTTTCGTTGATTGCCACGGGTATGACAGCTTAGTTCCAAATGTACCGTTTCAGTGCTGCAATCGCTGACCTGTTAAAGGAGGTAGCATACATCAATATTAACAGTCTTTATGTTATCTATGCTCGTTGCCATGCTACCGAGTTGTTTATACTTCGACAGTTGTTCCAAGAAAAAAATATCTGTGAGAAAAGACGTGTTGTGTTCTTTTATAATCTTTATTATTGTGATATTGTGACTGCTTTTAGTGAATGTATTTTTGATAGACTATTCAATATAAATTCATAGTGTTGATATCTCCTTCTTATTTCCACTGCATATATTACGATCCAGACCTACCACTAATATGTCAGAGGACACATTAAAGAAAATCATGAGATTTGAGACAGCGTATGAAGTCTGGCAGGAGTTACACAGATTGTTTGATGGGCAAACAGAATTTGTGCATGGAGTTCTTCAGTTTCAAACATAACAAGGAGGATGATATATCCACCCATATGGCATTTTTTAGATGCTGTCGCAGAGCCCTCATGCCCTCTTACAAAAGTGACTGAACCCATAGTCGGAAGACCACTTATTCCGAAGTGCCTTACTCAGAAACGAAGTGGTATGTTAATTTATTTTTATATTAAAGAGTGATGTGAGGAGCTAGTCGTTCACCTGATGTTAAGCGATATGGCCACCCATGACAGTTGTAAAAGATAGGTGAAAAGGATGAATGGATGGGATAGCAATGGCAGCTAGGTACCGCCACATGCCTCCCTTCATTCCCATACATCTCTCCCATCCTTCTAGCTTCTCTCTTCTCTTGAACAGGGTTAGGGCGTAAAACTCTGAACCCGTACACAGCCGGGGCGAGTCAGCTAGTACACTATACTTAAAACATTTTAATTCTTTTTCCATTTAACGGTTTTTTTCAGATTCTAAAAGGGTATGATAGAAAAAGTATGTGTCTAAAATGGAGGGACCACAAAAAATGGCGTATAAGAAGTTTAAAGCCTTAAAAATTGAGAAATAAGTATTAAATAAATGAAACTAAATCTAAAATAATCGTTTTATTTCATTAATTATATGTAAATAATAAGAACAAAAACCTATATAATATTTATTTATTTCAAAATATCGATATCATTACTACATCACTAAAGTATCGATATTATTTTTATCGACTACAGTAGTCACTATGCACTGCTTAGATCTGACAGTCTAAATTACAGAGTACAAATATCTAAAATGTCGCTACGGCGGCGCCAGAACGGTACAGTTGGAAACAAAGCTTAAAAGTCACTGTCGTTTCTGTAGCTAGCTACATAATACTGATCTGTGGTTGATTGCTGACCGTGTGACAGTGTGATCGTGCCGGAAAATAAGAATTTATAATATGGGGTTTGACGAGGGTCAAATCGTGCTGAACAGTGATAATGGGACATATTATCCCGGTCAA
This sequence comes from Ennomos quercinarius, assembly GCA_910589525.2. Classification (NCBI taxonomy): domain Eukaryota; kingdom Metazoa; phylum Arthropoda; class Insecta; order Lepidoptera; family Geometridae; genus Ennomos; species Ennomos quercinarius. The sequence goes on along the minus strand of OU342504.1, from coordinate 14,512,949 downwards.
ATGCTGTACGGGAGGTTGGAATTTACCCAGGACAAGGATAAAAAGTTTCGCGGTATGTTGTTTTATGCGTAAAGGTTTACAATAAGTACCTACTAAATAAAACTACAGCAGCAGTGGACGACGTCTTCAGGCTGTTGATGATGTGAACCGAACCTTTTTGATAGCCCGCGCCGTGAATGCGATGTTTCGTAGCACATAATATAAGATGACCTTGAATCACCGCCCGCCGGTTCTTTCCCGCCGGTTTTGCATTTTGTACGTACTGTGTTTTCAAAACTATACCTACATTTCTAAGTACTCTGTGCGGCTTAATTTTATAGGCAGCAGCTGGTATTGTACTGTGACTTCTTAGCGCGATTCAAATGACGACCTAAACTGTACCGCTACAGTGACCTCTTAGCGCGATTCAAATGATGACCTAAACTGAACCGCTACAGTGACCTCTTAGCGCGATTCAAATGATGACCTAAACTGAACCGCTACAGTGACCTCTTAGCGCGATTCAAATGACGACCTAAACTGAACCGCTATGGTGACCTCTTAGCGCGGTTCAAATGATGACCTGAACTGAATCACTACAGTGACCTCTTAGCGCGATTCAAATGATGACCTAAACTGAACCGCTACAGTGACCTCTTAGAGCGATTCAAATGACGACCTAAACTGAACCGCTACAGTGACCTCTTAGCGCGATTCAAATGACAACCTGACCTGAACCGCTACAATACAATTTGTATTGCAGGGGTTCAGTTTAGGTCATCATTTGAATCACACTGAGGTCTTTTGAGTAGTGATACCTTTTTAAAACATAATCATGCTACAGTAATACTTTTTGCCAGGGTTGATTTGAAGGGGTAAATAGGGAAGGAAGTTTTGTTTCTTCATTTTCGAAGTCACATTCATAATACCGGTTAATATTAGGTAGATAGGTTGAAAAGGAACCAAAATGGGTGGTGCTTTATCTTTTTTTCGATATAGTGTCAATCTATACCTACGTAAAATATTGATGTCAATTACTACCAGATATCTCAAAAATTACATATTTCATCCCTGACTCTCATAATGCCACCATGAAAAAATCACTGCATGAGGCCACTTAAGATTAAAAGGATTTAAAAGTAACCTTTTTAGCTAGGTATCTATAGGACTTTTTAAACACCTCCTAAAAAAGGTTAGTTAAGGTAATTTTATTCCGGAAATATAAACGGTTCCTGAGGGATAGCCCACGCGGGCGAAGCCGCGGGGTAGAAGCTAGTAAGGGATAAATAAAGAAGTTTTTGAAAACATTTTAAATCTTCGGTTGCAATTAGTTTTTTTTTAATTGAGCGGAAAGTTGCCTACTACATTTTTAGTTTTAATGTTTATAACTTTAAGAGCTTAGAACTTATTATTTTGGTATTGTAGGGATCTAAAAGTGCCTTGAGTAGACCAAAAATACATTTGAGATTATAAATTATAAAAAAGCGTCCAGAATAATGTACAAAAAAAAATTGTGGAGTTTAAGCTCAAAATTTCGGAAAATTCTAAATTATTTTTTATATAGCGATTTAAAAAAATTCAACACCTAGCGGCTTTTACGCGAACTTGTATTTTCCAAGTAGATCCACCTACACGCCCACCACGTTTGGATAACTCTCTATGAAACACCCTGTATAGTATACAATTGTAAAGGTGGCCCAGGCTCCGTACATTTCTGGAATGTCTCTTTTCTTTTTATCCCTGTCTAGTTTGTTCAAGATGAAAAGAGTTTAAAGAAGTTTTACCCAAATATTTCACGCCTCGTTTAAGCTGACAATTTATTTAATTTCATATTTCCAGGCATTTACGCAGAGATCAAGGGCAGATGCAAGGTTCACTGGGAGACGCATCATAGCCGCAGGGTCAATGACCGGACAGAACACTACACAGTGGCACATGACTCCTACGAGGAGTACATGAACCTAACCATCTACCTCATCGGGAGCAAGTCTGGTGAGCATTTATTGATATTTATTTATTTTATGAATGAAGAAGTAATTAATGTATTTAATAAACAAAAACATGAAATCGCTTACAAATGAAACCATTTAAATAATTGCTTTTAACTGCTTTCTTCTAATGGTATCCAAACCAGTCAGGTACACACATCACAACCAAGGAAATTCTATTTCACATTCATATTTTACGAAAAACCTTTACAGCCAACCTATTATGTACGGACATTGTTCACAAGTCATCCCATTTCTATAATATCGATGACACACCTTGCATTATTTCTTTCTTGGTTTGTAATATATACGCGGCCGCGCCGGTGTCGTAAAAGCCGGTTAAAGGAATATCCAGGGCAACAGCATTCTCCTCGGTACATTAAAATCTTAAAAACACCGAGACGCCAGCCAAGCCTGGTCATTATGGAAAACCCATACCCCTATGATGAACGTAAATTGGCGGAACATTTTCCGTATATGACGATACGATGTGAGGATAAATAGTTTCTATTCTTGATCACGATAGTATACGCAAGCTTATGTGCTCTATGAAAAATTGTATCCAAATCGGAAAATGGCACTGCATCTATAATGCTTAACTTAACATGAGACGAACGACCAGTTCGCCACGCTATTCATTTTCATTATAAAACATATACTCTTTGTATAAAACCTGTTAGACAGGGTTTTTTTAATTCACCGTAAACCCTTTAGCTCGTGATTCGTATTAATGAACGAACAACTTCTGTTCTACAACTTTCAAAAATTTCTGATGTTTCCATTTTTTTTTTCCATTTTGTCAATAGTAAAAGAGGAAATTGTAGTTTTTAAAGCAAAGTTTTGACCATTGGGGATAATATGAAGATTATAAAACAAAATTTAAAACATAAGTTGTTTGTTTAGGCTCGATTTCACCAAACTAGAATAAATTTTATTCCAGGTATAACTTTCCGAGAACAACCACCAATTTTGTGAAGGAATAAGACTTATTTCTTGGATACAATCAAAATGGCGTCTTTTTTGTGTAATTTCATTTGTCAACTAGCTGTATGCAAGAGTAAAGAATAGCCGTATACTTGGAATAAACGTTGGTGAAATCGGGCCTTAATGATATTGTGAGCTATGACCTAAAAGGTTTTAAAAATAACCCTGTATAAGCTAAAATATTGTTTAATAACGGAATATTTACTATCTAATGTATTTGTTTTGAGTTGCCGATATTATATAAGCGCCGAAATGTTTCCGCTCCAAGCTCAAAGTAATACTGTGAGTGTTGTGTGTCGAGATAGAGTGTATATACTTATAGTGAGAGTAAGGACACTGGTCACGAAGTAACATATTCAGTAATATGTGACACTGGTGCGACGCGTAGTAAACGAGTACGAAGGAGTGTAGACCGCTAAGTTTGCCCATAACTTAATATCATCTATCCGCAAGTTCGTCCGTGATCATGGTGCTTGCAAGTACCGAAATATCGGCAACTAGAAACAAATAAATTAAATGGTAAATATCCCGATATTATAGTAATGTTAGTTAGTGACCATGTCAGTCTAAAATCTTATACCCTGTATATGGTCGAAGAAAAAAACACTTAAGTCACAGACATAAAATCTAGGCTTCCACTTGCCAGCACTAACTAGTGGGTCCCTTTCAAATGTATTCATGCTGAATAAACATTATAAAAACTTCTCCAAAGATACATAATACCATTATGTAAACATAAAGAAATCAAGACCATAGCAACATAAATAAACCTCAAAACAGTAAAGAAATTAAATATTTATTACACTAATCGAGTAATCGCCCAGCCAGTTACGGTTCTAATAGCCAACACAATATATGCTCAAAAACATCATATCGGCTGCCGCAAGATAACAATAGATTCAAGGTCTTTTAAGTGCGTCTAGACGCACGGGATTCGACCTGTCTAGATTACATATAGTTATATTGTACGAACATAAACCAATTTAAAAAAAATGGGATTGGTTGCTTTGATAGACACTATTACTCACGGTATAGAGTTAGAGATCGTAACAATGCCATACATTCATTGATAGCAAAATGTATTTGCTGTTACCTATATAAATTTATATTAGTGTCATGGGTAACTTTTGTTATTTAGTACCAATCTGTGTAAAAGTAGAATTAGTACAAATGAATAGTACTACTAATACACATGTCAAATTACTGAAAAGAGAAGAAGAAAAATCTGCTGCTTCTTACTAACTCTTTCGACATGATAGTGGAAGAGGAAAAGAAAATAATATTATCTAGCTTTCGTCAAATCGCTTTGCCAACGTCGGCGTCGCGAGTAATATGTGGTAGTATACTATTCTGTTTTAATACCATTAAAGATTTAAATCTATACTTATAATAAAACTGTAACAAGTCCAATTCTGTACATTGAAGATATTATGTCATTATTTTGGAGAGATCCCTATTATCGATGCTGAAGTCAAAATTATATTTTCTTATTGTTTTTTTTTTGTCTTTCTGTCTGTTGTCTGTCTGTATCTTGGCTGAGCATCACGTCGAAACTACTGAATGGATTTAAATGAAACTTGGCATGATTTGGCAATTAATTAGTTCATAATGGCTTTAGGAAACTTTTGATCCCGAAATTCAGCACGGTTGCCTCAGGAGAGGGAATAAAAGTAAAAATATGTACTTAGTTGTAACTCATTAACACGTGGTCCGATTTCATTCATTCTTTTTTTGTTAGAAAGGGTGTACTTTAACTATTGTCCCGTAAATATTTCAAGCTCGTCGGTTTTGTGGTTCAGAAATAAAAGACATTCAACTTTCAGTATTAAGTCCAAAGCCACTCCTATCCTGTACAATGGGGGAGAGAGAAGAGAGAGGGGCAAAGATAAGGGAAAAAGATGAATGGATGAAACGGCGAATGGAGGCAGGTGCACCAGCACCTGCCTCCTTTCACCTTCATCCTTTCCCCTTATCATTTTCCGTCTTCCTACTCGCTTCCAGCCTCTGTGGTGTGGTGGTTGAGCAGGTCGGCTCATAACGTGGAGGCTGCGGGTTCGATTCCCGCGACAGGACAAGTATTTGTGCACATGAAAAAAAGCACAAATACTTGTACTGTGTCTGGGTGTTGTGGGACCATGGTCCTCATAGTTCATGGGTCCCTAGATACAGGGAATCCTAGTTAGGGTCCGGGACCTATGTATGTGATCGTTGGGCGTTATTTATTTATTATTTATTCCTTTAAACTGAGATAAGGTGTAAAACTAATTAACCCGTGCGAAGCCGGGGCGGGTCAGCTAGTATTCAGTATATCACATAGACATATCGAAAGCTCTAAAACTATAAGTAGGCACTTTTATCAATGTTTCAATTAATTACGTTAGGTAAACAAACACTACTGATGTCAGTACCACGTACCTAATCGGAATAGTTTCGACTGTTTTGACGTGATTTTCGATGATGATTACCAAAATGATCGAGCAGCTAACCCCAAAATGAATCATACTTACAATAGCTTTCAAATTAAACAAAATTTTTACGTATTTAATTAAACAAGGCATAAAGACGTACATATGCAAACCTATCCAGTATTATAAGATTTTAAACTGTCATGGTCACTAACACTACTACAATATTGTTTATTAACGGGATATTTACCATGTATATTAATATACATGGTAAATATCCCGTTAATAAACAATATTGTAGTACTATCCAGTATTCTCAACACTTTCATCACGGTGAGCAAACCCTCCACCCAGGCAAGCACGTGTTCCCGTTCCAATGCACGATCCCCCCACACTGCCCCTCTTAGTTAGTACCTAAACAACCCTATCCAGTATTCTCCACCCTTCATCACCAGCCTGCCTAGTACAGGCGGTAGAGAAAATTGTCTTATGTCACTTTCTTCATACTTACTTACTTGTCAAGTGGAGTAAAACAGGGTAAAGACAATTTTGTGTACCGTCCGTTCCGTGCTAGGGCAGCTGGTGAGCAAACCCTCCACCCAGGCAAGCACGTGTTCCTCTTTGAATGCCAGATCCCCCACACTGTCCCTGTTAGATACTAATTTTATTAAACAACGCAATACGTAGTAAGTACTTAAACAAACCTATCCAGTATTCTCCACCCTTTATCACCAGGTGAGCAAACCCTCCACCCAGGCAAGCACGTCTTCCCCTTCGAATGCCAGATTCCCCCGCACTGCCCCTCTTCTTTCGAGGGTAGCGAGGGGAATATCCGCTACACAGTCAAGGTGACCGTGGACAGGGCTTTCAAGATGGACCAGACTAAGCTCGCGGTCTTCAGGGTTGACTCACCTGTGGATTTGAATACCATCCCTCAGAGTAAGGTGAGTCATGAAAATGCTCATTTTTGATGTGATTGATTAGCTTGGCCGTGTGGTACCGGTTTGAGAATAGGACCACCCTATTTCTTCCCGCTGGTGCCGTAAGAACCGTCTAAGGGAATGCCCAGGGAATGGGTAGCAGCATTTTTTCTGACATTAAAATCTTTGCGAGTGTGTTGTGACTTATGGCCTATTCAGTAGTCTGTGGCCTACACTCTCTCACTGTGAGAGATGGCGAGACGGCCGGTGTACTAGCAGTGGCAACGTTTTGGGCTAAGGACGCACTGTCATGCCTGGGCCATAATTCTGTATGAAAACACAGATTCCACACGATACAGAAACCACGTCGTTATCGTGTCTTGTTCAAATCGTGTCACAGCAAGGAATCGTCAATTTTTGTATTCTGTATAATCTAAGACAAATTATTTATGACAGGTTTTTATCCCTCGAGTGCGTTCCGAATTAGAACTAAAGGATTTCTCTTTTTAAATAAATATGTATCCGACTGTTACTCACGAATAGTGTGTCAATTTCTCGACCAGGTTTCGAGCATATCCGATGCTCTTCCTCAGGATGAGTTCACGCAGCAAGATATTTATTTAAAATGAATCACACTCATGAGAATTTTAATACTAAAAAAGGATTTCTCATCCCAAAACCAGTAAAAACTTAAAATAAAGTAATGGCTTATATTTATGTTGTGATATAACAAAGCCATGGGTAATTATTAAAAATTGTCAGAAAACCTTTAGCTATAAAAAAATATTTTTATTTTGAATAATTAATATTGACATAAGTGTTTGTAACTTTGGTCGGTTTGATGTTTCGAAACGCGCCTCAGTGGAACATATGATTTTTGACAGTTCAAATCGCGCCAATCTCAGTTAATTCCACATTCATTTCGCGCGGTTTCGCTCTCATTTCATAGAGAATAGATTTTTGCAGATTTCTTATCTAAGACGAGGAATTCGCGTGGTTTCGAAGCACGGAATCGTAAAGTGGTCATACAGAATTAGGTTCCTGGTGCACTCCGCGCTTTAGACACATACCTACAAGTACATAGGACCGGCCCGTCGGTTCGTTACGCGTAACGCATCGGAAAAGCAGTGCTATAGCGATAGAAAGAGAGGCAACTGTAAACAGTTTTTTTAATGGTAAAATGGACCCATGCCCATTTTACCATTTAAAAAAATTAGTGATTTCGCTGGTGAATCTCCTGTACCTGTACTATTAGTATAGTATTTTGTATTAGTATTCTGTGGTACCCGATAGATCAGATGTTTTTTTTTCTACCTAGGGTACGGGGATTCCTTTTGCATCTCGCTGGGCACGGGCCCCAAGAGTATGTCCGACTCCGCCACCTCCGCCATGGCGACCTACGGACTAAACCCCCCCCCCCCCCCCCCCCCTCCCTTTTCTACTAATACTCCCCCGATGTTGTTCGGGGACTGAAAGGAATAAATGAGTTTATAGATAGATCAGATTGTTATCTGTTGATCAGGAGCCGATAGCTATGTCGTTCGAGCAGACGTTCTGCTGCTGGTGCATGAGCTCTGGGCTCGCGGAGACGTTGGTGAAGCTGCCGGCCGCCGGCTGGTGTCCCAAGCAGGTCATCCCCATAGAGATCGCGTGCAACAACAAGAGCAACGTCGAGATCGATACCATCAAGTTCACTTTGAGGAAGGTACGATTATTTCATCTTGTCAAAAGTAATGTGTAGACAATCAGACATACACACAGTGCCAAGGCGAAGAAAGGTTCTCGAGTGGCGACCACGAACCGGAAGACGCAGCTTAACACATCAAATACTGTACACTCATTGGTTGAAGACAGCCAACCACTCAACAGGCAACCAATGAGCGTTCAGTATTTTAGTGTGTTAAGTTGATACGAGTTTGACAAATGTACGAGAAACCGGGGTGAGTAAGCTATACCTATAGCTTCTAAAACACTGTAACAATTCGAAAACACGCACAACATTCTGCCCAAGAAATCTCGAATGCCTCATCATCATCACTCCAACACCCAACATCAGTGCCACTGGAGCAGCTGTGCCAGCAACCTAGAGCCTCACTCCGCTATTTTCTGGATACTCAGCTGGGATGGATCAGGTAGATGCTCCAGACACCCCAAGAGGCACGTCAGTGCAGGACTTATCACCCCCATAAAAAAATTAGAATTAGAAAGTTAAAATGCTCCACAGATAACAAACTTCGAGGCGGAACAAGAGCCGGACTCGCGCAGCAACGAAGAAACGGTAGCTGTGTTGAAAAAAGGCCCGATCCCTGGCAACACCACTCGTAACTGGACCATGGAGATGGAAATACCCGATATGGAGGTTCCAAACCTTACAACGTGCCGGTTTATTGACATCAGGTATAGATTTAAGGTAAGAACTCTGAAAATAATGAATTATTTCCTTCCATTTTGTTCTTGTTAAACTACCCTCGGCCGTGTAGTCCCAGTTTGTCAAAAGGACCACCCCATCTCTTCACGTGGGAGCCGTAAGAGCCGGCTAAGAGAATATGCAGGGAATGAGCAGCAGCATTTCCCTCGGTACATTACACCAAGCCGCTTGCCAAGCGTGGTGATTATGGCCACAAAGCGTCTAGTGGCGGTTTACTCGTTTTACTCGTTCAGCAGTGGACGTGTTCCGGCTGATATAGAACCTACCCTCAGTTCCCACAAGTCATTACGATTTTTTTTTATGATCTGCACATTTAAAATGTATGGAACGATTTTCCCGTAGCATATAGGTACCTTCAAGAACAGTGAGATCTCTGGCCAAGCGGATCCCATCCTTGGCTTCGGCGGAAAGCTACCCATCTAATAAAAAATATTATAAGACAGAAAAAGTAATTGATAATTTCTGAAAATAATAGAAAATTCCGCCAGTCGCCAACTACTTATTTCTAAAAAGCATCCTTTTACTTATACTCCTCTTTCGTTGTTCTGCCAATAGCAACCCAGGAATTCGAATGTGACATTTGCTACTCCCTATTTGTCTGATCACAGCAGTGCTCCGACCAATCAGAGGAGCAATATCCAATTTTTTTGTACTACAATGCATTTTAACAGGCTACCATTGGTTACTTACTTCAGGAATGCATGCTTCTTCCTAATTTTTGTATTTTTTCACTCTTAGGTAGAAGTAGCAACGTCAGGCTGTCACGTGGACGAAGACGATGAACATCCCATATATATCGGCACCATCCCTCTCGGCGCCCTCCAATATCCACCCAATAGCAACTTTGAAAACGCACAAAACACTCAGGGCGTGACTAATTACCCTGCCCCTCCTATCATGAACCAACCTGCCTCTAACTACCGTAACGGAGCGCCTTACCCTGCCGTTAATGCTTACCCCGGAAACAACCCAAACATTGGCTTTACAGCCGAAAATCCCTATCCCACCGTTACCCCATATCCCGCTCCATCACCTTACCCGGTAACCTCTAACTTCCAAAACCCACCTTACCCCGCTGGTAATACGGGCGCGAATCCTCCGTTCGTCACAGCACAGCATGTAAATTCCGCGCCGTACCCAGCGTCTAATACGGGACCTTCTCCGTATCCCGCCGCTAATGCTTTCCCAGGCGATGTAGGACAGCAACCTTTCCCGAACCCGAATAGTTCGCCATATTCACCGTCACCAAATGTTGGTGCCAATCCGCCTTACCCGATATCACCGAAAGTTAGCGCCAACCCTCCTTATCCAACATCGCCAAACGTTGGCACCACTCCTTACCCGCCTGCCAACCAAACTGCTGGCAACAATGCCGTAACTGGCATCACCGGTTTGAAGACTGGCAACCTTGGATTCACTGGGTCGAATGGATCGCGCGAAACTATGCCTTTGTTACCGCCCGGCGCAATGCCACGGGTAAGTTTCCAATCTGACAAACTGAACGCAAAACTGATACACTGGGCCGTACATAATATGAATGTTAGTTAAATTTAATCAATGCTTTGTGCCCGTGTGGTCCCGATTTGCAATTTGGACCACCCCATTTTTCCCGTGGGTGCCGTAACGGCTGGATAAGGGAATATCCAGGGAATAGGCAACATCATCTCCTTGGTACATTAAAATCTTCTTCGATCACCAAGGCCGCCTGCCAAGCGTGGTGATTATGGCCACTGCCCTCTATGATGATCCTCCAAAGTGACGTTTTATGATGGAGGCATATGTTTCCAGCAGTAGATGTCTTCTGGCTGATGATGATGAAAAAGAAAATCGGGGATGGATCGTGATGTTCTACTTACTTCTTGTACTTAACATCAGGGTGGATAGGGTACGCCAAAATTGAGTGTTTTTATATTTTGTCATAGGCTTACATTTGACCACGGTCACACCTGATGGTGAGTGACGACGCGCTCGACGATGGAGCATGCTTGCCCAAAAGATAGCCATATTCATACTTCCTTTGTATTCCCTCAGCCATCAAGCCCATTTGCATCTGCGAGCGCACCCCCACCTTCAACACCAGATGACGAGAACAGTAAGTAACGCACTCTAAACCATAGATCTAATTTGACAGGGTTGTTGCCGTCACTTTCATATTGGATCGAAATAACAAGGACCGTGATGGCTCTAGAACTGTCAGATTCGAGTTTAGTTCCGGATTCTGTGCAATAGAATCAACCCGATTTACAATCTTTTGGAACGGGTTTGTATAGGGTTGACCCTCATTTCTGTCAGCACGGAATCGTATTCTTTCGTGCTCTATCCTTTTCTATCGCTCGGAATCGCCATTTCCTGGAGCGAGAAAGATAGCGGGAGTGTTATCGCTTGCGGCAGTGATGCGATAGCGTCAGTGATGCGATAGCAGTCACGCTTTCTTTTTCGCTCTGGGAAGTGGCGATCCTGAGCGATAGAAAAAGATAGAGCGTGTGGAAATGCGGTTCCGTGCTGACAGATATGGCTCAACCCTAAATCTACACCATCTGTCTTTATCATCCTGAATCTAGATGAGGGAGACAGTGTTAATTTCGAATAGAAACCTTTCCGAGCTGTTTTTCTAAGTCATTGGTGGTGTGTAATGAAATCATTTGGGAAACTTGTGAAATGTAGAAGTTATAGTCTTTCAAAGAAATGACGCTTCGTTACAGAAAAACTCTGAGAGAAAATCCCGCCGTACCCGCTATAGAAGTAAGACTACGCAAACTGATCTGGAAGACGATACGTAATCGGATCGGAAATTGTAATCGATCATTACTCGATATGAATACGACACTATCAAGACGCCGCCTATAATGTGCATGAAATAAAAAAATTGGGCGTCCATTTTTTTCTAGTTGAATGCTACTATACTTGGACGGTTTTCCGATTGGGCGTTTTTATATTTGGACATTATTAAGCTGTTGGCCATTTATCTTTTTTTAACATAAGTCGTGCGAATCGAATTATTCTGCGTTTTAATTGATGACTTATTTAGTAATAATTATGCGAGATAATAGATGCTATTTTAATATGCATGAGATGTAATTAATATAAAAATAATAATACAATTATTTGTACGACTCAAAGGTTGAATATAGAGAAACGCAAAAGCGTGTACGACCAACCAAATGTTACATATTGGATCAAATAACGAAACATTCATTCATTCAATAGTCTTGAGCGGACAGCTAAACGTACCGTGTAATGGACGCCTTAATAAGAGGATTACACTCGAGTTACGTTTCTAAGACCCTATTTCACCAAACTAGAATAAATTTTATTCCAGGTATAACTTTCCGAGAACAACTGAGTTACGCGAATATAGCCCTTATACCACCAATTTTGTGAAGGAATAAGACTTATTCCTTGGATACAATCAAAACGTCGTCTTTTTTGTGTAATTTCATTTGTCAACTAGCTGTATGCAAGAGTAAAGAATAGCCGCATACTTGGAATAAACTTTGGTGAAATCGGGCCTAAAAAAGTTACGTTCCTCCTGCTGTTTAATTGTTAAGTGAAAATGTATAGCTCCAGCGATATGTGTTAGAAAAAGACAAGCATACACAAAACGCCTATGTGTGAATGAAACAGGTTTATACTATTGAATGCTTATCGTATCTTTAACCCTGGTTGATGCACCCTCGGTCACAGAATAATAGTAATAATAATAATTTATTTAGCAAACGCCAGGATCCACTGTTAGAAGCTATCAAACTGAATATTGTTGTAGTATTCATGAGTAAGTAGTCAGTCCGCCCTTATTTAATCTGGTGCTGCTGAAATGTAGCTGTAATGTAACTGCTATTAGTGCCTAATACATTATTAAAATATTTTATACATTATTTACCTAACAAACTATTTACAATATAAAGGAAACGTTATTTACAAATTTTTTAACCTGCAGTTTTGATAGGGATGCTCGATCTGAATCGATCTTCCAGTGGGATTCATGGTGATATGATCTACCTATTTTTGAAACGATTCGACAGACTGCTTTGCCCAAATCGAATTGGTGTGCCTTTACGAAGATATTGCGTTGGAATTTAAAATTGCGATACGATCTTCCGAAATCGAAACTGATCGATTCAATGCAAAAAATCGGGCATTCCTAATTTTTAATGTTATACGGTACACTAGTTCTTATACATGATATCGAATTTTATGTAATAATTACAATATTATAATGTCTATTTCTATATTGCTTAATGATCTTCTTATAATGATTTTATTGCTTAGCACCTATAAATGACTATTATAACAAAGTGTAGGTATGGTTAAAACTTTCACAAATATATTGTCAATTTTACGTGTACATAATTTTTTTAATGCTATTGGTAGCAAACAAGCATACGGCCCTCCTGGGATGGGAAGAGATCTATTATTAAAGAAATCGCGTCAACTCAGCTAAACCTTTGTTGGTCTACTTTTAAATCAATATTCATATTTTATTTTATACAATCTCTCTTGGTTATTTCGTATGCTTTATTCAGATAGGTAGGTATAATATATAACCATAAGTCTAATCTAAAATATTTAATGTGACTCGTTATTAACTTTTATTATACAGGGTGAATTTTTCAAGTAGTGTATAGATGGCCAAAGAAACTATGAGAAATAGCGAGCAGTACTCAAAGGAGTCTCGGGCCCGATTTGGCTGAAAAGTTAAACTGCATCATAGGATTCTTGAAATATCAATATTCCTAGCCTAAATAGAACCCGTTGATTTAAAAAAAATACAGTATTATTACATCATTCGATAGTGTCGCTGATAAGGATCGAATTCTGTAGGGTTAGCACGGCCAGTAGACAAAACTGTCTTTCCCCTGTTTTACTCCAAGTAAGTATGAAGAAAGTGACGTAAAACGGGGAAAGACAATTTTGTCTACCGTCCTTGCTAACCCAGCTGGGATGTAATGATACACCGGGCCCGAGACTCATTGGAGTACTAGCTGTTTCTCATAGTTTCTGATTTAGCCATCCACGCCCACTTGAAAAATTCAACCTATATATCTCATTCTGTGTCATCGTCATCATTCATTATCGTTTAGTCTGTTATCACATCTGTTTCTTTTATTTTAGTTATATAAAAGTTAAGTTAGTAGATGACATAATTTTTACGAATATACTTTTAAGATCACTCATTATTTTGTTTATGTCTACAATACAGTTTATAATTGTATTGTAGACATATAACAATCTATATGAAGGAAATAAATCAAATCAAATCAAAACGTTTATTCGCTAAAATACATGTATAGTAGATGTTACAGCAAGTTTTGTTCATGTATTTAGTCTGCAAGCAGACGTGCAAATGTTATTTAATAACTAATTACAATTTTATTATTTATAATTTATAAGTAAACATTGGTACAAAATTCATTATAATCCTTAACACTATAAAAACAGTTGCATTGAAGCCAGTCAGTCAAACATTTCTTAAACTTGTTACCCTCTAATATCTTTATGTCATTTGGAATATTATTGTAAAAAATAAAAACACATAAGTATATTATTACTCATTACTAGTGTGATACATAATTTGAAGTACCTATATAATATTATATCTGCATTTTATCATTTTTCAATTATTATTCTGATATAATCACGTCTTTTTATTAATGGTACCTATACTTATTATTGTACTTCACATTATTACTAACTTTTGTTTTATCATGTCGAGGTCGTTAACATCACAATTACTGTTATTTAATATACAACGCCAAATTGCTTAAAACGGCTTAGCTTGAAGCAGTATCCTGTCAACAATATTGCAACAATGACTTTGAAATTAATATATGGTAAAGTTCAGGACTAATGCTACTGCAAATATATAGTGAAAACACGAATTAATAAACTTTTCTCGATAGAAAAAAATTACAAAGTTACCTCCAAACCGTACAAATAAACAGCGATTATTCAATGAATACTTTAAATAAGATCATGAAACTTTGTGTAGTAGTTGAACCAAACATAATGGAGGGCTTATGTATAGCGGATTTTTAAAATACCCTTTATATTCAGTGTAATAATAAATTACCTAAACTATTGCGCGTTGGAACCAGTTTAACTTAGACCGCCCCTGCCGCTCGGCCCCTGGCTCATCCCCGCTTTGGCCTAGTACTACTTTGACTTGAATTCGCGTTGGCCTTGCACAAGCCCTTAAAAGCGTTGAGTGTTTAATCCATATTTTAGGTGCTACGTACTTTTATTACTTTTTTTCAGTCGTTCGATATCACAAACTTTAAATCTTAAATTACACGTGTCAAGAGTTCATCGCCCATTGTCTGATAAGCCACAGAATACATAACAGTACTACGTATTGTAGTTTAGCCAAAATAATGGTGACGTCATTGTGCCGTTTCCATCGCTACACGTTTCGAGCATTGTGTCTGAATTTTAATGCTTCGAGTTGAGGCGATGCGTTCTGTATTGTGATTTGTAATGTAAGTATTGGCGAGAGGGATTACCACATGTCTATTGTAAAAATGAGTACATTAATAATGCTGTCTAGCGAAAATTCTAAGGAGAATATTTCGTATATTTGTCTTTGATTTATTGTATTTATCCTAGTCAGAAATTTAAAAACATAAATAAAATATTTTGATAGTAATGCTATGTGCCGCCTTCTCTAAACTACTAAAGCGAAAGATATTATTTGTATGTTATGTTAAAGCTAGTCGTTCACCTAAGGTTAAGCGTCACGGCCGCCCATAACAGTATAGCGGTACTCTTCTTAAAAAAGGGAAATGAAAGAGACGGAGATATTTTAATTTCCTTTAGTTTTAGAGAACGTGATACAGTATTTATGATTTTCATAGCAGTATCGCCTGCTTAGCGTAATCTACAGATTAATTTGTAAAGGAAATTCTTTTTTCCCAGTTCGTGAATGTGGTACAGAATCGATACCAGTGTCAATGTTACAATAAAGGTGTCTAATTTTGAGAAATGAAAAACAAAATTACAGGATTTTAATACTGTTAAGGCCCGTATTAATAGGGAAGTCGTCAATCTCAGGTCAATCGACTTGAGCACTGATTCATGACTGCATGGCCATAGCTTAAGAATAAAGGCCATACAATCCTAAATGTTTATATACAGGTTGTTTGAAGATGAAAGAGGCAGAATGTCTCTTACTTTGACTAAATATTTCTATTACTTATATAATGATGTTACTTATACAAATGCATTTTGCTGAATAGAGACTACGTCCAATTTTTTATATATTATACTAACGAAAACTCCTAACTTAATAACTATGAATATTATATACAAGAAAACTATTGTATAATTATAGACAGGTATAAATACTCAGTAAATTGTTAGCTTAATTATGTTTTGTATGGATTGTGGACAGGGTTATTCCTTTTCTCCGTCGGCTTTCACCCACCAGTGGGTAGGATGGGGAAAAAATGACCATATTCAGTCTCCCACGGATAAAATTTATTGGCGGCGCGAGGACAAAGTGAATAATTGAAAACATAGATTAGATGATATTAATTTTTTAGAGATTACAAAAAACTTCACTTTATATTGATATAGAATCTCTTTTTAGACCGCGTACACATTGGGGACCATCGATCTGGTGAAAGCCGCGGGGAGCAGATGGATGCAGGAGGCGAGCAGCCGCTCAAAGTGGCGCTCTTTAGGGGAGGCCTATGTTCAGCAGTGGACGTTTTCAGGCTGTTTATGATGATGATGATGACACAAGGAATTAGGAATGTTGTAAGCACCTGTTAAGGGTATATGTATCAATAATTAGATTAAGATATATTATATTCACTACCGATAATGTTAAATATATGTACTGTTGGTGTTTCTATATAAATAAATAAATAGAGCGTCAGCAGCGCGACAGTCGCGCGGCAGAAGCAGAGACCTTCACATTATATGAACAGCCGCGCGACTACAGCGCGACAGCGTCCTAACTACGCTCGGTCGTAAAGTGCTAAAGTCTAGATTTCATTCAAAAATTATTTCATTTTATAATGAAATCTTGGACAGCACCGATAAGAATAATAATTATTGTTAAGCACAAAACAGTCTTCCATATCTAACTTCAACGCAATGTTATAATGATTTGTTTGTACATTTTTATGTTTTTAAGCTATATCTAATGTTAGTTTTTTTGTAGTTGGACGAAATGGCAACTGAGCCGTAGTATGTGCTAATAGTGTTGTAAACATTGAAATTTTTGATACTGCCTTTTACCCCTAATGTATATTTTTTATTGTTTGCATAACGTATATGAATATTGTAATAAACAAAATTGAAAACAAATTTTATGCTGGTTTTATTTATGTGCTATTATTTAATAAACACAGGAAGGAAAATTAATAAATACCTAATAAGTCAGATGACGTCTCAATTTTGCTTATGGGTAATTTTGCAATTTACTCTAAGTATGACTATTGTAGATGGTTACAAGCTGCTATGTACCTACTCATCAATTATTACAGTTCAGCTTACTGACGCACGGGACAGAGTTTAAATTCAATGAAACGAATCATAAATTGCATAATTATATTTGCAAGAAATATAAATCTAATATAACAAAGTAAACGGATAAAAATGTATAATAATAACAATGAGTGGCTTAGCATATTACTTATGTGATATATATACGTGCTTACAAACTTAGACATAACAATA
This sequence comes from Ennomos quercinarius, assembly GCA_910589525.2. Taxonomy (NCBI): domain Eukaryota; kingdom Metazoa; phylum Arthropoda; class Insecta; order Lepidoptera; family Geometridae; genus Ennomos; species Ennomos quercinarius. Next base: position 14,495,563 of record OU342504.1, on the reverse strand, counting down.
AAAATAAAGTAATTATTACATTCTTTTCATTATTTATTTTACATTCAATTAATGTTGTTTTAAAATATTATGGAACTACAAAATCAGACCCCTATAACAGTAACTTGCACTTAATTCCAAGTCATTAGTAACAAATAATACTCACTTCAAACATAAAAAGAAAAATGAAAGAGCTTGGATATATTAGGCACAAATCTTTTTTATCGACAGAAAATATAAAGTGCCATCACGGCATTTAGAAATGATATAATAAATGTATACATAGGCATATTTACTTACCTAATATAAAATTAAGTTAAGTTGGCCGAAATAAGTTTCATATTATTCTTTATTATCAGTATATCAAGTACGTGTAAAAAGAATTACAAAATAGTAAATTTTATTATTGCAATTTGCAAATATATTGAAGCAATTAAGTTTATATTACAGCAGTAGGCGATAAAATAATACACTTGCAATGGCATCTACATAATGACCAGTAGGTATGCAATGTGCTTTTACCGGCATAATTGATTTCCCATTCGTTCTATTGACTGACAAAACCAGTTCCCACTAGTTTTGTCTAAGAGTAAGTAGTCTGGGACCAACGAGAATACAACTGATATAAATTTATCAAATTCGCCTTTCCCGCAATTGAAAGGTGGGGGACGAAACCACATGCACCATTCTATAGTAAATTGTAACTTACAGATACCTATACATTCTATGCATATATAAAGTACAAGGGTTATTTACAATTCACCTAAAACAGGGTCTTTGCCTCTGCTATAACCTTATAAGGCATCACTATTTAAAAGAACAACTTTTGTTCTACAGTTTTTTTTTCAATCTTAATATTTTCGCCAATGTAATAAAGGGGTAAAAACTTCGAATAAAAAGCAGTAATTTCCTGTTATTGCGTGGTAGGCAATAATACAGGCTACAGGGGCTTATTATTCTGTTCCATTGAGTATTGATCCGACCCGTATTGTGATTAACTTTTTGGTAAGTATGTATTAAGATTACAATCAAAAAAATAATTTTTGAAAGTTGTAGAACAAAAGTTTTGCTTCAATGATGTGAGTTATGACCTAAAAGGTTTTAGATCTTTGGATGAATTAAAAATAAACCTGTATATACAAAAACAGTCACTATCCTACATCAGTCATCAACTTGGCGTCAAAATACGTGGCGCTAGAACAACGTGGTGGAGCTCACCCGCAAATAAACAGCGTTTAAAAGTCTCTAATCAAAAAAACAAGAGAACTTATTTGTGATGTTTCTTATCACTAAAGCTGGACCTTGACATTTAGCAGACTTTATTTACAACAAAGACGCTAACTGCTCAGTCAATAATGCACCAAAAATCACTCTTTGATCCCTTATATCAGTTAATAATATCTGAATATTTAAGTTATACTTAGTATATATCGACAAAAATTATATAATACCTTTATAAATGCCTTAAAACTAACGCTTTTAGCTACCTTATTGTTAAACATAAAGTTTAGGTCTTATAAAAGTTAGTTTTTAATCAATTATTAAAATGCCGTCTAGTTTCGCGCGTGAAACTACACTAGAGCTACAGCCACACGTCACCGGCGGCGCGGCCGGCGTCTAGTGGCCGTCAAGTCAATGAACTATCAAAGTCAGCCATACGGCACCCATCGCTGCCCGTGTTGGTAGACGGCCGCGCCGCGATTCTTGCGGGCAGCCAATGGGTACCGAATATTTCCGCGTCGCTCACGCTGCCGATTCGCAGACGCGGTGAGGCCGATGCTTAGTTTTTTTTATTACGCACTTCGCACATACTAAACAGCCGATACTACTAATCAAATCAAATCTTTGGCTATTTTAAGAATAGATTAAAAACTAACATTTACGACCGTTTATATTAAAAAAAAACAGATCCAAAAATCCTAATTAATTGGAGGCGACTCTGGCGGAGCTGAAGGAATGTTAACATTTATTTTCATCATCGGCATATGTACATTCATACCCGACATCATAGAGTCAAAACTCTGCTGGAATTTATTAAAATCTTGGGGAGAAGTCGTGGTGAACCCTATGTTATAGTTCTGGGAGGGATCCGTTGAAGAATACGATTGCTGGTGGACTTTCAATACGAAAGAACTTTGAACGTTTTCGTCGCTTGAAAATGGTGGTGAGTTCGGATACCCAGGCGTGGCGTTTTGGGCGTTTGGATACGCGGACTGCTGAGCATTGAACTGCTTGTCCTCTAAGTTAGGTTCAGGTATGTCAGGTATGGGTCCTATGGGCAGGCTGTGTGACAGGGGGTGGACATACTCCCCGTTTAATGTCTCTTTTAGGGGAACCAACCCGAGGCAGATTTCAGCTTCGTCTTCCAAGTCGTCGTTGCAACCTGTCAGTTTAACCTTTACCTGAAAATAGTTTTAAATTTAGCCACGTTCATAGAATTTTAAATCGTCGTCATAGGTAATGGCTTAGCTCTGCACTTAGCTCTATCTGATCCAACTGAAAAATAGGAATGTATTTTTAAAGTCAAATAATGAATGTTGCGAATTGAATTCGTCAATCGTTTGCAAGTATCTTTAACATAATAATACTAATTGAGTCATCCGTATTCGACCAAGTATATATATATGTATGTATACTACAAGCCTCGCTAACCTATAGGTAAGAACTTATAGCTGTTAGTATGAAAAGTGAAGTGAAAGTTTCTAGGCAAGCATGTACCATCGTAGACCGCGTCGTCACTTCCCATCAGGCGAGACTGCGGTCAAATGCAGGCCCAGGCCTATTTAGTTATAAAAAAGAACCTAAGAATAGCATGAATAGGTAGGATCCGGACGTGATAGGGTCATGCACTCTAGTTCTGAGCTTTGTTTTTTTTTATGCGGTTGAATGACGTGACGAGCTAGTCGTTCGCTAGATGTTAAGCGACACGGCCGCCCATAACAGTGCAGTGTCACTCGGAACTTTAAAACAAGAAAGTTTCTCGTGACACTGCACTGCGCACGTCATCCTGAGACATCACACAGTCAAGTAATCAGATTACTAGACTGAGTGATCAGATCATAAAGTCTCATTTGCCCAGTATTTTCACTTTGATATTACGTATGAGTGTCATACGTAATATCATAGCTCAAAACTAGAGGTCAAAGCTTTTATATCGAAAAGATTTCAACCCCCCGAGAAAGCTATGTTACGCATAGCCGAATTATTCCCATATTTTTTTCTAACTAGAGGTTTTACTAGGTGGTAGGACTTTTCTGCAAAGTTCGTCTAGGCAGGTACCACCGCTTTGTCAGTTATTCTGCCGCCAACCAGTAGTGTGAAACCACAACTGTGTTCCGGTTTGAAGGGCATTGTAAAATTACGGGGCAAATGAGAGTTTATGATCTGATCACACAGTCTAGTAATAAGATTAGTAGACTGTGCAGTCTCAGGCAGGATGACTGACGTGCGCAGTGCAGTGTCCCGCAAAACTATATTAATTTAGAGTTCCGAATGATACTACAATCTTAACATCAGGCGAACGACTAGCTCGTCACCTCATCCATTTACATTTAAAAAATCTTTGGAATCCATCCGATTTCAAATCTACACACACTGCCTCTAGGACTCCCTGCGGGTAATTACGTAAAATTTGCAACAGCAATGCGACAGCAGTAGCAATGCGACAGCAGTAGCGAAGCATACATTCTCGACACCACTAATGATGTATGACAGCAATCACCGCGAGATTTACGCCTGTCGCAAACCTGTTGCGAGTTAGGTAATTAGGGGGCCTGTGTCCCTGTATCTATATATACCCAAGAACTGTGAAGGCTATGAACCCACAACACCCAAACTCAGAACTAATATTCTCGCTTTTTTCTCTGTGCACAAAGACTTGTCCTGCCGCGGAATCGAACCCTCAGCTTGCGGATTATGAACCGACCAGCTCAACTACCAAACTACAGAGGCTGTCTAACAAAGAGTATCGAACCTTTCTGATTAGATTTGGAATAAGGCAACTTTACCGACCCAATTCACCCATTTTTAAAATACTTTTTCTCAACTCACCCGGAAGAAATACCCAACGTCAATAATCCCGCAGTTCTCGAGGTTAGGGGCGATAATTTCCGGCACCGCTACCTCAACCGTAAAGTTCCGCCTGCTCCCACTCATGATGGAGCCTCGCTTCTCCGTCGTCAGCACCTTTGCCGGAGGGATGTATTCGGAGACTGGACGCTGAGAGTGGTACTTCACACGCTGTTGAAAAAAATATTTTATTTTTTTCAACAGCGTTACCATTTATTTTTTGCTATGCTATATATCTCTTAGTATTTCCGATATAGCTCTTAGAATTAGCAAGTTGAAGTGGCAATGGGCAGGCCACATCGCTCGTAGAACTGACAACCGATGGGGAAGAAAGGTTCTCGAGTGGCGACCACGAACCGGAAGACGCAGCGTACGGAAGGATTCCGTACCATTATCTATAAAAAAACGAACAAAAAAATCACGTTTGTTGTATGAGAGCCCCCTTAAATATTTAGTATATTCTGTTGTTATAGCGCCGACATAAATACATCATCTGTGAAAATTTCAACTGTCTGACTATCACGGTTCAAGAGATACAGCCTGGTGACAGACGGACAGACAGACAGACGGACAGCGGAGCCTTAGTAATTGGGTCCATTTTATCCTTTGGGTACGGAACCCCCAGGCAGGCTAACAATCTAAAAACCAAAAATATTTCTTCAGTGATACGACATAAAATTACGTCGCTCCACTCGATCCCAGAATATCTAATATTAATAGGTTTTAAAGTTTGAGTTAGTTTCATCTTATCTGTGGTTTTGTAAATGCTATTATTGTCATTATGTAGTCACAAAAGTTTTGCCAACTCCCATTTTGATTCCCATTGAAGCTGCAATACTTATTCCAAACAGAATGGTAATAACTAATAACGTATTCAATGCACGATTGCACAAACGTACATCACACGTATACCAAATTTCTTTCAGCACTTTTAATACCTTGTAATAAAGTTCATAATCATTATGAAAACAAAATTTGAAGTCGTTAATTGAACCAGCACCTATTTTGGCAAAACCCGATACCCAATGTTGGCATTCCGTATCGGGAATCGCGAAAATAGAAATACTGGTTCATACCCGTATGCACCAGTATTTCATCATAATGTCATAAGTACTCACCCCAGGCGCGAATACGGGGATGCCCCCCCCCCCCCTTGGCGCAGGCAGTCCAGCACCCAGCGCGGTAATTAGCCAATTACCCCCCTTAAGAAATTTCTGTATCCATGCCTGACTCACCCTCAGTATCTCGAATTCCAAATTACTAATTTCCACGCTGCTCTGGTTTACGACCTGGACGGCGACCGGAATGACCTGCCCCGGACAATACCCGGACACAGGCAACCGGATCCGGATCGTGACCGGATCGGAACTGCAGAAGCATCCGCAGTTGTACACCTCTTCGAATTCCAGGTCGGTCGGCTCCTGTCATAGATAAGACGTTTTATTTAAAAAGCGGCTTCGCTTATACCACTATAAAAACTACCACGATAAAAATTTCACAGAATAACTAGCCTACCTACCCCAGTCCCCCCACCCCCTGGGTTCAATTCAAACTATGTATCTTCATACTGCTTTGCCAGTTATTCTGCCACCAAGTGTGGAAGTCCCACTGTGTGCCGGTTTGAAGGTCATTGTAGCTATTGAAATGATTGGGCAAATAAGACTGTAGACTGAGTGATGTCTCTGGATGACGTGCGCAGTGCAGTGTCACGCGAAACTTTAATTTAGAGTTCCGATTTCCGAGTGACACTGCAGTATTATGGGCGGCCGTGACGTTTAACACCAGGCAAACAACTAGCTCGTCAGGCCTTTGACTGAGCCGGTATCTTCTAGACAAGCATGCTCCATCGTCGAACACGTCGTCAGTTATCATCAGGTGAGACTAGTCAAATGCTAGCGTAATATAAAAAAAACGTTCCTATATGTCTAAAAATATTCCAAATGAAGCCAATGTTCGCAGCCCCAGGATTAAACAGACAAATATTTGGCGTACACCACATTACAGGACGGCCTTGCTAGCGCCCGCTCATGACGTAATCGGCGCCGGTTTAACGAGTGCTGAATTTAGCCATGCATTGTATGGTTGCTGATATAATGAATTACACCACTTGTCATTAACCAACCGCAGCAAAAGCAGACTGTTATCGTGTGGTGAATACTTCACGTTCGTACTGGCGTAGCGGTCATAGCAAATATGTCGACTATACTCAGATATGTATGTACTGGGGCCGCTACAAAGTCAAAGTATAAAACACGAAGATCGCTTTCCCACTACTGGTGCAAGCCATACGGCACAACATAGAAAAGAAAACTCCGATTCGGTGCTTTGATTACAACTGTACCTAAAGAAGAAGCAACAAAAAGTTGTATCTATTTACAACCGAGTGCTACCAACTACTACCGTGTTGCGATGGCCATCGCTCCCGAGTCCCGATTGTTGTCATAAAGACATAACAGTCAGTCACGCCTGCAAGTGGCCTATGAATAAGCTGATCGGATATCGAAGTGCATGGAAAAACCATCAGAGATTCCATGATGCTATTCGAAGCAGAGTTTTATGAACATAGATTCTTCCCCTTCCTCCCCTCCGCCCATCAATGGGAAGTCGACTCCGAGACAAAAAATCTATACCCACAAAATTGTGCTTCGAATCGTACCTAAAGTTCTGTGCTCGTATTATGGCGAGGTTCAGAGATTCCGACTGTATTTTCTACATCTTGGTCTGGAATTCTGCAATCTATCATGTGCTTACATTTGATAAGATAATACATCTACACTAGGCAGTAAAACCAGTTTCACAAACAACTATAAAGTTACATAATAGACGCACTAATCACTAAACACAACATAAACCGGTACGTCAAATGACAAAAAAAACACGGTGAAAAAATGACAGTTTAAAATTATTAGCTACTTTGAAATATATAAGAAGTCGCTTTACTTTGAAAGCAATATACACTACAAACACCCACGACAAAAGGATTGCAAGATATCAAAATGTATGTTCTACAATCTACATGCAATTTATTCGGTGTTGATTTACCTCCCAAATCCAAGACGCGGCACACGCCGTCGTTCCATGCTGGATATCCCTGAATTCTTACGAAGTGGTTCGATTTACGTGTATAATACGAACTGCGAAGAAATGGAAAACCTGACAGAATTATTAGTCTATCTGGGGGTCTTCAAGACAAGTACTAGGCAAGCATAAAACATCGTCGCCCGTCGATTGTACGTAGCGTAGATAGATAAGCTAATTATATTCTCTGCCATCAGATGAAACTTTTTCCAATGCTGTGTTATCCCTATAACTAACTTCATGGAGTTGTGATAGATTCTTTAGGAATGAACAACAAAGTTTTATACTCGAAATTATCCGCTGTTATTCCTATATTTATCTCTATGCGTCAGCGGTATTTTGTAAGAGCATAGGACGATTATTATCATTTATCATTATATATGTTCCCGTTCGACGTCATTTACTCGAAGTACTCGAGCTTTGTGATTCTTGAATATTCTGCACATCAGCACAAAACAAAAGTATGACATAAGTTGGAATGTCATCGGTACAGGGCCCAGCGAGGTCCGACATGGCCTGAATAGGACTGAAACTTGTAGTTGTACCTATATGCTTGTGCTATCAGTAAGTCACAATTGCTCCCACAAAACAAAAAAACCTTGTTTATTACCTTCAACTGAGGAACTCCGTTGTTCAGATCAAATGGTGCAACAACTTCAAAATCCTTCACCAGCTCTTCCTTGAAGACCGCGTGTCCTCCAAACTCCATGTTAGCTTTCACACGGTATTTGACACCGCCTCGTTTCCCGGAGAACGATGAGGGTACACCGGGGGGGATCTGGTAGCTGAACTGGTAGGTATAGGTGCCGGGATTAAGGTTGAGCGGCGCTGGAAGCGCTGGAAGATGGTGACTTGCTTAGCATGTGTTCACATCACACACACACATGCTATAACATGCACTAGCATGTTACCACAGTCATAGTTCATCATCATCATCATTAACAGCCTGAAGACGTCCACTGCTGAACATAGGCCTCCCCCAGAGCACGCCACCTTGAGCGGCTGCTCGCCTCCTGCATCCATCGGCGCCCCGCGGCTTTCACCAGGTCGTCGGTCCACCGAGTGGGGGGCCGGCCTACGCTGCGTCTTCCGGTTCGTGGTCGCCACTCGAGAACCTTTCTTCCCCATCGGTTGTCAGTTCTACGAGCGATGTGGCCTGCCCATTGCCACTTCAACTTACTAACTCTAAGAGCTATATCGGTCACTTTAGTTCTCCTGCGGATCTCCTCGTTCCGGAGCTTATCTCGCAGGGAAACACCGAGCATAGCTCGCTCCATAGCTCGCTGCGCGACTTTGAGCTTACTAATGAGGCCAACAGTAAGAGACCACGTCTCAGTTCCATAAGTCATCACTGGCAACACACACTGATTGAAAACTTTCGTTTTCAGGCTCTGCGGTATTTTGGACGAAAAGATAGGACGAAGCTTCCCGAACGCTGCCCAGCCGAGTTGGATTCTTCGCGCCACCTCTTTGTCGAAGTTGGACCTACCTAATTGGACAATCTGTCCTAGGTAGACATACTTGTCGACAACTTCGAGAGTATCGTTCCCAACAATTACCGGTATAGATGGAACATGAGCATTAGACATGATCTTTGTCTTGTCCATATTCATCTTAAGACCAACCTGCTGGGAGACTCTACTGAGGTCGTTGAGCATGGTGCTAAGGTCCTCGAGCGATTCCGCCATTATGACTATATCATCGGCAAAACGAAGGTTAGTGATGTACTCGCCATTTATGTTGATGCTAGATCTTTTCCACTCCAAGAGCTTGAAAACATCCTCCAATGCGTTTGTGAACAGTTTCGGAGAAATAACGTCTCCCTGTCTCACGCCTCTTTGCAATGGAATTTGTTCCGTACTCTGATCCTGTAGTCGGACTGACATAGTGGCCTTACTGTACAAACACTTCAAAACTTCGATATACCTATAGTCAAATTGGCATCGCTGCAAGGACTGCAGCACCGCCCAAGTCTCGATTGAATCGAAGGCTTTCTCATAGTCCACAAACGCTAGGCATAATGGCCGATTATACTCTTCGGTCTTCTGTATAATCTGGCGCAGCGTATGGATGTGGTCTATGGTGCTAAAGCCTTTTCGGAAACCGGCTTGTTCGGGAGGCTGGAATTCATCCAACCTGCGTGCGAGACGATTCGTAATGACTCTCGAAAACAGCTTATACACATGACTCAAGAGCGAGATGGGCCTATAGTTCTTCAATAAGGTGTTATCGCCTTTTTTGAAGAAGAGCACCACCACGCTCTTGTGCCATGCCTCTGGCGTTGTACCTTCAAGGATGACAGTCATAGTTATTATAGGTTAAATACTCTTTGCCATCGTCACAGATAATATAATACTATACTAGCCACCATCTACTAAAACTCTACTAAGAGCCAGTGTATTTCTTCTGTTTTACTTCCTGTTTTACTTGCTACAAGTGGAGTAAAATATGGGACACTATTATTCACACCCAGTGCTAAGGTGCTGTAGTATAGAAAAGTCATTTTCATCTACTACAGTAAAATCCTTTTAAACAAATACTGTTCTCTTGCCTAGTCATAATTACCAATGTCATTACCTAAGTATAAATTACAGAAAATTATCTTAACAGAAATTTGTTTATTTAATACTCCGTTTGGCCTGTGATAAGCCCATAAGGTTTTATCAACCAAACCATTACAACATAATTTATAATTATACAACATGGTCAATAATTAACAAGTGATTTAATCAAATTTATCCCTATTCATTTACTCATAACAAGACTCATTTACTCAATAGTACCTCATGAGTTCAACACAGAAATAACACATTTGTGCATGCATTATTTATTTATTTGTGCATGTCAACACATGCAGGCACGTGCATTATTGTGGACATTTCAGACTGCACCATCTCCTTATACTATTAAGCAAGCTAGATAACTGATAGAAAACTTATAATACAACAACACCCAGTTAAAGAACAAATATTTTCATCACACAAGTGTTTTTCCGCTGTGAGAATCAAACACACAGTTTAGAGGGCAGAGCTACTACTAACTGTGTGATTAGGCTTTTTTATTGTAGGTTCACAAAACTGGAAGTACACAAATAATCTTAAATGGGACATGTGCAGATGTGTATGTCCTTCTAGATCTGAACACAGCATGTTTAAAATAATTTTGCATACACTTTTTTTTAATCTAGAAAAAGGGCTTATCGCCATTTGCGATTATGCCACCCTGGTTGTTTTAACTAATACTTATACCTAGACTAATACTAACTTAATAATATGCATACATTCATTCTCTCTGTATTAGTTTGTACATCATTCTTGCTGAGTCCAAAAGAGGCTCAGCAAGAATGATATATTAAAGATGATAAAAATATCCACTATGAAATAGTTAAAATTTCTTACCATTCCCCCCGGCCAATAATTGTGTGATGTTAAAGTATTCCTCTCGCCCAACATAGTCAACCATTTTGTATTTTGTCACTCCATTGTACTCTATACTTTCCTTCTCTTTCCAGTCTACAAATGCTTCACCAAGGATATTAACATACAGCACTGAAACAATGACGAAAAACACTTTCATAAGTATGTACAGTCGCCTGCACTAATAAGTATACATTTCATAATTTTCAAAATATTGTCACAGTATTGAATTACTGAAAACTTATGTAACCATCAATTTGTAGGGTAACATGTATACCCATATTCACTAATAAAATGTAAACGAGACTAGTAAGTAAAATAAAACTGTGCCAATATTTTGAAAATTATGAATTGTATACTTATTAGTGCAGGCGACTGTACATACTAGTAGACACTCTTCTTTTTAATTTCTTCTTATTTACATATATCATTTTTTTTTTTCTTATATTTTGGCTCCACACATAGTGTATTTAGCCAGTGTCAAGTATTGTAGTTTTTCATCGTATTATGAAATATTTCATGTAAAGTCAAGTCTTAGTCACAGTCAGTCAGGGTAGTCATAGTCCAGTCTAAGTCAGGTAGTCATAATCCAGTCTAAGTCATGCCCTAGTAAAGTAGTGGCAACTTTACTAGAGGCTTCTATGGAATTTTGGAAGCAACACGAAAAACCACGTTTCACTACATTATATCACTTGCCCACACTTATACTCGTAATTCAGCACTTAATGCGTAAAATGCCACTAATTTTAAACATTAAGAGCCAATACAACGCCAAATTGCTTAAAACGGCTTAGCTTGAAGCAGTATCCTGTCAACAATATTGCAACAATGACTTTGAAATTAATATATGGTAGAGTTCAGGACTAATGCTACTGCAAATGTATAGTGAAAACACGAATTAATAAAATTTTCTCGATAGAAAAAAATTACAAAGTTACCTCCAAACCGTACAAATAAACAGCGATTATTCAATGAATACTTTAAATAAGATCATGAAACATTGTGTAGTAGTTGAACTAAATATAATGGAGGGCTTATGTATAGCGGATTTTTAAAATACCCTTTATATTCAGTGTAATAATAAATTACCTAAACTATTGCGCTTTGGAACCACTTTAACTTGGACCGCCCCTGCCGCTCGGCCCCTGGCTCATCCCCGCTTTGGCCTAGTACTATACATCTATTCTGTGGCTTTGACTTGAATTCGCGCTGGCCTTGCACAAGCCCTTAACACTAGAAAAAGCATAAGTTTTGTGAAATAATACAATGCAACGACGTGAACTTTTTCACGTTCCCGCCAAAACTTCCACATATATCATTACATATCTCTTTGTTTCAAATTCTGAGGTATGAGGACCTCAGAATCACACAGAATTTGAAAGAGTGTTGAAATGAGGTTTTGATACTTATGTATAAATTGTTACAGACACCCCAGCCTAGTGTTAGTAGTTTTTTGATAGATCTGCATTTTGAGTGACGTTGTCATTTTGTATTGTTCCATTTTGTCCGCTGTAAAATAAATATCTTATTTTCTTTATAAGTTATTATTGTTTATTCATTTAGCTAGTATAGTAGATATCTGTGCATTTAGCTTTCTAATGTGCGTAGGTACTTACACGCACAATATTATTATTTATTTATTTATTTTATTTGACACACAAAACAGAATATAACCAAATGAAAGAACAAGCAGAAAGAAAAAAAAAATACATACATTTAGTATACGTTTTATTTACATTATGAGATGTCGTGTTCTTATTAGCTAACATAATAATACTAATGAAGAGTGTATTCGGTAGGCCTTTAGTAAAATTAAACAGGGCGTAGATTGTAGATAGTTTATAAATATTTTATGATAAAAATAACTTACCAGAAAATGTGAGCGGCTGCTCCAATTCAATAACAACACTTCCTAAAATCACTTGACCCGGGTAGAACACTGCCCTATCCGAGTCTAACTTTATAAAACCGTTTCTAAGCCCAGCCATGCTAAAAACATTAAATAAGTTAATTAATTAATTGCGGGAGTGCGAGTGGAGTGGAGCACAGATATCCAGTGTTGCCAACTCTGATTCGTCAAAAAAGAGCTAAAGGGTCCCAAAAAAGAGCTAAAAATGAGCAAAAATTATCAAAAAAAGAAGCTAAACCATGAAAAAACCAATTTTTATCACTATGAAAACGCTTCTGCAGCTTTGATACGCTTTTTAGACTTAATGATTCAATAAATCAGCCATCTAGGGCTTTAACTCGCAGAGATAATAACTACAGTAGGTATGCTTTGAGCTTTTCATTAGCTACTACTTTCAAGTTTCAACCAATCTTACAAAGGCACGTCTGAAGGCCATTTATCACAGATTTTTTTACTAAAGCGCTGTATTTTGACTAATCCCCCAAAGTCCCGATTAAAAATGCACTCTTCTAGTACATTACCTATGGCTATAAGAATTTATAATGGGCTATCAGATGATTTAAAGAACATAGAAAATTATAATAGGTTTATACGTACTTTGAAACAGTTCCTCACTGAAAAGGCCTATTATAATGTAAATGAGTATTTAAACGAAAATAAAATATTATGTACAAATGAAAATTTAAGATAATGAATAGTATGTAGGTACCAACATTTGACATTAAAAATTTATATCATATTAGGTATTTAGAATCGATAAGAATGACATTGAATGATAATTAATCAGTTTTATATATATATATATATTTATGTACTCCATTCACATTAAATTAATTAATAAATACAATTAAAACATTGCAAGTAAAATTTTATTATAGTCAAACTAATATGTTATTATTTTCTTTGTAAGTACATATTGACTCTTTTGTGAAGTCGTCCTTCTCTCTCCAAATTTGCTGCGCCCGACGGGGTCCATAATGAGCCTACTTTAATAATTTTATACTTATTCCACCTATGTACACTATGGAAGCAATAAAATATCTGAATCTGAATCTGAATCTAATATATAACACCACATCTCAGATAATATTCAGAAGTTGATAAACATTTAATTATATTATAGACAAACGAACAAAAGAGATCGGAGTGTTTGTGTTCAGATAAAAATGTACAATTTTAGAAAAAAAATTCTTTAATATGAGTAGTCAATGTCAAAATTAAGACAATGTCAAAGACAGAGACACTTTTTTTGCCACAACACTTTCGTTTGTATATTCCAAAAGATCACCGAGTACCGAGTAGTAGATGACTATGGCGGTGTCAGCGATAAATTCCACATTCAGGATTTTCCACATTCTATATTTTCCGATTTCTTAGTAATACAGAATCTTATTAGTCCATTTTCTTAATTTTCTGCATTCTTTATTTTCCTAATTAGAAATAGTACAAGTTCTTGTTAAGTACAGATTCATAAGTAGAGATTCATACACATAGTGAAACTCAATAATTCAGATATGTTAATAGAACACACATTCACGAGAAAAATATGTTTACGTACCTAATGAAAGAAGCCAAATATCCCAAAAAAAGGAGCTAAGGAGCTAAATACAATTTTTTAGAGCTGCCGATGTGAAAAAAGAGCTAAATTTAGAGCTGATTTGGCAACACTGCAGATATCTACTATACCTGCGTTCGGATAGCCTACTGGTGGCAAAATTAACAGTTAAAAACGACAATAATGGCCACATGCACCGTTCGTTTTGGGAATGTGTGAGCAAAAGTTGCATTTTAACTGTTTTCGTTCACCGTTCGGATAGCTCAAAAACAATTAAAAATGCCATCGTGAACTGCCAATTCTGACCCACCTGCGGAGGTGGGTTAAGTGATCGTTTTCTGACATTAGAGATTGACGTATAATTTTTGGCGTGGTTATGTAAAAATTATTGCTTTTTATTGTGAAAATTGTAGTTATCGTAATGATATAGCACGGAGAAGTGAGAAGGAAGACATAAGTTTACGTGTGTAATGTAAAATTCCACCAATTCGTTTTTGACATTTGAGATAACAAACGGCATTTGGTATTTTGCGTTCGTTTTGGGTAGTGAATAAAAGTGGTAAAAGTGGCATTATTGGCGTAATTCTCAAACTGAACGGTTAACAATAACGCTAATTTTGCAAATGCCAAAAACGATACTGATCCCAAGATCATCATTTCCATATGTGCCGCTGTAACTATTACACCAGTGGCCCTGAAGCTGATTTCGTTGGTTTAAAATTATTGACATAAAAAGTAAAAATAAAGCTGAAATATCCATCTTTGCGTTACAGCATTATTTTACAACACTTTTAATGGCGGCAGGATTGTATTTTAAGACTGCATGTTTCTTCATTTTATGTATTTGATAATAATAACTTTAGAACTAAACTGGGCCCAATTTGGAATAGTCTGCATCTTAGTCATCTGTAAGATGAAGTGGGTGCATAACTAACTAGCCCCCTCATCAAAATATTCTTACTATGAGTTTTTGTTTGCATGAGTCTGATTTTATTATGATGTCAATTTTTCAAACTGTCATATTATAAAAATCATGATAAAAAGTATTTGTAGTAATAAAATTGTAGTTATTATATTATTTTTCTCTATGAGTTATGTATTCTGATGACTGCTAAAAACAGTTTTTATAATGATGGTGCTAGTTGTGCACCCATTTGCTTTAGTACCTAAGTTTAGGTGTGAAAAGAAAGTTGTTACCTACTCATAGAAATATGTATAATATAATGTGATTATATATGAGTTATGTGGCTTTTATTTATTATGGTACCCTAATGGTACCTTTATAAGGGTGTGTTTTTTCACCCGTTGTTAAAGTAACCAATCAAAAATGCTAACGAATTCAAACTAATAGTCAAGATTTGTTAGAGGTTTTAACCATTGGTTACCTTGTGAAGTAGTGTTCTGTGGTTTATTCCATCTGTGATAAGGATAATAGTGTTCTGTGCATCACAGAGTACTTTTATAGCTGTGGAAACCACATAGTAACGTTTCCACAGCTATAAAAGTACTCCGAGCTCTGTGAGTATTTGACAAATATTTAATAGGTATAAACTTCTTGGTAAGTATTTCTGTATAGTAAATACTCTCAAGGTATTTTACATACGGTATTCCACAACCATTTGTTTTTTTCTCTAATCTGTGGTGGAAACACCATTTTTTTTCTAATCTGTGAAAACACCACAGCAAAACACTATCGGCAAACAAAGAGCAATTTCGTTTGATTTGATCGGCACGGAGAAAAATGTTCCGATACTAGTGAATACGAGTATGTATTCGATACTTTTCTTGGTATCGGAAAGAAAGTACTAGTATCGAATCGAATCAATGCTGCTAAGTCAAAACAGGATAGAACCACAGAATAAAAATTCAATGCCAAGCAGCTTTATTTCGCAATTATATTTTTTCCTTAAAGAAACATAGTATGGCCTAACTTTAAGTCAAGTAAAATAAAAATGTGATTTTTTAATGTATAATTAGGGCTAAAACAACCCTATTTTTAATTTAAGTAGGATTAAACTTAATTTAATTGTAATTCAAAGCGTTGAATGCAGTTAATACACACAAACAGTACAGTTAAGGTAGTTGTTATACTTAATTAAAATAATTAAATAAAATAAAACCAAACCATTCTCGCGATACCTATTTGGTATCGGAAAGAGTACTTTATCGAATATCGTCAAATAACATATCCTTAGTGTTCAAATGTCTGATTCTTCGCGCCAAAACACTTGAAAATGTGGATCAGTCATAGAAACAACAAAACTTTGCTGCAATAAGGTAAAATTAATTATTAATTATAATAAAAAAATGTATCGATATGAGTGGGTATCGATACTTTTAGGGTATTCATATGAGTAGTACCTATCTAATCATGATTAGAGTACTACTCATATGAGTAGGTATCGATACTTTGGTGGTATTGGAACATCCCTAATAACGCTTGGCATGGCAAAGAGTATAACAATAACTTCTGTCGCCCAGACAAACAAACCAACGAAGAAAAAAGTAAAGAAAAGAAGAAAAAAGTAAGAACTAAGAAGACAAGAAAAGACAAGAAGAAAAAGAAAAGAAATAAAAAACGAAAAGAAAGAAGAAAAGTTGCCATGCCATTAGCTTCAATGTCAATAAAATGGCAACAAATGAGCCTACAAGTAAAGGCAAGCGCGTCTCATGGTGGTCTCGACTGCTTCCGACCACACGAGTCATCTCGTGCGCTAGCAATCGAGAATATCAGAAATTTGAAGCTTGAGTCTCGAATTACGAGATTTATTTCGAGATGACATTGCATCTCGATTCCCCACGAGTCATCTCGTGCGCTAGGCAATCGAGAATATCATGAATTTTAAGTTTGGGAATAGAGACAACTCGAGTTTCGAGATTTATTTCGAGATGACATTGCATCTCGATTCGTGAGAATAGGGGTCCAGGGGAGAAAACTACAGAATACTATTACTCCTAGAGAAAACTGTCAAAAACGATCACAGTGATTACTTTTACTCCAAGTGGAACGGAGATTGTGAACGAAAATAACGATATTTCAGTCCAAGTGGAACGGGGCAATAGTAGTCTGTGACACAGATCAGTAATATGTAGCTAGGTCTGTGACTCCGTCTTTGTATACGTAGTATCCCTTAGTAGTCTGTGGTCTTTGTAATCTGTGGTGTGCATGGCGATATCAATAATATTTTTAATTTTATCATAACATCCAGTGTTGCCACCTTAGTGGTTTTACCACTAGAACTGGTGGTTTCGACCCTTCGTTTAGTGGCGAAAAATTGCGTTTAGTGGCTGGTGGTTTTTTCTAGTGGCGGTGGTGTGGTGTGTTGTGTGTTTTATGTATTAGTTCTAATCAAACAAAGAAATCGGTACTAAGAATCGTATCAATCGGAAACCAACGATGACGAAATTACAGACAAAAATTATTCATCAGCCGTTGTTTTTTTAAAATTAGGTATTAACTTTCGCGATTCAAATTATTGAAATCGCATGAAGTCAGACCCAAGGATTTCTCAACAAAAATGTACCTACTTACTACTACTACTATCTATACTTACAATAAAACTGTAACAGGTCCAATTCTGTACATTGAAGATATTTTGCAAATTTTTTTGGGGGGTTCCCAAGTTCATATTACGAGGTAGGCTACAGAATATTTTAACCCTGAAATCCAGCACGGTTTCCTAGGGAGAGAAATTGAGGATGATAATTATTAATTATGTACTTAGTTGTAATTCTTTAACGCGTGGACCGATTTTTTTTTGTTAGATAGGGGTACATTAAATATTGTTCCGTAAATATTTCGGGGTTGTCGATTGTGTGGTTCTAAAATTACAGACATGCAACCTTCAGTATTAGGTCCAAAGCCACTCCTATCCACCTCCTGTACTATGGGAAAGAGAGAAGGGATGAAGGTGAAGGCGCCGTTCGATCCATTCATCCTATTCCCTTATCTTTTTCCTTCTCTCTTTCTTTACACTGAGATAAGGCGTTAGACTAATTAACCCGTGCGAAGCCGGGGTGGTTCAGCTAGTTGGTAATATGGCGGTGGAATTCCATGGCATTAGTTGTTGTCAAATAATGTAGTTTTAGTTTGAACAGAGTAGCTCAATGTACCTAATCATAGAGCCGCATTTAGCGCGACATAGTGTGAAAATGGCTTAGTTAAAAAATGGAAAGATGGATTAGAAAATGGCAAAGTTGTTTTTGTGAATACGGTTGATCATCTAAGCTCAAAGGCTCTAATGTAGGTAAGCGTAAGTTTCGATTTTGATAAAAATTACGGGAAAGGAATAAGTTGTTTCAAACACTAATATTTCTGAGCAGTGACAGATTCAGGGGGTTTGTGGTCAAGCTGAACACACAAGAATTTGAGTTCTTCCTAAATTTATTTTGCCAAATTCTGTCTGGGTGTTATTGAAAAATTTTTCGCGCTCGCTCCGCTCGCGCTTTACAATTTAGTTGTTTCTTATGTGCCTTGTGTTACAGTAGTGTTCATTTCTACATATACTATTTCTATGGCATTGATTACCTAGGTGAATTTTCGCACTCGCTGCGCTAGCACTGTCGTTTCAGAAACTTGGACCAACCAGGATTTTTATTTTATTTGGATAACCAGGATTTGGTGTAGGTTACCAATTTCTGAATCCACGCCTGTCGTGAGGTCTACTGTTCGCAGAACTACTAGTTGCAGTTGGTTTGCAAGCATTTGACCACTGTCTCGCCTGATGTTAAGCAATGACATGTCCTACGATGGGGTATTACATGCCTGGAACTACAAGATACGTGGTCAGAGATCACTCGAAACTCACATTGACTTGTTGATTCTAATAATTTTATGCTTATTTACTGATTACAATTGCTATTATACATTATGTTCTTTCGTAAAAACTGGTAAAAACTGGTAAAAACTAATAAAAATTAGTTTAGTGGAAAATTTAGCGAAATCGAAAATAGGGCCGTTTTTGTTAGTGGTTTTCTGGTGGTTTTAAAAGTAGAATCTGGTGGAGAGCTAGTTAAACCGTTGGCAACACTGATAACATCTCCAACTGTGTTCACCTAATACCAATATGGGCAAGCTAGACGTAGCGATATTGCGATATTTAACCGGCGAAGATTTCCGCGTGCTCACTGCGGTATCTATTCAATTCAAGAGAAAAATCAGTGTTGAGAAAAATAACCTCATTTTGACGAAATTTTAACCTTTTCAGGTGGAAATGGGCATGAAGAACCATGAACTGGTACCTGGGTCGCTGGTGGCCTCCATAGCTAATCTCCGACATGGAGGTGTGCATAAACTGATGAAGGAACTGTGTAAACATAGGCTGCTCACATACGAACGAGGAAAACATTGTAAGCTGATAAGTGCTAAGTGATAGGTATAATTGGGCTCTATTAGGGGCAACACCTTACATTCCAGCTACCTACATTATTTAATACATGCCTTGTTCTGTGTTCCGCATGGGGTGTATTATGCATTCCCTCTGCCAGCAGATACCATGGGTATGCTTAGCTGTCCCTTAGTACACCCACGAGAAGAGATGGGGTGGTCCAATCCGCAAACAGCAACCACACAGTCAATAATACACCACAATACTGTATATTTATTTATTTATTTGGTTCACCAACAGTTGAAACACAGTTTCTATTAAACAGTTTTTAAGCTTAAATATATGATCTATGTGCGCAACCAATTACAGGCAAACACAGCATGCATATATTACACCATGTTCATGTCACTAGCATGAAACGGACATTAGTAGTGTGACACCTAGTCACAAAAGCAATCAAGAATCTACAATCTTTATTTAAAGAAGAATGGCAGATCTTATGTATTTTGAGCCTAGCAAAAACTGCAGAAAGAAGCTGTGTGGCTTAATGATACCTGTATGTATCGAAAGTATAAATTAAATATATTTAAATAGTATATTAGATAATTTTTTTATCTTGAAAGAAAAAAGTTATTTCGGATAATCATTTTTAAGGTTAGGTCAGTGACTAATATTCACGCATGTTACTATATGTTTGTGTCTTTCCTTCACCACTAATGTAGTGATATGTGTGAGCAGTACAAATATAATATTGTTTTGATGATCTCTCTATGCTTTCAGTCTATGCTGGAAGGGTTTATACCTATTAAATACTTGTCCAATACTCACAGATTATTGCAAAAACAACTTTTTTTACTAATCCAGATGACATTAACGTGTGTTCCCATTTTATACAACTAAAATCTATCTAGAAAATGAACGACACTTATTTTTAATTCCTGTGCTTATAAATTATGCTATTTTTTTCTTAAAACCACATTAATGAACATGAACATCCTCATTTATAGAAAAGAGTCATAGTGTGTCATTTCTTTGTTTGGTGGTAGGTTGGCTAGTATCACCCGCAGGGTTAACATGGACGGTAGAAAAAATTGTCTTTCCCCATTTTACGTCACTTTCTTCATACTTGCATGGAGTAAAACAGGGGAAAGACAGTTTTGTCTACCGGCCGTGCTAACCCTACTGGATTCTTTCTTACAGATGATGGTTACCGCCTCACGAATGCCGGCTACGACTACTTGGCGCTAAAAGCTCTAACCAACAGAAACGTGATCTCCTCGTTTGGCAACCAGATTGGTGTTGGGAAAGAGTCAAATATATATACAGTTGCAGATGAAGATAGGAATCCACTGTGCTTGAAACTTCACAGGTGATGTTCTGCTCTAATAGTAAAAAGTTTTAAAAGAGTAGGTTTAGTTATTAGTCAGTTCATTCTCTAGGCACATTGGTTGTTGTGATGCAGCATATAAAATTAGCCATAAATAGTACATAAGTCTCATTCCCATCCACAGAACCTGGCAATAACATCATCCTGGCCTGGCTGATAGAGGTTGATTGCATAGAACCATAAAGATAGTAACTTCTTTATTTTATGATAGATCAAAATATTAGACAAAAACTATGTAGAGTTATTTATTGTATCTGTTTTAAAGAAGAATGGCAGATCCTATGTATTTGAAGCCTAGCAGAAACTGCAGAAAGAAACCGTGCAGCTGAATGGTACTTGTATATACCAAAAGTATACATCAAATGTATTTAAATAGTAAATTGGATCATTTTTCTAGAGAAAAAAGTTATTTAGAATAACCATTTTTAAGGTTAGGTCAGTGATTAATATTCATGCATATACTTGCTGTCATCACCTTACAACTACGTCAACGAGTACACTATGCTATGAAACTAGCAAGGAACATAAATAAACATAATATAATAATTCGTGCATACAATATACAGATATATATATATAGAGTGGTGGCCGAGGCAAGGTAAGCGAAGCGTAGGCCGTCCAGCAGCTAGATGGGTCGACGATATTGCAAAGATTGCGGGTCAAACATGGACCCGATTGGCACAGGACCGAGGCGGATGGCGTGTGCAAAGGGAGGCCTATACCCAGCAGTGGGATGACAAAGGTTGTGGATGATGATGATGATGATGATGACAATATACAAAACTAGGTTAGGAATATGCTTGTTGGAATCACAGATACAATATGGATAAAAGAGTATATTACCCTAGTGTAAATTCTGTGATTATACCTATGCAAATAGGAATGCCGTATGTAAAATTGTATTAGAGTATTTACTATACAGAAATACTTACCAAGAAGTTTATACCTATCAAATACTTGTCAAATACTTACAGAGTTCGGATTTTATACAGCTAAAAATCTATCCAGAAAATGAACGAAACTTATTTTCAATTCACGGGAATTGAAAATAAGTTTCGTTCATTTTCCAGTTGTTCATTGTTTCGTTTTTTTCATTTTCGCCTATAATGAGTGCTATTTTTTTCTTTAAACCACAATAATGTTACATGAACATACTCATTTATAGAAAACACGCAGTGTGTCGTTTCTTTGTTTGGAGGTAGGCTAGTATCACCTGGATTCTTTCACAGTTGTTCACTACATTTTGAATAGGATCGTTTTAGAATAATTTCTGAGTGTGAACATCGTGCATGTAACTGTGCCGAAATATCGGGTACTCAGATATGATTCTAATCACGGTAAAGATCCCGTAAGTACTGTAAAAAATAAGTTGGTATTGGTCTGTAGTCAATCACCATTTATTACTCTTATCATCATGGATTGATTTTTAAGTGTAAACCACACTTCAGGTATATCTATAAAGATATTATAGGTCTTAAAATTTTAGCAACCAGCGGGATTTGAACCCGCGCCTTCTAACTCACCGGATTAGACGCCCTACCAATTAGGCCATAGTCGCATGACCGCTAGCTGCGAAAATGTCGCCACGACTGCTTAGTCGGTGAACACATAGTCCTTAAGATTTTCGCAGCTAGCGGTCATGCGACTATGACCTAATTGGTAGGGCGTCTAATCCGGTGAGTTAGAAGGCGCGGGTTCAAATCCCGCTGGTTGCTAAAATTTTAAGAACTGTAATATCTTTATACTCTTATCATATATCAATTTCAGATTGGGTCGTACCTGCTTCCGTAACGTAAAAGACAAGCGGGACTACCATGCGCACCGCAACCGCGCCTCCTGGCTTTACCTGTCACGGATATCTGCCACCAAGGAGTTCGCATATATGAAAGCTTTGTACGACCGAGGCTTTCCTGTCCCGAGGCCGGTGGACTTCAACCGGCACTGTGTTGTGATGGATCTTATTGAAGGTGGACCTTTGTGAGTTATCTTGGCTACCTCTATTTAGCTAATTTGCTCCTATAGACTATGATATAAGGAAGCGGGACTTCAGGACTTGACCTTACAGTCTACGTCTACTGGACTGTGCTGATGTCTCAGGAGTTCCAGGGTACTACTGTTGTGACGCTTAACATCAGGTGAACGACGTAAATCATCACGTCATCAACATAACTTTTATGAGATAAGTTATTTTTTGTGTTCACAACTGCCTGTTTTGGGAAATTTCAGTGATGTATCATATTTAGTTTAGGAAAGTCACTGAAAAATACTTTCAGAACCCATGTGTCATCAGTGGCGGACCCAGAAGCCCTATACGACGAGCTGATGAGCCTCATAGTGCGGCTTGGCAACTGCGGAGTCATCCACGGAGACTTCAATGAGTTCAACATTATGATTGACAACGACAACCGTCCTATCATCATTGATTTCCCACAGATGGTGTCCACTTCACATTCTAATGCTGAACTGTGAGTTTTGAACATTCAATTATTATAATTGCACTATCAACAGCCTGAAGACGTCCACCTGAACATAGGCCCCCACAGAGCGCCTCCTGCATCCATCGGCTCCCCGCAGTTTTCACCAGATCGTCGGCCCACCGAGTGGGGGGCCGGACTACGCTGCGTCTTCCGGTTCGTGGTCGCCACTCGGGAACCTTTCTTCCCCATCGGTTGTCAGTTCTACGAGCGATGTAGCCTACCCATTGCCATTTCAATTTGCAGCAGCTTTATAATTACTACTTTATTACTAAAAATTACTACACAGCAAATTAATAAATTCCAAACCAAATTACGCTGGCGATGGCGCTCCGATAGAGGCGTACAATATTCGTGGCGAGCAATAGGCGCCGACCGCTAACGCTAATGACAAGACTGGATACATTTTATGTCATCTGCGCAGGTTAACCATACGGTTTTATTCTCAAACGTGTTACGTGACACGCTTGAGTATAAGCACTTATAAGTGTCAAAAAACCCTGCTCTGTTGTAAATTCACGACATTACCTAATGGGTGTTGTGGGAGCTTGGTCCTCGTAGTTCCTGGGTCCCCTGGATACAGGGAATCCTAGTTAGGGTCCAGGATGTATTCATGTGATCGTTGGGAGTTATTTATTAAAAAATGATAACCCCTATTATTTTTAATGGTCTTATATATTTCCAGTTATTTCGACCGCGACGTGAAATGCATCCGCGCGTTCTTCAAGAAACGTTTTGGTTACGAGAGCGAGCTGTACCCGAAGTTCTCCGACCTAGAGCGAGACGACACGCTCGATACTGAGATAGCATGTTCGGGGTACAAGAGGACTAAGGATGTGGATAATGAGCTTTTGGAGGTAATTTTTTTTATTATCATCATCATTAGCAGTCTGAAGACGTCCACTGCTGAACATAGGCGTCCCCAAGATAGTGACACTTTGAGTGGCTGCTTGCCTCTTGCATCCATCGGCTCCACGCTGTTCTGACCAGGTCGTCGGTCCACCGAGTGGGGGGCCTACGCTGCGGCTTCCGGTTCGTGGTCGCCACTCGAGAACCTTTCTTCCCCATCGGTTGTCAGTTCTACGAGCGATGTGGCCTGCCCATTGCCATTTCAACTTGCTAATTCTAAGAGCTATATCGGTCACTTTAGTTCTCCTGCGGATCTCCTCGTTCCGGAGCTTATCTCGCAGGGAAACGCCAAGCATAGCTCTCTCCATGGCTTGTTGCGCGACTTTGAGCTTACTAATGAGGCCAAAAGTAAGAAACGACGTCTCAGTGCCATAAGTTTTTTGTAAACAAATAATGTGACGAGCTAGTTGTTCGCTTGATGTTAAGCGTCACGTCGGCCCATAACAGTAACAGTGCAACCAGGAGTTCTGAATACATTATTAAACTTTCGCCTTTGACTGCACAATGCACATATCATCCTAAGAAATCAGCACAGTCTAGTAACAATAAGGATACTGTGTTTTAGGTCATAAAGTAGTTAGCAACAGGTGAATCTTTCAAGTGGGTGTGGTTGGCTTATCTAAAACTATAACTGCATTACGGTGAAACAATCTCGGGCCAATTTTGAAAGAAAATAAAGACGTATCATTTGATTTTGGTATGATACTTTTTCCTAACCAAGCATTTCGTTAATTTTGTAAATAAATGTCGCTTGGTCTATCCTAGTACACGATATTGGCGAAATTGTGGTGAAATTGCCGCATAAGCCACTAAGATTCAATTCAATTCAAGGGTCAAAAAAGTGTTGAAGAAATCGGCTTCCCTCACATTTAAAGCCAATTCAAATTCAATGCTTAAAATTTTCTCTTTCGTTTTCGCTTGAAAGTTGCCATTTTTGTTAAAAGAAGATAATTTTTTTATTAGTTTATCCTTCCTGTCATCGGGAGTTAATAATATTAGCGTCCTTGTCACACTGTTTATCCCAAAAGAGATGCGACTTCTGAAAGTGAATAGAAAAATATTAATTTTTCAGGAAATGGGTATCGGCCTGGACGTGAGCAGTGATGAGGAGTACTCTGATGCAGAAGACACTGAAATAGAACCGGACGGTGGCAACAAATACACGGAGAATGAACTGGAAGTTCTGAGGAAACAGGTTGGTACATATAGGTTTTATGATAAAACTGTCATTAGCAAACTGAGAAGAATGAATGATGGCGCTAAAAAAAATAAAGACTGTGTTTTAATGAGTGGATTATCAGTGGTTGGAAGTCGGTATCAGTATCGTAAGTTGATTTAACCCCTATGTAATGTTCCCCGATTTTGGTTTGGAGTACAAAATATACCAAAGAAAATCTATCTATACATATAATAAAACTGTAACTGGGCTAAATCTGTACATTGAATATAAGTTGAAACAATTTTTTTTAAGTTTTTGTCTGCCCCTTTGAACACGGATCACGCTGGATCTACTGAATGGATTTCGCTGAAATTTGGCATGGTTATAGCAAATTTTTCAGAATAACATTTAGAAGCCAGGGCGGATTAACTAGTAAATGATAAAACGCTTATAATTTTACTGTAGCAAGGAAATGTATTTCAAATTTCTTATTTGTAAGAATTAACTGAAGAGACTGTCATTGTTCACACCCACTTCAAAAACACTCGTACAAGAAACAACGCAAAACCTTTCACAAAAAGGATCATTTTTAAATTTTAGGTTGACGAATCAATCGAGAAAGACGAACGCAATACCATTCAAGGAATCACGACCAAAACGGTCACTCTGACCATTGCCGACGCCGACACAAACCATTCCGATGAAGAAATACCTACTCTAGTACACCACAAAGACACCGACAAACCCGCTGACCAAAGTGACAGAATTGCTGACCCAAGTGACAGGACCACTGACCAAACCGCGGAAGAAAGTGACAAAGTAGGCGAACTTGATAGAAACTCCCAGAAATATAGACTAGCAATGATAGAGAAGGCACTGTCAGATGTACGCTCCATGAGATCTTACACTTCAGCCAGCACCATTTCCCCGGACGTTGTTAAACAGCAAGTAAAGAAGAATCTAGAAAGTAAGCAGAAGAAGATGGAGAGGAAGAAGGCCGTGGCTAAAGGAGAAGCTAGTGCGACGACCAGGGACAGGAGAGATAATAGGGAGACCATCAGGGAAAGTCACGGGTTGTGGGGATGGGATGAATAAATGTATGTATGTATTTCTTTTCCTTGTTTTATTATAAAAAAGATATCAACAGCTACGATGACGTAATTATACGCAGTTTATGTGCATAATACTATGACATTATTTTAAGTTATTTGAGGCGATGGGTAAGGCCAGATAAACAGGTCAAAATCCGTTCAAAGAAACATCGACCTTAACTTCGCAGTCTTAAATATCAATCAGTCTGCACTTCAGCGCGGCGCTTACGACAAAGATAACGCACGAATTGACTGATTTTGACGGTTTTTTTATTAAATTGTTTATATAGTATTTTTCCAAATGATCCCTCCTCTCTGCTACTACAGCTGCTGGGTTATTTTATTCAGAGAGGAGGGCCTCTCTGAATAAAATAACCCAGCAGCTGTAATTTGCGGGACTAAAATACGAACCATAAAAAGTTTTTTACTGAATACTGAAGGACATTTACTTTATAAGTTATAACTTTTATTACAGTTTACTTAAGTAAGTATATCAAAAATGTTTTTTATCTAAAAGTTAATGTGCATTTAACCTCTAAAATAAGATAGCAATATATTAATTATTTTTGAACTGTTTATTTGTAGTTGTTTTATTTAACTACTCTGTTAATGGACCACCCCTTTTACGATTAGTATATTAATGCGATGTTAAACACATTTATACCCAGATGCTTATATGAATATGCTTATATCAATATTAATAAAGCGGTGTCACATACAACTTACACTTAAAACATTACTAGCAAATACAATCTGAGTTTGAATTGGTAAATTATCCCGAAAGGGGGTAAATCTACTCCCCAAGGTAGACAATGTTTCTTCTACGACTTTTCTAAATTAATAGTTTTCATTGAAGAAATGCCATGTAAAGTTTACGTTCGAAGATAGCGCTAGCGCAGCTGGGTGGTTGAACTTCGTTCTTGACTGAATGCGCTTAAATGAGTTTGACGACCTGTGTTTAGAAATGAATTTGTTTATTTATTTTTTTAGTATCTTGTTAACTCTCGTAGCGATCGCACGTGCAATTTTGTGAGTGGATTTATTTTTTAGCATGGAGGTTTGGAAACACGCAGTTTGAAATGAATGAACTTGTGGGCTATCATGGTCCCAGTTCCCCCATTTCGGGATAGCATACCAATTCAAACTCACCTTGTATATGCAGTCAATCAAATTAAAAACCACACTGTGCCACCATATGTATTTCTGCATCTATGTTTTGGGAAATAAAAAGTTTTCTAACTGTAACATTATCTTACTTCGAGGCTTATTTTAAGATCTTCTGAAGCAAATTGTCATGGAAATCCTTGTTTATCTTTTAGTTTTCGATGACAGCTGTAATGGGTATTGCTTATTCATCAGCCTCATCAACTTCGTCATCTTTGGGTGGTACAGTAGTCTGTTTGTGTTTGCCCCCGAGCCAGTTATGTTCTCGCATGTACAGAAGTTGCAAGTATGCTTCCACGCAGAAAAACTGAAAATATCACAATCAATGACGACCCGCGGTTTCTTCTAGATTTTTCCTGAGGGAACATAAGTTCCTGGGGTATAACGTAACGGTAAAACGGAGGCCTATAATGGTTGTCTGAATCTAAACCATGTGCAAAATGTCATCCATTTTTTTATTATATGAGATGGGCTTTGCGGTAGCCACATTTATGTTGATGTGAAGTGACAATATGCTCGACGATGTAGCACGCTCGCCTCTAAGAATCCTGTTCACCTCTCTTGAAGATATCTAGATTATAGCTACTTGGAAACATTAGACACTGGTAAACAGTCAACAACAGACAACTTTTTACCAATAAGAGAGCCTTTAGTTGGAGTTGTACAGTCGAACGCTGAAGGTGAGTAACTGCGGAACCGCGGTCCCTGTATATTATACCATCGTTGTTTTTTTGGCCTAATTTGAGCCACTACCCTTCTAAGGTTTACCTTACGTCTGTCAACAGTAGTTCCTTCCACCACAAATGTGTATCCGAAGACGCTGGTGGATATCTTGGACTCGGAGACAGTAAGATAGTTGTCTTCCGTGAAGATCGGGTAGTCAATGAGCTTGTACACACCAGCGCGGATGGGACATTCTATTCTGGAAAATAATAATGAGTGTAAGGTTTCTATTAATGCAGCCTCAATTTTCCTGCTGGAAATAATGAGGGAACGAAACAAAAGTTTCTCACGGAATTGAAGAGAATGTTTAGAATCGTATCCATGGCGTTAGGGTCGGTGGAACGCATTATGCGATTTGTACGTGTTAAATACGCAGTTTTTCTCTGTAGGGTGGTGTCCAACTAAAAATAAGTTATTCTTCTAAGTGAAGTCACAAGACACGCCGTATCAGTTGCATATCAACTTGTCTTTAACTCTCTGAATATTTATATTTGCCATCCGTCGTGGGTACCGTCGGTAAAGATGCCTGACGTAGAGGACAAATAAGAGAGTGCGATGATAACGATACTATCATGGGTTAGTTAAACAATATTTATCTTATTATTGATCAAAGGTCGCATCTACGAATTGGTTTCGTTTTTAAAATTGTTTATATGAATGGATCCTAGACGTTTGACTACATACATTAAATCGGATTTTTGCAAGAAGTAGGTATGTAATTTAAATCTGCGAGCTATTTTTATTTTATCATCCATTACCGCAATATCGTTGTCTTTTATTTGAACAACATCCGTCCAGTATTTCGACCGAAGCATTTGTAACTTTGTACTTGTTGGTCTGCTTTCAACCGCGTTCAGGTATGCACCTTATCTCGGGACACGTTACAAATTTATAAAAGTAACAATACTGGCCCCAGGATACTGCCTTGCAAACTCCAATATTGTATTAGTTATAAAAGTAACTACACTACAAACTCAAAAACAAATCACACATACTACTATTTATATAATTATATACACTCACTACTACTAGGTTCTACCACTCACTATTACTGCTTTTACTAGGTGGTAGGATTTTTTTGCAAAGTTCGTCAAGTAGGTACCACCGCTTTGCCAGTCATTCTGCCGCAAAGCGGTAGTGTGCAAGTACTACTGTGTTCCGGCTTGAAAGGCATTGTAGCTAGTTAAATTAATGGGCAAATGAGACTCAGTCACATTTGACTATGCAATTACTCACTCTGGTGTAGTGTAATGGAAGAGCATTTCGTATGTTTCCTCTGCCTCGGCATCGGCCCCGCATCCGTCGTGCACCATGCGATACGAGTTGTAGTAGTCGCATGTGTCCGTGTTGCGGATGTCTTGGCACTTCTGCATTGTAGCCTGATAGTTCCATCAAAAACATAAATGTGCTAAGTTGGCAAAAGTTTTGAAGTCTAAGGCTCAATTCAGACAGAGCAGCAAAATGCTCGAGCAGTTTTTAAGTGCTGTATGAATATCAACCTTAATCTATTTAGACAAAGCTGAAAATGGTATGCAACATTAAAATAGGTAAGATTTTAATGTTGCATACTGTTTTCAGCTTTGTCTAAATGGAATAAGGTTTATATTCCAGTAGCACTTAAAAACTGCTCTAGCATTTTGCTGCTCTATGTGATTTGACCCTAAGGTGCCAAGTTCGCTAGTGGCAAGTGATCGTATGTTGTCCTAAAGATCGTAAAAGACCGCATATATCAAGGTTGTTAGTTGTCAGCCGATGCTGCGAAAGATTTCGCAGTTCCCAGAACAAACAACCGATTGAGTGGTGCAAATCATCCATTAGCTTTTCAGTGCCATGTGGCATCAGTTCCGCTATTTAGATAACTTTCAAATGTCACATACAAATTTTTCTGAGAGATCGTATTCCAACGCGGTTGTTGAAGACTAGAAGAGTGAATAGGTTACTAGGCAAGTATGCGATATCTTCAATCGCATCGTCACTCAAGTACCTACCATAAGACGAGCGTGGCCAAAGGTTAAGAGTAAAAACAAAGTAGGAATACTTTGTGCAAACAAAGTGTTTCTTTATTTCTGATATCTAAAAATACCTTAACAGTCCATCCATTTTGAACATCTTCAGTGATGTTAAACTCTCCTGTCAGCCTGGAGTCGTAAGTCTGCGTGTGGATGCTAAGTTCCTTCAGGGTGAGCACGGGCCGCGGCGAGAGGCCGCATGGACCCACGTGGGTCAACAGCAGATGTGTGGCCGCCAATGCCCCGTCTACCACTACCAGCTCGGGAGAAAGTAAGTACAAATATATTATGGTTTGTTGTAGTAAGAAGTTTGATTTGTGTGATCGCATTCTGTAGCGCGACTTTTCCAGAGCATAAAGTCCTTTACAGTCACAGTCACAGAGCATTGAAAAATATGACGCTTCGCACCCAAGACGACGCTTCTGGGTGCGAAGCGTATTTTTTTTCATGCCCTGTGGTCACAGTGCTTACTAAGTAAGCACCAGCTGTACCAAAATACTGATGCGATACTGATGTAATCACTACGTGGTACCTTCTAAGTTTTATTGTGTGCAATCACTGGGTACCAAAGAAATAAAGCGTGCTTTTGCTGCAGAACTTTTGCTGCAGAAGCAGGACTTTCCTCGAATTAAGTTACCTAACTACATTTTATTTATGCGGCTGTTATTGCGGCATTCTAGTTTGCTAAAAACCGAATTAACTGTAGAATACAAAATATAACTCGCAACTAAACTATTTTAAAACGGACATTTATATTTCAACAACGTCCGTTTAAAAAATCGCATTTAGCAAAGATTGATGATTTTTTAATGTGATATTAACGATAGTAAACGCCAAAGTTGTATGGTTACATTAGATTACTTCCTGCTGATTTTTTTTTACGTTAGTTTCATACTAGTTATTGTTTATTTATTGATCAGTAGGTACCTACGGACCTACTGATTAGTGCTGGCATATCCGCACAATATTTGGCCAATCCAGGGGGTCTACCAAAGATGCCTTTCCATTAGCGTTAACGCCAAACGATAACTCTAAAACGTAAATATGACATTACCTGCGGAAACCCGATTTCCGCAGGTAATGTCCATACATTTGGCCACACCTCACTGGCTAGACCCCTATGTTTAGATGCGGCGTTTGCAAACATCGTCGGTCAAACATATATCATTCACCTAATTTCATCGTGTACCTAAACCATTGACTATAAATCCAGGTTGATTTCCACTACTATTTTCATACAAATCACGGGAACCCGTTGATGTCTTTTGTTCCATCCTGCTCTGTCCTTTATAATTTCGTATAGCTTTGTCTCGTTTTGTTACCTCGTCCCCTGCCCGCGCAGGTGAGTCGTGTTTGTACGAGAAATCATGTTCACGAGCTATCAACGGGCTTTATAATCTTTGACCTAAACACTATCATGAAACTGAAGTTAATTCAACATTCATGGAATAAATGATGATCACTTCATCAGCCGGAAGACGTCCACTGCTCAATGCAGACCTCCCCCATAAAACGTCACTTTAGACGCTTATCATAGCGGGAATTTGCCACAATCACCTCGCTTGGCATGCGGCTTGGTGATCGCAGAAGATTTTAATGAACCGAGGAGGATGCTGCTGTCTATTCCCTGGGTACTATTCCTTTAGCCGGCTTTTACGGCACCGATGGGAAGAGATGGGGTGGTCATGTAGGTAGGTACCATTACACAAGGTGAGTTTGAATTGGTATGTTATCCCGAAAAGGGGGGACTGGGACCATGATAGCCCACAAGTTGTGAGAGCCACTTGAAACTGCGTGTTTCCAAACCTCCATACTAAAAAATAAATCCACTCACAAAATCGCACGTGCAATCGCAAGATACTATAAATTCATTTGTTACATCGGTCGTTAAACTCCAAGGACGAAGTTCAACCACCCAGCTGCGCTAGGGCTATCTTCGAACGTAAACTTTACATGGCATTTCTTCAATGAAAAACTATTGATTTAGAAAATTCGTAGAAGAAACATTGTCTGCCTTGAGGAGTGGATTTACCCCCTTTCGGGATAATATGCCTATTATTATATATTCTATATATTATATTGAAACTCAGATAGTATTACTGATACTTACATATAATATTTTCTACGCTTTGCCTCTTTTCTTTGCAGATTGCCATAACGTACCTACAACCTACGATAACATTATCTTATGTGCCTTGACAGTGAAATTAGCAAACTGGAGTTATCAGGGATTTTCAGTTGTCACCTATAATATTATCGTATTGGTAATGTATACCTACCTACCAAAGATAAATTCTGTTATCACTGTTAAATATACTAAGGTAAAATTATACAATACATTATTACTTCTTTTTTTTTGCAAAATAATGAAATCTTGAAGCTGTCTACAGCTGCCTAGAGCTGTGCGGTGACTTTTCCTCCTCTAAAATGCTTGGAAATATTTAGCTATATTGTACATACCTAGAATAGAAATTGGAGTATTACCAAGATCGAGTACAAAGAGTAAAACCATAAATAGGGTACTATAAGTACTACAGTTGTCAGCAAAATAAACTAAATTTAATTATTTTGTTCTAAAAATATTTTGATACACGAAGCCCAATCATATGTAAGTATATTTCTGGCAT
This sequence comes from Ennomos quercinarius, assembly GCA_910589525.2. Lineage (NCBI taxonomy): Eukaryota > Metazoa > Arthropoda > Insecta > Lepidoptera > Geometridae > Ennomos > Ennomos quercinarius. Next base: position 14,462,688 of record OU342504.1, on the reverse strand, counting down.
GGCATCCAGATAACACATGGAGTTGGTCAACAAAAACATATCCATCGATTCCACTTCCATAATTCTATGTGTCTTTATTCACACTGATTATTCTAAACGTCGCGGTCGATTCAATTCTTTGTGGGAAAGTCACTGAACACTATTACTCCTAGAGGGGAAAGTGGTAGTGGTAGTAGAGACTTAGAGACTAGTCAATCGTGGCCTTGGCATTGAGATACAAGCTATGGTGTGCGGTTCGAACATAGTACTACGGCAAATGTAAATGCCGTTCGACCACATACTTAGGTATAATCCAGAAATATACGATTAGACACACCTCCTGCTGTAGTTACGTAATGCGAACGCCCGATCGACCGACGACGCGGCGGACGGCTCTGCTCAGTCTCGGCACAAAACATATCAGCCGACAGCCACATTGCTCTGCTGCCCCTCATTTCATAGTTTCATTCAATTCAATAAATGTTAATCAGTTGTTCAGCGAACCTCGACGCTACCACACGCACCATGGCTACAGATAATCTGACCGCGCTTCTTTATCAGCCGAAGGATTTGAGACTGGTAAATTCCTTTTACTTGTTTTTAAAATAATTATTAAGTTGTTCGTAGGTGCATTTTAGTCTGTACATAATTTCAGTTTAAACCAATTATTTTCGTTTTACGTTTAGGTTGTTTTTTTTTTCTATTTCATTGGTTATTTTGTTGTGTTTTTATTGAAACTAGGTCGGTCTTATAGGTACCTAACCTCACTATGTTGTTATTTTGTTATTCGACCGAGGCAGTTTTGAAAACAGCCTGCAGCAAGCCTGCAGTGCACTGCACTTATGCGTGCAGGAAAAAATAAACAAGAAGTTTTTTATGTTCAGTGCAGTGCACAGAGGAGATAATAATTATACTTGCAGTGCAGTGGTAAAAAATATCTTTTTATGTTTTAAGGTGTCTGTAGTCAGCAGAGTGACTAATCACGTATAATACATATATATCACGTGTAAATATAGTAATATTATAAGTTTATCATTATTAGTAGGTAAGTATTATAATTACCTGTAGCTAGTAATTTAATTTACGAATACACACACACACACATTCTTTTTATTACTTTTATCAATGATATTTTACCTGACTTTTATCTATTATTATCTCTGTTTGTTATTTATTTTGTCGCATAGTTAGGTACCTACTTAATAGTTGGTGGTGTTACTTATTTCATCTGCTAAATATGAAAACTTCTCGTACAGACACGTTGGTCAGCCCTATTGGGTGTCAGAATTTTTAGGTCACTCAAAAGCTTCAAGGTACCTACTACGGTAGGTAGCGCTCAGCTATGGAAATACATTTTGTATCGGTCACCCATCCAAGTTTTGACCGTAGCGCAGCGAAAATCATAAGGTTTGCGGCAGAAAATAAAACAGAAAGAGTTATTGTATTTTATAATAAGTATATCTAGGTACTTATTTTTTAAACGGGCTATGTTCCTTTATTCTTTAAACTAACTACTACAATAATACTGGGTGGCGCAAAAGTACTGGCACTAAAGAAAATACTTTTATTTTTTTTATATGACATTTTCTGTCATTCTGTTGTTGAAAATTGTGTAGTGAACAAATGTAAAATACACTGAAAATAAACATGGACCGTTTTACTCCCCAAGAACGTGGAATAATTGTGTCAATGTTCTTACGGAATAATTCATCAGTGATAAGAACACAACGTGAATTTCGTCGACGATTTCCCCACCGTCCGGCACCGATTGGTCGCACAATTCGACGCTTTGCCACACGCCTTGAAGCAACTGGCTCAACATTGGATAGACCTAAGTCTGGGAGACCAAGAACAGGCCGTTCAGCTGAAAATATCGATGCTGTGCGCGAAGATGTGGAAGAGTGTCCAGAAACATCAACGAGGCGACGTGCCACGCAATTGGGCATTTCCAGACGGACCCTGCAGCGTATTTTGGTGAAAGACTTAAAGATGTTCCCGTATAAAACTCAAATGACTCATCAACTGCTGCCTGCTGACCACCGAGCTCGTCTAGATTACTGCCAGCGCGTCATAAACCTCAACCTTGAAGAGGATGATTTTCCTTCAAAATTGGTTATGAGTGACGAAGCGCATTTCCATCTCTCAGGGCATGTCAATAAGCAGAATACTCGGTTCTGGGGCACTGATAATCCGCGCATTATTCAAGAAACACCTCTACACCCACTAAAAGTTACTGTATGGTGTGGCATCTGTGTTGACAGAGTGCCCGGACCCTATTTTTTCGAAGACGCTGGAGGCAATGCGATAACTGTCACTGGAGAACGCTACAGAACCATGTTACGTGAGTTTTTGATACCCAGTTTGGACGAATTGGGGCTGGAGCACATCTGGTTTCAACAAGACGGCGCTACGGCACACACAGCGCGCGACACTATGGACTTAGTGAGGGACGCTTTTCCAAGCCGAGTTATCTCTCGTTTTGGCGATTTGCCTTGGCCTGCAAGATCACCCGATCTGACCAGTCCAGACTTCTTTCTTTAGGGTTTTTTGAAATCTCGGGTGTATGTGAACAAGCCACAGACTCTCGCAGCTCTAAAAGAAAACATTCGTCAAGAAATAACGAACATATCGCAGGAAGTGTTACGGCAAGTTATGCAAAATGTCATAAATAGGGCTCAAATGTGTATCAACTCTGGAGGTCACCATTTAAAAGACATCATCTTTAAATCCTAATGGTACGAAATTTAATGGCACAAATATACATTTAAAAAAACCTAAATCTAGTTTTCTAATTTAGAAAAAATGTTATAGCTGAACCAAATAGGGTCTTTACTTTTGCGCCACCCAGTATAAACTATAGCTACACTATATATTTTATACTTATTCTGTGAGTTATTGCCGAACTAGAAATTACTGTTATTTTCATCATTTATATACTTTACACCTATAAATAAATAAATGTATATGGACATTTCACACAGCGCCATCTAGCCCCAAACTAAGCATAGCTTGTACTATGGGAACCAGATAACTGGTAGAATATATTGATACTTTTTGTTTGTAAATACATACATAGAGTGCAATATAACACCCAGACACAGAACAAACATCGATGTTATTCACAAAAATTTTAATGTTTGTTCTGGATGAGAGTCGAACTCACAACCAGAAGGCATCACACTTCACACTAATATTATAAAGGCGAAAGTTTGTGCGTATGTGTGTATGTGTGTATGTTTGTTACTCTTTCACGCTCTAACAGCTGAACGGATTTGGATGGAATTTGGTATGGAGGTAGCTTATACCCTGGATTAAAATTACTTTTTATCCCAAAAACGGGAACGATTCCTGTAGGAACGCGGGTGGAACCGCGGGGCGCTGCTAGTAGTATATATATATATATATATAGTTATAGTTAAGAAGGCAGAGCTACTACCAACTCAGCTAACAGGCCAGTCGCTAGGATTTTCGTTGAATCAATATATTGACGCTTGCACATTGTTGCGGACGCACATTTTCATTGATTTCATTAGGTATGTAGACTACACCTAATGATATCAATGAAAATGTAGTATCACGTTGCGTCGGGCAATTGATCATCATATTATCATAATTTATATCAGTCGTTGATGGCCGCTAATGAAGATAGGTAAGTAGGTAGATATCTAGTATTGTTACAACAGGAACAAAATGGCCAGAATACTTAACATTCATCCTTCTATTTCGTTTAATCTCCCATGACACTATACTGCTTGGCACTACCAGTAGATTTACTTATAGGTATATTCAGTTAATTCTTACCTTTCAGCCTCCGGATAGTGTGGTAGTTGAGCAGGTCGGCTCATAACCCGAAGGCTGCGGGTTCGATTCCCGCGACAGGACAAGTATTTGTGAGATTAGTTGCTCGATGATTTGTGCACAGGAAAAAAAGCGCAAATATTTGTTCTGTGTCTGGGTGTTGCGGGAGCATGGTCCTCCTAGTTAGGGTCCAAGATGTATGTGATCGTTTGCGTTATTTTTATATATATTCTTTCCAAATTTCGTGAAGAAATATTTAGTTTTATAATTAATTAATTAGTTAGGAATAATACCTTAATTATGCAATTGATATAATATTTGATACCTAAGAAAAAACAAGTATTAAATACCTTACGTAATAGTAATATAGATATGTAAGTAGGTACGATATCAAGACCTCGAAGCACGTTATATTATTATCTTTGTTATAAACAAATAATAATGTTATATCAGCTACTGTATCTCTTAATCCGCCGTATTATAAGCGGTAGGTACCAACGTTTTTTATAGTTATTTATTTATTCTCTACCAACTTCAAAAAGACGGAGAGTTTCTATTTGCTTGTTTTATTTTAATTTTCGTTAAGTACCTCAGAACTCCGTTTTATATATTTTTATTGGAATCGATATACTTTCACATTCAATTGGGCTCATAAAAATAAGTATTATATACGTGCTGTACTGTGCAGCTTTAGGTAGTTAATGGGGCCAATTTTAAAGTCTTTAGTTGACAGATCTAAAACTCCTAAAACTGTTGCTGTCCTTGTCAGATAGACGGCAATGTAATGGACGGCTATATTTTTAGTAAGTTAAGAACTGTCAACTAAAGCCTTTAAAGTTGGGCCTATTCTTTCATAATATAAAAAAATAGTATCAGGATCCTAAAACAGTTTTCAAGTTTTTTTCCATTTCCAGGTACAAACCCCCATTCCAGAAATAAACGATGATGGTTAGTATACAGTACTTCATACACAATTATGTACATTTAGGGGTAGGCCGGCCCTGACTAGGTAGGCGATAACTGTGGGGACCCGTTGGATGCAAGACGCAAGCAGGCGCTCTGTGGCGGCCTATGTTCGGCAGAGGACGTCTTCAGGCTGATGATGACGGTGGTAATGTTAATGTAATTAGTGTAGGTAATGACAAAGCTAACCGCATATAGTAACAAACAGCGTCGACACTCGACAACGACGATGGGGGCCATAATTGTTAGAGCTTGCATTAGGGTATTTGACTGTTGTAATTTTATTGCATTAATAAATAATGTTTCTCAATAAATGAACACAAAAATTAAAAATCTCAAAAAATTACAAAGCACAAGCATTTTAAAATACAAGAACAGAAAGAGACAGCTCAAACACGCAGTGACGTCAGAGATTGGTTTTTCATGGTATCTCATTACGAAGTTATGGTAGCTCTACATACAATCTGGCATGGGACGTCACAGCGCCATACATTCTGGTTTGCGAGAAAGGGACAGGCGATCCCCTGGCCAGAAGCTTTAAAAGCGTATTACTCCGTGATTTATTAACCGATTTTACTTTTTTTTCAATTATTACATTATTTTTAACCTATTTTAAGAAAACATAATTACTCGTTTATTTTTATTAGGTAAAAATAGTCAAATAGCCTTTTGCGTCCTAAAAGTTGTGTTCTAACATAGTCTCTTGGTTTTCCAGAGGTCCTTCTCCGCATGGATTGCGTGGGTATCTGCGGGTCCGACGTGCACTACTGGCAGTCGGGCTCCTGCGGGAACTTCGTGCTGAAGGAACCCATGATCATGGGCCACGAGGCCGCCGGGGTCGTTGCCAAGGTAAACTTAGATCAATCATTTATTATCATTTTTGAGTCACTTACACTGTGATCATCATCGTCATCCTCTTTGCCTTTTCCCATTTGTTATTGGGGTCGGATCCCAATCTAACCTGTAGCGGCGAGCTACCAGAATTACACGAGCTACTGCCATCTAACCTCGCAACCCATAAGGAACCAGTAACAGGGATGGTTAGACCAGGCGTCAGATTCTATCAGGCTTCTGACTACCCGTAACAATTGCCATAGATGTTCATATGACACCATCGTCACTTACACTGTAAATTTACTTAAATAAAACTCAACCGAAAGGCAATATTGCAAAAGAGAACATTTTATTTAAATTTTTGTCAAGGTAATGGCCGAAGCTGGCGTAGCTACTTTCGTTACGTTATTTTTTTTGCACGATAAAATTAGCTGCAAACATTTACGCTTCAGACTATCAGACAGCAAGTAGAAAAATTAACAGAAACACAATAAAAGTCATTGGTGTCATGCCCTCGCTGTCCTTCTAAACAAAGACCTGCAAGAAACACGTAACCTCATACCGTAAAATCTGTAACTATTCACTCTAAATAAAAGTATTTAATGTGTAATTTCATGGCTATCCACATTCAAAACGTTGTTATCATTCTTATCTAAATACCCTATACAAAGCTCCTATAAAAACAAGTCAAGTGTGACAAAGACAAACAGTCAAAACAAGATCTCTCTTTCAGTAGAGACATTTTAATGTATTATTATTATAACTTTGTAAATATGGCATGTGTGTAGTAGGTACAAAGACAATATACGAAGACGCTGACAGGACCCAATTCGAGCCAAAGAGTTCTATGTACTACGTACTAGAAGTCTTTGATTCGAGCACGTTTATTGCAGCAGTCGAACATGAAATGTATAGTGTAATGTATAGGGTCCCTTTTTGCGTAGCAAAAATATGGCGATTGCGTTTCCTTTGCGCTCCGACTTTTCCATTTTGCGGTACAAATAATTAGTTATAAAATAAATGCTTATTGTTATGAAAAAATAAGCCTGTAGATGGATGCATTGAACTTAACTTATCGCTATGATTTATTTCAATTGGGTCTTATTATAATAACATTTTAGGGCGTTTAAAAAAATGATTTTTAAAGGTAAATTCACGGTTTTTTTCTATCGAGAAAACTTTTCGTGAACGTGTTTTGATTTCTGCAGATGGAAAGAAGATATGACCATTATTAACATGCATTTTTTTCAATCCTGCAAATGATATACATTTTGAGGCAATTACGTTCAAGTCAGTCGATTTGGGAGCATTAAGCACCTTAAGACTCGTAATGCCCGTACAGTACTACCTATATTGTTTTAGGTAGGTATATATAAATATACATTTATATTCGCGGACACACCCGCGGCCGCTGACGTTTCTATCGCGCACTTGTCTGACCGTGACCTTTCATTGAACTTCAATTTGAAGTGCTAATGGGATACGAAAATAGCTTACGAGCATAAACTCTTGTAGGTACGTTATTTTATAATGTAGATTAGAATCCACGCTCGTTTTCATCTGTCACGGACACACCTCCGATCTCCAATGAAATTTTACTTTGAAACTTGGAACAATGGCCAATTAGTGATGGAGTATAAATAGCAGGTACTTATCTGAAGCTTCAGCATGAATGAATTATAATGAATGTAGGTATAGACTTACATACCTATGAGTTTACGTAGGACATCGCGCTAAAACGTTTTGAACGTACCTCATTTATTTTTCATTCCATTATTATCACAATAATAATTTAATCTTACAACTGAAATATAAAATAATTAGTAATTAGTTAGACTATATTACCGTTGAATCAGTGAATTCAAGAATTATTATACTTATCTACGTAATAATATTGGCAATCGGATTTTTTTTGTTGGTCAGTGATAAACGCCTTCGTCATCGCTGAACTTGTGAACGCAACGATTACAGGAGCAAATGTTACAATAAGTAATAGTTGGAAAATTTATTTAATGCTAAGGCTACTGATCTGATGGGCTTAACCAGAGTACACTCCCTCAGTCAAAGATTATTCCCTCATTAAAAGAAACGATATCTCTACGTATAAGCAGGCATAGACAGGAGTGTGAATACCTTACCGTCGGCCTTGATTCCAGCTAACTATAAACCTGGGTGTCTTTAAGGTAACGAGTAGAGCCAGATGAGCAGGTCCAATAGTCATTAATATCAATTCAGTCTGCACTTCAGCGCGGCGCTTACGACAAAGACAACGCACGAAATGACTGATTTTGACGGTTTGTTGTAAAAATATATTCGGTAGAAGCTCGGCAAAATGGGAACTCTCAAATTTTTTGAGGGAGGTTTGCGATTTTTTTCTATAGAGCTATATTTATTAATCTTGTATTTGCGGTCATCCCAAACGAGTTAGTGAAATGAATTACATGATATATTAAATTCAAAGCTCCACGTGTTGTAATTACGCCAGGAAACGTCCCTTAAAACACCTTGTTTGGTCTACCCGCCGCCTTAAGTCAAGAGTGAACAGGGGGCGTACCGTGAGCTCTTAACGCAATTCAAAACAGAGCCTATACTGGATCGCTTGTCAAAATCCCCATACAAAAAAAAACAAAGCAATCCAATACAGGCTCAGTTTTGAATCGCGCTAAGAGCTCACGGTACGCCCCCAGGTATCTTCTAGGCAAGCATGCACCACCGTAGGCCGCGTCATCACTTACCATCAGGGGAGACAGTGGTCAAATGCTATGCCTATAAATTATAAAAAAAGCAAGATGTAGTCAAAGACTTCTATGTATGTTGTAGTACCCTCATTACTTCGCTACTGTATAGTTGCAACTTGCAACTATATACCTTTGCAAATCTGACTTACAATTTTTTACTGCATAAACAGCATCATACCATTACTAGATTTATCGCCTTAAGATCCGTCACGTTGGCAGTAAAGCAGAGCCGGATCGTGAGTTCATTATATTGTGTTAATCAGCCAGTGCCCTGCTTATCGCACTAAACCTGACCTTAAAACACTTATCTCGGTCAATAACACCCATTGCGATGCCATGATTAAAAATTCGGTTGAATTTACTTAAATTCAAATAAGTACATAAAAGAGCGCGTGGGGCACAGCGGTAATCCGCGCGACTCTCAAACCTACGAACCCAGGTTCTAATCTCGCTCGACACCAATGCACCAATGACTTCAAGTTATGTGCTGAGTTTACAACGGTGAAGCAGAACTTCGGGAGGAAACTGGCATGTTCTAGAATCTCTAAATTTGAGAACATTTGTCCACCTAGAATCTAGGTGGACAAATGTTCTCTTTTGGTAGATGCTGGTGTTCAGCGTTTTTGGATGATGGCCTACGATCTCTCCATGTGCGAGAAGGACCGTGGTCCCAACAGTGGGAACGTATTGGGCTGGTGACGATGACATTAGTCTTGTGATTGGAATTCGTCACTGTGATCGTGACATTAGGCGGACAAAATGGTAGCATTTTACAATTTAGGTTCGGTACAAAATAGTTGCCAACTTCCAAGCTTGTTAGAGTTCCGTACCCAAAGGGTAAAATGGACCCTATTACTAAGGCTCCGCTGTCTGTCTCTCTGTTTGTCCATCTGTCACCAGGCTGTATCTCATGAACCGTGATAGTTAGACAGTTGAAATTTTCACAGATGATGTATTTCTGTTGCCACTATAACAAAAAATACTAAAAAACAGAATAAAATAAATATTTATGGGGGCTCCCATACAACAAACGTGATTTTTTGCTTGTTTTTATAGATATGGTACGGAACCCATCGTGCGCGAGTCCTACTCGCACTTGGCCGGTTATTTATAGTTTTAGATTATGTAATGCTGTAGGAATTTGTACGAGCCTTTCCTCATCTCTTCCTCCACCCCGCCTCCCTACTCTTAGATTACAAACCGCAGTTCTAACATTATTACGTACTTACCCGTTACTCAGGCGGAACAATCCAGGATTTACTAGCCACAGGAGTAGAATAGCAAGAAACTACGACGCGTGATTGGACTATACTATGTTTTAAATTTCGAACTACGAAGAAGACGTCCACTGCTGAACACAGGCCTCCCGCATAAAACGCCACTTTGGACGCTTATCAATGGGATTTGTCATAATCACCACGCTTGGCAGGCAGCTTGGTGATCGCAGAACATTTCAATGTATCGAGGAGAATGCTGCTGTCCATTCCCTGGATATTCCCTTAGACGGAAATATGTGCTTTAATATGTATCAATATAGCGTAATTAATACTGTTAGTACCGTTTTATTATTTAACGGCATTGTTAAATAACATTAATCGTGCGTGACTAAAAGGACTGATAAACGTCATAAACCGTTTATGGCTTAGCTAAATTAATAAATAAATAAATAATAAAAGCAGAAGTATTATTACAGAGGTGCAAATTACAATAAAGATAAGATACTTAGATAGTACCATAATTATAAATGCTAGTACCTACACTACCTGTGATAAAGTTGATAATTGTATGCATATTAATCGCCTACTTAATTGTCAACTACTATGTGATGTAATTTGGCAAACTGTTGCGTTTTGTATCACAAAAGGAACTAGAATCGCGACGCCTCTTTAACATACCTGTACCTCCGAGTTTATTCGAATGTACATTAATATACCTAGTCACATTCGAGTAGGTATATTAATAGTATAGAATGGAGTATTAGGTTCGTAAAATATTTGTATGAAATCCAGTACAGCGCCCCTAGCGGTAACTATATGTAACTAAGGATTTCATACAATCATAATTATGAGATACGAAGTTTATTCCAAAGAGGTATAATGTATTATTCTAATGTACTTGTACATTACTGCACTCGCAGGGAGTGCTACGTTTGAACTCTGTGATTAATTTATAATACCGTGTATAGAACAAGGAGGAGAGGAATGCCAACACACCAAGAAAACAGCGTAGATCAGAAATATGCCAAAAACTGTTTTAAACCTAGATGGCGCTGCAAACTGAGCGGGCTATAAGTGGAGCATAGATCGGAAATATGCCAAAAAACCGTTTTAAACCTAGCCCGCCGTAGCCAGCCGTATAGCCCGCACAGGCAACCAATGAGCGTCCAGTATTTTTAAGTTGGCATGAGTTTAACTTTAACAAACGTACGAGAAACCGGGGTAAATCAACTACATAATGTCTGAACATACGTTTCCAGATAGGTGAGAAAGTGAAGAGCCTGAAGATAGGCGACCGCGTGGCGATCGAGCCGGGCGTGCCGTGCCGGTACTGCGAGTTCTGCAAGACTGGCCGCTACCACCTGTGCCCGGACATGGTGTTCTGTGCCACGCCGCCCGTCCACGGCAACCTGGCGCGGTACTACAAACATGCTGCAGACTTCTGTTACAAGTGAGTACCTTAACTGTTGTGTGCTCCCATCGTTTTTGTTCTTTTGACTGGCCTGATAGCTCAGTTGGTAGTAGCTCTGCTTTCTGAACTATAGGTTGTGGGTTTGATTCCCACCCGGGACAAGCATTTGTGTGATAAAAATCGATGTTTGTTCTGTGTCTGGGTGTTATATTGTATTCTATCTATGTATTTACGAACAAAGAAGTATCTAAGTATTGTATCAGTTATCTGGTTCCCATAGTACAAGCTATGCTTAGTTTTTTTTGCACTAATTAGTATCTCTTATCTGTGATTAAGAGTTGGGATTTGAGTCATAACCGCAAACCTAGAATATCTTAGGAAATATTTCAGGGTTTCAGATTTTTATTATTCAGCAGTTTCACTTCAAAATTTTGAAGGATCTCTGTAAATAAAAGCCTGTAACTATGGGGCATTTAGGTTTAATATTTAGTAAAAACTTTAGTTTATTTGTCGCAATATACGGTCATGATCATAACAACAGTTTAATCACACTCACAATTTCTTTAATTTCTTGGGATTTCTTGTCCCGCCTTTGAACCGTCATCGTTGGTCTTGTACCTGTATACTTTACACGGTACATCCTAGGTCCACGTACCTACCAATATCGTACCGGAGATGACTTGTTTTGTTTCAACGTATTGTCTGGTCCAGATTACCAGATCACGTATCGATGGAGGAAGGCGCCCTGCTGGAGCCGCTGTCGGTGGCGATCCACGCGTGCCGGCGCGGCGCGGTGACGGCGGGCCACTCGGTGCTGGTGCTGGGCGCTGGACCCATCGGCCTCCTCACTATGCTCACCGCCAAGGCTTACGGAGCCAGTCAGGTGCTCATCACAGGTGAGTGTGCTGGAATCTCTACTGAATTTAGTATAATCATAAGCATTTTATTATGATTGTTTAGTTACGTACCGAAACTGGCAAGTCCTGGCCTGTTACGGTACGACCGTAATCATTTACAAACTAGATTTTTGGAGCGATACAATACATAATAATCAATAAAAAATATTTTCATGTGCACTTTACTCTTTACTAATCAATCAATAAATTATATAATATTATGTACTCAATGTATGCTAATGAATTCAATTGCACCCTGTATAAGATATTAAAGTTGACAATGCGGTGACATTTCCACCCTCCAGAGCAGAACTAACCTGTCAATATATCTTTCCAGACGTCCTACAATCCCGGTTGGACTTCGCGAAGCAGCTAGGTGCAGACCACACGATCCTAGTGAGCCGGGAGTCGGACGAGGCGGAGTTGGTCCGCACCGTCCACAGCCTGTTGGGAGCGCAGCCAGACGTCTCTTTCGACGCTAGCGGCGCCGAGGCGACCGTGCGGCTCTCACTTTTGGTTCGTTGGCTATCGACTGTTACTCGTACATTTGTCCATTTTTTGAAACAAGCAGGTAACCTACTTGTGTTGTAAGTGGTCACAGGAGTTTTGGCGGGAACGCGGAAAAGTTCACGTCGTTGCATTGTATTATTTTTCAAAACTCGTGCTTTTTCCAGTGTTAATGATTAAAATCGGTGGCGTTTTACGCATTAAGTTCTGAATTACGAGCATGAGTGTGGGCAAGTGATATAATGTGGTGAAACGTGTTTTTCGTGTTGCTTCCAAAATTCCATAAAAGCTTCTAGTAAAGTTGCCACCACTTTACTAGGGCATGACTTAGACTGGACTGTGACTACCTGACTTAGACTGGACTATGACTACGCAGACTGTGACTAAGACTTGACTTTACGTGAAATATTCTATCATTATGAAAAATTACAATACTTGACACTGGCTAAATACACTATGTGTGGAGCCAAAATATAAGAGAAAAAAAAAAGTGGTCACAGCTGTCTATGGACATCTGCGTCACTTATTGTTTAAAACGAATGACATCTAACGGGTTAATTCAGACAGGGTAGCGTTTGACTTGATCAATAGGTGATGCTACCAACCATTGGTTGTAAAAGGTGAAGGATTTTGGACATAACTTGTCACTTAGTTAAGAAAAGCATGTCATGGCTTTAGGAACGGATAGATGCAGATTTGCCGTGTAGTCCCAGTGTGAGAATGGGACCACCAAATCCGCTTCAAGTGGGTGCCGTAAGAGCCGGCTAAGGGACTATCCAAGGAATGGATAGCAGGATTCTCGTCAGTACCTATGTTAAAATTTCTGATCACCAAGGTGCCTGCCAAGCTTGGTGATTATGGCTCCCCTACGGTATTCGTCCAAGGTGTTTTTTTATTGTGGATATGTCAGCGTTTGGCCACATCTCACCTGATGGTAAAGTGCAGATGAATCTGAAAACGAGACACGCTATCCAGAAGATAGATTCACTCTGCTATTGAATACAAATAGGTTACGCGGAACGAAATACCATTCCTTAGATCTGCGAATCATAAAGGGAGGCCTATGTAAACCTTCCCAGCTGATTCTATGAGCCGTATCTGTGGAGTTTGAGAGGGGGAATTTACCTAGGCTTTTCCTCTTTCAAAATCCGCAAATCTGTCTGGTAGAAGCAGCTGAAGCTACTGAAGTAGTGGATGTTTTCCAGCTGAGTGATTCAGTTATCATACACTTTATTATCAGTCGGATGACGTCCACTGCTGAACATAGTCCACCCTCATAAAACGCCACTTTGGACGCTTATTATTGGGGGGATTTGCCGTAATCACCATGCTTGGCAGGTGTTTGAATTCGGTCTTGCACCGCTACATTCTATTAACACTCGTAACATGCGCCCGAACTACTTGTAAGGACGACCCGACAGTGTAAGCTCTCGCCTTTCAACATGTAGACACCTCAATAGACTCCAGACTTACCGAACACCTCTTTCATTCTTCAGCACCACCAAATCCTGGAACATCTCCGACCTAGCCCGTAGGAGCTGGCTCCTACGAGCCAGCTCCGAAGGCCCAGCTCACCAGACATAGATAGCGATTCCACCAGCGCTATCACGTCATCACATGGGATACAGCCAGAGCTTCTTCCCCATTACATGGCGATTCTGCCAGGATGATTCTTCTCCCATTACAAATTTACCGAAGAGAATGCTGCCCATTCCCTAAACATTCCCTATGCCGGCTTCTACGACATCCACGGGAGGAGATGGGTGGTCATTCAAATATGTTAACATGTTTACAATCCATTGATGAGGTATTGTTGCAGGCGAGCAAGAGCGGTGGCGTGGCGGTGCTGGTGGGGATGGGCGCCCCCGAGCAGCGCGTGCCGCTCGCCGGGGCGCTCGCGCGGGAGGTCGACATCCGGGGGATCTTCCGATATGTTAACGAGTCAGTATGCTCCGGTATTTCTACTAGATATCTCAAACCTGCCACTTTAGAGTCATCATCATCAACACCCTGAAGACGTCCACTGCTGAACATAGGGCTCCCCCACAGAGCGCAACTTTGAACCGCTTCTCGCCTCCTGTATCCATCGGCTCCCCGCGGTTTTCACCAGATCGTCGGTCTACCTAGCGGGGGGCTGGTCTACACTGTGCCTTCCGGTTCGTGGTCACCACTCGAGAACCTTTTTTCCCCATCGGTTGTCGATTCTACGAACTGTATTCTATGTATTTACAAATAAAAAAGTATATAAGTATTCTATCAGTTTTTTTTCTTTCGTTTTGGCTCCACACATTATGTATTTAGCCAGTTAAAAATAATACAATGCAATGACGCGAACTTTTCCGCGTTCCCACCAAAAAAAACCATTCGATCAGTTATCTAGTTCCCATAGTACTAAGTTCGGGGCTTGATGGCGCTGTGGGAAATGTCCACACACATTTATTTGTTTATTTATCCCCAGGTACCCGATAGCGCTGTCAATGGTAGCGAGCGGTAAGATCAACGTGAAGCCGCTGGTGACGCATCACTTCGAGCTGGAGGAGACCGAGGCGGCGTACGAGGTGGCGCGCCAGGGCGCCGGGATCAAGGTCATGATACATGTGCAGCCGAGGGATACTAACAACCCTACCAAGTTCTAGGGATGTTGGATGCGACACTGTTAGTTAGGGGCCCTAACACAAAAAACAGTAGGACGTGAGAAATAAACCGTTTTTAAATCTTTATGGGAAAAAATGAAGACCTAAAAAAAGCCATCTGCATTAAGTCTAAGACTTGTCTTGTAGGTGGTACGTGTTAATATTTTTTATATTACTGGCAATCCAGGCAAACGGCCCACCTGATGGTGTCACCCGTCATGCCTGGTGGTGTGTACCCGTCATGCTTTTATTAAGGCCTGGATATATTATTTAAGTGGCGCTACACACTGTGGACATTTGGTTCAGGAAACGCCAAGGCCGCGGCTAAGTGTAACCAAGGCGTTGGTGTTTACCGGCCCGCCTAAGTGTGTAGCGCCCCTAATACCGCTTCGTAGAGAATTTACCTTAGTTTTTCTGAGTTCTATTTAGATTTAAATAGATTGGCAGGGTATCCGCATTTTATATGTATAGATAGCCAAATGAATAGTGGCTGTATGTTTATGTTCATAATAATGTAATGTAAGTGTTACCTAAACCATGAATTTATCACAGATTTATGTAGTAAATACATATTTTTAGGATGAAAATTGAAGAACATTGTAAAATTGTAAATATGTATTCAGAAATGCAATTTAGTAAGTAAGTTATATACAAATAAATAAAACAATTATTCTAATGTATTGATAATGATTTCCCATCCCATGTGCGAAAACTATTGTAAAATTAATGTAAAAATGAAAATATACAATATTTTTGCTGACACTTATATTTTAATGTTTGGTTTTATTTATTTATCCATCATATTTATTTTATAACATGTAATAATAGAATACTGAATACACTCAATAATAACCATAAATCACATCACACTAATATTATAAAAGCGAAAGTTTGTGTGTATGTTTGTTACTCCTTCACGCTCAAACGGCTGGACAGATTTGGATGATATTCGGAATAGAGATAGCTTATATACACTGGACTAACACATAGGCTACTTTTATCTAGTAGGTATAATATATAAAAACATTAGAACCGCTCGAGCTCCGGAGGGACATTGGTTCACTGTGCATCTTTTACCGCCTGTTCTTTGGGGAATGCTCTGAGGAGCTTTTTGATATCATCCCGGCGTCGGTGTTCTATCACCGTACATCACGCCACCGTCAAAAGGCTCATCCACATATCTTGCAAGAATGGAAATCACGCACGACTCGCTTCATGCGTTAATTTTTACCACGCACGTGCAAGATGTGGAATAATCTTCCCCCGGAAGTATTCCCGCAATGCTACAATATGCAGTCTTTTAAAAAGGGTATCAAAAAAAGCCTTACTGAGCTGGCAACGCGTCGACAACGCCCCTAGTGTTGCAGATGTCCATAGGCTACGGTTACCGCTTTCCATCAGGCGGGCCGTATGCACGTTTGTCGCAAATAATATAAAAAAAAAATACAAAGGCGCACGATTTATGACCATTCGACTATTATTCCCTCCTTTTCTTTCATATTGATTTTGGAATGCGCGTCTTCAGAGAATTCCAAATTAAAACGGCCGAATGAAAGTTTGGAAATAAATATACTATTTACCACAGCTGAGTCTTCGTGCCCAGTAGGAGAAAACGATAAGATAAAAAAATATCTTAAAACAGGCACTTGGTACCTCGTTCTGTTCTTTATAAGTTCACATAATTTTGTAATATGGCATGGTACCATGTAAAGGTACAGGTGGGAACTCATATGGCAGATGGTGGGCCATGTTGGCAATGAAAGATGGTGTTGCGGTGTACAAGTGTATTATTCGGCTTCTACATGGTGACTACTCTAGCTTATTACCCAATTCTTGACCCATTATAAATATCCCATGCCCTCTCTGATTCTACTAGCTGTTGACATTTCACCTCTCAGATAACAACTAAGAAATTATTTACACTGAAACACACCGCGCAACCAAAAACAAATAGCTGTTGGAGTACAAACGTTTTATTATCGCATATTTATATTACAAATACTTGTAACTCATTGGTATTTGTTTTTAAAAATCTCAATGTTATGTAAGAGGCATCAAATCTCCAGTTAGTGCGGAAACACTGAATTAAAATGACGAATTACGCAGCTGTACTTCATGGGCCGTATGACCTTAGAGTTGTAAGTTAATTCTTTTGCACATTTATTATGATATATTTTGTTACGTAACATTGATGTCAATTGATTTTTCCAATATATTTACCTGCATTTTTCCACTCTTGCCTCACCGGGGGACTCTTTGTGGGGCAAAACGGTAACTCTACTCGATTTATGCACGATTATTATTCATTTTAATTCCCAGGAAAAATGGCCAGTTCCGGAGATAAACGACCACGGTAAGCTTTTTTTTATGTAAATGAATGACATGACGAGCTAATCGTTCGCCTGATGTTAAGCGTCACGGCTGCCCATAACAGATTATGAGATGAGTGTTTTTTATATTGTTGATAGGCAAAGCATTTGACCACTGTCTCACTTGATGGAAAGTGATGACGCGGTCTACGATGGTGCATGCTTGCCCATAGTAGTTACTATATAGTGATAAGGCATGTTATGTAAGAAACTAAACCAAGAAAATATTGTGTTCCTACTTCCACCATTATGTTGAAACGCTCGCAGTGGGAGCGAAACAGCAAATAAAAAAATTCTCTGGGACGATTTTTAGATCAGCATGAAACAAAAAAAAATTTCATAATATTTTGTAACATGTTGCAAAAAAAATTACCAGTATTGGGCGGTATCTAGTTAACGGGATAATATATAGTAATTAAGCCCACACACATCTCATTAATTTCCCGATGAACAATTGAAATGGCATGTCAAATCAATATTGTTTGTATTGCCGTGACATCCAGAGGTTCTGATTGAGGTGTCGTGCGTGGGAATCTGCGGATCGGACGTGAAACTGTACAGTACGGGCAAGTGTGGCGCCGATCTGCTCAGCGAGCCCGTTGTCATCGGACACGAGGGCGCGGGCGCTGTTGTTAAGGTATCTATAGCAAAAAGAAATAAATGGCGAGGCACTAGCGTGACCTGCTCAGCGGAAAAGACATATAAATCAAATAATGCGCCAGGAGGTCTAGCAAAGATGCCTCTCCATTAGCGTTAACACCTCACGCTAAATCCAAAATGTATGGGAATAACATTAGCTGCGGAAATGTTTTCCGCATGCAATGTCATTCCCTTTTGAGTTATCGTTTGGCGTTAACGCTAATGGTAAGGCAGCTTTGCTAGACACCCTGGTCTCGTGGTTCCCGCGGTTTAACTTGTTTGCCGTCCATTGTGCTACTGCACTTAATTTTTATACACACTGACTTCAAAACAAACAGATTTTATCCAACTTTTCCAGGTGGGCAGCAAAGTTTCAAGTCTGAAGGTCGGCGACCGGGTAGCCATAGAGCCGACGCAACCATGCCGCGCGTGCGAGTTCTGCAAGCAAGGCCGGTACAACTTGTGCCACACACCATACTACTGTTCCTCTATGGGCGCGCCTGGAAACCTGTGCCGATATTACAAGCATGTCGCTGATTTCTGTCACAAGTGAGTATACAACCTTGCAATGAAGTCACGGAGAATCGTAGGTACGTCCGGAATTCCTTGGTTTACTTAAGTATACTAAGGCTGCCATTAGAGTTTCGATCTAGTCTCAATCCCACAAACGGCATTCTAATAAGTTACAAGCGTCAATTTTTGAGTAACCTGGGTCTGCAGAAAAATGATAAAATGACACCTCAGCTTAAAACTATTCCGAATTAAAATTAACAAAATTGCCCCGCAGAAGTAAACCTAAATAAAACTTTCAAAGCTCCTCGTATTTGTAAGTCACCACTCTCCAGAATTCCTGATAACCTGACAATGGAGGAAGGTGCCGCGGTGCAGCCTCTAGCCATAGCCATCCACGCATGTAACCGCGCTGGCATCAAGCTCGGCGCAAAGATTGCCATCCTCGGCGCCGGTCCCATCGGCATACTGAGCGCCATGTCCGCCCGCGCCATGGGGGCTGGGAGGATACTCATCACTGGTGACTTGTTCTTTTACATCATAACACAGATAACCCCTTGAGGGTAACATAACACAGATAACCCCTTGGGTTATCTAGAGAATATCTAGAGAATGGGCAGCAGGATTTTCGTCGGTACATTAAAATCTGCGATCACCAAGACGCCTGCGAAGCGTGGTGATTATGGTAAACATTTGATAAGCGTCCAAAGTGGTGCTTTATGGGAGAGACCTATGTACAGCAGTAGACGTCTTCCGGCTGATGATGCATTCGTTCCCCAGACGTGGTAGAGTCCCGACTGGTGACGGCCTGTGAGCTGGGAGCAGACTACACGCTGCTGACTAGCCGCGATGACTCCGATAAGGACATCGTGGACAAGATCGTCGCTCAGCTCGGCGACAGGCCAGACATTACCATCGACGCGTGCGGGTATGCGCAGGCGCAGCGTGTGGCTATGGATGTAAGTATGGATGTAAGGTTAAGTTTTTCCCGTATCATGTCCAAAGTTATCTATGCACAACAATAAAGACTTTTATAGCAATCTTCTGCTGTTTTTTTTTTGGGCTAATCTAGAATTAGAATACTCACTATCGCTATAGGTATCTCTACATATAAGTGAAACGTTGTTTTTTTTGTTAGAATGTTTCGTTTTCACGTCAAACGATTTGGGAGTTTGAATTTTTACTGATCTATGAAGTTTTGACACTTGAAAATTTGCTTACGTAACTTTGAGCACCATATAATGCTCGGAGAATTAATATTTTCCGCAAGATAACGTGAATATGGCGGGCACTAAACTGTGCAGGTAACGAAGACAGGCGGCACAGTGCTGGTGGTCGGGATCGGAGACGACAAGGTGGAGGTGCCTCTATCTCCGGCGCTGCTGAGGGAAGTCGACGTGAGGGGCTCCTTCAGGATCGTCAACACGTAACAACATTACAATTTGGATAAACAAATCTTAAAGACTAGGCTAGTTTTGACCACAATCTCACCTGACGGGCAGCGACGACACGGTCTATACTCTGTTAGCTGACGATGTCTACTATGAGGCGCTCTCTGTCTGGAAAAGGCTAGCATCTGAAGATTCGTGAGTGACCGTGATTGGTCTGTAGACGTGACCATACTTTTAAAATGTTAGGCTCTTTATATTGCTCACTCACTACACAAACTACCACATTTTACCCACATGAAAAGAGTATAGGTGTAGCGCGCTTTTCTAGTAAATATCTATTCACTCTTGACTTGAACAACCCCGGATTAGAGCTTATGCGATGGGAACCAAAGAACTGGATCTATCTAGAACAGATCTTCTTCTTCTCGTGTAGGCAAGTGGTCAGCCGTGATAGCCTACCATGCGCACCGCGAGAAAGCTTGTCGTCGTTGTTAGAGTGAGACACACTGAGGCGCTACCAAGTCTCACAGTCTCTCACGAGAAAAAGTGTCGAGAAAATTTTGCCGCGGTGCGCATGATAGCCGGGATGGTGTCTGAAGTTTTAAGCCGCCTAAAGGCTTCTGACTTGGCTTAGCGACCATTGTCTTACGACAACAGCCGGTACCGTGCCCTCCGAAGCACGGTAGCGCTCAGTTGTAAATATGCTACTTTTTGCTTTAGCGGTCAGTGAACGTTGCTTAACTTTACCGATCGGTTAGAAACGGTGAGTCGTGCTTCGCTATGAGCGCTACAGAACTGACAAATTATACTTTTTTGTACACAATATACATTAAGAGTCCTCAAACTGTAAACCTTTAGTAAAGTATAGAATATAAACCTCACCAGATACCCAGCAGCATTGGCAGCAGTCGCGAGCGGTACAATCCCGCTACAGAAGTTCATTACGCATCATTTCCCGCTCGAGCGGTCCAAAGAAGCCCTCGACTTAGCCAAGAGTGGCGCCGCCATGAAGATTATCATACATGTGCAGAACTGACGGGTTTTTGAGGGTAGTACACATTTTGGCTTATCGATTACATCTAATTATAGATATAAATTTTAGTTATCAATAAAAATGTTAGTGGAAATAAAACTTCATCATGTACTAATAATAACAATCGTTTTATTTCATTTAACATTTAAACGGAGATTGCTTAAAATTATTGAGAATCAAATATCAACTTCCCAGAAGCGACATTTTGTTGAAAAATCATGCCACTGAATTTTAACATTTTTTTGCTGCCTTTTTCTAAAGATTCTGGGCGCGTAATCAAAAATGCGTTTTAATGTATACACAATTAAGTTCTAAAGAAAATATTATCAGTTTTATCTTACAAGTATTACAAATGACCCTGATAAACTACTTAAGACTTTTTTAAGCTGTAAGAATTTCACAGAAATCAGAATTCCTTATTCAGTTTCGTACACAGAGTATACTTTCTCTGTGGTTTCGTATAACCCGCGCCAATAACGATACATCTCGAAATAACATTCGTTAAATTGTTATTCATTCATTTGTTTTGTTATTCCTTTTATACATCGGTGGGATTGAAAACAAATGAATGTTTCTATTATGGCATTTTTACATCAGATATGGTACCGTTTTACCACACTTCTCCGCAACCACGATACGAATGGATTGCGAAATGGCGGTCAAGTAACACTGCCGAAACACTGTTTAATACTTGGCTACAGGTTCCTTACTTCAGGGCAAGGTCAGCACTACAAAATGTCCTATAAGTTCGCATTGTGGTACTTCCCAGTTCGTACAATACACAATACGCTGATTGTGTATTGTACGAACTGTAACAAAGCGGTGGTCCGCTTTGTTACAGTTACCCAGCTGCTAAGCAGTCATGGGTGGCCGTGGCACTTAACATCAGGCGAACGTCTAGCTCGTCACGTCATTAATTAGCATAAAAACA
Source organism: Ennomos quercinarius (assembly GCA_910589525.2). Classification (NCBI taxonomy): domain Eukaryota; kingdom Metazoa; phylum Arthropoda; class Insecta; order Lepidoptera; family Geometridae; genus Ennomos; species Ennomos quercinarius. Next base: position 14,440,839 of record OU342504.1, on the reverse strand, counting down.
TGTGTAATTATTGGCGCGGGTCGTAACGTACTACATAATAACATAATAAAGTATAATCACAGCAGTTTAAGTTTGGAGGGGGCGAAGATCCCGGGCCTAGTGCGGAGCGCCGAGCCGCCGCGCGGCACCGGCATCGCGCCCAGCGGCCGGGCGCCACCTGCTGCCATGTACCGTACTGATAGATAAATGTTTAGACACGGGATATTGTTAGAGTAAGTAGTTAAATATCACAAAACTCCTTTTTTCCTTCTTATGGCAGTTAGACTATTTCTTTATAATATACAGCCGTGTGTTCCCGGTTAGCGAATAGGATCTCTTTCCCCATCTCTTCCCGTGGGTGCCGTAAGAGCCGGCTAAGGGAATATCCAGGGAATGAGCAGCATTCTTCTCGGTACATTAAAATCTTCTGCGGTCACCAAGCCGCCTCCCAAGCGTGATGACTGTGGAAAATCTCCTCTATGATGAGCGTCCAAAGTGGCGTTTTATGGGGAGACCTAAGTTCAGCAGTGGACGTCTTCTGGCTGATTCGGGGATTCATTCTATTTATAACAATAGTTTCATCAAATATTTAAGCAGTGCTTAAAAAGTGCTGTCTCGTTCGTAAACGACAACCGATGGGGAAGAAATGTTCTCGAGTGGCGACCACAAACCAAAGACGCAGCGTAGGCCGGTCCCCCACTCGGTGGACCGACGACCTGGTGAAAGCCGCGGGGAGCCGATGGATGCAGGAGGCGAGCAGCCGCTCAGTGGCGCTTTCTGGGGGAAGTCTATATTCAGCAGTGGACGTCAGTGGACAGCTGATGACGATACGTTTACAAATAAAGTATACGGGGTTGTCGAGATTCGGATCGCATCAAAGTGCGAAGTCTAAATCGTTCTAAAATGTTAAAATATGTCTTAAATGTTAAGTTACCTTCTTTTTTGACAGGAGTATTCTTCCCGACGCCCTTTCCGGCGCCCCTCCCGGCGCCCCTTCCGACGCTCCCGCGCCCTCTGGCCGCGGAGTAGGCGCCCCTTATAGCTTTCTTTTTAGCTGCCGAAGTTGTCTTACGCTTGAACCTAGAAAGAACAATTTTAGGCTTTATCTAGCGTTATATATATACATATATTTTATTATACTGGGTGGCGCAAAAGTACTGGCACTAAAGAAAATACTTTTATTTTTTTTATATGACATTTTCTGTCATTCTGTTGTTGAAAATTGTGTAGTGAACAAATGTAAAATACACTGAAAATAAACATGGACCGTTTTACTCCCCAAGAACGTGGAATAATTGTGTCAATGTTCTTACGGAATAATTCATCAGTGATAAGAACACAACGTGAATTTCGTCGACGATTTCCCCACCGTCCGGCACCGATTGGTCGCACAATTCGACGCTTTGCCACACGCCTTGAAGCAACTGGCTCAACATTGGATAGACCTAAGTCTGGGAGACCAAGAACAGGCCATTTAGCTGAAAATATCGATGCTGTGCGCGAAGATGTGGAAGAGTGTCCAGAAACATCAACGAGGCGACGTGCCACGCAATTGGGCATTTCCAGACGGACCCTGCAGCGTATTTTGGTGAAAGACTTTTTTTTTTTTTTTTTTATGACTTAAAGATGTTCCCGTATAAAACTCAAATGACTCATCAACTGCTGCCTGCTGACCACCGAGCTCGTCTAGATTACTGCCAGCGCGTCATAAACCTCAACCTTGAAGAGGATGATTTTCCTTCAAAATTGGTTATGAGTGACGAAGCGCATTTCCATCTCTCAGGGCATGTCAATAAGCAGAATACTCGGTTCTGGGGCACTGATAATCCGCGCATTATTCAAGAAACACCTCTACACCCACTAAAAGTTACTGTATGGTGTGGCATCTGTGTTGACAGAGTGATCGGACCCTATTTTTTCGAAGACGCTGGAGGCAATGCGATAACTGTCACTGGAGAACGCTACAGAACCATGTTACGTGAGTTTTTGATACCCAGTTTGGACGAATTGGGGCTGGAGCACATCTGGTTTCAACAAGACGGCGCTACGGCACACACAGCGCGCGACACTATGGACTTAGTGAGGGACGCTTTTCCAAGCCGAGTTATCTCTCGTTTTGGCGATTTGCCTTGGCCTGCAAGATCACCCGATCTGACCAGTCCAGACTTCTTTCTTTGGGGTTTTTTGAAATCTCGGGTGTATGTGAACAAGCCACAGACTCTCGCAGCTCTAAAAGAAAACATTCGTCAAGAAATAACGAACATATCGCAGGAAGTGTTACGGCAAGTTATGCAAAATGTCATAAATAGGGCTCAAATGTGTATCAACTCTGGAGGTCACCATTTAAAAGACATCATCTTCAAATCCTAATGGTACGAAATTTAATGGCACAAATATACATTTAAAAAAACCTAAATCTAGTTTTCTAATTTAGAAAAAATGTTATAGCTGAACCAAATAGGGTCTTTACTTTTGCGCCACCCAGTATAATATATATTCTCTATCGAAATGTATCACCATACAGACTTTTTGCAAATCTATAATCATTTCTTTAGCATTTATAAGCATAAATGGCTGTAAAATTTTACAAATTTATAAGTTACATACTTACATACTATCGATATCGATAATTTTGAATATCTATCCATATGATGGTGTCATCACGCTACGAGAAACGACGTGGATCATGATCGATAACATCCTACCTAATATTAATTATTATTATTAACTATTACAAATTAAACTACTCAATTTGACTCTGTAAAGAATCATTACATTGTAACGGAAAGACAACGTCAAATCTATCGATGGCAAAATTGTCGATAGTTTTGCAACACTACTTCAGTGACGAGTTTGCAATGGTACAAAGTTTTCCTTTAAATATTAGCAGGATAGGATATTAATGGCAAAAAATCAATTACATTTTTCATACCCAATGATCACCATAATAATTAAGAATCAGTAAAAACCACCCCCAGTGGGTAGTTTAGGTGAGGGTCGGTGGGAACAACCGGGAAATGTTAAGTTTTGTAATGTTACGTAACTCACCTCTTCCTGACCCCTCCCCGGCCCCTGCCCGCGCGCGCAGGGCTCCGCCCCCGCGGCGCGGAGCCCCACCCCGCGCGGGCGCTGCTCCCGGAGCCCCACTCCGTGTCGGAGCCCGCGTCTCCGTCCGCGGGCTGCTTGAACTCCTCCACCTCTTTAGCCTGCTCCTGTTCTAACTCGTCTTGGTACTGCATCAGCAGACCTGGAAATTATTTACGAGATAAGTCTTACTAGCTACACTGGCCATACTGACTTCATATGACGACATTATCATCATCAGCCTGAAGACTTCCACTGCTGAACATAAGCTTTCCCCAGAGAGCACCGCTTTGAGCGGCTGCTCGCCTCCTGCATCCATCGGCTCCCCGCGGTTTTCACCAGATCATCGGTCCACCTAGTGGCGGGCCGGCCTACGCTGCATCTTCCGGTTCGTGCTGTCCTATAACAGATAGTCGAAATGCTTCACTCCACTACTAATAGGTAAACATACCCAACGTTGTTTCATAACCAGCTGCAAAAAACGGATGAATTTTTCCAGGTTCTCACCCACCTTCTCGACAGCGTACGCGGCGCCTATCTACCAAATTCTCACCCACCTTCTCGACAGCATACGCGGCGCCTATCTACCAAATTCTCACCCACCTTCTCGACAGTGTACGCGGCGCCTATCTACCAAGTACTCACCCACCTTCTCGACAGCGTACGCGGCGCCTATCTACCAAGTACTCACCCACCTTCTCGACAGTGTACGCGGCGCCTATCTACCAAGTACTCACCCATCTTCTCGACAGCGTACGCGGCGCCTATCTACCAAATTCTCACCCACCTTCTCGACAGCGTACGCGGCGCCTATCTACCAAGTACTCACCCATCTTCTCGACAGCGTAAGCGGCGCCTATCTACCAAGTACTCACCCATCTTCTCGACAGCGTAGGCGGCGCCTATCTACCAAGTACTCACCCATCTTCTCGACAGTGTACGCGGCGCCTATCTACCAAGTACTCACCCATCTTCTCGACAGCGTACGCGGCGCCTATCTACCAAATTCTCACCCACCTTCTCGACAGTGTACGCGGCGCCTATCTACCAAGTACTCACCCACCTTCTCGACAGTGTACGCGGCGCCTATCTACCAAGTACTCACCCACCTTCTCGACAGTGTACGCGGCGCCTATCTACCAAGTACTCACCCATCTTCTCGACAGCGTACGCGGCGCCTATCTACCAAATTCTCACCCACCTTCTCGACAGTGTACGCGGCGCCTATCTACCAAGTACTCACCCACCTTCTCGACAGTGTACGCGGCGCCTATCTACCAAGTACTCACCCACCTTCTCGACAGCGTACGCGGCGCCTATCTACCAAATTCTCACCCACCTTCTCGACAGTGTACGCGGCGCCTATCTACCAAGTACTCACCCACCTTCTCGACAGTGTACGCGGCGCCTATCTACCAAGTACTCACCCATCTTCTCGACAGCGTACGCGGCGCCTATCTACCAAATTCTCACCCACCTTCTCGACAGTGTACGCGGCGCCTATCTACCAAGTACTCACCCACCTTCTCGACAGTGTACGCGGCGCCTATCTACCAAGTACTCACCCATCTTCTCGACAGCGTACGCGGCGCCTATCTACCAAATTCTCACCCACCTTCTCGACAGTGTACGCGGCGCCTATCTACCAAGTACTCACCCACCTTCTCGACAGTGTACGCGGCGCCTATCTACCAAGTACTCACCCACCTTCTCGACAGCGTACGCGGCGCCTATCTACCAAATTCTCACCCACCTTCTCGACAGTGTACGCGGCGCCTATCTACCAAGTACTCACCCACCTTCTCGACAGTGTACGCGGCGCCTATCTACCAAGTACTCACCCACCTTCTCGACAGTGTACGCGGCGCCTATCTACCAAGTACTCACCCACCTTCTCGACAGTGTACGCGGCGCCTATCTACCAAGTACTCACCCACCTTCTCGACAGTGTACGCGGCGCCTATCTACCAAGTACTCACCCACCTTCTCGACAGTGTACGCGGCGCCTATCTACCAAGTACTCACCCACCTTCTCGACAGTGTACGCGGCGCCTATCTACCAAGTACTCACCCACCTTCTCGACAGTGTACGCGGCGCCTATCTACCAAGTACTCACCCACCTTCTCGACAGTGTACGCGGCGCCTATCTACCAAGTACTCACCCACCTTCTCGACAGTGTACGCGGCGCCTATCTACCAAGTACTCACCCACCTTCTCGACAGTGTACGCGGCGCCTATCTACCAAGTACTCACCCACCTTCTCGACAGTGTACGCGGCGCCTATCTACCAAGTACTCACCCACCTTCTCGACAGTGTACGCGGCGCCTATCTACCAAGTACTCACCCACCTTCTCGACAGTGTACGCGGCGCCTATCTACCAAGTACTCACCCACCTTCTCGACAGTGTACGCGGCGCCTATCTACCAAGTACTCACCCACCTTCTCGACAGTGTACGCGGCGCCTATCTACCAAGTACTCACCCACCTTCTCGACAGTGTACGCGGCGCCTATCTACCAAGTACTCACCCACCTTCTCGACAGTGTACGCGGCGCCTATCTACCAAGTACTCACCCATCTTCTCGACAGCGTAGGCGGCGGTGATCTTGAGCAGGTCGTGTCCATACTTGTCGAGGTTGGCGCGCGTGACGTGCGGGATGGCCAGCATGTCGGGCGCCGCCTCGGGCAGCCGCGCCGACATCGCCTTCAGCGCGGCCAGCGGCATCACCGCCGCCAGCGACGCGCCGCGAGCCACGCCCATCTCTCTGCCCAACGATACCAACGCATTTATTCATCATCATCATCATCAACAGCCTGAAGACGTCCACTGCTGAACATAGACCTCCCCCAGAGCGCGCCACCTTGAGCGGCTGCTCGCCTCCTGCGTCCATCGGCTTTCACCAGATCGTCGGACACATTTATTGCTCGGCAGCAATAGGCTAGTCGCCTGTTATTTTTGATTGCATAAATTAATAAGATTCCTCAAAAAATAAACAGTCGTGAAAACAAAAATTAAATATCTCAAAAAAATTACCAAGTTACAAGCATTTTAAAATACAGGAATAGAAAGAGCCAGCTCAAACATGCAGTGACGTCAGTTGTTGTTTCTTCATAGTACAGCCTCCGTGGTGTGGTGGTTGAGCAGGTCGGCTCATAACCTGGAGGCAGCGGGGTCAATTCCCGCGACAGGACAAGTATTTGTGCACAGGAAAAAAAAGCGCAAATACTTGTTCTGTGTGTGGGTGGCTAGGATCCAACCCTACATCCCGAACTAACCTGCAAGCTTCCACCAGGTCAGCGTAGCATCTCTCCTCGATCCGTTTGATGAGCGCCGCGATGGGCGTGTCGGGCGTGGCGGCTGGCGCGGCCGGTGTGGTCACCACACTCGACTTCTTGGCCACCTTCATGGGGAACACTATGCGGAGGTTGCCAGACATTAACCTGTCACACAGAAAAAACACATGAACAGTGTCTTCACCTTAAGTTGGTAGCTTTTAAGTTCGCACTACAGACTTAAGGTGTAAAATAAAATAAAGTTATTTAATAATCTTGCGAAAAAATGAGACACTGAAACAGTTCATTCAAATAAGTTAAGCTGATGAGATTTAATGTTTGGAGACTTTACACAATAGCCCACATTGGTCTAGACCAATAATGGGCAATAGTGAGCACTCACTCTAATTGATGTGGCAACATTATTTCGCGTATTGACATTAAGGTAAATTGGCTTTGGCCATCTAATTGATATTATTATTATCTATTGATATCTATTAGTAATTAAATAGCTTCACCAAATTGACATGGGGCACATGCACGAAATCCTCCTACCAAACAAAAAAAAACACGTAAATCGGTCCAAAAATGTCGGAGAAACCGGTGAACATACTTATCGACATGCGGCCCCAGTATAACGTATGCGCTCGCGATGTCGTTGCTGACGACGAGCTTCTCCGCCAACAGGCCGCGGACAACCATCTGCCTCAGTAGCCGCATCGGATCGTTCTTGTCCCAGGACTTGCAGCTGGAAATCATGTATTATCTATTACTCTCTTTTTCTCTGTCATTTTACACTCCCTCTCCCTTCAATTCTATGCCTAAAATATAATGACACATACCATACGTATACTTATCGAATCAACGCTTGAAAGTGCTGATTATCGATAACTAATTCAGCAGTATCGATATTATATGGATTCATTATTTGAAAAATCCCAACTCATAGCCCAGTGTATTTAGAACATGAATCTGCCATATATAGCTCAAACATACTTGCATTACTTATCGATACTAATTTATCGAGTGCGTCAAGCACTAGTGTAACTCGTTAGACAGTGACAGATGCATAGGTGGAAGTAGAGCAGCAATAAATCATTTCCCCTTCACCCCGCAAAAGTTGGTTCATCGTCATTTCAAACATTTATCCGATTTTCATGTCTCGACGTTCATGTGGGGTACTATTATGTTGATAGTACCATATATAAACACTATTGTTACGACTATCGATATCGTAACAAATACACAATCTCATTATCAATAAATGTATCTCACAGATGGCGATGTGAAACTATCGATGGTTAATCTATCGGTATGTCACAACACTAACATTTGAAGATAAGAACTAACTGGCCATGTATCGGTGCGTTCTGCAATGCTGCCGTACGTTGTTGCATGGAACCTCGCAGCGCTTGTGCGATATGCAGTAACGTGAACGCAGCTCGGTTAGTCGTGTTCATGCCGCGGATACAGCGCACTATCAACTTGCACTCGTCTGTCACGTCCACTGGCTGGAAAAATAATAAATAAAGTACAACGATCATATACATACATCCTGAACTAGGATTCCCTGTATCTAGGGGCCTAGGAACTACGAGGACCATGCTCCCACAACACCTAAACACAGGACATGTATTTGCGTTTTTATATATATATATAATTATATTCAATTAGGTTGCAAATCGTCGTTACGCTTGCCAAAACCTCTATGTGTGTTTAGTAAAGTTTTCAGGGGAGACAAAAAACTAGTTTTATTTAATGATTGAAAGACTTATCAATTAATTAAAAATGCAGTATGGTGGCAAAAAATATTATGTATTATCGATTTCTAGAAGGAAATAACACATAGTTGTTTTTGTAGTTGATGCAAAATTCAATTTTAAAACAACCTAGCGGAAAAAAATAGATACACATAACGGTTTTGGCAGGCGCACCGACGAAATACTAAATAGTCTATTTATGGCGAAGCTGAAGGTAAAAACGCGTAACAAAAAAATCAAAGGACCAAATTCATTAAAATGGCAATTAGTCATACCAACAGATAAAAAATTAACAATAAAATGCAGATAATTTGAAATCTGTATTTGTGAAAATTACACTCATTTTTATTTCATTGAAATTGATGCAGTTTCACCAATGTTGCGACTTAGTCAAGTTTCGCCATTTTTAACATTACACATGGTAGATAGACCTCGCGAGCTTCATATAGCTTAAAACTGAAAAACAATTTAAACGTATTTTGAAAATAAAAACCGACAGAATCGACAAAAATATGCCATGTAACTATTGAATCTGCTTATCAAGAGAGGCGGTTGAGAAATGCGACCTACAGAGAACAGCCGGGCATCCACCGGACAGACGTACGAAATCATCACCATCATCATCGTCAACGCCTGAAGATGTCCACTGCTGAACATAGGCCTCCCCCAGTGAGCGCCACTTTGAGCGGCTCACCTCCTGCATCCATCGGCTCCCCGGGGCTTTCACCAGATCGTCGGTCCACCGGGGTCAATGGGGGGCCGGCCTACACTGCGTCTTCCGGTTCACCACTGGCAAGACTGATTGAAACCTTTATTTTTTGTCAAATATGATATAGGTAGGTACAAAATGAAGCGTAACCTTATGTTCCTGCGTGGAGCGGCAGTTGTCGCAGGCGGTGGCGACGTCCCGGCGGCAGAGGTCGCGGTGGAAGCGCTCCCCGAGGTACGCCAGCACCATGGCGCGCCGGCACTCGCCCACCGACTCGCACAGCTCCACCATGCGCAGCAGGTTCTCTATGTGCACGCGCCTCGACTCCGCGGTCGCGGACCGGTCCACTGTGTGTTACACGAACATCACCTTAACGGCCGGGGACGTCCACTGCTGAACATGGGCCTAAATGTCTCCTCCATAGTCTCGATCCTGCAGCTATTTCTGCCATAGTGATAGTGCACCTTTTAGTTTACCCTCCTATGGAACCCATTCCTAAATTTCTCCTTTAATGTCCAGATTCTGAAGTTTTCTCTTCCATATTGCCCCCTTTAGTTTCTCTTCTCATATAGCCCCATTTCTCCCCGTGGGTGCCGTAAGAGCCGGCTAAGGGAATATCTAGAGAATGGACAGCAGCATTCTCGTCGGTACATTAAAATCTTCTGCCATCGCCAAGTCGCCTGCCAAGCGTGGTGATTATGGCAAACCGCCCCTATGATAAGCATCCGTTGTGGCGTTATACGGGCAGGCCTATGTTCAGCTGTGGACGGTTTCAGGCTTTTGATGTGATGTGATGATATAGCCTAACCTAACCCAACCCACAATGCCCTCTCCTAAATTTCTGCTCCTTTAACGTCCCGATCCTGGAATTCTTCCTCCCATTGGGTTTATTATAGGAGAGGAAACTAAAGGGGGCATCCCCTTTAGTTTCCTCTCCTATAATAAGCCCAATTCTACTGTAAAACCTTCCTACTCTAGTTACCCCCTTTTGGCCAGTAGTGTATGGTACAGTGCACTCACAGTCCAACAGACGCCTGTACCTCACGACGTCAGTGTAGGAGTAGTACAGCACGGCGTGCGCGGGCTCCCCGTCGCGGCCGGCGCGGCCCGCCTCCTGGTAGTATCCCTCCACGGACTTGGGCAACGAGTGGTGTATCACGTAGCGTACGTCCGCCTTGTCCACTCCCATGCCGAACGCTATCGTCGCGCAGATCTGCAACACCAGCCCCCTAATTACCTAACTCGCAACAGGTTTGCGACAGGCGTAAATCTCGCGGTGATTGCTGTCATACATCATTAGTGGTGTCGAGAATGTATGCTTCGCTACTGCTGTCGCATTGCTACTGCTGTCGCATTGCTGTTGCAAATTTTACGTAATTACCCCGCGGGTGCGTGACTCAACTGTGTCTCATCGTTAAATTATTTCGTTGCCGACGAAACTGTTTCACTGACCGGGGAGAGCTACACGATTTAAGAACGTTGAATTATTCGTTGACCAAAATCGTCACCCGATAAACAAATGAACTGAATAATTAAAAAGAAGGCTCACCGACACAAAACATTTTTCAATACAAGGTAAGTACTAGATTTCGTGCTATTTTTATTATTGGAATGAAAAATATCTGAAAGAACATTCCCACCTTCTCAAACATTCAGGTTATTCGAAACAAAAAGAAGTTTCTTATCCAATATTGGGATTAGGTTAAAAAGCGTTGCTCTGAGAAACGATTCAGTTTTAGGGTAAGACAAATAAAACCAAAGATAAAGAACCCACGGTGGGTTCTTTGACAAGTCAAATCTGATCCTCTCTTACGTATCATCATCCGAAGTTTTGTAGGATGTATGGATCTCGCTAAGGCTTTTGCCACAGTTTCGGTTACTACTTACAATTATTTTCAAAAAGTTTGTATATTTTGTCGGCTTTTCACTTTATTGGTTCCAAAGCTATTTAATAGGTGGATGGCAATCTGTTGAGTTGGTGATCTGGTTAGCTCAGAGACACCAATAGATTATGGCGTAACGCAAGGTTGCATCTTGGGTCCTATGCTTTACCTAGTGTATAAATGAACTACATACACCTTATCGTCTAATCAAATCAGCCAAATCAATAGTGTCCCAGCTAAATTTAAGAATAACGTCATTTTAATTATATACCTTATTATTTAAATCCTCGCAATTATGGCCTAAAATCCATTCATACTAGACTCTATTGATACCGAAAAACATCTCGTATGAATGGCTCGTTTTAGGCCCTGTTTGAGCAATCTAATTATTTCACAAGCAACACCTACAAAATCACCCAAATATCCCAAAAACCTCAAAAAACTATCCCAGCATTCCTAACTCACCACTTTATGCCTATCAGCGATCCATCCCGTCTGCACCTCCTCACGTTTCTTATCAGCTAGTCCCGCGTGATATGCTGCCGCCTGAATGCCCACTTTACGTAGATCTTGCGCCAGATTCTCACACTCCTTGCGTGAAAGGCAATACACTATACCAGAGCCCCTGAGTGATATATAAAAGTAGAAGCATTATGGTATGTCTTTATTTATTTGACTGAGAACAAAATTAAGACAAATAATGGTACCTATTTTATTTTTCTATAGATAACAATAAAAGAGCGCCAGCTAGTCGTTGTCTATTTTCCACTTATAAACAAAAAGTAAAATTTTAAAGCCAATGTATCGATTTTATTTTCTTTGAAAATTTAAAAAAGCTAATATTAGTTTGATATAAAATGCTAAAAAGGCGTGGGTTACGTGTTTAAAATTTGTCTGCTATCTGGCATCGAAATTCAAGCAACATATTTTCTATTGGTGAGCTGATAATTGTTTGTGGCTTTGAATGGCTAGAACATACCTGAAAAACTTTTGCTTTATTATATTGGCGACGTCCTGATTGATCCCTTTTGGTCTCTTCTCATAAACGGCGTAGATCAAATTCGGTCTGTTGAAACTACACAGGAACCACTTGCATCTGAAAAGCAGAAAATTATATTTGCTCAAACATGAAAAAATTGCATTGCTTGGAAATGTAAGTATTATTTTGACAACGTTCTTCGAGATTAATCGAAATTGCTGTACTGGCGAGAAGCAGCCGGCAAAAGTTGTATGAAAATCTATATCTGTCGTGGTTTAGCGGCCAAATAAATTACATACAAAACTCATATCTGTCGTGACATGGCTACCCCAGGGGGCTACTTAGTTTTAATTTCCGCACATTATTTCAGAAAAGTACTATACAAGCCTTGGCCACAACTAGCCATTGATGGACTTTCGTATGTGTGTGCCCACATTTACACATTCGTCCATCAATGCCTCTGTTGCTGGCCGCTGCAGTAATGTACTATATACACTAAAAATTTAAACTTTACTTTATCCAAAGAAAGAAAACCAACAAGACGAAACGAACAATTTTTGTTATGACCCATAACCTGGTTACGCCTCAAGTTAGGTGTCCAAGCCAAGGCTAGTTGCCTCCCACATTCAAAGGCTTATGCAAGGTGAAGCTGTAAAAATCGGTAGAGACCCATTTGGGCATCAACGAAAGCAGAGTTTCGTCAACGATTTCCATATAGGAATAATTTCAGTTAGCGTCACGCCAAACTTCATATTTTAGAGTCCGAGTGACACTGCAGCTGTTATGGGCGGCCGTGACGCTTAACATCAGGCGAATGATTAGCTCGTCACGTCATTCATGAACATACCAAATTAAAAATGGTAATGCTTCACTATAGGCGAAGGCATACATTTCCGCTACTCAACTTAAGCTACCAATACAACATACCTGGTGACCTTGAGCTGATGCAATATGTCCATCCTAACGCGAGGGGTGGCGGTGGCAGTGAGTGCCATGATGTTAGTGTCGGGGAACCGTTCACGCAGGATGAACAGCCGCTTGTAGTCCGGACGGAAGTCGTGGCCCCACTGGGATACGCAGTGCGCCTCGTCTATTACAAACCTAAGGGGCAAGTACGCTAATAAAGCATAATGCTAAGCTAAGTGATGTGGAACCATTAGCTTGTCTAAAGGAAAAGTGCCGGTTCCCGTTCCCACTGCTGGGACACGGACCTTCTCTCACTGGGACTATAGGTCATAATAATCCACACCCTAGCCAAGTACAGATTGGTGGTTCTCGAATTTTGTATTTATTGAATATGCTGGTTTACTTGCGATTTTTCCTTCGCCACTGTACACACCATAACTACCATTAATTACAACTAACTACAAGGCTAAAACACCAAACATTCGCTTCCAACTGGTTTATTCTACTTTATATCAGTAGAGCATTAGGCGACTGAGGGAAAGAAGACATATGGGTTGATATTAAATCACTGTTTACAAAGATCATCTAATAACTCCTCACCTAGCGATCTTCCCGCGTGAGTACAGCATATCAAGCATGGACTGGAACTTGGCAGAGCTAGATATCTTCTCGGGCGTAACGTATAGCAGCTTGATTGGGGGTTCGCGGAGAGACAGTTTGTGGTAGATCTCGCCGCAATCAGCCACAGATACATTGCCGGACATGTGCGCTGCAGGGATCTGACGAGTTATTGATAAATTTTGTGAACTTGTAGCTCAATGACTACCAAGCATGTTTTTTATTGAGATCGCAGTTTCAGCATTCATTGATGCAAACCAAAACAACACAGAAAGAAAACTCTTTTCCCCAGATTAAATTAGGGTTACTTCACAAATTTTAGGGTCCGTGTAATAAAATTGGTCATCCAAGCGGTAATTTTCAAACATAACACGGTGGCGTTTCATAGGTACACATACGTTTTACAAAAAGCATTGTTTTAGATAAATACTGTAAAACTGTACTCATAAGTCTGTACTCACATCAAGAGATAGAAGCTTGTTCACTTGATCCAATATCAGAGATTTGAGCGGCGATATGACAATTGTTACGCCGGGGGTCAGTATTGCTGGTAGCTGATAACATAGGGACTTTCCTGAAAATATACGGATAAAAAAATCATTTGGATCTTCTGCCAGAAATAAAACTAGACTCGACGTATGAATATTATAGGGCTTAAATTAAAAGTCTATGGCTCAACTGCACGCAAACGGGTGCGCCGCTTTGTCAATCTGACAAAGCGGCGCACCCTTTCATGCCAAAATATTTGAGACAATAATAATATGCTCTCTATATTCTATATCTTTAGAAAATACAGTTTTACGTACCCACCCATATTACGCCACCGCTGCAATCTCAGTGTCATTCGGTTTCGAGCCTAAGACGAAACTCGCGAAAAAGCCACTAATATTAAATTTAAAAAAAAAACTGGAAAATACAAAAAAATAAAATATAAAAATTACCTCCTCCTGTAGGCATCAGAACAAAGCAATCATTTCCCAACAAGGTCGCGTTAATGACTTGTAGCTGGTTTGGACGGAAGGACTTCAAACCAAATTTCTCTTTGAACATTTCCATCATGAGACCTGAATGTGGGTAATCCAAACCATCAAATTCACCTAAAACAATTCGTTTTTTGTATTAAATCTGTACAAATATATTAGTATCTTTTCCTTTTTAGGGCCGAAAATGCGTTACGTGATCGACCACGCGGACTCCCGCGGAACGCAGTTTCGGCCCTAAGACTATTATAGTATTAAGAACCAAACTACCTGTGATTCCGTCATTTTGAGTCCCAACTTGGAAATCACCCATTCCTTCATATTTACTATTCCTACTTTCTTCTACTACAGTATGCTCCATTAAATTAATTTCTTCCGGCTCCTGTGTCTGTGTCGTTACCTTTTCCATATCTTCTTCAAAATCTTCTATCCTATACTCTGGCCACCCATCCTCATCAACAGCAATTTCTTTATCGTTCAAGACTACTTTGCTTGTGCTAGGTATTGAATCACTTAAATTCACTATACTATTTGAAGACATTGGTGACACTTCTACTTCATCTTCCAAATCTAATATTGGTATGCAATGTTCGTCACTAAACTCTTCATTTATTTCTACGTCTTCATTAAACTTAACTGGCTCTTTAACTATAGGAGGAACAGCTGTAATCGGTTTATTTAAGTTCATTAAAGAGTTCCGGCTTAATTGTGGTGGCTGGAACTCCACGGAACTATTAGCTGCAGGAACACATTTTGGTGTTTCTTTAGGCAGTACAGGCTTCAATCTTTCTGCAGCATTCATTATTCTTCCTGCTGTTGACGATTGTATATCTCTCACTGGTGTTTTATCTTCTGATGTTACTCTTGACGGTCTTTTAAAAACAAATTTGCCTTTTTTATTGATATTACTATTGTTGAATGAGTTATCTGATTCATTACTATCATTTAAATTATTTGATGAATTACATGGAGAGAATGCATCAAATGAAAGAGATTTCTTAGCCATCAGATCTGAATATATTGTTTTGCTAGGTCCAGCCTTATTGAAGTTTACATAGTCAGGTGTAGAAGTTTCTGGTTCATTTTTATGCATTTGCATATATTTTTTACCTCCTATCTGACTTGTTTCTAAATCAAAGTCATCAAGATCTTCATCATAATTAATGATTACTGATTGACTTTCATTACTGACATTACTTGTGTTGTTTCTGTGAATCTCTTCAGGCATTTCTGTGATTAAACTGTCATCATGTTTAGGTTTCATAGCAATTTTTAGTTTGCTTTTTAATTGTTTCATTCGCATGTATACTTTTTTATCATAACCAGGTAGTTTTTCTTTTATGAAATTAGGTATCCTATCAAAAGCATCACTGATTTTTTCTAAAATTTCTGTGTACATTGCATTACATTTTTCTCTATCTTGATTGTCTAGAGTATCTTCATTCTAACAAAAAACAATTAGTGAATGTTATTTCATTATACAAATACAATGGATACAATGATACAACCCTAGTACAAAACTTAACTTACCTTGTCAACTTTTACCAAAGCAGGATGTGTTGATACTTTATTTAAATAATCAGATAAGGAGTCATCTATTTTTAGTTTTTTCAATGATTCCTTTTCTTTTCTTGGACTGTTTTTATCTGGAGATTTCAGCTTTTTTTTGGTACTTGGACCATTTAGTCCGTTACATTTTTCAGGTGATGGAGTTGCACTTATCCTAAGAGATTTACTTGAAGATTCTGATGTTGGTGTTTTATGTTTAGCTTCAAATGCCGTTGGAAATTCATTTTCATCCTGAAAATTATATGCAATAGTTTTAACATAGCCATGTACTTATAATTTTTAGTATTTATCATATTTTATCATATTATGTAGGCTAAAAATTTTATAATATGGTACCTACCAATTTTTTTATTTTTATTTTAGAGAATAATCATCAAAAATACAAGCAACACTAAATTTAATCTAAACTAAAATTTGTGTGGTATGGGTAAAAATATACCATTACATCTTCATTACTAAATCATCATCATCATCAACAGCCTGAAGACGTCGACTGCTGAACATAGGCCTCCCCCAGAGCACGCCACCTTGAGCGGCTGCTCGCCTCCTGCATCCATCGGCTCCCCGCGGCTTTCACCAGGTCGTCGGTCCACCGAGTGGGGGGCCGGCCTACGCTGCGTCTTCCGGTTCGTGGTCGCCACTCGAGAACCTTTCTTCCCCATCGGTTGTCAGTTCTACGAGCGATGTGGCCTGCCCATTGCCACTTCAACTTACTAACTCTAAGAGCTATATCGGTCACTTTAGTTCTCCTGCGGATCTCCTCGTTCCGGAGCTTATCTCGCAGGGAAACACCGAGCATAGCTCGCTCCATAGCTCGCTGCGCGACTTTGAGCTTACTAATGAGGCCAACAGTAAGAGACCATGTCTCAGTTCCATAAGTCATCACTGGCAACACACACTGATTGAAAACTTTCGTTTTCAGGCTCTGCGGTATTTTGGACGAAAAGATAGGACGAAGCTTCCCGAACGCTGCCCAGCCGAGTTGGATTCTTCGCGCCACCTCTTTGTCGAAGTTGGACCTACCTAATTGGACAATCTGTCCTAGGTAGACATACTTGTCGACAACTTCGAGAGTATCGTTCCCAACAATTACCGGTATAGGTGGAACATGAGCATTAGACATGATCTTTGTCTTGTCCATATTCATCTTAAGACCAACCTGCTGGGAGACTCTACTGAGGTCGTTGAGCATGGTGCTAAGGTCCTCGAGCGATTCCGCCATTATGACTATATCATCGGCAAAACGAAGGTTAGTGATGTACTCGCCATTTATGTTGATGCCAGATCTTTTCCACTCCAAGAGCTTGAAAACATCCTCCAATGCGTTTGTGAACAGTTTCGGAGAAATAACGTCTCCCTGTCTCACGCCTCTTTGCAATGGAATTTGTTCCGTACTCTGGTCCTGTAGTCGGACTGACATAGTGGCCTTACTGTACAAACACTTCAAAACTTCGATATACCTATAGTCAATTTTCATTGTTCATTACTAAATACTATTCCCTAATATTGTAAATTCACACTAATGTAAAAGTATATCTTTGAGTTTTGTCTCTGTCTATTGAATTTGAAATGAGAAAAGAGAACACACTGAGTAGCTATACAATGCAGTACTTATATTAATAATAATAAAGCATATTGTTGTTTGCACTGTAAGAAACAAGCCTTTACTCCTTCTATGAGGATATGTGAACTTGTTGCATACTTATTATTATTAGTTATCTGGTTTCCATAGTACCTACAAGCTTTGCTTAGATGCTAGATGCTAGGGCTAGATGGTGAAGTGTGGAATATCCACAAATATTTATATTTAACCCTATCATAATAACATGCTCAATGAGCTATCAATGGGGGTTTTAAGACATTATATTAATAAATTAGCATTGATGAGCAAACACAGTACGCAGGAAACACCTGAACTATGAATACTTTTTACAACATGTAGGTAGATGAATATAATGGTAATTCGGTAAAAGAACCCATAATGTGAAATTAATTCAGACAAAAATATTTTTTAACTCACCACATCCATAATATCAAAAACATCTTCACTCTGGTTACTGAGAGTATTACTTTTAATACCTTCAGAATGTGTACCCATATCCAAAACATTTATAGTAGTTTTTCTGTGACTTGACAGTAAGCTTGGGGAGGATTCTATTTCATTATCAAGATTAGTGGAGCCCTAAAAATTTACAAACAGTATTAAAATGATATAATTGTCTCTGTTACAAAGAATTTACTCATAAATATCATACCTTAATTACCTACTATTTCTATACCATAAAGAGTTTGCAACAAAACCATATAAAAATAGGTTAGCTATGTTTTTGTTATCACTTACAGGTTTAGGTGTAATCTGGGTTACTGGATTGCTCCTGAAGGGTGGTGTGACTGAAACAGTAAGATTATTATCATAATAAATTACATTATTGCAGAGATGCACATAGCTAGAAAATGTGGCACCACATAACCACTATAGCTCCGTTTTGATGTTTGGAAAAGATGATTCTTTAGAGTAATTAATGCAGAACTTACATGATGCAGCAGTTGTCGACTTTGATTTGAAGACAAACTTAGACTTCTTCTCTGTAGTTGTTTCATTAGTGCAATTTTCACTAGACAAAATATTCAAAAGGTAAGTTTACATTAGGATTCCTGACTTGTATTACTTTGCTAAAAATTATATTTAGGTATATCTCTAAAGAAGCAGTATTATAAATCATCGCAGAGCACAAGTCACAATCAAACATAACTCACTTGGTGGTTTTTGGTGCATCCCTGCTAGTTTTTTGCACAAAGTCTTTCAGTGAAGATTGTATGCCTGTCGGTTTCTTAGAGGCCATCGGTGATTGTAGTGTAGTCAAAATTATCAAAAGCTTTAGGCTAGGTACACAAATTAAATTATAATGAAAATCCGCACGGTAGTACTTTTCGCGGCGGGCGGCGGACAAAAAACTAAACAAAATTTAAATAAATAAATTAGACTTGTGACACTTGTGTAACCCTGAACGCGACGTTCCCAAGAGCTGCTCAGTTGTGGTGAACGAAAAGAACTCGTTCACCTACAAGAACTGTTTTCGTTCCGTCATTACCAGTTCTAACTCGCTCGGTGAACTCGAGTCAAGCGGCGCCACGGCACGATGGTGCCTGCAACTCCCAGTCCCAGTCCCAGGAGAAATTTTGTTTAACAGTTCAGATTGAGATTTGAGAACTTCGAATAAGGAACTCAATCACAACAGCGCGGCTGCTCGGCCGCTCTCTGCAGTGAACGATTTCAGTCTTTATCTGTTAACGAAGTAAAGCGACGTGCGTTTGCGTTTGTGCATATTCAATACCATTAGTAACTTAAGTCATTGTTAAATGTGTCTTACGAGCTTTGTTTTAAAGTTGAAGCTAGTATTACAATGCAATGTCTACTTCTGCCATTTTAATAGACGTAGGTATGTTTACCTGGATTTAGTATTGTTTTAATACGTTTTTTGGTGATTTGGTTAGCTAGTTATTACGTCACAACAAAAGTAGAACAGAATTCATCTTTAACTAAATTAAAGTCGATTAATTTATTTTGTTCATGACTTAAATAAATACTCTGAACCGAAACTCATCAATTTAATATAATATCAAATCACATTGAGATAGCATTCCATTAACTTAATAGGTAACCACAGGAAAAAAAAAATTGTTTCGTATATCGTACCTATGTGTATTATGATACTTACTACTGAAGGTGAAGATGGACGAGATCACCTTACCCAGTGAACTAACTGCAAAATCGCACACATTATAATAAACTCCCTATAACCTTTAACTCCTTGGAACAAAATCTTTCCACAGTTCAGCAGTTCAATGAGTTCAGTGAATCGAAACGAGATCGCAGAGACTCGCATATCGTATCGATCGTTCGGGTTCACTGAACGAACGCAGTTGCTGAACGAGTTCCATTTGCTGAAAGAGATTAGCCAAGGTGAACGGTTTTATAATATCAGAGAAACTAACGTGAGTAGTATTCATAACTAAACAATTAGTAACCGGCAGTTGGGCAGTCAGCGCAGAGCCGCCGCCGTGGCCGCGCATACTCCATGAAGATGGGCATCTTTATTGCCTGAACACCGGTCGAGTTTGTTCGACTAAAATTACGTGAGTGCTAGCCGGTTACTAGTTGTTTAGTTGTGAACGGTTTTGCCCAAGCCTAAAATAAATAAACTTGACATTGACATGACAGTTACAGATTCAGGTTACAGTGACAGTTGACATCTTTTATCATCAGCTGATAAAACTTCAAATGAAGCCAA
The DNA here is from genome assembly GCA_910589525.2 of Ennomos quercinarius. Lineage (NCBI taxonomy): Eukaryota > Metazoa > Arthropoda > Insecta > Lepidoptera > Geometridae > Ennomos > Ennomos quercinarius. Next base: position 14,420,804 of record OU342504.1, on the reverse strand, counting down.
AGAGTAAATAATAAATGAAGCAGTCAATGTTGGAGTAACGACTAGGGCCGCATTCCGAAACAAGCCTATAATCGATACTATCGATATTATCGCGCTAAAATGTGCACCGAATGACCGGGAGCGTGCCAACTATATTACTTGTGACGTCACTGATGAACGTCATGAACGACGCCATCTGCGATTTCACGGCGCCCTTATGTTTCAAGGCAATATCATCGTCACAAATTATAAAGTATTATGTACTAATAATCATCGTGAGCGATGTCACACAACAGAAGTGAGAAATTCAAAATTAAAATTAGAATAATGATTCCTTAGCCGTTTGAATGTAATTGAAAACTCACTTTTGTTCAATACTTTTATTGAATAATGGAATTACTAATCTCCACTCTCCATGATTCATTAAATACCATAAAAAGTTAATATCGTGAGGTCTGGATCGTAATATGCAATGGAAATAAGAAGGAGATATCAACACTATGAATCTATATTGAATAGTCTATCAAAAATACATCCACTAAAAAGCAGGCACAATAATAAAAATTGTAAAAGAACACAACACGTCTGCCCTTAGCAGATATTTTTTGCTAGGAATAACTGTCGAAGCATAAACAACTCGGTAGCATGGCAATGAACATAGATAACATAAAGGCTGTTAATATTGATGTATAATATGATTATACCTCCTTTAACAATAGTATCGATACCTACTCATATCGATAGTCGATACATTTTTGCCCGATTTTCTATTTATACATCCCTAATAATCCCTATCGCTTTGATTTGTTTTGTAAAATTTGCGAATGTGATTTATTTAATTCTAGGATGTCTCTTAGAAAAATACTTTTCCTAACAAAACCAATGTGCTGCAAAGCATCCAGCAAAACCACAAATACATCACGACCAAGAAATTTGCTATTTGCAGCGAATTCCGCTAGATGGTATTCTGCCGAAAACTTAGGTTAGTTTGCCTTTTCCTACTTTTCTCCTAGTATTAGTTCACCATGTTCGTAAACAACATTTTTAAATTAAAAATACTGTGAATTTGTGCTATATCATACTTGTCATCATGTTTCATTCATATCATTTTGGTTCTATCATTTTTTGTCAGGGCATCCATGAAACAGAATCTATTTGATAGACTAGCTCCTGACTATTTCTTATGAGGGTTGAGTTGCAGGGTGTGTAGATGATGAGATGGAAGGAAAAGATTTTTTAAATAGTTTCTGGTGGAAAACGGTGACTCAAATATAGTGCCCATACTGGGTATAGTTCCAGTATGATGCTCTTATTTATGGGTATATTAGGAATCATTTTAGTCATTTTATCTAGCTAGAAGAGCAAAAACTTTTTAATTACTAGTCTTGGGCAGTCATACTTAGTGTAGGCATAGCAAGCGAAGAATATAGTGTGCTGATGATCAGAAACCAAACAAGTGACTGTTGTAGGTAAAAAAAATATTGGATCCAGTTACATTGCGTTTATCACCTCAAAAGAGTTATAAATGAAATAAATTTATTGATGGAGCACCTATTATACCTTTATGAATTTCTATCATTATAACGTTCATACAATTTTATTGTTTTATTGTTGTTCTTTGTGCAGGTCTCACAAGATGTTTCCATAGTAGAGGTAACAGTAGTTTATTTTATTAGAATCTTCTTCTTCTCATGTAGGCGAGTGGTCAGCCCTGGTGTCAGAATTTTTAGGCTGCCCAAAGGCTTATGATGTTATTATTTTATGCAAAGAGCCTATATTTGTAATTTCTTTTGATCATCAATTACACAGTAGACAAAATTGTCTATCCCCTGTTTTAGTCCACTTGACAAGTAAGCAAGTATGAAGGAAGTGACATAAAATGGGGAAAGACAATTTTATCTACCATCCAAGCTAACCCAGGTGGATAAACTTGCCATCAGGGGAGATGTAGCCAAATGCTAACCAATCTATAATAATAACAAAAACATTATATTCAAAAGTAAACAGTAGGCTAGATTAGCTACTGAACCATGCAATAAATAAATTGCTATAAAAATTAAATGAAAGTATTTGTTTGCTTTTCGCGGCAAAATAGAAGCACCAAATTGGATAAAAAATTGCACATAGAATGCATCTAATGAATCTAACATTGGAGAGATAAGAAAAGAAAATGGGTAACATAAAATGTTAGATAGTTTTTCTTTCAAATAATTTATGTTGGTTTCCAGGAGATAAGAACAGAGATGCCAAAGGAGAGAAGGTGGATATCCTGGGACGATTCTTCCCACAGAGTCCCCAGAAAGAAGATGCACAATTAGTCAAGAAAGAGCAGGAAAAATTTGAGAAGGAAAACAAAGAAAAGGCAGAGGAAAATGAGAAAAGTTGGAGAAGGATGAAAATGGGGTAATATAATATGTCATGAATTTTTATTTATTTATTTATTTATTATTTTATAATGATGAAAATGAACTGATGTGTACATCGATTTAGGTTAAACAACAAAGTAGTTTCTAGTAACAGTAAAACTGTAAACCAACCATGTTAACCCAGCTGCTATATTGTCTGCTATTTCATTCAAGACAGCAAGCCAGCCAAGACCGAACTGATAATAAAAAATGATAATAGAATTGGCAAATAATAGTAAACATTAAGAATAATTATATAAATAAAAGTCAAAGCCGTGACATACATATAATTTGACTAATTGTTAAAATTGTACCATTGTTGTAAAATTGTTATGTTGAATTGAATCTTAGTTAGTGGCTTCTGCAGCAATTTCACCACAATTTCGCCTATGTCGTGTACTAAGATATACCATCAAACGAAGGAGATTGTATGGTAATTTATATTATCCCACTTATTCTTCTTCTTCTCTCTACATTATCCCACTTGTCCTACTTGATAACGCGAATGTTTGTTACCTCTAAACGCCGCAATGGCAGGACAGATTTGGATGAAATTTGGAATAGACATAGCTTATATTACTAGATAACACATAGGATACTTTTATATGCAGGCGAAACCGCGGGGTGCAGCTAGTTTTCTTATAAAACATTCTATTCTAAGCTGAGGCCGCACACTATAATGCACTTTTGCACTATTTACCGAGGTCTGCATAGGTAGTTAGCATTTTAAATCCAAGTGTATTTCTGTGTTTCTATCAGAAAATTTATTGAGGTTCTAATTTTTCCGTTTATAGATTCGCAGTATTCGGTGGCGCCATGACAGTAATGGGCGGGTGCCTGGTGATAGAGATGGGGTCTCCTCGTCGCGACGACAATGGACAGATTATTGAGGATGAGTTCTCTAACATGCCGATAGTAATGCAATACTTGAAGCGTGCGTGGAAGGAGCTCACCTTTTATGAGAAGGTACTTCATTAACATATCCTGCACCCCCGATGTACATTACACACCAACACCAAAGACTTCTATGTATACACTAGACAGGACATCTCTAACTTGCACTGTCAACCACTGCAAATATGCCGGCGAGCATCTTCTCGCTCATACGATGCTCAGCTTTCAAAGCGACTGCACGTGCAGCAGTGAATAGCAGTAAAAATTATGATCTGAATGTGCCATTGCACTAGCGCTGCGTGTTGGGATCGTTGGTTAGACGATTTAATCTCGTAAAGCGATGTAGCGGGTTTTAGTTTAATTATACAAAAAATGACAACAATTTGTGCTTCGAATAGCTTCTCTAGTACGTAGTACATATACCTCTTTGACCAACACCCACATTCATCTGCATTCTGGATGAAAGGGGTAAAAGAGTAGATTTTTTAGCTGTTTGGAAACACAGATGTTAGACATGTTGTGGGTTTGATTCTCACCCAGGACAAACATTTGTGTAATAAAATAGATGTTTGTTCCGTGTCTGAACTGTCTGGGTGTTAAGTTGTGTCATATTTGTATGTATTTAATAACAAAACAAGCATACAAGTGTGCTAACAGCTATTGGTAGCGCTAGATGGCGCTGTGCGAAATGTCCACAAATATTAAGGCTCCCATCCTCGCGGATCCTCTATCTCGCTCGCTCTTTGCTACATTTTTGAAGATATTAAATAACTGAATTTACTTACGAAAAATCTGGCTAAACTATGTTATCATGAACATTACAAATGTTCAACAAAAATATCATACTAGTCCTAACACGATTTCATAAATACAACGGTATCAATGTTTATTTTCGTTCTATGCTGTTTTTATGTATGAAACTTGTTCACTTTGCCGTTTTAGAAAACAAAAACTATCCTATTATGTTATTCTAAAAAATTAGCTATAACCATACCAGATTTTAGCGAAATCCGTTCAGTAGTTCCAGCGTGATGCGTGTTCAAAGGGACAGACAGACAGACAGACAAAAAACCAAAATAAATTCCACTTCTATATCGATAAAGAAGTGTAATGCAATCGAAATTTTGAAAAAATATTCAATGTACAGATTTAGCCCAGTTTTATTGTATGTATAGAAGATAATGGAGCCATGGGCGTTGAAAACGTAAAAAATATCTAGACTAGCGAGATCTACAGCTCACAGAGCCATTAGTTATTAAAGGGAACTAATTTTTTTAGCTGTTATTTAAAAATTCGAGATGTTATTATGATCAGTTCAAAAACATATTGAGCAGTTATTTAATTTAATGGCGGTTTCAGTTTATAAATAAATAAATAAATAAAAATAATTTTCTGAGAAAAGAAAAGGCAGTAAATTTAATGGCGGTTGATTAATTATTGCGACAGTAAACCATGGACAGTAATAAAAAATCAATTAGTCGGTTATTTTATCAAGTTAGGTTAGGTTATTTTTTTATTATATCTGCATTTCCACAGACACCTGGGTCCGTGCTCATTGTTATACATTTTTTTTAATTAGTTAGGTTAGGTTAGTTTCACACGTAACCGCTCGTTGAATAATTTTTACCGCCCATTTAATTATTTTCCTGCTCAATTATATATTCACTGATCCATTTCATTATTTTTTATTACTCATTTTTGTTTAATTTACTGCTTAGTTTTAACTGCTGAACTAGATATTAAACGTGCCATTTATAATTTTTAACTTAACAAAACTGCTATTTACAACTGCCTCTTTAAATCAGTGCCGTTATTAAATGCTTTGTATGAATCGCGCTGCAGGGCCCTTTTCGTTATGACCATTCAGACACTTAACAAGGCGCGTTACATCTTCGTTGGTTTTAAAATGCTATTCTGTATGCCGTTGTGAAACTTGCGAACGTGACGAAGCTCGTGACACGCACGTCCAAAAACAAGAAACGCTGGGCAAAGACAACCTGACTGATTCTGTATGCCACGTGGCATACAGAATATAACTCTTTGATTCCATGTCATAGCCCGCGTTTATGTTTAGAGCACGTTATGACGTGACGCGTGATTGGCAAGGAACGTCATGTGGCAAGCGAATAAGGCCCACTGCCCCAGGTAACCGGTGTGACGTGTCCGGCAGATGATAAAGGAGCCTTCCCGCGAGAAGCTGCTGCCGGACGTGCTGCCGCCGCCCTACCAGCCCGCCTACACGCTGGTGCTGGAGTTCACGGACGTGCTGGTGCATCCCGACTGGTCGTACCAGACCGGGTGGAGGTATGTACGCACTGGTTGCACCAACGACACTAGGGTTGCGTTGTTGGGGCTCTCACTCCGCAGTTTAGGTACGTTCGACCGCGCCGCCGTAGCGCCGCGGTAAGTAGGAAAAGGTAAGAGTTACGCAATAGAAAGAAAGGCAACTACTAGGTCAGTAGCGCTGTGCGACCTCAAATGCACCTTATTATGTTGGGCAAGAGTCGCTATTTATTTAAACGATTTCGCGGAGTGTGTCTTCTGTACGTAGTGCGGTAGGTACTATATATCTATTCTATGGTAAAGGTAAAAATTCTAACAAATTTTGACTATCTGTTAGAAATTGCTAAAATTTTTTACCTTAAAAAAAAATATTTTAACTTCGGATCAAAAAGCCCACCCTAAGAGAGGTCGCCCACGACGCCTTTTTGTTGCGATCCAGTAGCGCGTTTCGTTAACGCGCGTCTGCATCGCTACTCTTGGCCGGTGGTCGCATTTGCAACGCGCGACTATCCATTCACATCACACGCGCAACTGTATCGCAGTATCGCTTTTAACGTGCGACTGTTTTTTGCGACATCCGGTAAAAGAAGAGCGGGGGGAGCAACAGTAACTATGCTGTATCACGACAGCAGCGGTGCTGTATCGCGACAGTAGCGCTGCTGTATCGCGACAGTAGCGGTGCTGTATCGCGTCAGTAGCGGTGCTGTATCGCGACAGTAGCGGTGCTGTATCGCGTCAGTAGCGGTGCTGTATCGCGACAGCAGCGGTGCTGTATCGCGACAGTAGCGCTGCTGTATCGCGACTGTATCGCGACAGTAGCGGTGCTGTATCGCGTCAGTAGCGGTGCTGTATCGCGACAGTAGCGCTGCTGTATCGCGACAGTAGCGCTGCTGTATCGCGACAGTAGCGGTGCTGTATTGCGACAGTAGCGCTGCTGTATCGCGACAGTAGCGCTGCTGTATCGCGACAGTAGCGGTGCTGTATTGCGACAGTAGCGGTGCTGTATCGCGACAGTAGCGCTGCTGTATCGCGACAGTAGCGCTGCTGTATCGCGACAGTAGCGCTGCTGTATCGCGACAGTAGCGCTGCTGTATCGCGACAGTAGCGGTGCTGTATTGCGACAGTAGCGCTGCTGTATCGCGACAGTAGCGCTGCTGTATCGCGACAGTAGCGGTGCTGTATTGCGACAGTAGCGGTGCTGTATCGCGACAGTAGCGCTGCTGTATCGCGACAGTAGCGGTGCTGTATTGCGACAGTAGCGGTGCTGTATCGCGACAGTAGCGGTGCTGTATTGCGACAGTAGCGGTGCAGAATCAATCACGGTTCTGCACGTGGGCGAAGGTACGCACAGCGAACAGAGTATAGCCATAAGATTACTAGACTGTGTAGGAACCTAACACACGAATATAATGTTTAGTCCTACTTTTCTTCGTCAGATTCAAAAAGCGGCCCGGCGTCGATCAGTTTCTGCAATCGGTGGCCAACTCCAACTACGAGGTCATAATCTTCACAACGGAGAACGCGTTCATGATATGGCCGGTCATAGACAAACTGGATCCGGAGAACAAGTTCATAACGTACAGGCTGTTTAGGGACTCGACGCATTTCGTTGATGGAGTGCATGTCAAAAATCTGGATGGACTCAACCGGGATCTTTCTAAGGTCAGTTAGAGGAATGGAACTCTTTACCAGCGTCTGTGTTCTTTTTTTTATGTAAATGAATGACGTGACGAGCTAGTCGTTCGCCTGATGTTAAGCGTCACGGCTGCCCATTACAGATTGCAGTGTCATGATGGATGGTATTCTTGTGACCAGCTAACACACGGCACATGTCGTTCCCCAGGTGATCGTGGTGGATTGGAACAAGGCAGCAACCAAGTTCCACCCGCAGAACTCTCTGGTGCTGAAGAAGTGGAAGGGCGCCGACGACGACACGGCGCTCTTGGATCTCGCTAATTTGTTGCAGAGTAAGTTAATGTTTCTATTACATTTTGTATTTTTTTTTAAATTGAGGTGAGTGTTCCTCATTGTTGTGTGCTCAAGCATCAGTGCTATCATATTATATTACTAGACGTGAGGATCTTTAATTGGTTTCCTGTCACTTACGACAGAAATACGGTCGATAGAAATAGTTTCTAGGTAAATATTATAATTATTAAAAGTGCCTAAAATAATCGTTAATCGGCATTTAAAGAATCTGATTGTCGCATACTGGTTTTTGGTACAGGGCCGAGAAGGATTAAGCCTGGGTGCGTCAGTTCGAAAGCCACGGAGCCTTACTTTTTTCTTATATTTTGGCTCCAAACATAGTGTATTTAGCCAGTGTCAAATATTGTAATTTTTCATCGTGTTATGGAATATTTGAAGTAGTCAAGTCTTAGTCACCGTCTGGGTAGTCATAATCCAGTCTAAGTCATGCCCTAGTAAAGTGGTGGCAACTTTACTAGAGGCTTTATATGGAATTTTGGAAGCAACATGAAAAACCAGGTTTCACTATATTATATCACTTGCCCACACTTATGCTCGTAATTCAGCACTTAACGCGTAAAACGCTACCAATTTTAACCATTAACACTAGAAAAAGCATAAGTTTTGAAAAATAATACAATGCAATTACGTGAACTGTTTCGCGCTCCCGCCAATACTCCCCTGACCCATACTTTCGTTTTCTTGGTGGCATCGTAATGGGGGAAATATTCTTTAGAACTGAGCGCGAAAAGTACCTATTTAAAATTAAACTCAACTCATTATCCACAGCGATAGCAATGTCCGAGGTGGCGGACGTCCGGGAAGTGCTCACATACTACGGACAGTTCGACGACCCCATCGCCGCCTTCCGCGAGAACCAACGCCGGCTGATGGAGCAGATGGAAGAGAAGGAGCGCGAGGCGAAGCCCGACCTGCCGCTAGCTAGGAATTGGATCCGAAGCTTCACCAGGCGGAACTAACCTGCTCAGGTGCTGCCATCTAGTTCTCACACGCGGAGACTCTTGACAGAGCAAGACTACGTTAGACGTTACGGGTGCTTTCCGAGACACGCTAAAATCGATATTATCGCGCTAAAACAAGTAGCGAATGACCGCGAGCGTGACGATATCACTTGTGACGTCATGACCGATGCTATCTTGCGATTTCACCGCCCTTGCTTCAAAGCAATATCGTAAGCGATGTTGCAAAACAGAAGCGGAAATTCTAAATTAGAATTGAACTAATGGTTCCTAAGCCGTTTGTATGTAATTATTTATAGGCTAACTTTTGTTCATTAGTTTTATTGAATAATGGAATTACTAATCTCTGCTACCCGTGATTGTCGTTACTTATTATAGAAGTTACCTATGCTAGCTACAAAAGCAATAATTTGTTATTCTTTTGAATTTCCCGCTTTGTATCATTTCGAAGCGGGAAAATTCTATTCCTGTTATAAACGATAAATCAACAGAAAAGACAGTTACCCAAAGAGAAGTTTGGTTTTAAATATTTTGAAATTGCAGCGTTAAGTCATACGAAAATAAATCTTTTTATTTTGTGTTTGAACACAGTAAGTGTTGTAAGCGCGATATTGGTCGTTCCGAGTTCTTGTCAGCGCCCAGTCATGAGCGCGATATCTGAATCGTACCAAATTATCAACGTGAACGTTGTAAGCGATTATAGCGCGTCTCGGAAAGCACCCTACGTATTATACGCATTATGTAGGTTGGAAGGATTGAAACGAAATTTATCTTGGCCAATACGAGCACACGGAAATGTGGACAAAGTTTGTTGTTAAATGACATTACCTGCGGAAAACTTTTCCGCAACTAATGCCATTCCCATACATTTGGAGTTATCGTTTAGCGTTAACGCTAATGGAAAGGTCTTTGCTAGACCCCCAGGTTTCGTTATTCGACATGTTGCATGTTATTACGATTAAATTGTAACCTAACTTACGATTCTAATGGTATTTTGTCTTTGTCTAGAATTCGGTTTTAGGCCTGATCGAAAGCGCTTCGACTGTTATTCGCACGACAGCTGTGCTCTTTTTTTTAATTTTAAAAATAGTGGCATCCGAACGCTAAGCATGTGGCTTACTATGAAAGTATTATGTATGGAGTCCACACTTGATCCACTATCGATATCTCGCTCACTGAAGACCGCCTCTTACCTTCAAACATTTTATTAACTGTCCATACCTTAGTAAGAAAGAGAGACGAGAAACCATGTGAGATTGCGATATTGGAGTTCGGAACGCAGTACGCACCACCCGTGTATGGAGGTTTGACTTCGTTTTTTACCACACGTAACTCAATTCTTGGTACAGGCACGGATCTAGAAGCAGTTGCAACAATGAGTGCTGTGAAATAGAATCAAAGTTTAACCTATGTGTATAAGGTTCAAAATATGGTGTATGCACAAGCCGAAAATATATAAATAGTAATTATTTATGTCTAAAACAGACTTATTAGACCAGGCTCAGCCACACCTTGAGAGGCATAATTATGTCCAGCAGTGGACTAATGGGTCTGATGATGGTGACGATTTATATGAATTCGCTAACAAGATTACGAATCAATGCTTAACAGCTAGCGTCAATAAATTAGTAAATGCAGTTTTATGTTCAGAAATATTTATGGCGTGCATTTCTTCATCGCAAGAATTTAAAATTAATATTTTAACTTTGTGAGGCTGTAAGTACCTACATAACTATGTATAAACGAAGTATATGTGTCAACGAACATAGGCCTTCATACTTATACAAACGCGCCCTAAACCCCCAGTTTTCATGTACGGTCGCTAAACTCGTATCAAATTAACACACCAAATACTGAATACTCATTGGGTGCCTTTGATCATCGGCTGTCTTCAACCAGTGAGCGTACAGTATTAATTGGTGTTACGTTGACACGAGTTTAGCAAACGTGCGGGAAACCAGGGGTTATTCTATTATAAATTGCGTAAATGTATACGTATAACTAAAAGAACTTTATGCAGTTTTAAAAATCCCCCTCCATTAATGAAATTTCTCTATTTAACCAAGTGCATACTGCGTATATTTTAGTGCATTTTTAAATATGATTATTTTGATGTTTGTAACAAATTATTTAACATGTGAAATGGTTGATGAAATCTCGCATAAAGTATTTGATTACTACAAAAATATACAAACACTATTTATAAAATTAGTCTGCATCAGTTATTATTATTATTAGTCACGATGACCTCTATGTTGATTCACAAATTAATAATGGCCTATTTATTTGTAAATTTTAAATTGGAATCTGTTTACCATGAACCCTATGTCATGCAGCTCTGTTTATCTTTGACTTCATTCATTCTTCATTTTTTTTCACTTTTTTCATTTGTATTATAAAAAATGTATTATGCATCTCTACACATTAGCCACCAAGTGACTTCCAAACAATAGAAAATCCATTGTTATGGTGGGCGACGGCATCAGTAAAAGGATATATTTTCAGAAGGCTCAAGATATTTCTACTTCTGAAACATGCATGTCTACATCTGAGTATTGTATTAAATTCAATTACTTAGGTACTTTCATTATTGAGGATCCGATAGTCATTTATACTTGTTATTATGTATGTACTTTACAACTTATCTCTAAGGTAGGTACTTATGTTATTTTGTTATGGTTATGTATAAATGTTTGTATGTTTGATGTGTGTTGCGGGAGGTATTGTAAAAATTCAGTCATAGTTAGTAATAATTATAATGTAGTTGTTTATTACAAATCACAGGTGTTTTATTTAAAAACTAGTTAGGCTTCCATATTGTGTTTATCCTGTATCTACAAAAAATTGACTCAACCCTGTCTTATCTAAAGTTACGTCTTCATCTTCGTCTTTCCAAACTTCTAAAAACTCAGGATCCAGTTCACCGTTTGCAAAACTTTTATAAATGTCGTTTGCATTGAATGTCGTCCTTGGTTTTATAACAGTGTTTTGCCCTAAAATGAAATGATCTGGTACCTCACGCAGTGCCTTCCACAAAGGTCGAATATCTACGATATGGGACACTTCAAAAGGTTTTTGGTCCTCTTTAAGGTCTTTGCTCCATTCATGCAATTTTTCCATGCTGTCATCTTCAATGAAATGAAACATGTGTTCAGGATACAAAGTGTGGCAAGACACATCTCCCAGTGAGTTTTGCAGCAGTATGGAGATGTTGTCTCCCTTGTCTACGATTGACAAGCCTGATATAGATGTACAGATACGTCTGTGTACAGGTTTGTATATATCGCAGCACAATTCCTTTTTTTTGGCTTCATTATAAGTTTGCATTATACTCGGTGGTCGGTAGGGCATGGACAGGCCGCCGATATCACCTGATCTTGTCAATTTATCAGAATAGTTGCTCACTAGGCACATGTCCTCTATCCACTGGCTGGTCAAACATACAAGTTCTTTGCTACTATTTTGATCATACTCGCATATATCTATATATGTGGGAGCACACATCATTCCATGTGTCCATCGTTGTACAGGTGTCACATTGCTATCCTTCGTTTTCCCACATCGCATGTCCATGAGAAAGAGGTGGTGATCTGTACCAACATACATTAAAGGCTTCTGCGGACAGTATTTAACAGCTGATATTAGGCCGCAAGTTTCAATGTCTGAAATGAATTTAAACGATTTCCATCTCTGAAAAGGCTCATTGGTTCGTTTGTCATATAGGGTGAGTGATTTTTTCGTGACATGAGTAAAATAGCCCCTCTCAGCACCAATCACAGAGCTCCAGTTATCAACCAAAGTTGGAAACTTGCCTCGCAACTTTTTACTGCGTCCGGTCATTCTGTCTAAATTGATGATTGTCAATTTGCAGTCCAATGTTGTTACATACATAATATTCTTGTGAAACTCATCAAAGGAGATGCTGGTAAACGGCAGTTCAGAATCTAAACTTTTGACCTTCTTCAGGCTCACACCTTCGTTAGAAATCAAAATTTTCAAAATGATCACCTTGTGTTTAGTTCTCAGAGCTATAATGTGCTGCGAGTGTATAGTTTCCATGATGTTTGCATCCTGAGAGCACATGAATGTGGCAGTGTTTCCATAGTCAATTGAAACAGTGTCCCTGAAGAATGGGGATACAACTGAAATTTTTTATTAAAGTTAGTAAATTATATTATAAATATAAGAAAAACTAAAGTTGGGTGTTATAGTTATAATACTTATATTAACATAAATAGCAGGCAATATTTATAATACACTAGCTGCGCCCCGCGGTTTCACCCGCGGATAAAAAGTAGCATGTGTTACTCCAGTACATCTAAGCTATTTATATTCCAAATCCGTCCAGCCGTTTGAGCGTGAAGGAATAACAAACAACACACACATACAAACTTTCGTCTTTATAATATTAGTGCGATTATAATCTTATAACAATATAACACATTATTAAAACTGACTGTTGTAACATTTGTTATATTAGACAGCCAGCGCCATCTAACAAAAATAACACGAGTCTATTTTCTTCACACTAATATAAACTCTCTCTCGCTAATTTTAAGGTCCTATTTTCTCTACACTAAAATATAACAACGTAAAAATTATATTTCACTAGTTGCGCCCCGCGGTTTCACTCGCGGATAAAAAGTAGCCTGTGTTAATCCAGTATATAAGCTATCTATATTCCAAATTTTATCCAAATCCATTCAGCCGTTTGAGCGTGAAGAAGTAACACACATACACACATACAAACTTTCGCCTTTATAATACTAGTGTGATTTTAATTAAATAAATTATTTGCGGGGTCGACAACTACACTATTAACTATCCTTATACAATAATTTTTCAAGTGGGTATGGTAGGACCAATCTAAAACTATGAGGAATATTAAAAAATACTCAAAATGAGTAAAACGCACTTGTATTATTACGCCATTCGATAGTGTCGCTAATGATGGTTCAATTCTGAGAAGTAATGACATACGGCAAGCTTAAGGAAAGTGGAGATACAATGTTAAACTTATAACACTACTCTGTGTCAGGGGTAGATACACTTACACAGACAGTTTAGCTCGCTGTAAATAAGATAGTCTGCGCCTTCCACCTGAGCCAGGAGCAAGTTTCCATTGCCAGCATAGTACCAGTTGTATACATCTTCAAAGAACGGGTCAGGTTTAGAATTGAGGTGCACTGCCATGTCAACATAAAATTTAGGGCAGTGAAGGACGTCATCGCCAAACCATTTATATTTTTTTCCGCCATTTGAAACTGTTAACAGAAAATCAGTTTGTAAGTGATCAGGTTCAGCGTCGAACTGGCCACAGTCAGGGGGCCCCAGCCGGTTGCCACCCGGGCCCTGGGCTGCGAGGGCCCCCTGTAGGTCTACCAAGTATGTTTTTGCTTCTTACACAAAGAAAACTTAAGGTGACGAGTAGAGCCAGAAGAGCAGGTCCAAATCCGTTCAAAGAAACATCAACCTTAACATCGTAGTCTTAAATATCAATTCAGTCTGCAACTTCAGCGCGGCGCTTACGACAAAGACAACGCACGAAATGACCGATTTTGACGGTTTTTAATTAATATTTATGTTTATGTAGTATTTTTTAAAACTATGACGGCATCACAACATGTTTGTTGGGGATAAACGATTTTTTTTGTAAAAAATATAATCGGTAGAAACTCAGTAAAATTGGAACATTCAAAGTTTTTGAGGGTCAATTTGCGATTTTTTTCTACAGAGCTATATTTATTAATAATCTTGTATTTACGGACATCACAAACGACTTAATGAAACGAATTACATGATATATTACATTCAAAGCTCCACATGCTCTAATTACGCCAGGAAACATGCCAAAAACCACCTTGTTTGCTCTACCCGTCGCCTTAAATATCGATCCTAGCAAAAAAGTCTATAGAGCCTTTCTTGTAGATAATTTAATGTAGAGTAATTTAGTATCCAACCATTTTTAGGGTTCCATACCCAAAGGGTAAAATGGACCGGATACCCTATTACTAGCTCCGCTGTGTCTGCCTGTCTGTCTGTCCGCCTGTCACCAGGCTGTATCTCATGAACTGTGATAGTTAGTTGAAATTTTCACTGATGATGTATTTCTGTTGCCGCTATAACAACAAATACTAAAAAAATAGAATTAAATAAAAAGTGAAGGGGACTCCCATACAACAAATGTGATTTTTTTGCTTGTTTTATAGATATGTGCAGGTCAGACTCGCACTTATTTATTTATGGCCTTCAACTTGCCTGTTAAAACTGAAAATATGGACCTTTACACCCCCTCCTTTAGCGGCATCCCCACCCCACATGTTGTTCAGGACACCTTCCTCTATAACTGTGCTACAAAAGCATAATCAAAAAGGTGATCAACAAAAAAACAGATGCTTACTAATACTGTGCTTGAAATTTGACCATTTAGTGGTCCACTCATGTCTTTTATGCAGTAAATCTGTAACTGGGTCTGTTTTATCTATGTTATGTGCTCTAGTTATCATCCATGGCATCAAGCTTTTGTGAGAGAATCCTTCGAAAAACCCTGAGTTCAGACCTCCTTCCCATTCTTTACAGAATAAATTCCGAGGCTGTCCAGGATAGAGAAAGTCAGTAAAACATAAATAAGAACTACATTTTCTCCTGCGCCTTACTGCGGCATAAATGTAATTATTAAGTGTCTTCTGGCCCCTCATCCTTTTTGATTCAATGGCACATATAATATCCTTGAATGATGCTTTGTTATTAAGATTGTCAGCAATGGAATCCTCTTTGCCCTGAAATTAATAGTTACATATATTATGCGGAGTAATATATTATGCTATCATTAACAGAAACTTGCTACAAATTATATTGTATTAGGTATGTAATATACTTATCTAGACTTGCTTTTTTAATACTATCTAGTAATGATCTACTAGTAGGTACTGAGTACCCAGGTCTGAAGGCAGTGCTACAGCAATAATGTGTTGTGTGGATGCACAGACTAAGTAGAGGATACTACATATAGTGGATGCATTACAAATGTATCTAAGGTATTCTAAGGTAAAGTGATTGCTTTAGATACCTTAGAAAGCAACAGTCAGACGATACAAAACAGGGCACATGAAAATAAGGCCTCAGAAAATGTTCACCAAAAAACAATGCCAAAACATACATTCGGGACCCGGTGGGATGTGAGAGTATTAGGGTGGGGAATACCCACACGATTTTGGGAGGTTATTGACCTTGTACTCGATGTCATAATTGTTTCTTTTCTGGACACTGAAGTCAAGTTAGCCTTGACCTTGACCTCAAGGTCAAAAATTGGCCTTGACATCGAGGTCAATTGTTGTAAGTTAAAAGCATTGTTGACTTCTGGCATTGTGTGGTCACTGTTAACCTAACGGTCCTCCTCACTTCATAGGTGTGACAACATTTTGGCATGTTGTTGTGGGCCTAGACTAATATCCTAGTTAGTCATACTAATATGCCAAAATGCCTAGATAATGAAAGATAATTTTAATCTTCTAACTCAGAGTTCATTGAACTTTTTAATTGATGAACCTTACAAAATAATCTTTTTACACCCTTCATCGAATGGCGCCAAAGTAGGGGTCATACTAACATGAAAATTTCGATCGTAATTTTTGTGGTCTTTTTTGCCTCAGTGGCCCGGTTGCTAAACCAACCAAAACGGCGGCTATAAGTGCTAACTAATAACAATGACCATGTGTGTGATCATAAACACTCCTGTCTAGCAGTGTAAACGTAACCGAGGCATAATATCTGTTTTGAATGAAATAACTGTTCATATAAATAGAAATCTGGGATATGAGCAAGAGAGCTTACCTTTTGAATATCCAGCTTATTTTCAGTCATGATTATTAACACTGTTGAGACTTTAATCAGTTTAGAAAAAAGAAAAGAAGTAATCTATACTATATATGACAAATTGGTCTGGTCGCTTCTCTGTCGCTAACTGGGTCTGGTCAAAACCATGGTCTGATCATGATGCGGTTGTGGAGAAAACAAAATACTAATCCGTTTATTGGTAAAATAAAATTGATACATGTGTACACAAGTATAGTATATTTTCTGTTTACCACAGATATCTACTATACTAGTCAAAGACAGATAGGACAGCTCTATATGATTGACAATTAGTTCCCGTGTCTGCGCTAAGCGCTGGTGTCGCCATAGTGATGCAACTAGCTCCATATTCAAATATCGATATCGATAGCATAGTGACGCGCCACGGCAAAAAAAAAATTGACATGAAAGTTACATAGGAACTTATTATTATTATTTAAACATATTACATTTTAATACTACAGGAAGATGAAGCACCCGCTAATAAGGATTAAATGAAACAAATGAGACTGAAATAGCTTTTATTTATTTTTATTTCTTAGCCTAAATGCTTTGTATTTTTACTGCCATTTTTAGGCCATTTTTTGGGGTGAAACCATTTTCATTATAATTATTTATTTTTGCTATTCAAATTGAGTTTTCTCACCAGATAAGCTCAAGGGAATCCCATGCAACACTTCATTTGCAGTGAACAAGAATATCGATGCAGAAGACGGTTACCCATCCTATCAAATTGGGGGTATATCAAAGTGATTTTGGCGAACTCGTTTGTTCACTAAGACAGACCACTGAGCTCAGTATTTGTAGGAATCAGAAAAGACAACCATGATTCTCGTAATTTATCGTCCCTTGGGATACATAACAGGCGATGAGTTTTATTAGTTGCAAGCTTCAACATGACATTTTCGCGTCGCCATAGTGTTGATCAATAACCATAGTCACTGCCCATGCTCAACTGATTAAGATAATTGGTATATAATTTGAAGTTAGAGCGATGGTAGCAGAGCAGTAACATGTGCACTTCGCAATCTTACGGCACCAGGTTCGATCCTCGGCCTTGCACCGATGATTTACCTAGTAAGTTATGTGCAGTTTTCGATGCCATCCGTGCCTCTGAGAGCCGTCGGTCCCGGTTGTTATAAGACCATCTATGGCAATCGTTACGGGTAGTCAGACGCCTGATAGAATCTGATACCAGGTCTAACCATCCTTGTTACTGGTTCCTTATGGGTTGTGAGATCAGATGGCAGTCGCTCAGGGCCAGATCTTGTATAAGGGCAATTTGAGCTTCAGCCCAGCGCGCCGTGGAGATAAAGTGCCCCCAGCCCCCACTGAAATTTAACGGGTCTTATCTAGATTTACTTATAAATGTGTGAAACCTGAAACTATCAGGATTAACGAAAAACAAGAACAGCTGAGAATTAGGCAAACTCACGGTCCGATCCTGTAGTCGCTCGTGTAATTCTGGTAGCTTGCCGCTACAGATTAGACTGGGAGCTTGGGAGCCGACCCCAATAACAAATGCGAAATGGGAAAAAGGCAAAGAGGATGATGATAATGATATATTAATTTGAAATTATACACAAACAGCCAGAAAAACTACGAATTATACCGAGTAATTAGGTTGTGTTATGCACATCATTTCCATGACAACAACACAATTGACTTTTGACATTATAGAAGTCACGTGATGCAAAGAAAATGTCGGAATGCGTGCGACACGAGCGTTTCGTGGAGACATCGGTACTAAAGCTGACCCGGGCCTGACTGTTTACTAAAAAAAATCACAGATATCTACTTTATCTATTTTTTTTTAAATTAGTTCTTGACCTGGATACAAAGTCCTTCAGTCGCAATATTAAAAAGTCTACATAGTCTGCATTATATATATTATATTTCACTTAGTCATAGTCACAGTCATAGTCCAGTCCAAGTCTGGTAGTCATAGTCCAGTCAAAGTCATACCCCAGTAAAGTGGTGGCAACTGTACTAGAGGCTTCTATGGAGTTTTGGAAGCAACACGAAAAACCACGTTTCATCTCATTACATCACTTGCCCACACTCATGCTCGTAATTCAGCACTTAATGCGTAAAACACCACCAATTTTAAACATTAAGACTGGATAAAACACAAGTATTGAAAAATAATACAATGCAACGATGTGAACTTTTTCCTGTTCCCGCCAAAACTCCCTACTTTATCTACTATACCTACTCAGTATTGCCAACTCTGATTCGTCAAAGAGAGCCAAAGTGTCCCAAAAAAATAACTAAAATTATCAAAAGAAAGAAGCTAAACCAAGAAAATACCAATTTTTGTCACTATGAAAACGGTTCTGAAGCTTTGACATGCTTTTTGCACTTAATGATTCATTAAATCAGCCCGCTCGGGCTTTAACTCGCAGCGATAATGACTACAGTACGTATGTTTTGAGCTTTTCATTAGTTACTACTTTCAACCAATCTTACAAAGGCGCCTATGAAGGCCATTCATTACGGAACTTTTTACTAAAGCGCTGTATTTTGATTAATATATTATACAACACCACATCTCAGATAATATTCAGAAGTTGATAAACATTTAATTATATTATAGACAAACGAACAAAAGAGATCGGAGTGTTTGTGTTCAGATAAAATGTACAATTTTAGAAAAAAAATCCTTTAATATGAGTAGTCAATGTCAAAATTAAGACAATGTCAAAGACAGAGACACTTTTTTTGCCATAACACTTTCGTTTGTATATTCCAAAAGATCACCGAGTAGTGGATGATTATGGCCGATTATCCGATTTCTTAGTAATACACAATCTTATTAGTCCTTCCTTAGTCATAATTTTCTGCATTCTTTATTTTCCTAATTCGAAATTGTACAAATTCTTAATTTTTCGGACAAGTACAGATTCATACACAAAGCTAAAAACAATAATTCAGATATGTTAATAGAACACACACTCACGAGAAAAATATGTTTATGCACCTTATGAAAGAAGCCAAATATCCCAAAAAACAGGGAGCTAAGGAGCTAAATACAGTTTTTTAGATCTACCGATGTGAAAAAAGACCTAAATTTAGCTCTAAAAGAGCTGATTTGGTAACACTGACTATACTAGGCAAAGACTAAAAATCTCCTAAAATATAAAAATAATAGACTTGTGTGACTCCTGAACGAGTCGTTTCCAAGAACTGCTCAGTCGTGGTGAACGAGTTCAGTCATTCCCAGTTCCCAGGTCTAACTCGGTTAACTCAATAGTCAAGCGAGCGAGCGGCGGGACTGGGAGTTGCGGACTGTTTTCGTTCAGTCGTTCGCAGTTTTAACTCGGTGAACTCAATAGTCGAGCGAGTGGCGGGACTGGGAAAACAGTTGCGTCCGCCCGCAACGTAACTCCCAGTCCTAGGAGTGATTTCGTTCACAGTTCGTATTGAGAACTTTGAACATGGAACTCAACAACGCGGCTGGCAGCCGCTCCTTGCAGTTGATTGGATGGAATTTACGTTGTTGAATGTGTCTTACGTTTTAAAGACGAAACTAATAGTAAAATGTAATATCTACTTCCATCATTATTACTGGCGCAACAGGTTTTATTATTGTTTGACGTTTGTTTTGGTAATTTGGTTATATTTTTAAATAAGCCTTTTAATGTATGATCTATTTATTGATTTAATTGTCAGTCCTAAGCCTGAAAAAGTATGAAGGGAAATCGGTTTTATTATTTCGTACGTCATGAGTTTCGTTATGAAAACTATTATTACCTATACATAAATTGTAATAAGAAATAAGAACATGTATTTTTCCATAACTGTTACAGTTTAGGTAAATCATGTGTTTACACATATTTTCTATAAAAGGTTAGATTAGCACAGTCGCGTGAATCGCGTACATTATAATCAACTCCTTAGTCCTTAGAACTCCTTGCAACAAAATCGTTCCGCAGTTCGCAGTTCGATGAGTTCAGTAAATCTGAACGAGACGGCAGAGACTCGCACATCATATCGCACGTCGGGTTCACTGAATGAAAGGAGTTACTGAACGAGTTCCTTTTACTGAACGAGATTTGATGAACGAGTTTACCAAAGTGAACGATTTTGCCCAAGTCTACTTAGTGTGGGTTCCAGTAGCTGCTAAAAACGCCAAGAACGCCACGAAATTATGCCACTTTTTACCCAGACAAGGCAATATCACATATTTTATGATCGTTCCAGTCAATGTGAACGAAAAAAACGATAATTTTGTTCAACTGGAACCCGCTATTACATTGTACATAGGGATGTTCCGATACCACCAAAGTATCGATACCTACTCATATGAGTAGTACTCAAATCATGATTCGATAGTACTCCTATGAATACCCTAAAAGTATCGATACCTACTCATATCGATACATTTATTATTATTTCCAAAAAACCGAAAAATTATAACAAATTTTACCTTATTGGAGCAAAGTTTTGTTGTTTCTTTTACTGAACTACATTTCCAAGTGTTTTAGCGCGAAGAATCAGACATTCTACGCGTTTAGGATATTTTATTTGACAACATTCGATAAAAGTACTTTCTTTCCGATACGAGTACTTTCTTTCAGATACCGAGTAGGTATCACGAGAATTTGTCGTTTTAATTATATTAAATTATTTTAATTAAGTGTAACAACTACCTTAACTGTTTTGAGTTTGTGGGTATTAACTGTATACATTCTATTTAATCCTGATTCAATTAAAAATGGGGTTGTTTTAGCCCTAAGTACACGTTAAAAATCACCTTTTTAGGCTACTTGACTTAAAATTATGCCATACTATGCTTTTTTAAAGAAAAAATATATGACGGCTAAATAAAGGTGCTTGGCATTGAATTTTTGGCGATTCTATGGTGTTTCGACTTAGATTGATTCGATTCGATACTTTCTTTCCGATACCAAGTAATTATCGAAAGAATGATTCGATGCTAAAAAGTACTTGGTATCGAAATAAAAGTATCGAGTACTTACTCGTATTTACTAGTATCGGAACATCGCTTTTGCTCGAAAGCGGCAAATAGTGCCGCATTTGGCGGAAACAGTAGCCAATAAAAAAACTAATCTAGGAACGCAGGCGACTAGGGATACTGCGTATGAGCATGGACCAATGTTCCATCCATGGTAATGGTACGGGTATGGGGGCCGGAACGGCTCAAAATAATACATTTTGGATCCAAGTATTTATTTTTTGATACAGTTATTACATGTAAATACTGTCAATTTACATTTACATCAGATAGGTACTTACAACACGAATAACTTGTTTACCACAAATCAAAATAAATAAATATGGACATTTTACACAGAGCGCCATCAAGCCTCAAAAATCAATAAATTAACGTACATAACTAAAATAGGCTAACACAAAAATGGTACCTACCGGTTGATTTCACTATTGTAACATGATTAATTCAGGGAAGGACAAGGCTGCGAAAACGGTCAGAACCAAAATAGAATATACAGTCACAAGTATATCCCTTTTAATTTGAAGCATCGGGTCAAAATCTATGTTTTTCACGCAATATTTTCTCAATTCACTACGAGCAATAAGACTTCTATCTTTTTTTACGTCTTCAAATGTAGGAATCAATGAGAAGCTTCTTTTTAAACATTTTTTGTTCAAGTCTGTTTTGGCTCGAGAAATCAGCTCGCGTTTATGTTTCATTTCGATTTGTGGCCGCTCGATGATCGTTTTGATGGATGGACTCCTAGTCATTGTGTTCTGATAATCCGAAAAGGTCAGAATAGAAGAAGGCTCACTGATGACGCCGATGACGGAACTAGTGACGTTCGTGCTGTGGTGGACAGCCAGAGGTACCAAGCACGACGGTACGTCGTCGGTACAGGTGTCCGCGTACTCGCACATGTTAGCACTCACTTCTTTGTCAAAGCTAGGCGGTTTCGAAACTTCTATCGCGATATTTCCTGCTTCTTTGTAAACATCGTCGTTGTTAGGAGACACTGTGCCGGCCTTTTCTTGAATTTCTGTAGCTTTAATTTCATCATCTATTACGACATCTTCGCTATTTTCAGAAATGTCATTATTTGAAATATAAAATGAGTAAATGCTGCCATTGGATTCCAGTTGTCTCAAATTATCCAAAGAGCTTATTGAAATAGTATCTACAGCCGTGTTTCTGCCTATTTTTTCGACAGTGTTTGGACCTTTGTGTATAGTTTCTAAATCAGCACAGTTTACATAGTCGTTAACCATTTGATTCTGGCAAGTTATTTTCTGTATTTCATTCAGAATACCCACTAACATGTCAAGTGATGTTGTGTAATCTACATTAGACGTGGTATTACTACTCATACCAGCTGCTTTTATTTCGGTTTTTGGTTTCTCTTCTATAACGTGATTAGGCGCTTCCTCAGCTGTTGCCTTATCGCTATTATCAGTAATATTTTTTTTTTCATTTACAGTTTCTAGGTTGTCATGTGATTTAT
The DNA here is from genome assembly GCA_910589525.2 of Ennomos quercinarius. NCBI lineage: Eukaryota > Metazoa > Arthropoda > Insecta > Lepidoptera > Geometridae > Ennomos > Ennomos quercinarius. Next base: position 14,397,983 of record OU342504.1, on the reverse strand, counting down.
TAGAACTTTCAACCTTATTTGTATCACCCGGAATCTGAGAATTTATTTCCTGACCAATTATATTTTTTACTGTTACTGCTAAAGATTTCGCCACGAACTTCTTAACAGCGTCAATCGGTGCGCACGTCTCAGTCGGCGGATTTAGGCGAACTTCTTTAAAACATTGTTTTATTTCGTCAGACGGATAGGCTTTTTTGACGGTGTCCTCAGAATTTTCAGATCCATGAACTTCCAGTAAATCAGCCTGGCAGGTAGATGCGCTATTAACTGCGCGCTTAGAACTCTCAATACTAGGAGCTTCCAATAAATTAGCTTCAAAGCTAGCTGCGTTTTTAGAAGTTTGATTTTCGGAGAAAGAGTACCCAACCGTCGCTATCTGCAAGGGAATCTGTGTAAAAGTCAAATCTAGATGAGAATTCGATAGCACAGGCATCACCTTCAACTCGCGCCAGCTCTCCGTGCTACATTTGTTGAGTTTCATATTGGACACGGTGGATTTGACTAAAAGAGGTCCCGCATCTCCCGACTGCACCAGGAACACCTGTTGCATCGATTGCTTGGGCGTCAACGTTAAGTTTTTAATCCTCAGCCGCTTCTGGAAGGCACCTGATATTTGACTGTACAGCGCCGTTTCTAGTTTCTGCAGTTCAGTAGTGGAGTTGAACGGTTGCAGATCTAGGGCCGACTTGGATGCTGGTGTGCTTGGACACGCGCAGACGTTCTCGTCGGGTTCGTCCTTGTTGGTATCGGCGATGGTCTCGACGGCGGTCCGGAGGTCCGTATCCTCGAGCAGGTTGAGCCGGTAGTCGGACTCGGAACGCGGTGCCACGCTCGACTGCACGCCTTCAGACAGCTCCGAAGTACTAGGCTTGGAGGTGGACTCCACGCACTCGGCCAGCGCGGTCAGCACCGACGGGGGCTTGCCCACCATGCAGTCGACCATGCGGTGTAGAGTGTGTCCTAGTTCCTTCGCTTCCTCCGGGACCGAGGATGATGCCATTGACGCTGGAAATAATTTTCCTTATTCTATTTGGGGGCTGAATTATTTATCTTATGAAACCACTAAGAAAAAATTGAGATGAGGGAAAGAAATCCTGCGATTGCGAAATAGCAATTAAGTTGGATTTAAGGATGCCGCTGAGCATCCTTAAATCCAACAGCTCGTACAGTCTTCAATCCTACACACAATGATACCGATACCGGTCGGCACCACACCAACGTTTTTTCAAGTTATGTAAGGAATTTGCACTCAGTTCCAGAACCATAATGATATTTGAGGACATGTGTCATCAACCGGCACGCAGCACGGTGCAGCGGGAATTTGTGAAGTATATAGGCTGATGATTTTTGATTATTAAAGATGGGATGGTATACAGCTGAAGCTAACCCAGTTCGAGGTCGTGCGGCACAAACGGGGTGCGTGACTTATGTCCGGCCAGCAGCAGCTCCCGAGAAGACGACGGCACTGATGAGCGACCGTAGTGGCTCTTCACGTACGACTCCACTGCTACCATCTTCTTACTGCCACAAAAATATAACAATTATTTTCTCCTTTCCATTAAAAGGGTATATTTCAATAGACAGTTGTACGGATTTACGTGACTAATTAATTCTTTATATTCCATGTGAGGAGCCAGGGGGCGGGTGGAATTGAATGTAAGAAGTATAAAGTTCCTACTAAAACCCACTCGAGTTGTTTAGGGTTATACAATACAATTATTATTATTATACAGTACTAGCAGCGCCCCGCGGTTCCACCCGCGTTCCAACAGGAACCGTTCCCGTTATTGGGATAAATAGTAGCCTATGTTTTAATCTAGGGTATAAGCTACCTCCATACCAAATTTCATCAAAATCCGTCCAGCTGTTAGAGCGTGCATGAAAGAATAACAAACATACACACATACACACAAACTTTCGCCTTTATAATATTAGTGTGATAATGTCTATAGGTATCCTATCTTGCTATAAAAATGTTTAAGTTATGAATACATTTCTGTGTCACTTACAATGCATCTGGCCCGTCAGGAACGCCGTACTTGTAAACACCGGGCGCCTGCCACGGGTGCTGCCTGTTCGGGCTGCTGCTGGCCGAACGGTGACTCAAACTTTTTGCCCCTCTATCTGAACATAGTTAAAAACACCCTCTTATTATACTCGAAACCAATACCCAACTTCTAAGACATACAGAAACTGAAGCTAGCAGCAGGATAAAAAAAAAACACATTATACAAGAACAACAAAGCCAAATTCACCTTTACACACCTATATGCGGCACCAAAGAAGCAGGTTGCTTCACCGACGCCGCCGACGTCGCTTCTGTTCCGTATTTTTTTACCCTGTTCCTGAACATGGAATGTCCCACGGGCCTGTCTGCAGGGAAGGCAGGAGGCGTCCCCGCCCCGGCCAGCTTCTGCAGCCTTTCCGCCAACACGTTCCTACCATACCTGTTCTGATACTCTTCGTGGTGAGCCTGGACATAACACTTCTTCGGCTGCGCTAAGCTATGCAACCTCGAGTTGAGTTTGGGCGGGCCGCGGACGGCCTCCCCTCTCGCTTCCTTTGCCTCGTCTATTATATCAGCTATCTTTTTCTTTGTGATCTTATCGGCGTTTTTATCGTCAGCATGGCTTTGCTGATGGGAGACCTGAGGCTGTTCTGTTGGAAGCGTAGGTCTAGTTCTCTTGTCTTTAGGATTATTATGGTAAGTTGGAGTCACTTTTCTCTCTGGGTCGTTATCTTTTAAATGCTGTTCAAGGCGAGGTGAGCGTTTTTTGTAAGATGATTGTCGAGAAATGCTTTTTATATCATTGGGCACAGCTTCCATCCTTTTTAATGGTTTTGCCAAAGGTACGGGTTTTTGTCTGGTTTTTTGAACATTATCAAATTCGTGTAGCAGTTGAGATATAGCTTTTAAAGGATTGTCTGGAACGTTTTTCAAGGAGGGACTTGCGGTCGACCTCCTGCGATCTTTTTTCTTTTTATTTATTTCTATTTTTGGCGGTTGCAGCTTGGCACTGATTATAACTTTCGGCTCTACAGCGGCTTGATTCATGTTTGATGTATAAGCTGTAATTGCATTGTTTTTCTCTGCGCTGAAAACACTATGATTGGACGAAGTGTTGTGATGCTTTACGCTAGTGCCGCTGTCACTTCCTTGAATAGAAGAACCACCTCCAACTCCATCACTCGTATAGATATTAGTTCCTACTTTACTTTTAGTCATACTAACTTCAGCAGTAACATTTGGTTTTCCAAACTGTTTAATCAAATTATACAATTGATCTATGCTTTTTCTGCATTCATTGCTTGTAGAGCTTTTTTTGGGGGGTAAATGGGTTTCGGGGGCAGTGTTAGCAGGAACAGAACATTCTGCTAAAGGCAGTACCAATAACGACTCATCACCACTGCAAGACACTTCAACTAAACTCTCAGGTTTGGCAGTAGCACGATTATCGTTTTCATTATCGAAATTAGTATTGGGCGGCGAAATTAAGTGGTTCAGTATATCCAATTTTTCATTAAATTCATTCGACACGATTGAGTTTGACGCTGAGCATGTAATTTGCCTATCATTGTTGTCATTTAGTTTCATTTGCATATGCATCATTTCCGTTTCAGGGTCATCCAAATAATAGCTTCGGTTAGTATATTTTTTGCTATTTTTCTCCGGCGTCAACATGGAAGATTCCAAATATTCCTTTTGGATTAGTTCTACGGGGATTAACTCGGGAGCTGGCATGTTATTCCGTGGGCTCTTACGTGTTTTTGGAGTCTTGTTTTCCATATATTGACTTTGGCCATATATTGAATTATAAAAAGACTTATTGGTTATGGACAGCTTTGTGACCGAGCTTGAGGCTTGTGGCAAGATAGCACTTTTCCCGTACTTGTGTTTAGAAATTTTGCAGTTTTCACCCAAAGCCAATTTCTTTTTCTCCCGCCTCTCTCGTATTTCTAGAAGTCTCTTCCTCTTTTTCTCTTCCAGTACGAATGACTTGTTCTCGTAAGGAGACTTTATTCTAACTCTGACAGGTGATTTCCTTCTGGTAGTGCTCTGTGACATAGTAAGTAAGTCTTCACCACTTTCATCTAGCACCGAAGTTTGCATGTTCAACCTTTGCATAGATATGCGAAGTTCATCAGGAGATATAACATTGTAAGCTGTTTCGTGACTGCATATTGGAAATACTGGGTTTTCTATAAACTCTCTGAACGCTACGCTAGATTCGCTCGAGTGCGAACAGCTGACTATATCACAAGAAGGATGTCGGTCACTGAATGGGTAATCATTCGTTTCTACAACAGAAACTCCATTTTGTGATTCGTCGTATTCTTCAGTCTGCTGATCTACTGTTTCTGCTGGGGTGATTTTTGTGTCCAATTCAGTATGAACTACATCAGGGTCTTTGCTCATTTCAATGACTGTCACTGTGAGTTCTTTCGAACCTTGGGTTGACAAACATCCCTCGTCAGTTTCTTCGTGATACGGGACAGGAAGTATTTCATTTCTTCGTATATCTGTAAAAATAAACATTTATAATGGTTTTTCTAACAAGCCAGTTGAATGCTGACGTTCTGCATAACAATAGATTAACAATGGATTAATATTATTATTTTGTTATATCGATGAATAATTAAACTTCGTACTCACTATCCATATTTACTTTGTTATTATGTTCCCATTACACAGAATAGTTATTTTGTGTTTAGTTTCTCTCTATCAAAGAAATAGGCAAAGATAAAACTAAATAGCTACTCCACTATTATTCAGAAGTTTATTAGTAAGGGGTTTGCCAGTATAATAGTTGACAATTCAAATTACCTGGTACAGCTGACGAGGTATGCAAAATCATAATAGAACTAATGTTGCTCATTACTTGTCCGGATTGAGATCGTTGGAGTTGAAGCACCACATCGACTCGAGATTCCCGACTCTTCTTTTCAATCTTCTGCTGTTCCCTCTGGCAACTGATGATGAGGTTGTCAGCACACCGCTTGCTGCTCAGCCGGTAAGACCCACAGATTAATTTCGGGATTTCAACAACGATTTTCTTCTCCAGAATCTTAGACAGTGATCGAACATCCATTTCAGAATGTACTATGTCATCCCATGTCACAGTCCCGGCCCGCTTACACTCGACGTGTAGTGGTATACTCGTCGAAGTCGCCAAAACTTTAGTAGTATTCTCTTCCTGTTTGGAATTCACTTCTCTCCACTTTTCCTTAGCTCGATCGGTCAAGTAATCTCCGTTACTGATACGCTTCAGTTGTTCAATGGTGTTCTGGACGTATTGAATAATGTTGTCCATGTAAAAATTGTAGTTGTCTTCTAAACGTTTGCAGCAGATGTAATCTAACAAAGATGTAGGAAAAAAGTTATCGTATTCGCTGGAGCTCGTCATTGCGTTTAGATTATTTAATTGATTTTTTATGTACGGATCTTTGAATAAGAAATGTTTGTCATATTCTGTTGATATTTCGGAAGTTTGGATTTCAAGTCCACCGAGTTTATGACATAGCAAGTTTTCTAATGAATTGCCGTTGAACATGTCTAGCCTCTCTTGGTTTACCATGAAGACGTTGTGTATATCATCGGCACTGTAAATTTCGCTCAAATCAGACTCGGAATCTCGTTCGTCGTTGTAGATGATAGTTTCGACATATTGGTTGGGCTTCTTGATGTTTAATCCGGTTGCGTCGTTCATAAGTTTCGTGCCAATATCGATGTTCTTGTAAAGGAGAACAAGATCGCGCGCGGTCAGGGAGTCGTCATCTGCGAAACATCAACACATTACGTATATTGTAGGTTATAGGTGCATACACCTATAACCTACATCATAATGTATCTACATACTTTCACTTAATGACATGGTCATAAAACGTTCATACTTAGTATTAAATTATTATCAGTTATGTCGTACAATGAGGAATTCATACATGTGTGACCCAAAACATGCAATACCTACGTTTAGCACGTAGTTTGCATGTTTTTGACAGGCCAAAAAAAGATTTAACCACAGAATTCGCCCTATTTACATAGGGCGTCTATGCATCTAATCTTACCTTAGGACAATTTTCAACAGGTATTTTGAGATTACGATACAAACCAGTAGAATCAAAGTGCGAGTTCCTCGTCATCAGATCAAAGAGTTCACTAGCGGTCTGGTACTCCGGCACGACACCTGTGGGCTCGGTCACCGCTCGCTCCCCACTTCCTGGTTCGTCTAACACCTTACTTATCAGCATACCTACCACCACATACAAAATTTACCCGCGAAAAACCAACAATATCAAACTTAAATACTGCCTCTAAAAAACTAATAACAAAACCGTTTTTATTGCAAATTTTCAAGTCAATGTTTTCAAGATTGTGGAAAAATTTGTCATTTTGTTTGAAATTGGAAGTTGTCAGGAAGATTAAAAATGAACAGTTACAAAAAGGTTTCATTATTAGCTTATAAAAAAAGTTTGCACTAAAAACTACCTACTGAAATTGTTTTCAAAAATATAACTATTCCATAGTACTATTCTCCTCATGTATTCCTAATAATAATAATGTGAAAAGTACCCAGAAAAGGCCAATGATAATATTGGACTATTGCAAAGACTAATAAAAAATGGCTAATGAAAATGCCTAAACACAATTTAGCGAAGATTTAGGCACACAAATCTGTGTGTATCTTTTTCTTTTATTAGGCTATTGCCTAACTTAACTATAGTTCTGTATTCAGAACTAAAGTTACTAGGTTACTGGAGTGTTTTTAATTTTAAGTACATTTAAACAAAATCAAGTAGATTAATGAATTTATTTAAATAAACGAACTAGTATAAATTAATAATATATTATTTATATGTAAGTACATCTCGCGAATAAGCATTTTTTTACAATACTGAAATCAACATGGAATGTTTAACATCATTTAAAATTATAAAAATATTGATTATATTATTCGAATAAACATCAGTCTTAATATTTATAAAATTAATAATATAATCTTTACGTAACATATGGACACCGTTATATAAAAATATTATCAAGGTGTAAATTAAAAAAGTTAGTTAATATACATAGGTATAATGCATGTCAAAAATATAGACAATAAAATCATGGGTAAAGTTTACAAGTGAACGTTGTGCAAACGAGAAAGGTGACATAATGATAACTCGATTTTTGACGCAAACAAGAAACTAGTGTTTTCCCTGTTCCACTATTTTGTTCAAGTGAAAAGGGAGTGAGACAGCAGTAGAAATGTTTGATCATTTCAGTTCTTTTTTTTTGTATTCGTCTTAGGAGGGTTTGGAATCAGTTCTTTTCATCATTGAATGGCGTTATAGCATTCAACATTTTGGGAAGCCAATGAAATGATAAAGGTGTTTGTAGTGAATATTGGTATTTCAAAAATAAGAATGTAGTTGAGGAAATAGAACTTTGTGTGTACAATATCGTAGCCTCTGCGGATAGATAAATATACTGTTCAATAACGCCACCATAAATAGGTACCTTACATAAAACGCATCAATCTTTGGTAATCCAATAAATAAGCGGATTTATGGATAAAGAACCTAAATTGGATGTCCATAAAAATTAAAAATATAATGTAAAAATATATAAATTATGCATATTTAACAGATCTGTAATCACTTGATCAGTGAAGTTGATATGCCAAGCGTTTTAGGTACACTATAAAATATACACATCAATTTTTGCTTGAAATTCGAGCTATTCGTTCAAAAAATCATTACATTAGAATACTCTTCGCCAGCCATAATATTGAGTTACATTTCTTTAACTGAGTAAAAGATGCTACTGCGTACAGCACGCAACTGGGTATAGCATGTAACTGCGCGCAGCACGCACGAACCTGCGTACAGATTGCAACTACGTACAACACGTAACTGCGTACAGCACATAACTGCATACAGCACGCAACTGCGTACAGCGCGTAACTGCATACATGTCGCTACAGTGGTGGCTAAGTCCAGCTTTAGGCAGGTGTTCTGAAGAGCGACTCCAAGAGCTCGGGCTCCGAGAGATCCTTCTTGTACTGCTGCGCCAGCTCCTGGATCAGGTGCCGCCGCCGCACGTGCGGGGGCTGGTAGCTAGGGAAAGAAACCTCTGGTTATATAGCAGCTGGTAAACAGCTCTGGGTTGGTGCCCTTGTAATTTGTATAGTCAAGAGTATACAGATTATGCGTACGTGGTACTTCGGTCAGGGCTCAAGTTGAAGGTTGGATTAGACGCTTGGATCTGATTCGGGTGCTTGTAGCGATCAGAGTTCACCCAAGTAGCGAGCACAGTTACTCACAGGTCGGTGTGGAGCCGCGTGAGGCGCTGCGCGTCGAGCGCGGCGCGGCGCAGGGCGTCGGGCAGCAGCGCGGGCGCGAGCAGCGCGCCGCCCGCCAGCACGGCGGGCGCGGGCGCGGGCCGCACGCGCAGCAGCCCGCTCCGCTGCGCGCTCACCGTCACGCACGACACCTCGCCGCGGCGCCACGGCACGCCCGTCTCGCAGTACCGGAGCAGCTCGTCTGCCGGGGGGACAGGGACCCAGATAGATAATGCTTCATTGCTTTGTTTTTGAACGAGCTAGCCATTGGTCTTCACAGCGTCAGCATCACCGAACGGCATAAAGAGCCGTCAAAAGTGTGAAGCTAGTAACTTAAAGCCAACCTTCGAGTCTCAGCTTAGACCGGCCGATACCAGTAAAACAAGATCGATAAGACTACATCCGCTGGAGAAGTGGACCCTATGGAAAGTCGCGACCGAGGGTACGTCGAATATCCCGGCGTGGTCGATCTCCGATTGTAATAGGTATTTCATTACTACGATTACGACACCTGCGCCGGTTTACATTCAAGGCTGTCCGACGTCTCTTGTAAATCGAGCCCGACTACGAAATAGCTAAATATCCGACAAAAATGAGGCAGTATTTCATCATCGGAATAGCTCTTAAACCTATCATGGATTGATTTTTAAGTGTAAACCACACTTCAGGTATATCTATACAGCTATTATAGTTCTTAAAATTTTAGCAACCAGCGGGATTTGAACCCGCGCCTTCTAACTCACCGGATTAGACACCCTACCAATTAGGCCATCTGTGTTCACCGACTAAGCAGTCGTGGCGACATCTATAGAACCTCTTTAAGACAGGTAATCTATTCATTAGTAGTAATTTCGATACTACCTAATGACGAGAGATGGCGCGCTTGCCAAATCTATCATGGACTGATTTTTAAGTGTAAACCACACTTCAGATATATCTATAAAGATATAGTTCTTAAAATTTTAAGAACTATAATATCTTTATAGCTCTTAAACCTTTCCGTAGCGCAAGCATGATAAAAAATAGCAGAAATACAAAAATCAAACGGTGGCACATCAGTCCAGATCTCAACGATTAGGACCGCACTAAGCCAGCGATTTCGTAGTTGTTTCAAATCTCTATCGTAATTCAGTCTAGAAATTAAACTTACCGATTGGCAAATTGAGATGGTCTTCGAAATCTTCCAACCAAACGATGAGTATTTTTGTCGTGAAGTCTCTGTTGCGTCTGCCACTCCCTGTAATACAAGAAATGTAATTTAGACCTTCAAACCTTCTTTAAATGTCACATGCTGCAAGTAGTAATCTTCTTAAACCACAATGGACCTTATTACCACAGTATTAGAGTTTAAACTCGCCTGTGTGTGGTGTGGGCGCTTGCTTGTCAAGTTCGAGAGAAAGCGCGCGCACTTTCTCGTTGAGACTGGATCGGGCGCGGTCTCCCTTGTCGGACTCGCTGGTGCTGCGCTCGTAGGAACCGTGGCTTGATACATCCCACGCGGAGCCCGCGGTCTTGTCTGTGCTACTGAAATGAACCATGACGTAATAAGACTAAGAGTTATAATCCTTTGGAGTTGTTACAGTCGTAGTATCATCGCAGCTACAATTTATTACATCAGAAACAAAACACTGATAGAGAATGATTCAAACGTAATGGCGGCTGTGAAGTGCGCTGCAAGCCCCTCTATTACCTCTGCTCGCGCACATCTCATTTTTTGCTACTGCACAGTGTTCCGGGCCGACTTCACAGCCGCCATTACGTTTAGATTACACTTCACAAAACTTGAACAACCATAAAAACTACGCTTGGTCATACTCACTCAGGTTTAATTTGGGGTTTTCGTTCTAGATTAGAAAACCAAACAAGATTATCACAGAACTTTATGGTTCGCTTCCTGGCTTCTATATGATACATCAACCTCATAAAAGTACTATATCTTACGTAGAAGAAGCACAGCAGCCGTCGACATCCGATTTGACCGCGTCCGCCTGCCGATCGTCGTCGTCCGATACCTCGTATCCCGTGGGCACCACGAAGGCTATCTCGTTCGTAGAGTCCGACCAGTACAGCACCTGGCAATACGATCATATTACAGCACTATCCGAACGAGGAGATCCGCAGGAGAACTAAAGTGACCGATATAGCTCTTAGAATTAGCAAGTTGAAGTGGCAATGGGCAGGCCACATCGCTCGTAGAACTGACAACCGATGGGGAAGAAAGGTTCCCGAGTGGCGACCACGAACCGGAAGACGCAGCGTAGGCCGGCCCACCACTCGGTGGACCGACGACCTGGTGAAAGCCGCGGGGAGCCGATGGATGCAGGAGGCGAGCAGCCGCTCAAGGTGGCGTGCTCTGGGGGAGGCCTATGTTCAGCAGTGGACGTCTTCAGGCTGTTAATGATGATGATGATGATGATAGCACTATCGGTTAATATCCACAGTTTTGGTATCGATGCTACCCATCGTAGTTATCTATTCTGCATAGTGCCGGATCGTTTGTACCTGTAGTGGAAAACAGAACATCTTTTTTTTTTAAACTCACATTATTGTAATAGGCTTGCCATATATATTTGAGATTGCGAACTTTGTGATTTTATGTGCTCAGTATTTACAATAATTTAATGACAATATTGACTGAAGGAATTTGATTAGGGCACTGATTGCTAAGAGTGACGTCGTGAGCGTCCTTGGATTTAATTAAACCGACCAATCAACGCGATCAAATTATAGTTCTCAGGACGCTCGGAGTGCCGCTTTAAATCGGTAAAAGAAATTCTCAATTTTTGTACGATATCGTCTATCCAGCGTACTTCTATAATAGAGATCAGTAACTTAAAGCTCTATTCAAACCGGCGCGTTATTCGTACCGCTGTGGGTAGCGGTACACTGCGAGGGATTCCACCCGGGTATTTTGTATTATGTTTCGCGCTAGCCACAGAACTTTTTCCCGCTACCCACAGCGGTACGAATAACGCGCCAGTTTGAATAGGGCTTTAAGCGGCACATCCTTATTAGTCTACGGTTTGAGGGGACGATTTGCAGTTAAACAGTTTTTGGGCTCACAATGCTATTTCAGTGTTTTTGCAAGCAGGAGTAGGTACCGGTATATTTTTTTGTATTTACTTTCAAATAGTGCAGGCGCGTGCGAGTGTGAGGGAGAGTACCTGCTCCCTGCCGTCGTAGAGCCCGGGCGCGCCGGGCGGCAGGTGCTGCGCCCGCGGCCGCGGCGACACGTGCGCGTCGTAGCTGCTGCGCACGTGGCCCGTCCAGCCTGCGTGCCCGCGCACGCGCACCGGCGTGCCCAGCCTGCAACCAACAGGTTAGTGGAGTCTACTGCTACTGCGCGCGGCCCCGCCCGGCCCCGGCGGTACTCACCCCCGCAGCATGCGCGTGTAGGCGGCGGGCACGCGCTCGGTGCGCGCGTTGGCCAGGATGTCGTGCGCGGCGGTGGCGCCAGCGCGCACGAGGAACACGTGCGCGGTGAGGGCGCCGCGCGCGCCGCACGCGTCGATGCGGCGCAGCGCGCTCCAGAACCCGGGCAGCGAGTCGTCCAGTGCCGTCAGTCGCGGGGGACCGCCCTGCACGTGCAACCACAGGTTACATTACAACACGCGATGGGGCTCGAAGGACCAAATTATGAACGGCTCGAAGGACCAAGTGTGAACGGCTCGAAGGACCACACATGAATTCAGTGGAAAATATTTCATAAATTGAAATAACTGACGAAGGCCCACATAACTATGATTTCAGAGAACATTTAATTTTTTTGTAAGGTACCGAGTATCCTCTAAAGAGCTCATCCTGACGCCTTAAGAGTGCAAGAGTGACACCAAATATGATTATGATCACGAGAGAAAAATTGAGAATGAAGACTCGGGTGAAACATTAAAACATTTTTTAAAATGAAATGACGAAGGTAGTTTACTAGGTGGTTTGTAGTAGTATTTTACTAGGTGGTAGGACTTTTCTGCAAATTTGGGCTCAAAACGATCTTTCGAATATAAAAAAAACAGACAGTGATCCAGCAGTTTAACGAAATCCTGCTGTAAACCAGCTTACCTTCTTATTTCCGCCAATGTTGAGATACCCGAAATTAGATAGAAACAGCCTTGCAGTTTGAAACTCGGTCACTGGGTCTGGAGGAATGTATTCATCGGGCACCTGTCAAAAAATACACAACTGTAACATTTCATAAATATTCCGTTCCGTTCCGTTCCGTCCGTTAATATTTCCGTTCTAATTCTTGACATTGTTTTAATTCTTATAATTAATTGTAATAATGTGTTGATCTATTATTGTGTAATATGTATAATTGGTAGGTATGCCGTTCATGTTACAATAAACAGAATTTGAATTTGAATTTGAATTTGAATTTGAATAAATAATGTTATGTTGCGTCGTGACACGAGGATTCAATATTATTATAGTTTTTTTGTGTTTATATTTCACCACTAACGTGTCAAGCTGCTTTTTTGGTCGCTTACCACCAAGCAAAGATAAGGCAAAGAAAGCGGCCCAAGAATAGAACCTTGTGGCACTCCAAAATGAATTTCAATAAAGTTTGACAATAAGAGCTTGAAAAAGCAATATGAGAGCGATTACATTAGTAAAATTCTATCTTTCACTTCAACAAGCTGCCACGGAAACTTAGTTTGCAATGTTTACGCAGAAGTATGAAGTGATCTATAAGGTCAAAAGCCTTCTCAGAATCTGCAATTAACGGAAAAACGTTTGTTTAAAAGAGAGCCTACTTACGACGTTGTCCTCGCTATCCCGCACTTTCTTCTCGATGGTCGCCTGTTGCTCCAACAGCTTGAAGAGAGCGGGCGCCTCTGGATCATTCAATTGACGTAGTACTTCTTCTAGGCTGGGGAACGCAGAGTCACTGCAGAGACAACGAAGAAGTTAGAAGGAGTCTTGCAATAGACACAAATCAGACGATCACTTGCTTTTGTTTCGTGTTTAGGGTTTATTTCGGCGTCGTTCAAAGTACAGGGTACGGGGGCCGCATGTCCACGGGTACAGTAGTACAGTATACTCACACGGCGCAGGGCGGCGCGGGCGGCAGCGGGCGGCAGGCGGGCGGGGGCGCGGCGCGCGGGGCCCGCATGTCCACGGGGCGCGCGCACGAGGCGGCCCCGCGCCCCGCGCTCCGCGCCGCGCCCCGCACGCACAGCGACCACGCGTACCGGCCCCAACCGCAACGGATTATCACTGCGGACATTACGGAAACGAATGACACACGTTCACATGCGATCATAGCACGATTAACTCGTCACCGACGGTTATCGTATGCACGGTTTGGCGACGTCGACGCGACTTTGCTAAACAGTGCGTAATGTATACGGTTACCGCTGGCGAGATGTGGGTGCCTGGCAATTTACATGGCGAGCAGTCCTCGCCAATGCAAGTATGCAATCATGCGAGACGATTCGAGCCAAATTCACTCCTTTTGGACTTAACCGCTCCGTTCCGCTTGGCTTTCCGTACTCAGCGCATTAGTGGCGAAGCTAACATGTGCATTCACGCAACTTGTCCCGCATCCGATTAGATAAAACTAAAAATGACAGCATAAAAATAGAAGCGTGTACCATCAAGTGTTCTGTGGTTGAGCGTTGAAGCTGTACACAGGTGCGTGCGGCTGTACTTGCTACATCTTTGTAGCCTCCTATGCTACAAAAGAAGCACTAGATGGGTGTGAGTGTGAGGTGGATGAGTACCTACAGCAGAGGCAGCCGGTACCTATGAGCGTGGGCTGCGGCTCCTGGCTGTTGGCGAGCGGTTCCTCGAGCAGCGACAGCAGGATGTCGGAGTCGGCGACGTAGTGCCGCAGCCGGCCGTGGCCCAGCGCGCCCAGCCACCGCTCGTCCAGCCGGCACCAGCCGCCCGCCGGGCTGCTGCCCACCTGGGGGAGGAATGGTATCGAGCACTGCCGCCCGGGACTATGGAAGAAACCTACAAAATATATGCACGGCTGCACAAGTTTTACAGCTCCAACGTTTGACATACCTGCTACTGCAACGCATTGTTATCAATAAAAAAATATTGGTGTTCAATAAAGTATTATTGTATTGTACATCCTAGATAGAGACAAGTGTGAACATAACAGCTGTCAAAGTCTAGAGCAGACGGGCATTAGTTTTCTAACTGCAACCATTGTCGAGTGGGGGAGAGAAAAACGTGTAGGACTTGGATCCTGTTGCCGGAGTCACAGATAACTAATTATATAACTACATATCTAGCCAGAGTTCCGTTTGTCGTTCGGCAGAGGAAACATCGGGTGGATATATTCGAAATATTTGTTGATCATACACTCCAAAACCTACACAACGGTTTGTTGTTTAATTTTAAATCATACACAAAAAATGGTTTGGTATTTCAATTTTAGGTACAATTGTTAAAAATATCACGAGAAACATTCGGAAGGTCTTAAATAGCTGAATTGTTTTTGCTTCAAATAGTTTTGATGTCTAATTGCTCAGAGTGTTACTTACCGTTTCCAGTATGAGCATTAGGAGTGATTCAGCTGCGTCGCGAACTCGCATCGAAACCGGTTTGAGTTCCTTTTCATCTTTCATTTTAGGTGGCTCGCCAGGTTTGCCTGGACATACGGAATTCAAAAGTTGACTTACTGTTCTTTCTACTAGCAGTTAAGATATTTATTCTACGTAGCAAAATAAAAACATTTCAAGTGAAACGAAATTAAGGGCGAGTTCAAGAACACCGCGTTCGAAAACGTAGACTGACTACGGGTGCAGTATCATTTGATCCGTATCGTTAAAAAATACGGAAAATTGAGTAAACTAACATAGCTCACACACAGCATTAGCAAAGTGAAGTGTCATTGAATTAATCATATTAGCCGAGGAACCGATAACCATTGGGGTAGTACGTTCTTGTGTGGAACCAAGACTTTGCAAACGTAGTGTAGAACGCTATTCGACTATTTGGATCGACAAATGGGCACCAAGTGCTTTTTATTTACAACAAAATCTATGATTTGCACAAACCGAGCGACTAGCATGCGTACGTTTAAACCGGGCTAAAACTTTATTGTGTCTACGCACGAGTCGCTATTTATTTAAATGATTTTACGGAGTGAATCTTCTGTACGTAGTACCTACTACTATGTATTCTGTTGCAGTAGCTGGATGAGCTATCGGGTTCAGTGCGTCACCTATCTGGGACCATATACTATCCTAGGAAAGGCGGTGGCTGCCAAGGATAGCGACCTTGGCTCTTGGCGCCGGAGATGCCGAGCTCGACGACCTCGAGCAGCGTGGCGAGGCAGGCCGCGTCCCGCAGCAGCGCGGGACACAGCCACGCGGCCAGGCAGCCGTACGCAGCCACCACGCACGAGTGCAGGTCGCGCGAGTGCGCCGGGGGCGGCCGGCTGCACTGCACCGTGATGTAGTCGCAGATCCACCGCACCGCGCGCTTGCGCTCGATCGCTTCTGCAACGGTGGCGCCGACGCCGGGTCAGTACGCGCGGGCGGAAACTTACGGGCTCTGGGGTTCTGTACTGACGCTTTGGAAACGGGTGAGGAATGTTCCAGGCTTTAGGATGCTTTACTGATGCTTCTGGTTTGGGTGGGGAATGTGTCGAGCTATAGGATAGCTATAGGATGCTTCAGTGGCGCTTATAAAACGGATGACGACGGTTCCGTGCTCTGGCATATTTTACTGACGTTTAGGAAATGGATGAAAAATGTTTCGAGCTATAGGATACTTTACTGACGCTTCGGATATGAGTGCGAAATGCTTTAACGTACTTTGAGAAATGGGTGGAGACCAGCTTCTTTGTTATGTTTTATGTATGAGCCGTTCACCCTTACATGGAATGTGGTAAAACTGTGAATGTTGAAGAGATGAGAAGAAAGTGAGCCCGTTGTCACTGTTTACGGATGGTTTTGAAATATTTTATGAGGTGCCATGGCTTATGTTATGACTGGTGTATAAACAGTGATAGTTCCTTTTGGGGCTGCAGTTTTACTTTACTATTATTTTATTTACTACAAAGTCTATGAAACCGGGTTGAGATTCCAGTTTTGCTACAAGTGCGATTGCAGATTTAATCACCTACAAATGGGTAAGGATTAATAGCACACTTACCAATGAGGTACTCTAGCAAGCATGAAAACATTTAAATATTACTGAGGGAAATTCTTATACATTTCATTTTAAAACCTTAAAATACTGCAAGTTATTAAAGATTCAAAAACAACCTTATGTATCATACAATTTCGATATAGATGATCATCAGAGGGGCGCAAGCTCTAATTGGAACCTGTCAAAACAAATACTGTAAAGTTCTCTGTTTTAACAGCAACATCTTTACACTGTAAATCTAACCTGATTTAGAAGAGTGTAGCTTGGCTAATCCAGACAGCAGCTCGAGTGCAGCTAAAGAGACCTGCAGATCTCCTTTCCACGATGAGATGAGGCGGTGGCATACGAGGTAAGTCGCCCGGACTACTAACGCCGCCCCTGTTATAATAGACACTCGATATTTAACGTGAGAGTTGTCGTTTGATGATATTTAACACTATGTAACACGTATTTTGGACACAAGAATATCTTTCTAAATAAAAGCTATAATTATAAACATTTTTCTTTGTTATAATTTACAAAACTATTGTAAAAATTCAAATAAAAACAATAGCTACACAAGTTTACAAAATATTGTGACTACGTTTACCATATTTTAATTTTTTTATGTAATTTGCAAGACGAATATTACGTACAGATCGTACATAATTTAACACAGAAATAAAATGACATGAAAAATATGAAAAAATAACAATGCAAGCTAAAACAATAACACATAAAAAGCTTACAGTAAACCAAACCTTTCATTTAGGATAATATAATCTTTTGGCTGACTGTAATTCATTAAAAGGCGATATTTGACGAAATTCATGATAAAATTGCATAAACTTCCTTCATTCAAATGAAATAAATCACCAATACTATATGACTATTAGCGCAGTTTATATTTAGACATCCCACCCGCTTTGGCAATATGCTATCTATTCAACAATCAAATATCGCCCTTGTTCACAGCAACATAAGGTGTAATAATTACCGAAAACAGGCGAAGATGGGTCTAGCTCCCTAACGTCGGCTACGAAGTCCTCTAGTGAATGCGCCTCCGCGCTGCCGCCGGCGCTGCCGCTCTCCGACCGCGCTACAACGGACGGGCATTCAAGCTAATACTCTATCGCTTTAGTCTTATGGTCCAATTTAGCGAAAAACTAGCAGATAGTTTTTAGGCAGCAAGATACTTGATTGTGCGGTTCCACGCGGTATAACGCCAACGCGTGGTAGCACTGATATCTCTTTTAGTTTTTAACTCCATTGTAGAAGAGCTGTAAAGTTGTTGAGATCTTTTTTATGTGAGCAATAGCGTGACGAGCTAGTCGTTCGCCTGATGTTAAGCTCACAGCCATAACATAATTGAGTGGATTTGAGGTTTCCTTGCGAACTTGAATGAGCTTAATTTCACGGTGCGCTTGGATAGCCAGAAAAGGAGTTTTTGTTTTCTTTACAGTTTCGGTGTATCTGTAAAACCTGTCATATTCCAGAAAAACTTGTAGCTGTCAATTAAAGCATAGCAAAATAAAACGTAGCATGTAAATGTGCCATAATATTGCCTGTACAATATCTCAAGTTTATGCATGTGTGATTGCGAGTGACGACTGGAGCTTAGCTATCACTTGACTTGCTGTGGGAAGCTGGACTATGAAGGTGGTTTATTGAAATAGATTACTTGAACACACATTTTTAGAATCTTTCACTAAGGTAAAATAGAGAACATGTATTGATTCTATAATTATGCAATGAGATATGGATCAAAACACAATATTCACAAGCTCTAAAAATATGTGCTCAGAGACAACTTACACACTGGCTTTATTTACTTAAAAACCATAGACATTTTGCTTTATTTTAATTAATACAACTCCTATTGCGTCCAAAAGTTATTTGGTCAAGACTCATTATGTCAACATCTTTTTTGGTCAGTCTCATTTTGTCCAATATCCTTCTAGAAGTCCTTTTAACGAATAGCTGTGCTTACCAATACCAATACTTGACCCCATTTACCTTTATAATCTGTGCTATGCGACATGGTGGAACCAGGCGGCGCACTATGCGCCTTGCCGGGCGGCGCCTGCGCGTTATGCCTCACACATAGATACAGCGCGCTAAGTAACGGCACGGCGAGGGCATCAGAACATTCCACTTGCACCGCCGATACGCAGATCAGGGATAACTTGCCGCGGGTGTAGTCACCGAGGGTTATACCCGCACTAGAAGTTTAAAAAAAAATATGGTTTTAACCCACACTTTACACCGTTTAGCGACATGTCACAGCCATTTTGGGTATCAATTCTTCGCATGTAGGCAAGGAGTCTGACTTGGCATGACGACGATTGTCTTGCGACAACAGCCGGTATCCATAATAAAAATGATGCATTTTTAAAACACAGTCAACGTGGCCAGGTTCTGGGCTGCAACTATTGAACATTTTTCTTACTTAAGTACTTACTACTCATTACACCCCGGAAACTCTGGCACCGGCAATCCTTTATAATGGTAAGGAAACGCGACCATAGACAAGAGAGCGCTGATGGCCGCCTTCCGAAGCTCGCGCCGGTCTATGGTCCCGCAGTCTGGCCTCGGCTCTCGGTCCGTTAGGATGTGGTCTAGCGCGTTTATGAAGTCTGGGACTAGGACTAGCACGCCATCTAGATCCAATCTGGGAATGACAAGGTTCCTTTATTCAATGAAACTTGTATTTTATAAAAAGCTATATATCGAGGGCGTAGTGGGAAAATTAGATAACTAACACGTTTTGCGAAATCGACTTTATGACATGACGATAAAGCCCAAATCACGACGCATCTTTTGGTCTTACCCTAGCTCGAATATATTATTCCGTGCCAAAATTATTCCAAAAATGGTATTTTTGTAACAGAAATTAACCTTCAATAATAGCTGTAAAACTTGGCAGGAAGAAGTGAATAACTGACCAAATAATGTATAATTTAACAGTATCACCATTTAGTAGTCACATAAAATGTATAAAGCTCGTAATTCAGTTTTACCTCATAACCCCAAGATTTCCAGATTTCCAGATTTTAAAAAAAATTATGTAATGAGCTGCGGCATCCATGATGAACTCAAAAGTTGTATACTGAGCCATTACATAACATATCAAAACGCCCACAGTAATTTTACTTTTACAAAAAAAATTATTGCTAAATTTGTCGAAGAAAAGACGCTAAATCGTTGTTTTCTCACGATAATGGTTTTGTTAGTTATCTAATTTCTCCACTACGCCCTCGATATATTCTACTTAAGAAATCATGTAACCCAAAGTTATAAAGAATAAATATCTTGTTGTTTTTTGTAAGTTGACAGCGACGTCATTGGTCAGTTTGCTATCATTTCAATATGCAAATGGAAGTATAATTTTAATGATTCATCATCATTATCATCAGCTTGTACTAGTCCACTGCTTGACATAAGCCTCTCCCAACCAAGGCACGCCACTGAGCCCGGAGTTCGGCTTTATTTTTCCAGTTACTTGGGTATATCATCGCTCCATCTCAAAGATTAACCCCCGGTTTCTCGTACGTTTATCAAACTCATCTTAACTTAACAGATCAAATACTGCACGCTCATTGGTTGACGACAGCCGATGTTCAACAGGCAACCAATGAGCGTTCAGTATTTTTAAGTTGACACGAGTTTAACTTTAACAAAAGTACAAGAAACTGAGGGTAGTTAGAATTTCAAATAAAGTGCTATATTTGTTGCAATGTAGTTTGCTGGGCTATTATTTAAAACAAATTTATTTAAGGCATAATATATATCTTCAGAAACTGAAATTAATGTTGGTATTTCTACTTCGTTGACAAGCAAAATTAACCATAACAAAAATGAAGTCACATAGTCATAGTCAAAAACTTTATATGCAAATACGCTAATCTCAACCGAGTTAGAAAAGAAGGCGGTTTTCAATTTGGTTGTATGTTTCTTTAATGTTTGTTACCTGAGAAGTCGGTCATGTATAAACGATATAGAACATTGTCTTCTTTTTTTATTTGAAAGGACATACTTTCTGCTTGGCCCCATAGATTTTATCAAAATTAGTTAAGCAGTTTGGTTTTAAATAAAAATTTGGAAAATATATATGTGTATGATAAGCACGGGTAGCAATGACTTGAGAAACCAACATAATCTCCTCTCGAGAAAGCGTTTGACTAATGAACGACCACGCGGATCACGTCATAAACCTTTTGTTGAGCTTTCATTGGACAAACGCTTTCTCGAGAGACTCGATGTCGATTTCTACAGCTTTTTACAGGTTGTTTGAAAGGTATTATCACCTGAATATATCGTGAGCGTTGAGCACGACAGCGGCGGCGGTGGGCTCGTGCGGATGCTTGAGGCCGCGGTGGATGGCCGCGTAGCACCGCGCCAGGTACGGGGCCACCACCTCCTCGCGGCACTGCTTGGAGCACAGCACGCGGCACACTGTGCCCAGCGCCTCCGCCCGACCTAACGCAATACAATACGTAGCACCGCGCCAGGTACGGGGCCACCACCTCCTCGCGGCACTGCTTGGAGCACAGCACGCGGCACACTGTGCCCAGCGCCTCCGCCCGACCTAACGCAATACAATACGTAGCACCGCGCCAGGTACGGGGCCACCACCTCCTCGCGGCACTGCTTGGAGCACAGCACGCGGCACACTGTGCCCAGCGCCTCCGCCCGACCTAACGCAATACAATACGTAGCACCGCGCCAGGTACGGGGCCACCACCTCCTCGCGGCACTGCTTGGAGCACAGCACGCGGCACACTGTGCCCAGCGCCTCCGCCCGACCTAACGCAATACAATACGTAGCACCGCGCCAGGTACGGGGCCACCACCTCCTCGCGGCACTGCTTGGAGCACAGCACGCGGACTGGGAGTTGCGTCCGCCCGCAACGTAACTCCCAGTCCTAAGAGTGATTTCATTCACAGTTCGTACAGAACCGTCGTCCGCCGTTCGTTCGTTCGAACTTTGAACAGAAACTTTGAAAATCATTCCGCAGTTCGCAGTTCAATGAGTTCAGTAAATCCGAACGAGATCGCAGAGACTCGCACATCACATCGATCGTTCGGATTCAATGAACGAAAGGAGTTACTGAACGAGTTCCTTTTACTGAAGGAGATTTGATGAACGAGTTCATCAAGGTGAAGAATTTTGCCCAAACCTACTGCTCACTGCTTACATACTAATGTACATAATGTACTGTAAGCGAGATAGCATGAGCCGGGCGCGGGCGCGGCCCGTTCGACCGCGTGGCGGGGGTCTGGCGACCGGCGCGTGGGGGGAGCCTTCGAGAAGGCAGTGTAGAAGCAACCGGCGTGCGTACAAGAGTGCCGTGACTATATAATATACGACTAATTTATAACAAATTAGCTTCTCATTTCTGAATTTCTGAACACCTTTAACAGTACATACACAACATACCTGGCATGTAAGCTTGCAAGTTGAGTCGGTAGGTGGCGTCGGAGAGCGACGGCGGCGGCGGGGTCCCATCTGTGCGCTCTAGAAGTAAAAACAATATTTGTGGACATTTCACACTACAAGTACAATAGTACAAGCTTTGTTTAGTTTGGGACTAGAACTCCCCCAATCTAAACAAAGCTTGTACTATGGAAACCAGATAACTGATAGAATACTTAGGTACTTTTTGTTTTGTAAATACATAGAATATTATAACACCCAGACACAGAACAAAATACCTATAATTATTCTATGTTCATCACACAAACGTTTGTCCCGGGTGGGAATTGAGCCCAGAACTCACAGTTCCGAAAGCAGAGCTACTACCAACTGAGCTATCAGGCCAGCCCGGTTAACACGGACGGTAGACAAAATTGTCTTTCCCCTGTTTTACTCCACTTAACAAGTAAGCAAGCATGAAGAAATTGACATAAAACGGGTAACATGGTAGCGTTCTACCAATGACATAACGACGATATCACTACGTCTAGAATGAAAATTAGCTGTTAAGCAAAGTTGCCAGAACACCTTGTTTTTGGCGACAGACTCTTAATTTGAGAGTAGTAGATAAGTAGGCAGGTAATATTCATACATTTTATAATACACAAACAAAATTGAAAACTCTTAGACGCAAAAACTTCAGAAAAACCGTACAACACTCATGGAAGTTCTTTACTAATGAAAATTCCTAACTAATACTTACGTTGTGCAGTACCGTAGGAAGGTGTGGTTCCAATAAGGGCGGCTTCAAACAACCATTCGCCGAACAGGTGGAAGATAGAGTTCACCTTAGGCCGGAGTGGCGTCAGCGGGAGCCTTTCCGATTCCCCTGCTGATATAGTGTGTATGAACAACGATAATTCATTTATGAATTAATTACAATTACATAAAATACAATAGGCACATTCAAATGTACCCAATAAGAGTTATTGTCACATATTTCAAAACTTCCAAGGGTTTTAATATGGAAATAAAAAAAATACTATTCTATACTTTCAGTACTATAACAAACTCTCAAAAAATCTGTCAAACGACAGTTCTAATGCTATCTAAATAACTTTATTTCGTTAAAAGACAAAAATAGGCTACTTTTTAGTAGGTATTTATGCAGCAACTTTCACACACTGCCGTAAGTTTGCTGTCGTAAGACAACAGTCGCGAAAGTGTAAAAAAAAAAACCTTCGGACAGTTCAACAGATCAGTACAATTTCTGACACCACGGCTGAGCATTTCCCTACAAACGAGAAGCAAGAAAGAAGTTAGTATATCTGATGGTCTCACATTACCTTGCGAAGTGATGGAGTTGGGCGGAGTGGTGGGCGCCACGCTGGGCGGGCGGCTGCTCGTGATGCCGATCAGAGAACTGCGCGGGGTGCCTACGTTACAAGGGTTACCTTTACTATTCATCACTAAAACTTATATCATAAAAGTGAAAAGGGGGTCTCAGGTCTATTCGCGTACAAAAAATCAAAACATAATTATGAGTATCCTCGGCGTACTTATAATACACCAGTATGTCCAGGAAATAAGCAGCACGATTCTCCTCGAGACATTGAAATCATCTGTGATTACCAAGCCGCCAAGCGTGGTTATTATGACAAATCCCCCCTATGATAAGCGTTCAAAGTGTCGTTTTATGGGGGAGGCCTATGTTCAGCAGTGGACGTCTTCCGGCTGTTGATGTATGTGTGACGTGTGACTTATAATACGAGTTCAAGTCACGATAATTTATAAAGTGTTATCACTAAACATCATCTATGAAGTCAAATTGTTGTGGAAATTGGTCATGCACCTTTTACATTGGTTACTGATTTATTTAGTTCGAATGTTGAATTAGGGATAAGGTACAATAATCGTCTTTTACATCTCTCATATTCGGTAAGTAGGTCCTTATTACCCCCAAATGGGGCTTGTAGGTAACCAATTAGCGCTCTAGGGTAATAATGTAGCTAGAAAAGCCCTAGGGCGGTAATTAATTTGAAAAAACTCTTTCAAAAAGTTCGCGTACATCTAACCATCATACTGGCAATAGACATCATGCATTCAGCCCAATGACAAAAGAGGTCGCTTCGCTATTCAGCCTTGTCTTCGTATGAGTATAATAGTTATCAATTTTAAATATCGAACGGCGAAGCTCAATTTCGTTCTTGAAAAAAAAAAATTAAAAAAAAGATGAAAAAAGGCGGGAATAGAAAACTTTTACTTTATTCTTGTAATGCCGGTTTTTTTCTACTTACCTCACAATCGAGGTGTAAAGCAGAGTAGTTAGCTCGGGTGTAAGCATCAATTGCACCCTCTAACTATAGGCGCCCTCGCTGCGTTCGTGCGCCTAAATATCTCGGGTTGCAATTGATGCCTTACAGCCCTTGGCTACTAATCTACTATTAACAAACCGAGGGTTTTTGAAAAACCCAGTGTGTCGGGGCCATTACGGCTAAATATAATGATTTAATGATGTTCACAAACACATGACTGTGTAAAATATGAAGATTTAATTTGTTTAGCAACCACCTTCGATCAGATATACCCTGATCGAAGGCAACCATCCATAACTTAATGTTAACAGTTTTACCACAACGACTAAAACGTTACAAATAAATCAAATAATAATAAATTGTGTACAACATAATACCATAAATAACCATACAGAAAATACATGTGAAATAAAACGCAGAGCTAATGTTAAAAAGTTAGTTGCCGCGTGTTAATGACCCGAAAACCAAAAGTGCAATCAAAAAGCAAAAAACACTGCAATAAACAAAACATAAACCAAGTACTACACAAACACACGCATTGTATAATCTGCGTCAATAAAGAAACGATCTTAAAATTAGTGTTTTATTGCTGTCCCAACCTTCACCTATTTTATATACATTATATGATTTAGACACATGAGGTCCGGTTCGCAAAACGCCACTTTAAAATATAATGGCACCAATTTTAAAGGATTTAGTTGACAGATCTAAAAATCCCTTAGAGTATAGACTAAAGCATAGAGAGATCATAAAAACGATATTATATTATTTATTTCAAAACTTAAATAACATATAATAATAAGTATACTAAACTAGACCTAAAAACTAAACTATACCTAAAAACTTTAAAACTAAGATATAAAACTAAAAATAACAATCTAAAAAAATCTTGAACTATCTATAGACCGGCAAAGGTCTATAGATAGTTCAAGCAATCCGTGGAATCTGGCAACGTTCCCATAATGCTGGCAGCGTTACCCCGCTGTATAGCGAGGCTGATCCTTTGACCAAAGTAGACGCCAGCATTATGGTCACGTGTCGACTCAACTAAACGCCCCGCTAAATCATTATAGATTTCTATGGCACCGATATTATATTTGTACTGCTCTGCTCACACGTATCGCTACGTCAGTGGCGAAGGAAAGAAACAAACATATTATAGTAATTAGCTACGCTTGCGATAATCACCGTACCATTTTTTTGAAATGAAATGAAATATATTTATTCATGACATACACAACGAAACACAACATAGGTACAGTAGAAACATAAAACACAGAGGAACAAACGTATAACATTGTGTAATGCCAGGAAAGGGCTCCGGCTCAGCATACAACTGAGATTGCAGATCACAACCTCAGTTACTGATTTTTTCGACTCGAGTCAACTGTTTTTTCCATACAAATCTGTCAGACTCATTCACTTCAAGTGTCCACATCATATAATAAGTGTCCAAAAAAAGTGGTACGCTTGACACATAATTAAGTTCTCTTTAGTCTATACTCTAAGAAAAATTCTAATTTCTCTTGTCAAATAGACGGAAATGAAAAAACGGCAACATTTTTAGTAAGTTAAGGGCTGTCAACTAAAGCCTTCAAAATTGGCCCTACTGTCCCTTTGGTAAATTGTCACAACTCAAAACGCCATTTCGGCAAAATTACACTTCTGCTTGGCATCGTGGGCCATAACACGTTCGTTGAAGATGCCAACTGACAGACAGAGTGACGCAATTAGTTTTGCGAGGATGTGACTATTTGTATTTACTACGAATATCTCATAATCATGAAGTAGCCCACAACTGAATGCATTCAAGCCTCTTCGAAGACACATACGTGTATAAAAAGGGATATTTTTCATTCTTTTCCGTTAGTGACGAAAGCGATGTTGGAAAGGGAGCTTTCTTTGTAAAAATAACTTTCGAAAGATGGGGCAATTCGTGAAAAGGACTATTTGCTCGACGTGACCTGTCATTTTGAAACAGGACTTAATGCGCCTAAATCACATCTATTGGGAACAGCAAATGTATGATCGTTTCTTCACTGGCACGATATCTTACTCTTTTCCGGCACTCTGTTCTTGGGTGCGGCGACGCTGAAGGACTTGGCTAGGCGGCGGTGCGCGGGCGGTGTGACGTCACCGTCCTCGCGGTCGGGCACGCCGCCCGCCCCGCCGCCCGCGCCCGCCCCGCTCTCCCACCAGCGCTCGCTCCCGATCCCTGCACCCCGACCGTTACTACCAGTGGGAGGCGGCGTGACGACCACCATCCACGCGGACCGTTACTGCCGCCCGACATGACTGCCACGCATACATCGCACTCGCGCCGTATCACTTACCACCCACAAGTTTTTTTTATAGGCTGTAGTTAACCCACTCTACCCGTGTAGTCCCGGGCATAAGAATAGGATCACCCCATCTCTTTCCGCGGACCCTTATGGCAAGAGACACTAAAGGGATATCCAGGGAACGGGCAGCAGCATTTTCTTCGGTCTGCATTATAATCGCTCGTCTTAATGAAACCCATTCACTCTCCTTTTGATAAATCCCATAATACACTCGGAAACATAGAGGCTGCGCTGGCAGAATTGCACTTCTTGCAGCCATTCGAATTATAAAGGTCAAATCAAAGCTTTTTACAGGCTACGAGGGTTGGCAACCATAAAACGTTTGCAGTACATCTGATAGTGCACTTTACTTAGATAAAAACGCGCTTTTTTTACAGCAAAATGTATACTACTATTAACACCCCACAAAGGGCAAGTGTAAAGCCGTCCCTGTGATGTATGGCATTGTGGACGATTTATGGAATGCACTCATGTTTTTAGGTACAAATTAGTAATAGTGTATTTATAATTAGAAAGGTGCTATAGAAACCATAGCTCGCTGCATGCGAGGGAGCGACATGGCGTATGTAAAGTTATCGCTCGCACTCGTCATTGAAAACATGCGAAGATTACTTCAAAGATTTTATTATTGCATGATCAAGTGATTTCAAGCTTTATGGAGAAATATTTTGTTATAAGAGAAGTTGAACATTCGCCGCTGATGTCAATGAAATAAATTATGCTAAAAAAAGTGGCATGGATAGATAGACTTAGACAGAACATAGTGGTATTGTTCTGTATGCAAAATTCTAAAATGAAAGTTCTAAAAATGTTGCCATCCCTTACACATTGATTGATGACAAGGACCGCGATAGTTTTACGTATTTGCGGTGTAGGATGGTACGGGTGACATTTAAAACCATTCGTTCCTTTTCCCTCTTGATCGTTGCCGCGTTTTACAGCGTTTTAAAATCATGACTTCTTTAAAGCAAAACGAGGCGGTTTTATGCGTGCATCCAGTCTTATTTAGTGGTGGGATATATTACTACGATGGATTATCGATATTTTTAATAGAAATTCAATACTACATTTTTTTCTAAATAAATAGTATTTTTTTTAATATTTTTAATGTCACCCGCACTTTGCTACAGCGCAAACACACTTTTTTTTTGTAGGTTATCTTACATTTAAAAGTCGGCACCATTTTTGAACCTTTTCACATTTCGTGTGGGAGTAAATAGGCTCTATGATACTGTTGTGTATTGAAAAAGGTTCATAGATATCAGTTTACAGTCAACCTCTTGTATATTGTTTTATTCTTCTTTCTTGTATTCTTTTGTTATTTTGATTGTCATTTGTTTTTGCAGTTGTTTGATTATCTTGCTCCTTAGCTCAATAAACGTGCTTACTAAAGTTAATTCAATCGTTTTATTAAACATAATAGATACAATGGTTAGTAAAATCTGCCAGTAAGAGTGCATAAAATACAGTGCATTTCATAAAATCAACAACACTCGAAACTTCAATACTTTCTATTAAGTACAACCATGGAAGCATATACACACTTCTATACCATTATGCCACTAAAATACAGAGTTATCATCAAATTGACATCTCAGTGTCGCCATCTATGAGACGCGGCTCAATGGCTTCAAAGACGAAATTTGGTCATGCGTTTACTCTGTGAGTGGCTCTCAAATTAACTAGAGTACTAGAGTATAGTAATACCTTTTGTTAGATTACCCCCGGTTTCTCGTACGTTTGTTAAAGTTAAACTCATGTCAACTTGAAAATACTGAACGCTCATTGGTTGCCTGATGATCATCGGCTGTCTTTAACCAATGAGCGTGCAGTATTTTTAAGTGGACACTTTAACAAACGTACGAGAAACCAGGGGTAAATGTGCACCCCATAAAAATCTACATCAATAAAGAGAAAGAAGGATCTAGATAGGTAATAGTTTAGGTAACTTAGGTAAGTTACCTAAACTATTACAAAACATTATCTAACAATTAAATGGACAACATGTTAAATACGTTATATCAAAAACGAATTACGTTATCAATAAACGTCGCATAAAAACTACAATAATTAAAACCCAATCCCATTAAACTACGCCTACAGACTAATAACCTCCTTACTAATAAACATTGTGTATCCAATGAATAGTTATTTTGTTTTGTTTCTGTCTATCGAGTTTGAATAAGGTAAAGTTAAAACAAGATAAAACACTGAGCTATTCTACTGTTATGCAGAATTTATTAGTAAGGGGGATGGCGTGACAGAATCACAAGTATGTACGCACGCAGTCACAAATGCACAACTAACGGGTGCGTACGCACTTTTACGTTTAAGACTGCGTGCGCACTCACAGTGACACTTACAAATGCGCAATTTTGCTACTTACAATACGCAAATACGTGTGGCACGTATAAGCGTATGCTACGTACCGAGAAAAGCGTCGACATGTGCTGCGACGCCTCGCATTGCCTTGTGGAAGATAGCGGGTAACGCAGCTAGACACGGGTGCTGGCTCGGGTCCCGACCGCCCTCTTCTGATGTTATCGAGTACTGACGGAAAGGGACACAACGTTAAACATAGCGAAAAGAGGCCCAGACGTACTATAGTCTAGAACCACTCTTCACTAAGCGAACCGATGACGTCATTCATAACACAGTTAAAATTTGGACAGAGTTAAATAGGCAACACCTATCAGCTAATAACTACGGCACGTCCTTATGGTTGTCGTCGTAAAACAGCTTTATAAATCTGTGTGGATTACCAATAAATATTATGTTTAATACCAGGGCGAACCATTTTTCTACACGTCGTTGAGACTTGCCTACACAAAAATTTTTCAGATGAAGTCATTTTGAGGTACAAGCGTTATAACAAGGTTACCGTTTCTGTTTTACGAGACAAGGACTTTTTGGTATGGGGCATTTTGAGATGCGGTTCTTACAAACCGGACGCAATTTGTCCATGAAACGTTAATTTGTAACCCTTTATTACCTTCTCATCTATCTCTACTTCTATGGAAAAACTTTCGACACGCAAAGTATTCTAATTTCATTTTAGGTTAGGTTAGGTTTTTCTTTTCTTTTGCTGTATTTTTGTGTTTTATGGGTTTTTTTTATGCCTGCAATAAAGAAATTTATTATTATTCTTCTATTTAATTTGATTCTCGGGTCTAGCCCGGACATTTGGGAGGCATTGGTGGGGCCGAAGCTAACACCAAGAGGCCCTGTTGAGTACAAAACTAATTATAACTGACAAGGCATGGTATGGCATATGATAAACTATTTTGTATAAGTAGGTAAAGGTAAAAAATAAATCTGGGCTATTGTGGTGAACTTTTGATGGATGATGTACATTGGGTTATGGAATGAGATAGCGGCACCTGCCAATTTTGTCTCATATCAAAATGTTTGAGGCAGGTGATGACTTGCCACCCACTAAATGGGCCCCCTATAGTGGCTACCGCATATTGGTGCCGAGGAAGCAACATTGGTGTGGGTGGCTTAGGGTGTCGAGAGGTGTGCTGCACTTTCACTGAACGCTACTCGCGGCGTTATGCCCTTTAACACTTCCACCCTGGAGCTTAGGTTTTAGCTCTTGCGACTTCCACCCCCGGACAGCCAGTTAAGGCAAGCCAGGGGTCAGGGGTCTCATTTAGCCCCTTGGAATCAGGGTACGCGGTGTCGCCACTCACCGACGGCTCGCCACAAAGCCGCCCCTGCGTTTTTATTATTATTCACTCATTTATTTACAATTCTTAAGCCTAAGTTTTTTACAATATCTCTATAAAAAGGAATTTACAAAATATTATAAAAACCTAAACCTAGAGTGCCGCCGGCAGCGGGGCAGGACCCAAGCTACCGGTGGTTATGGCTGCAGAGTGAGGAACCTCCTGACAATACGTGCCGTGTCAAGGAGTACTGCCTTCTGAATCTGACCCTTGATCCAACCGTCTAGCGAGAGCCTCTCGAGGTGTTGGTCGAGGCTCTTCGCTATAAGGCCGATAGGCCGATTCGCCGAAATAAGACCGTTTATTATTATTATTATTAATTTCCAAATTAATATCGATAGCTACTTATGTTGAAAATACAAATAGCTTACATAATAGATACATTAATGAATATACACCTAAACTAACGGAATCCGAATAAAATTTTAAAAAAACCTTGACTTACTTTAGAATCTAAGGAATTCATTTCACGTCTCAAGTTCTACTATCCTTCAGTTTCGAGCGAAGTTAGTACGCAGCCGTAGGTACTGGTAAACTATGTTACCTGGGGGCGTACTGTGAGCTCTTAGCGCGATTCAAAACAGAGCCTACCATGGATCGCTTGTCAACATCCCCATACAAAAAAACAAAGCGATCCAATATAGGCTCAGTTTTCAATCGTGCTAAGAGCTCACAGTACGCCCCCTGGGCTGGCTGGCATAAACATAAGTTTAAAAGCACTTTTAAAATAGATAAAAAAAATGTTACCTGCAAAAAGTCCGGTGTCTGGCTAATAACATGTGGGCGGCACAAGTCCACTGGATTCCCGATTGTATGCAGCATGCGGTACCAACTCTGGGTCACAGCTTCCGCGCTCATATCAGGAGGGATCAGGTTAGCGTCCTCCTCACCTTGAGAGTAATATTAAAGAGAATAAACAAGGACTGTGGTTTGGAAACGGAGGTTTTGAAAACAGACGAAATGTAGTCTAGTGGCTGTTACAACAGCGAAGTCATTTTACTTCAGTAAAGTTATAGCTGTACAGCAGCTGTTAAAGTAGCGAAGTGAATATCATATGTTACAATTGAGAAGTAATGTCCGTTGAAGTACGAATTGACGTATGTTACAGTTTACAGCAAAGAAGTGATTGATGTCATAGCAGAGAAACGATGTATATATTACAAAAGCAAAATAATCTCTGTTACAGCAGCGAAATAAACTCCGTTACAGGAGCGAAGTGGTGGATGTTACAGAAGCAAATTAATGTATGTTACATTGAAGAAGTGAAGTATGTCACTGCAGAGAAGTAACGTCTGTTAAATTAGCGAAGTGATGGATGTGACAGGAGCGAAGTAATGGATGTTACAGAAGCAAATTAATGTATGTTACATTAAAGAAGTGAAGTATGTCACTGCAGAGAAGTAACGTCTGTTAAATTAGCGAAGTGATGGATGTGACAGGAGCGAAGTAATGGATGTTACAGAAGCAAAGTAATGTATGTTACATTAAAGAAGTGAAGTATGTCACTGCAGAGAAGTAACGTCTGTTAAATTAGCGAAGTGATGGAAGTGACAGGAGCGAAGTAATGGATGTTACAGAAGCAAAGTAATGTATGTTACATTACAGAAGTGAAGTGTTGTATATCACAGCAGAGAAGTAACGTCTGTTAAAATAGCGAAGTGACTGTCAGTTATCTGTTAAAGCAGCAGTCATGTCTACTACAAAAGGAGTGATGCCTGCAATGTGATGGTTGTCTCAGCAGTGTGAAGTGACGTCTATTACTTACAATAGTAATGTCTGTTATAGCAGCAGTGAAGTAACGTTTCAGCAAAGTTATGGCCGTTAGAGACGTGACGTCAGCAACATCAAGATGTCCATTGGCTGTAAGTTTCCGACGTGTTGTGTACTCACTGACAGGCATGGCGGGGAACAGCGGGCCGTACATGTGTGTAAGCAGGCGCGCCGTGAGACACAGCGAGGCGCGCGACCATTGCTCCGTCAGCGGAGCGCGGTGCCGCCACCGCAGGCACTGCTCGCGCAATGTACGCCACAATGCCGGCGACGGGAAGCATCTGTGGGGTGGGTGCTGCTACAAACTTCTGTTTTAGATTGCATATCCCTCGTTTGGGCCTTCGCCTACGTTGCGTCTTCCGGTCCGTGGTCGTCACTTGAGAACCTTTCTTTTCCATCGGTGGTGGATTCTACGAGCGATGCGAACTGCCCATCTCATAGCTCAAAAAGATCCATATCCAGATCCAGATCCATAGGAGATATGGGGCTTGCCCTTCATCAGTTCATTCCGTCATCCCTTTTCCTTCTTAGAACTACAAGGCTTGGTGATTCTTCACATCCTTACGTCGTTAGTGTACCACAAGTCCGCACTAAGCGTTTTGCCGAGTCATTCATAGTTCGAACGGCCAAGGAATGGAATGCTCTTCCAGCAAATGTTTCCTCCTGGGTACAACCTAGGTCTTTTTAAGTCAAGAGTGAATGGGCATCTCATGGGCAAACGTGCTCCACCTTAGACAACTTCGTCACTTACCATGAGGTGACTTGTTGTCAAACATATATGCCCATTTAGCATAAAAAAAAAAAAATGAAATCAGGCAGGCCACATCGCTCGTAGAACGGTCAACCGATTATTTTACATTAAAAATAGTAAAACAAAGTTCGTAGTAACCTGTGACAGGCCAGTATCCAGACTTGGAAGAGCACGGCGAGCACGCGGTCACAGAGCTGCGCGGCGGCCGAGTGGTGCGGCGCGGGCGGCGACAGCAGCGCGCCCGCCGCCGCCAGCAGCAGCAGCAGCAGCGCGCGCCACTCGCTCGCGCCCAGCGCCGCGCCCGCGCCCAGGGCTCCCGCCAGGCGGAGCACGCGGTGGCACAGCACCGCCTGCTTGCTGATCAGGTCGCCGCCTGCACGAACCACGACCGTTCACGTACACACACCATAACCACAGAGGATAACACAAAAATACCTTCTTAAGGCTTGTAGGCTTTTTTTAACGAGTTTATAGGTTGTACACGATCACCGACAACCAGAAAGCACATTTTTTAACGGGATAATGCAGTTGTAGCCTCGTTTTGGGGTGATGCCGGGAGAAGAGGATCGAGAGGACTACATCCACTGGAAGAGTGAACACAATTGACAGTCGCGACCGTTTGAGCTAACCTATGGGGAAGGGCTCTATAAGCGTCATTCGCGCCGAGAGCAGTGCCCGCACTCAGGTGGCACAGCGCTACCTGCTTGCTGGCCAGGCACAGCATGCGGTGGCACAGCGCCACCTGCTTGCTGGCCAAGCACAGCATGTGGTGGCACAGAGCCACCTGCTTGCTAATCAGGTCGCAGCCTGATCGTACCGCAAAGATTCACGTACACACACATGTATTACCAGCAACCAGGGGATTTAAACAACTATAGAGGCACTAATTACCAACAACCTGGGAGAGTAACACAGAATTCTCAAATACTGTATACTTTTTTATAGGTTGCTCATATTGGGAAATATCTATTGGTCCAACAGAGACAAATGCACAAAAGAACAGTAAGCACATTTAAACTTGTACAAGCTTTTTATCAACTTACCAAGTTCCAATTGATAAATGAATGCGAGAGCTTGGAACAATAAAACATAGGATTTTAACTTTAAATGTTGTAACTTTTGACCTGAAACTCTATGAAATGTATCAATATTTAAAAAAAAACTATTGACTTTCAGATGATAGGTAGGTACGTAAAAAATAAAACCGGCCAAGTGCGAGTCGGACTCGCGCACGGAGGGTTCCGTACCATTATATATCCCTGCCATCTAGTGTCGAGTAGCAGTACTATTTAAAGCAGCGCCATCTATGACTCATCTGATAAACCTGTAAGTATTTATTTTACTTTGCCTGCCATCTAATGTTGAGTAGCAGTACTATTTAAAGCCGCACCATCTATGACTCTTCTGGTAAACAAGCAAAAGCCACCTTAAATATTTATTTTATTCTGTTTTTTAGTCTTTGTTGTTATAACGGCAACAGAAATACATCTAACTGTCTAACTACCATGGTTCATGAGATACAGCCTGGTGGTAAAGTATTGGTATTATCATAACAATACTTTTCATGATGATCTCTAAAGATATATAACATATCATCTTTTAATACTAAAATCTCGAAAGATAAAAAAATAACAATTCTACACTATTGTCTTCCTATAAGTTAATTTCTGTAACTTGTTTAGTATGTAAGAGAGAGTATTGAATAAATGTTATTCTATTCTAAAAAGTTAAACTAAATAGCAACTCACTTTCATTAGGGCGCGGCACGAACAAGTTCTGCAAATGCCTCAGTATCTTCTTGGCGTAGAGCCTGGGCGCGGCAGCGACGGGCGCCGGCAGCGCGGGCGGTGGCGGCATTGCCGGCGGCGCGGGCGGCAGCAGCGGCGCTAGCCACGCGCAGCACACACGCACGCAGTCGCGCAGCGCTTCGTGCTCTTGCAGCGGGAGCGAGAGACCGAACCGGATCACTTCTAGCACCCATTCTACCTAATGTTGTGATGAGAGTAAGGAAAAAGATTTGTCTACAGGTAACATTTCGATTTACCATTAAGTTATTGATATAACCTATTACATTAACACTTTTTGTATAGATCAATATTTCCACCTCTATATTTTTATTATGTAAGTGAATGACGTGACGAGCTAGTCGTTCGCCTGATATTAAGCGTCACGGCTGCCCATAACAGATTGCAGTATCACTCAGAACTCTTAATTAATATGGTTTTGAATGACACTGCACTGTACATATCATCCTGAGACTACACACATTTACATAAAAAAAAATGTATAAATTCAAAACCATAATATTATGAAACATTTGCTACAATTAATTCACTATTAATATCATAGAAACTAACGTGAGTAGTATTCATAACTAAACAACTAGCAACCGGCTAACACTCACGTAATTACGTGACGTGACTAAATTACGTGAGTGTTAGCCGGTTGCTAGTTGTTTAGTTAATTCACTATTGGCGACAGTAACTCTATTATTCCATGAGTGTCATGTGGCATGGATATGCTATGTGAAAGGAGTTTCCAAGCCCATCTGGTACTATGGTGCAGCCTTGTGTAGTAATGTATGTCCCTAACATGTTTTTGGATAAATAAATTTTAATGTAAACTAACACAATAATCTACTCAGGCGTCAGGACTCCAAAGAATACTCTACCTACAGCAAAATAGAGTATCAGTTATGTAGTTTTTCGTGATGTATTGTTATACTAACAGACAGATGAAGCTGAAGCTGAAAGTTTGGGTTCTATCATTTTAATATCATCATCATTGGCAGCTCATTCTACCCAATGCAGGGCTAGTAGGCTAAACTCTCTTAGCAGGGGATAAGCCTACTCCCTCATACAGCATTCACCCTTTCGTGATCAACCTTTGACCAGGTCTTTCCTTTTAATAACACCACAACAAAGCGTACAGCCACTTGTCCATGCTGTGCATGATGGAGCCTAGTACATCACGCCAAGACCAGCAACAACAAAGCTCATCATAGCCTGGATGGCTAATTGCAGATGTAAATGGAAAAAAAAATTGTCCTTATAAAAATAAAGAGGTAAGGTAAGTTAAGATACCTCAGCATCAGTGGTGAGTGGACTGGGCTCGTGCGAGGCGAGCTGCTTCACAACCGCAAGCACCACATCCCGCCCCCCCACCGCACCGAGCACCCCCCGCCCTCCCCCCTCCAGCGGCAGCGAGCTCCATTCCGAATACATGCCACCAGTCTCTTTGTTCTACAAACACTATTAAATCAATAATGCGATATGCAGTTGTTTTACGATTTTTTCTCTAACTCTTGTGGCTTCGGACTTCACCAGCAAAGGCCTTCTTAACCGTTCAGCTTGAACACAAAAAGAATTGTCCATTTCAATTAAGACTTTAAATATGACATTTTTTGTACTGTTTTCTTGCTTTTTGCAATGACATAATTTATGGGAAAGAAAAAGATAATAATAATTGTTCATAAGTGTCAAATATCTGCCAACAGCGGCCATGACACCTGCGAGCCGAAGGGTTAAAACCACCCTGTATAAAGTAGCTTCATATAAAAAAATCATTCAGTCCATTAGACTTGTAATCATTAAAAAAATGATAATGATGATGATCAACATTGTCAGTACTCATCTAAAAGTTTTAAAGATGCAAGACAATCTACAACCACTTAACCACTACACCACCAGACTAGCAGCATGTAACAAAAGCATAAAACCTTTAACGGCTTGGCCATCTGGAGGAAATAGGGGAGGATAGGTATGAGAAGTATTATTTTGCAGAGTCCTTAGTGGCCACCAACCAGTTGGTCAGTGCAATATAGATAATGCTGGAATGACGTAATGGGGGCAGATTTATTTATTATTTATTTATTCATCATAGAAAAACTTACAGCCAAATAAACAGTAAAACATAAACATATTATGTATAGTAAAAGAAACTAGGCCAATTACAAGTTTCCACTTTTAGAAAGACTTTAAAAGAAACTTGTAGAAGATAGCTAGTGAAGTTAACATGAAGCAGGTAAATAAACTAACCAATGGTGTAATTTAATGAAAACAGTACAGCTAAAGTTTGAGCCCCATGCGCGAACTCCCGTGCCGTTCACTGGCGAGCACAGACCAACCACTTAGAAGATAGAAGATACTACGTATCTGGCGAGGCTGGAAACCGAGCACAGACCAGAGTGGATACACCGCAGGACCGGCACCAGCCCTTTGGCATCCTCTGGTGTTGGAGGCCAAGATCCACTATTCGCAGCGTCAGCGGACTAGCGTAGTAGCAATAGAGTAACTTTTTGTAGCAATAAACACACTACTTTACCGATTCCTACCTTGTGGTTGACTCTGTTGAAGATTCCCACATTCATATATAATTTGTAATGGTACCCTATAATTCGGTTTACACCTATATTGTACTAACAAAAGTAAAACTTAGAAGTAACAAGATAACTATAAACAACAAACAACACTAAACAATTAACGTGCCATTAACCATCCACAACACAGAACAGTAGTTTTTTTTTTTTAATGGCAATAGGGGATTTTCTGACAGCTGGATGGCACGTAGTTCTACATCCAAAGGTAGGTGGCGGTACTGAGATATGGCTCCTTTTTTTGTGGGGTGGCTTTGCATTTTGGCAGATTTGCCCTTCAAATTTACACTTATAGCTACGAAATTATTTCATTGACTTCGATATTTGGTTGGAATAATTGTTACTACACTGACAGCTCCTGTCTTAAGTCAGTTGAGTATGGTCTATGCATCCAATGTACAATTAATATTTTATTTTATTTTTTCACAAGGTGGCTTTGCTCTTTGTTATAGCGCAGTGTCACTTTCAGTTTACTCACCAGTGTGAACATTTCGGCACATTTATACTGTGGCACAAGGTGTAAACGACTGGTGACCAGAGGGCTGGCTTGTTTTTTGGCGAGAAAATCAGCATTGCTATTCAACGTGGCAATGCAGCCAGCGTGCTGGGCACTTTCCCTTTAATCACCTAATCAACGTTATTTATATTCCTCTTTTTTCATCATAGATGGATTTTACATTCATATTTTTTCTAATCATGTCTTTAATTGGCGTGAGGGTGCAACCAGCTTGTAATTTGCTAGTAAATTAAATAAACCCTTTAATCATAGAGTTCAATGAATCCCAGAATAAGTACTAATGTAAGTAGATACCTACCTACCAGAGGCTGGCCTTCGCTAAGTCTTCTAGTTCGTGATCACCACTCGATAACCTTTCTACCCCATCAGTTGCCAGTTTATGAGCGATGATGCCTGCCCATTGCTAATTTTAAGAGCTATATCGGTCACTTTAGTTCTCCTGCGGATCTGTGTGGTAGCAACGATTCCCACCAAATATTGAAATCAATGAATTACGATTTCGTAGCTATATTTCTGAATTTTACTTCAATATGACGGCGCGTGGGTGATTTATTTGCTTTGTGTCAATTATTATTCTTTAATTTTAAGAGAGTTCAGTTGCTAATTGAGTTGTAGTCCAATTTATATTGGTTATAAATGGTCTATGCCGTATTTTTAGAGCGGGTAACACCGAATGGAGTTGTGAGTGTCATAGTGACGGCAGACTGGCACTTTTGCACAGCTGGCCAAGCGCGATGCACACGCACAAAACCATTGGCTCTAAATCAAGTTGTATTTGAGTAATCTTATGATATTTTGAGCAATTTAGTATCAGATTCATTAAAACAGTGTTTGTTTGAAAGTTCTTTGGTCTTATTTTTAAATCACCTACACGCGCACGCCCACGATGGACAACCTGTACCCAGAGATAACGGATACGTCTCCCGAGATATTATCACCTCAGCTTCCTGACGATCCGTTAAATATAATAAAAACTCCTAAATCTGTCAAATTATTTAAGTAGCCACTGCCATGTGAAGGGCAAATTTACCGAAATGATCGAAATCTGCCACAAATGGTCACACTGATGAGTGAAGTGAAAGTGACACTGCGCTATGAAAGAGGACAAGGCCACCTCACAAAAAAAACAAGCCATGTCTCGTCAGCGCCATCTACCTTTGGATGTAGAACTACGTGCCGCCCAGCTGTCAGAAAATCCCCTAAGGAAATATGCATTTGCATATAGTCAGATCTCTAATTATGATCAATATAGGTGAATAAGTTGTATTCGAACATAATTTGGTCATTCTCCCACACTTCCGGGTAATTTGCAAGTTTGATTGTTGGTAACACTAGCTAGTTTCGTGTATTGATGGTTTTTGGCGGGAACGCGAAAAAGCTCACGTCGGTTGCATTGTATTATTTTTCAAAACTTGTGTTTTTTCCAGTGTTAATGTTTAAAATTGGCGGTGTTTTACGCATTAAGTGCTGAATTACGAGCATGAGTGGGGGCAAGTGATATAATGTGGTGAAACGTGGTTTTTCGTGTTGCTTCCAAAATTCCATAGAAGCCTCTAGTAAAGTTGCCACCACTTTACTAGGGCATGCCTTAGACTGGATTATGACTTAGACTAGACTATGACTATGACTTGACTTTAAGTGAAAATTTCCATAATACTATGAGAAATTACAAAACTTGACACTGGCTAAATACACTATGTGTGAAGCCAAAATATATATAAAAAAAAGCCATTTGATTTTCGCCATTTTGGCGCTGATAGCAGTGTGAGGGTCCATGGAACTAATATTAGGGATGAGACATAACTTTCGATAAAAATACGATATCGATATCACTACAGACTCAGGCAGTTATTTAATTCTATGTACATATACGTGTGCTGAGATAAAAAAACATACTATACCCAGTAAAATAAATAAACGTCTTTTTTGTATATTTGCGTTTAAGAATTCTACTTAATTATTGTTAACTAGCTGCACTCCGCGTTAATCCAGCATAATATGTAGCCTATGGGTTTTAGGTATTCTCAATTTCCGAATTCCATCATAATCAGTCCAGCCGTTTAAGCGTGAAGAAGTACGTAATGTGCACACAACTTCTTTAATATATTAGATTGATAGCTCGATTTCATAAAGCCAGTTCTCCTTGTTCCTGTTGATTCAGCACTAGTAGGGGTAGGGTACTGGGTAATAAAATAAAAAACGCAGGTAATAACATAATAACATTTATATTTTACACTAGCTTGTGCCCGCGGCTTCGCCCGTGTGGCCAATAGGAAATGAATGGCATATTTTTCTGCAGAAACAAACATTATAAATGCTCTCACTCTCTCTCGATATATTATACAAACTGACATTATTCCAAATAATAATATGAAATTTTCCGTAAAAAACCTCTGGGATGAGAGTAGTATGGTTTTGACAGAACTCAAAGCGTGTGTGAATAGATCTAATTATGGAGGTCCCACAGGTCACTTTCGCTACACAGTCGCCGCTTGCAACCCAGCGAACTAAGCAACCTCGAAAAAAAAATCGTTAATCGTTGTTACTTGTCACCTTCACAACACAGTGTGTTTACTACATAGACGATCATTGTATTTAGGTCTCCAATTATCCTTTTTCATATTTTCCACCCATAGCTGCTTAGTAAAAGTGTCAGTGGGAAACCTAAAAGCGCAAAGTAAAACTTAATAAAATATACAAAACATCATTATTAGTACTAGCGAGTTAAATATTTAGTTTATATTAATGAAAAAAAAATCTGGAGCCAGATATTCCTCGTAGATTATTCTGTATCTACGTACATTATTGAACATTGCCGAAGTTCTGCTAGTTACTCACTATCGAAGAACATTATCGACACATTATCGATATGAAACATTCACAACCTATGTACCTATTCCAATAGTATGAAATTATGAATTCATTGAATAACTAAATCCTAGGTTTTTTTTTGGCGGGAACTCGAAAAAGTTCACGTCGTTTCATTGTATTATTTTTCTAAACTCGTGCTTTTTCCAGTGTTAATGGTTAAAATTGGTGGTGTTTTACGCATTAAGTGCTGAATTACGAGCATGAGTGTGGGCAAGTGACATAATGTAGTGAAACGTGGTTTTTCGTGTTGCTTCCAAAATTCCATAGAAGCCTCTAGTAAAGTTGCCACTACTTCCTAGTTAAGTAGTGGCAACTTTACTAGAGGCTTCTATGGAATTTTGGAAGCAACA
Source organism: Ennomos quercinarius (assembly GCA_910589525.2). NCBI lineage: Eukaryota > Metazoa > Arthropoda > Insecta > Lepidoptera > Geometridae > Ennomos > Ennomos quercinarius. Next base: position 14,357,133 of record OU342504.1, on the reverse strand, counting down.
CGAAAAACCACGTTACTTAGACTGGATTATGACTACCTGACTTAGACTGGACTATGACTACCCTGACTGACTGTGACTAAGACTTGACTTTACATGAAATATTTCATAATACGATGAAAAACTCCTCCTCGTATTCCTCCATCTCCTTTTTTTCACCGGACATCAAGGCGCACAAAAACACGGCACCCATATATGGTTGAAATTCCATCAACCCGCACTAAGCGTTTTGCTATGCACTTTATAGTGCGAACAGCCAATGAGTGGAACACCTTGCCGGCGTCCTTGTTTCCAGCTAACTATGATCTAGGTGTCTTCAAGACGAGAGTGAACAGGTATCTTCTAGGCAAGCATGTTCCATCGTAGACTGCGTCATCGCTTTCCACCAGGTGAGACAGTGGTCAAATGCTTTGCCTATAAACAATAAAAAAAAAAAAAAAATATTTTTAGAGCAAGGCAATTAAAGGCATTTTATAATATTTTTTCTATGCGTCTTGGGCAAGGTTCGGAGCAGTAATGGCAGGCGATAGACTTCCTATAATGTGAATGTGTACGCTCGTACTTATTAGCGTTCCGACTTCATATGGGTACCTCGGTTCGTGATCAATTGGGGCTCCGTCCTTCTTTTTTTTATTAGGTCTATGATTACACATTTCCTTTGTGGAAACCAGTGTATCGAGTAAAGAAAAAAACACGTACACGCTAGGGATGGCGGCGACTGCGCGGGCGGCCGGCTCGCCGCGCCGAGGTGTAGGTACCTACCTACTTATCATAACTGTAATGCGGAAGATGACCGCATTTTTTATCATCCATACGTAAATACAAACATACATACATAGACTGCTAAAACCATAACCCTTCCATTGATATCGAAATAATTTTTTCGCAGTTATTAATATAATTAGATAAAGTTTTTTTGACGGCTAAATAAGCGGTTATGTTACATTTACATCTTCCTCATTAGATAATTGAAAACAAACAACTGGTAGCTTAAAAAACGACAATTTACCGTTTAATGTTGAATTTAAAAAACCGTCCACTGCTACAGTTATAATAACTATTTTTAGTTGCTCCATTTTTTTACAAGAATGTTCACAGACGCGTGTCTCAAGCGGGTGGCGCTCGCGCTCGCACTACTCCGACAGACTCCGAGACATCGTGTCGGTGAGTGGTGTCTATGTGTGCGTTGCTCAAGCGCACTTACTATGTTGATTGCGTTCTGTTAGTATTTTGTGACTGTATCTATTTGTACTAGTATCGTATTAAGATGAATTTTTCTTCTACCGCAACTGGTTACGAACCTTCGGTTTCGTACGCGGCCGAAGGGGAATCATTCTGTAGGTTGCCCAAATTGTTACTCGTGTTTTATTGAGAATTCTTAATTTTTCGACCTATGTAAATGGGGCGAATTCTGTGCATAAAAAGTATTTTTTTTTCATTATAATACCTAAAATCAGCATAATGGTTTGTTTTGAATTAGGGTGAATTCTGTGTTTTAAATAAAAGAAAGTTTTAAAATAAAATATATTAATCAGGCAACTTTATAATAATTATACTAAGTCCAACGTTTTTATGTGTTAATATAAGAGGTTTTCAAATATCACATAAAATTATTCAAAAGTTTTAAACCATTAATAAATGATCTAGTAAGTATATTATTGTGGTTATTTCTAGCTTGTGCTGTCCCACTGCTGGGTAAAGGCAAAGAAAGTATTATTATTAATTATCATAAATATTGTTTTAAGTAAATAGAAATGATTGTATATTATTATTTATTGGGAGAAGCCACTGACTCCTGAAACACGGTTTCAACTAGTCTGGGAGTCTATGCATTCATCATAATTTTGTACCTAACCAATTATGTAAATAAATAAATTTGTATTTGTATTGAGATAGGATTAAATTCATTATATTCTAAAAAGCTCACTGAATAACAAGAAATAGGTATGTACATTATTTAGTTGTTAATATTATACCTACTTATATTTTTAAGGTAATACTGCTAAGTTAGTTATATAAATATTGAGTTGCCAAACAATGAATACCTATGACTTAAACTCTTGTTCTAAAAAAACTCAGTCTATATAAATAATCTAAGCAGGATCAAGAAGCAATTCCCATTGAATGTATTCTTAAAAGCATCAATAATTCAACATCTAGCAGATCACAGTTTTTTTTACTTAAGACATAGTTTGATAATTTGCTTATGAGCAGAAATATTGAGATTCTTTGGATTGTTTAGATATCTTCCTCCTGATTTTGAACTCCTATTATGTTAGATATGGATGCCTCATACTTTGCTTTCCAATTTTCCACTTCTTTTTTTAAATCTTTAACTTTATTTTGTTCTTCTTCCAACAATGATTCAGTTTGCTTCTGGTTTTCAATCATATGTTTTGCATCGTTTTGCTGGATCGTGTTTGACAAAACTGTGCTCTTTGCAAGTTTTACAGTTGCTTCAGCTTCTTTTATAATCATTTCTGCTTTAATACTTAGTTTGTCTTGAATAATGAGCATATTTACAAGTCTTCTTATAACAAAAGCCAAAAATATGGTAAAGCCAGTTATGTAAAAATTTCTTTGTGCTCGGAATAGTTTAACACTTCCTTTCATTTCACTTGCCAAATGAATATGAGAGACTTCAGTACCATGTGAATACTTTTTCATTTCTCTAATAGCATCGATCAAGAAAAGGCAAAGTACGCCTAGTAAAACATAAAAATAAACAGCTGCATGCTGTTGAAACATTGCAAGCAAACGCGATCTAAAAAACTGGTGCCATCTTCTCGGGCTAAAAATTGGTAGCATCATTATTATTACCACTCCAATCTCAAAATAGAGACAACCAGCAATGAATGTCCACTGTATTGACATTTTTTGTTGTTACGTAGATGATTTGAGATTTCACAATAATGGTTTGTCGGCTCTAAATTATTGGTAAGTACCTAGTTTTTATTCAATCCGAGTTCTTGATTGCACAATAAAAATAAATAACTAGGTAGCACTGATAAAAATTATTCAGTTCCAACTTGTCTCCCCAAGAAAATCACAACGTTTAGCAAAAACTACCGCGAATTCACTTTTATTTATACACAAATATAAGGCACAGATATCTACTATACTAGTCAAAGACAGATAGGACAGCTCCATATAATTGACAATTAGTTCTCGTGTCTGCGCTAAGCGCTGGGGTCGCCATAGTGATGCACCTAGCTCCATATTCAAATATCGATATCGATAGCATAGTGACGCGCCACGGCAAAAAAAATCGACATGAAAGTTTCATAGGAAGTTATTATTATTATTTTAACCTATTACATTTTAATACTACAGGAAGATGAAGCACCTGCTAATAAGGATTAAATGAAACAAATGAGACTGAAATAGCTTTTATTTATTTTTATTTCTTAGTCTAAGTGCTTTGTATTTTTACTGCCATTTTTAGGCCATTTTTTGTGGTGAAACCATTTTTATTTTAATTATTTATTTTTACTATTCAAATTGAGTTTACTCACCAGATAAGCTCAAGGGAATCCCGTGCAACACTTCATTTGCAGTGAACAAGGATATCCATGCAGAAGACGGTTACGCATCCTATCAAATTGGGGGTATATCAAAGTGATTTTGGCGAACACGTTTGTTCACTAAGACAGACCACTGAGCTCAGTATTTGTAGGAATCAGAAAAGACAACCATGACTCGTAATTTATCGTCCCTTGAGATACTTCACAGGCGATGAGTTTTATTAGTTGCAAGCTTCAACATGACATTTTCGCGTCGCCATAGTGTTGATCAATAACCATAGTCACCACCCATGCTCAACTGATTATGTTAATTGGTATATAATTTGAAATTAGAGCGATGGTGGCAGAGTGGTAACATGTGCACTTCGCAATCTTACGGCACCAGGTTCGATCCTCGCCCTTGCACCGATGATTTATCTAGTAAGTTATGTGCAGGTTTCGATGCCATCCGTGCCTCGGAGAGCCGTCGGTCTCGGTTGTCATATGACCATCTATGGCAATCGTTACGGGTAGTCAGGCGCCTGATAGAATCTGACACCAGGTCTAACCATCCTTGTTACTGGTTCCTTATGGGTTGCGAGATCAGATGGCAGTCGCTCAGGGCCAGATCTTGTATAAGGGCAATTTGAGCTTCAGCCCAGCGCGCCGTGGAGATAAATGGTCCCCAGCCCCCACTGAAATTTAACGGGTCTTATCTAGATTTACTTATAAATGTGCGAAACCTGAAACTATCAGGATTAGCGAAAAACAAGAACAGCTGAGAATTAGGCAAACTCACGGTCCGATCCTGTAGTCGCTCGTGTAATGCTGGTAGCTTGCCGCTACAGATTAGACTGGGAGCTTGGGAGCCGACCCCAATAACAAATGCGAAATGGGAAAAAGGCAAAGAGGATGATGATAATGATATATTATTTTGAAATTATACACAAAAAGCCAGAAAACTACGAATTATTCCGAGTAATTATAATTAGGTTGTGTTTTGTACATCATTTCCATGACAACAACACAATTGACTTTTGACATTATAGAAGTCACGTGAAGCAAAGAAAATGTCGGAATGCGTGCGACACGAGCGTTTCGTGGAGACATCGGTACTAAAGCTGACCCGGGCCTGATATAAGGCAAGGCAAGTAGTCTGTGCCAAAGAACATAATAATTATATACTCTCTATCGAGAGTCTAATTGATGCCAATGGCCAGACCGAGGATGTTTCCAGGATACTTTGTGCATAAATTTTCCTTTGAAATATGTATTGGTGACGCAGAGCTGATTTTGAGAGCAAAACTCTAAGAGTCTTTGACCATTCTCGTTTTGCTTACCGATGCCATGTTTGCCCATACAGTCAGGCCATGATCGGTTGTCTTGACCCACACGTGCGTTAAGATCGCCTAAAATCATATACCGGTCCCCTGAGCGGATACCACGTACAGTTTCGTTCAACTGTTGATAAAAACAGTCTTTAGACTCAACGGAGGAAGTCAATGTCGGAGCGTATGCTGCAATGATAGCAATCTTTCGAGCAATCTTTCGCTTGATGCAGAGATCAACATTCGCATCGGCAAGGCCGCTACGATGTTCGGGAAGCTGAGTACAAGAGTATGGGACAACAAACATCTAACCACAAAAACCAAGATGATCGTGTATAAAACATGCGTCTTGAGTGTACTCTTGTACGGAGCTGAAACCTGGACGTCGTATACCAGGCAGGAAAGACGATTAAACTCTTTCCATATGCGCTGTCTTCGGAGCATATTGGGCGTTTCTTGGAGGGATAGGGTGACAAACGAGAAGGTGCTTGAAACCACACGGGTACCTAGCATAACCGCTCTATTAAAGCAGAGAAGATTACGTTGGGTAGGGCATGTGTATCGGATGGCACCTTCACGTTTGCCTAGAGAGATTCTCCTTGGAGAAATAGCTTACGCTAAACGCCCGGTAGGCCGTCCAGTACTAAGGTTTAAAGACAACATTAAGCGCGATATGCCCTCCTTTGACATAAACTTCACCAACTGGGAAGATCTTGCCGAAGATCGCGACCAGTGGAGGAAAACTACCGCAGATGGTCTAAAAACCCATGATAATGCATGGTTGAAGGTGCTGGCCCAAAAACGTGCACGTAGGCATAACTTGAATAACAACTCAGCACCCATAGACTCTCATTTTGTATGCCGATCGTGCGGTCGCTGCTGCGGCTCCCGTATAGGCTTATTTAGTCATGAGCGGAGGTGTCGCTCTAACTCTTGACGCTGTTTTAATCATCTGAAATAGATGTTATAAGGCCTGTGATGTGATGATCGAGAGTCTGTGCTATAATCAGGTATTAGTACTAGGCATGGAAATGATTGCTACTTTAAAATCATTGTCATTTCATCATATGATTTATTTTAGTTACTGTGATTTCGCCTGTGATTTACCACAGCCTGTGATTTTTCATATGCCTAATGAATTTATGAACGAAAGATGAACTAAAGGCAATAGAATCTGGTTTAAGTTCAGCATGCTATGCACTGAGAAGTCTAAGAGACGAGATTACTTTAGCACAACTAAAGCAAGTTTATTTTGCTCTAGTTGAATCTAAGCTCCGCTACAGCATTATGTTCTGGGGAAACAGTTATAATTAAAATATACAAGGTGCTTTTATTATGCAAAAAAGAGCAATTAGAACAATGGTAGGAATTCCTCAAAAAGAATCATGTAAAATACATTTTAAAAAATTAAAAATTCTCGCAGCGCCATGTTTATTATATTTTAATGATTTCAACAAATTTAGTTAAAAATTTGAGTGTCTTTGAAACAGATGCCGTGATTGATGCCGTGTGGTCCCGGTTACGAATAGGACCACCCCATCTCTTCCCGTGGGTGCCGTAGAAGGCGGCTAAGGGAATATCCAGGGAATGGGTCGCAGCGTTCCCCTCGGTCTTGGTGGCAATCAATCTTCACCTACTGCGATCACCAAGCCGCCTGCCAAGCGTGGTGATTATGGCAAACCCCCCCCCCCCCCCTAATGACAAGCACAAATAAAAACGGCCCCCAGTCCCCGGCAGCTCTGCTATCCCGTGGCTACGGTAGCGGCCACGGTAACGGCAGGGCAAGGGGTGCGAAGAATCCCCGGCAGACGCCCGGCTACCAACCCCAACGACGACCCCTGGCCCTGGCAACACATAACGTGCGCACACTGAAGGCTGACGAAAGGATGGTCGAGCTAGAGGCGGAGATGGGTAAGTTACGCTGGGATGTAATGGGATTGTCTGAAGTCCGAAGACAGGGACAGGACACGATAATCCTAAATTCCGGTAACTTATTCTTCTACCGGGAGGGAGACCAACTCTCCCAAGGAGGTGTCGGGTTTCTCGTCCGCAAGTCTCTCGTCAACAACGTGGTCAAAGTCGACAGTGTGTCGGCCAGGGTAGCGTACCTGGTACTCCGAATAACCAAACGGTATTCGTTGAAGGTTATACAGGTATACGCGCCGACGTCGGCACACTCAGACGATGAAGTAGAAGCTATGTATGAGGACATATCCGAAGCCATGCATACTTCCGAAACATACTTCACCGTTGTGATGGGAGACTTCAATGCGAAGTTGGGCACAAGGAATAGCGATGAGCTGAGAGTGGGGCCATTTGGATACGGGCAGCGGAACCCTCGAGGACAGAGGCTGGCTGACTTCATGGAGAAGGAGGAACTCTTTATGATGAACTCCTTCTACGAGAAGCGGCCATCCAGGAAGTGGACGTGGATAAGTCCCGACGGTTCCACTAAAAATGAGATAGACTTCATCATGACGACCAAGAAGCACATATTCGATGATGTCTCTGTGATCAGCAAGGTGAAAACCGGTAGCGATCACCGTATTGTTAGAGGCACATTGAATATCAATGTTAAGCTCGAAAGGTCACGTCTGGTGAAGTCTACGCTCCGTCCAAATCCTGTCCAAATCCAAAACCCCGAAGGCTTTCAGCTGGAACTCCAAAATCGCTTCCAGTGCCTAGCCGACTGTAACACAGTGGACGAGCTAAACGACGGGTTGGTGGAAACTGTCCAAGCTGTTGGATCGAAATTCTTTAAGACCCAACGCCGAAAGAAGACTCAAAAGCTCTCAGAAAAAACTCTTGAGCTAATGGCCGACCGGAGCGAAATGAAGCTGCAGTCTTCAGTTGATATGTCAGCCTACGGTGAACTCAATAGACGAATCTGGAGTTCCTTGCGACACGACTTGCGTGCTCTTAGTACTTCACGTATTGAGGCCGCAATTGAGCGGAACCAAGGCTCTAAAGTGTTCGCAAAGGATTCGTCTATTGGGCAACACCAAATGACAAAACTGAAGACCGAAAATGGTAGCATCATTTCATCCAAGCCTGAGATTCTGAGAGAGATCGAGAACTTCTATGGACAGTTATACACCTCGACACGTAAGCCCGCTACTAACACAGCTCAGGACATCAGAGCCAAGTTAGTCCGACACTATACCGAAGATATCCCGGATGTCAGCCTGTACGAGATTAGAATGGCCCTCAAACAGCTTAAAAACAACAAGGCACCAGGTGAAGATGGAATTACGACTGAACTTCTGAGAGCGGGTGGTAGACCGGTACTTTTAGTCCTCCAGAAGTTATTTAATTCTGTCATCCTTGAAGGTACAACGCCAGAGGCATGGCACAAGAGCGTGGTGGTGCTCTTCTTCAAAAAAGGTGATAACACCTTATTGAAGAACTATAGGCCCATCTCGCTCTTGAGTCATGTGTATAAGCTGTTTTCGAGAGTCATTACGAATCGTCTCGCACGCAGGTTTGATGAATTCCAGCCTCCCGAACAAGCCGGTTTCCGAAAAGGCTTTAGCACCATAGACCACATCCATACGCTGCGCCAGATTATACAGAAGACCGAAGAGTATAATCGGCCGTTATGCCTAGCGTTTGTGGACTATGAGAAAGCCTTCGATTCAATCGAGACTTGGGCGGTGCTGCAGTCCTTGCAGCGATGCCAAATTGACTATAGGTATATCGAAGTTTTGAAGTGTTTGTACAGTAAGGCCACTATGTCAGTCCGACTACAGGACCAGAGTACGGAACAAATTCCATTGCAAAGAGGCGTGAGACAGGGAGACGTTATTTCTCCGAAACTGTTCACAAACGCATTGGAGGATGTTTTCAAGCTCTTGGAGTGGAAAAGATCTGGCATCAACATAAATGGCGAGTACATCACTAACCTTCGTTTTGCCGATGATATAGTCATAATGGCGGAATCGCTCGAGGACCTTAGCACCATGCTCAACGACCTCAGTAGAGTCTCCCAGCAGGTTGGTCTTAAGATGAATATGGACAAGACAAAGATCATGTCTAATGCTCATGTTCCACCTATACCGGTAATTGTTGGGAACGATACTCTCGAAGTTGTTGACAAGTATGTCTACCTAGGACAGATTGTCCAATTAGGTAGGTCCAACTTCGACAAAGAGGTGGCGCGAAGAATCCAACTCGGCTGGGCAGCGTTCGGGAAGCTTCGTCCTATCTTTTCGTCCAAAATACCGCAGAGCCTGAAAACGAAAGTTTTCAATCAGTGTGTGTTGCCAGTGATGACTTATGGAACTGAGACATGGTCTCTTACTGTTGGCCTCATTAGTAAGCTCAAAGTCACGCAGCGAGCTATGGAGCGAGCTATGCTCGGTGTTTCCCTGCGAGATAAGCTCCGGAACGAGGAGATCCGCAGGAGAACTAAAGTGACCGATATAGCTCTTAGAGTTAGTAAGTTGAAGTGGCAATGGGCGGGCCACATCGCTCGTAGAACTGACAACCGATGGGGAAGAAAGGTTCTCGAGTGGCGACCACGAACCGGAAGACGCAGCGTGGGCCGGCCCCCCACTCGGTGGACCGACGACCTGGTGAAAGCCGCGGGGAGCCGATGGATGCAGGAGGCGAGCAGCCGCTCAAGGTGGCGTGCTCTGGGGGAGGCCTATGTTCAGCAGTGGACGTCTTCAGGCTGTTAATGATGATGATGATGATGAAACAGACGAAGGTAGAAGATTAAGAGAACTCACAAGGAGAAAAGATTTAAAAGGCAAGTTCTTCCCCACTCTACGGGTCGTTAGTCATTGTGTTGCAGCCCAGGCTGTCAAATTATACAACAAATTACCTGTTTCCTTAAAGACTTATTTATAGCGCTTATACTTTTAAAAACGTATTGAAGCCCTTCTTGTTGGAAAAATGCTACTACTCCGTTCAGGAATATTTGGATGACCACTTCAGCAACAATCATTTTATAGATACTAACGCATAAAGAATTTGTTTGTTTTTGAGTTTTGTGTTGGCTATAGCGCTGTTTGTAACATTGGTTTTCCATGTACCGTGTGTCATGTACCTATTCTGGGGCATGACAGATAAGGGCTTTGTTTGTTAATTTTGCTGTCTAGTATACCTAAAATTGTGACTGCATGTCGGCGCAACGGAAGCAAGCGTTAATATAAACATTAATTGTAGTGAAACGACCCAAACGACTATGTCGGTGAGCCCCACCCCTCCGTGAATCAGGCGACTAGTGGAACTAGCGAGCGTGCAATAAAAGCGCTCGGCGCGCGGCGTTCCGGGCGTTCTGCGTTCGGGCGTCGAGTGAGCCACTAGTCTTAAAAGTGTTTAAGTTCTCGCCTGAATCACAGTATTTGTATATTTAATTCATTCAAGTGTGATTTTGCAACTTATTTAAAAGTAAATAAATCCTTAAATATCGAAGAAGTGTTTTATTATGGAAAGCGATGAAAACCAAGAGCGCGTCACCAATATTGCAGTCAGTCCCTTCAATTTCTGACATGCATGTATGGTGATGATGATGATGAACAAAAAATTAGGAGCCGATGGATCCAGCAGGCGAGCAGCCACTCAAAGTGGCGCTCTCTGAGAGAGGCCTATATACAGCAGTGGACGTCTTCAGGCTAATGATGATGATGATGACAAATCACATATAGGTCTCAGTTTGTTTACTGAAGCATAAATAAAATTATGTTTTGATATTCACCGCTTATGCTACTCTCGTATTATGAAATCCGAAGCCACGGTTCAATTAAGTGTGATTATCGCTGTGATTTATAGCAGAGTGTCTGACAAAAAGTAGCAGAGTGATTTATTATACCTAAAATCATATGATTTTTCACCTGCTCCTTTTGATTTGTTCCATGCCTAATAGGGGATTTTCTGACAGCTGGACGGTACGTAGGTTTACATCCATAGGTAGATGGCGCTGGCGAGATATGGCTTGTTTTTTTTTGTGAGATTGCTTTGCCCTCTGTCATAGCACAGTGTCACTTTCACTTCACTCACCAGTGTAACCATTTGTTGCAGATTTCTGCCATTTTGGCAGATTTGCACTTCACAGGGCTGTGGCTACTTAAAATTTTGACAGATTTAAGAGTTTTTATTATTTTGAAGTAAAATTCAAAAATATAGCTACGAAATCTTATTTCATTGACTTCGATATTTGGTGGGAATCGTTGTTACGACACAGATCCGCAGGAGAATTAAAGTGACCGATATAGCTCTTAGAATTAGTAATGGGCTGGCCACATCGCTCATAGAACTGGCAACCAATGGGGTAGAAAGGTTCTCGAGTGGCGATCATGAACCGGAAGAAGCAGTGAAGTCTGGTCTCTGGTAGGTAGGTACCTACTTACCTCAGTCCTTATTCTGGGCTTCGTTGAACTCTATGATTAAAGGGTTTATTTATTTTACTAGCAAATAACAAGCTGGTTACACCCTCACGCCAAGTAAAGACATGATTAGAAAAATATGAATGTAAAATCCATGTACCTATGATGAAATAAAGAGGAATATAAATAACTTTGATTAGTTGGTTAATGATAATTTGCCTCTGTTGAAAATAGTTTTTATTGCGTGTAATTTTATAGTCTTTGTTCCGTCCGTTACTAAGCAACAGGTTGTTAGAAAATTTTTCTTGTAATTGATATACTTTACTCTTTGGCCAAAATATAAATCGTTTACAGCTTTATCACTATAGTTAATTATTTAATCCTCTGGGCCTTCCACTGTGCTGCTGCCGGCCCATTTCCATCAGGTTATGGGCCCAGCTCATAGCTAAGTGATAAAGTTCATGAGTTACAGATATGCAGAGTCCAACTTTTACGAAGTTGTCCGGCCAGTCCAACTATGGGACTTGGGCATTTGCTATGGAGATGTTCCTGATTGACTGCGACCTGTGGGACTGCATAAAGGATACTGTGACTGAGGTAAACGATGAGACCAAAAAACGGGATGCAAAAGCCAGATCTAAAATTTGCCTCATGTGTACTGAGAGTGTATACCCCCTAATTGTAAATGCACAAACAGCTAAAGAGACGTGGATAGCCCTCAAGAATGCGTATGCGGACAGCGGGTTGACACGGAGGTTGTCGCTTTTACGTAAGTTGTTCAGTGTTAAACTAAACGACTACCCGAACATGGAGGTTTATTGTACAGAAATACAAGCGACTCAGCAAGCCCTACAGGCGATAAAGGCAGGTTTAGAAGATGAATTTCTGGGAATTATAATGTTAGCTGGACTTCCAGAAGCATACAACCCATTAGTAATGGCTTTAGAGCATTCAAGTGTCAAGATCACGTCAAGTAGCGTTATGGCTGCACTCATGAAGGAGGGGCAACGCAAAGTACATGACAATGGTGATTCTGTCTTAATGTCAAAGATAAAAAAGGAACCTACAAAGAATAAGAAGGTATGCCATTTTTGTGACAAAAAGGGGCATTTCAAGTGGCAATGTAAGCAGTACCAGGAATCCAAAAAGGGAAGAAATACGGCTGCTACTGGAGGACCTTCTACGGGAGAAAGCAGCATGAGCTGTGCAGAGACAGCTGCCATTGTTAGACAGTCAAGTGAGTGGATTCTAGATTCCGGAGCGTCATCGCACATGACTTCTATAAGAGATTTGTTGACAGATGTCAAAAATGACCGACGTTGCATCAGTACAGCCGGTAGTGAAAAAGTTGTTTCTACTTTACAGGGGAACATGAAGACGACTGTAAACAATGACGGACGACATGTCAACATTAATTTTAGAGACGTTTTGTATGTACCGGATATTTTGATGAATTTACTATCTGTAAGTAAGATTGCGGCACATGGTCATATTGTTGTTTTTGATAAAAATTCTTGTAAAGTTTTTAAAACGGAAGATGTTTCTTTACATGTAGGTAATGCATTGTTAACAGCATCAGTTAAAAATGGGCTCTATGTTTTAGATCAGAATATTGATAAAGCAATGGTTGTTCTTGATGACAGGGTGAAGATGGGTGCACACGAACTATGGCACCGGAGGCTTGGTCATCTTTCCAGGGTACAAATGCGTAAGTTGAAACCATTAGTAGATGGGCTTAACTTTGGAGTGGAGAACACGGAACCATGCGGAGCATGCTGTAAGGGAAAACAGTGCGTGAAGAAATTCCCAAAAGGGAAAGCACACAGAGCTAAGGAGCTCTTGGAGATAGTCCACACTGACCTAGCAGGACCTATGGAGGAAGTATCATGGGGAGGCGCAAGGTATTGTCTGATTTTTGTTGATGACTATAGTAGAAAAGTTTTTGGTTATCTACTTAAATCCAAAACTGAGGTTCTCAGTAAATTTAAAGAATTTAAGGCCTTGGTGGAGAATGAGACAAACAAGAGGATTAAATGCCTCAGAAGTGACAACGGGACTGAATATACTGGAAACGAGTTTCAATCGTTTTTGAAACAAAATGGCGTATGTCATAAGACGAGTGTAGCTCACACTCCTCAACAAAATGGAGTAGCGGAACGCACTATCCGTACTATTGTTGAGAAAGCGAGGTGCATGCTTCAAGATGCGAAATTAAATAAGCGTTTTTGGGGAGAGGCTGTCAATGCGGCAATATACCTAAAAAATAGATCGCCATCAATGGCAATCTCGACTGTACCTGAAGAGATGTGGACAGGTAAGAAACAAGACGTGTCACATTTAAAGATTTTCGGAAGCAAGGCACATGTTCTAATAAAGGACAACAAAAGAAAGAAATTTGATTCGAAGTCTAATGAAATGACTATGGTTGGCTACAGTGAGAATCAAAAGGGATACAGATTTGTGGAGGACGTAAATAATGTGAAACGAGTAATTGTTGCTCGAGATGTTGTATTTGTTGAAGGAATGTCATGCAACACTGAAGTGTCAAATGAGAAAACACCACAAGTAGTAGATATCACAGAGATCCTAGCAAGAGGATCTGACCCAGTAAGAAGTGTACCAACTGATACTCATGTTACTGAAGTTGAATATTCGGAACGGGAACATATGAGTTCAGAACGGGAACAGGTGAGTTCAGAGAGGGAACAGGAGAGTTCAGAGAGAGATGCAGAAGAAATAGACGATGCTGACGATTTTCAGGATTCGATAGATATGGGTTCAGATCAGCAATTAATTAATGAACCTGTGGCTCATTCAGATGATACTGAAATAAGGGTAGAGCCTGAAGTACAGGAAATCGTAAGTAATCGCCGATATCCACTACGGGAAAGACGCCGAAAGGAAGAAAAGGACATGGTCTATAACTTTCATGTTTCGGATGATCCAGACCCGCATTCTCTACAAGATGCAATGGACAGGACTGATAAAGAGCTATGGTATTCAGCAATGGTGGACGAATATAATTCTCTGATAGAAAATGAAACTTGGGATATTGTAAACCGACCATTGGACAAAAATGTTGTCAAGTGCAAATGGGTCTTCAAACTTAAAGTTGGAGCAGATGGTACAGTACAGCGCCATAAAGCTCGATTGGTGGCACGAGGATATTCGCAGAAGTATGGCGAAGATTACTTCGAAACATTTGCCCCAGTTGTGAAATTGTCGTCCATACGTCTTTTGCTAGGACTCGCAGCTGAAATGAATTTAGATATTCATCACATTGACGTCACAACAGCGTTCTTAAACGGTGACCTCGATGAAGATCTTTACATGGAACAACCTCAGATGTTTGTAAAGAAAGGTGATGAAGAAAAAGTATGTAAGCTAAAGAAGGCCATATACGGATTAAAACAAGCAGCTCGTTCATGGAATGTAAAAGTACATGCGCACATTTTAGAGATTGGTTTTACAACATCCAAATATGATCCTTGCGTTTACATAAAGAAAACGAAAGATGTTTTTACAGTTATTGGTCTATACGTTGACGATTTTTACATATTTACAAATAATGCTACTGAAGCTTTACAATTGAAGAAGCAAATAGGCAAGGCTTTTAAAATAAAAGATTTAGGCGAAGCGAAAGAGTGCCTAGGAATGAGCATTAGGAGAAACCGTCAAGAGGGGGAAATTTACCTAGACCAACGTAACTACACAAGAAAATTGTTGCAAAAATTCGGAATGGAAGAATGCAAACCAGTTGGAACTCCAATGGAGTGTAACCTGAAACTTTCTAAAGGAAGTAATGCAGAGGATACTAGATATCAAGAGATTATTGGATCTTTAATGTATCTGTCTACTTGTACGAGGCCAGACATATCTTTTGCGGTCAGTTATCTAAGCCAATTTAACTGTTACAATGATAACACGCATATGGCAGCATTGAAACGTGTGCTCCGGTATCTCAAAGGTACAATAGATTATGCCCTTTGTTACAAGAAAATGAACAAGCCTCTGGTCGCATATGCTGATGCTGATTGGGGTACCAATTCTGATGGTCATTCATTTTCGGGTTACTGCTTAGTTTTTGCTGGTGCTGTAATCTCATGGCATGCTCGCAAACAGCAATGTGTTGCATTAAGTACTGCTGAAGCAGAATTCATTGCTCTCTGCGAAGGTGCTAAGGAAATTGTTTTTATAAAGAGGCTTTTTAATGAGTTGTGTATGAATTGTAAGTCTGTAACTGTTTACAGTGATAGTCAAAGTGCTAGCAAGATGATTTACAATCCAGTTACTCATAAGAGAAGCAAGCATATTAACATAAGATACAATTATGTTAAAGAGTTAGCTGAGGCAAAGGAAATAGTTATAGACTACTGTGAAACTAATTCCATGCCTGCTGATGCTTTAACAAAACCTGTAAACAGGGTTAAACATAATTTTTGTTTTAACTGTATGGGATTACGAAGACTATGAACTTAAGTGGGGGTGTTGAAAATAGTTTTTATTGCGTGTAATTTTATAGTCTTTGTTCCGTCCGTTACTAAGCAACAGGTTGTTAGAAAATTTTTCTTGTAATTGATATACTTTACTCTTTGGCCAAAATATAAATCGTTTACAGCTTTATCACTATAGTTAATTATTTAATCCTCTGGGCCTTCCACTGTGCTGCTGCCGGCCCATTTCCATCAGCCTCCTATTGTAAAAAAAATTAAAAAAAAACTTTATTACTTCACACAGGTAGTAAGGGAGGTACATCAACTTGTAGTAAATTAAAAAAAATTGGTTTGCGTAAGGTTAAAGGTTAAAGTTATTGTGTATTTACAAATAATGTACCTCAGTCGAAGCACTGTCCCTCACACTAGGTAGAACCTGTATAGTGAGGTCACAGGAATCTCCTTCGGAGACAAGATTGTATACACACAACATATTATTATAGCAACTGGTGTTGTTCCAAATAACACGTAAAATCTAATATCTAACTAAGCGTAGAAAATGTTTATACTTAACCATAAAATAAAGTAACAGATTGTTCATCATTTCTACATGAATTTTGGGTTCCTATTTAATAATTCCTTGATATTTTAAAATAAACGTAAACCCTAACGAAAAATATGTCTATTATTTGCCTTGTATTATTACTATTACAAGACGAATTCCTGGGAGAATTCAAAGTGTGGGCAGATTTTTAGCCTATTTAGGGCAGACTCTGCAATGTACAGATGGTCACACTGTCACAGCCTTCCCTGCTTTTGCTTCACAGCGTGGCGTGGATGCAGAGAGTAGCTGTTTATGGTCTATGCATAAATCACAGTATTGATTTTTTCTCTAATCAGTGGCACAAATCTTCAGAACCACAGACATGGTAGTGATAATTATTCACGCGACGAAATAAGTCTAGGTCTATGATTCGCGGCCATGTGTCGTCAACGCCATCTTACGGATTTTAAAGAACTACTTTTTTTTAAATTTGGTTGCCTGAAAACCTCGTATTAGTACGAGGTACTTATAAACAGTTGTAACGGGGTGCCCTTTCAGCTAGCTCGCCTGGACACCTCGTTATACAGGAGATCTAGCCCTAGGCCTACGGGAGGCGCGATGAGGGTTGGACCTACCTAAAAAGGGGTGAGCCGGTGAGGGGGTTTAGCCCAGAGAAACACGGATGTACATAAATTACAATAAGTGCGTATATATTCACGTTTCTACATTAGCTTCGATTAACACTAGTGGTCCTTAAAACTATACACCAGAAGCGCACGGGAGGGCGATGATACTTGTGACGACACGATCGCGGAACGTCCTCGAGCAGGTAAACGACGGTAGCCTACGAGGACCACGGTACGCGGCGGGCGCGGCGCGGGGCGCGACGGGTACGCGGCGGCGGCGGTACGGTTAGTGCATGCAGGGGGTCCAAGGGTCAGGCTGCATAAGCTTGGAGCCACGCGACGACCGAGCCCTTGGAAAGGACGGAGTTCATGCAGGTTTTTGGGGAAACGAGGGTCAGGCAGCATAAGCTTGGAGCCACGCGACGACCGAGCCCTCGAGGGAGGAAGGGGGGCGGGTAGCGGAGAGAGATGATCGGGCTGGCATAAGCTTAGAGCCACGCGACATCCGAAGGCCACCTCTCACCGTGTTAGTATGGAGCAACGGGTTAGGAGCGATTTGCTAGAGACTCTGCGGAGCGGAGGACACGTCTATTCACCGCGGGAGCCCCGAGCAAATGCTCGCCTTGCAGCGGCCGGCGAGGCCTTATAAAGCATCGCCGTGGCGCGACGTATGCCTGTGTGCGTGCGGTGCGGGCGGGGCGGCGAGTGCGGGCAGGAGACACGGTGTGCGGGTGCAGGCGGGCCTGTAGGTCCGTTACACAGTTAAGCACTTATAAACAGTACTAAAAAAAAAGAAAGACTACTGATTGGTCCACATCACAAGTGTTTCATCAAAAAATGGACAGCTTTGAGAGTGAGTACCACAAGTCTTCTAATGCTGAATCACGCACACCATCAAGCCTACAATACTCTGAGTATGCCACTTTCAAGTTGTTTGTTCTGGCTGCACTTCGCTCACTGCAGGATCAAATTGAGCTGTTGGACAGGGGTATTGATGGTATCGAAATGAGGAGCCGGCGGAAGATGCTTCTGTTTCATGGTCTGCCAGAAGACAAGACAGAAAACGCAGCTGCTGTGATCACTAGGACGGTGCTAGAACAACTGAAGATATCCGACTTTGCAGAAAGTGACATTGCTCGCTGCCATAGAATTGGCCGTGCGGCTGCGCCCCATAAGCCTAGACCAATCCTAGTAAAGTTTCGTGATACCACGCCGCGTAGGAAGATTTGGTCATCCAAAACTGGTCTTAGGGGCACAGGAGTGACTGTTTCGGAGTTTTTGACTAGGCCGCGTCACGTAACATTTATGGCTGCACGGGAACGCTTCGGCGTGACAAAGTGCTGGACGCGTGATGGTAGTATTTATGTCCTTGACGCCGAGAATTCCCGGCACCGTGTCAGCTGTATGAAAGAATTGGACAGCATTGCACGGCCTGCAGCCGGCCTAGTGAAAGCTCCAGTGGCCACAAAGAAGACAGTGACCGTGACTCCCCCCGCGGCTCCTAAAGTGAAACGGGCCGCCGCCGTAGCCGCCGCATCTAAGAAAACATAGAATCCCTAATATGCATCCGTGCGTCTATTTAATTCCTTACGTCTATTTTCGCTTCCTAAACTTTTAGGTTGTATATACGTTACGGCTACCTAGTGCAGATTCGTTACGTAATTATGTTCAACAGGTTATGTTTACTACCCGTTTTTTAGTTATAATTTTTCTTTTCTTTTGTGGTGATTATAAACGGTGAATCATTTTGTAGCTGTAGTAACAAATAAGCGTGTCAACTGACACATGTCAACTTGATGTCACACAGCTGTCAATTGTCAACAATAGCTGACACTTGACAGTAGGCAGCCAACTTTTGCACGGACTAAGTAGATGTTGATAAACTGTTTATTCTAGTCTCTGGTTGATTGTAACGTTTCTTTTCCCCAAGTTCATGTTTTTTCCAATGTACAAATCTGTGGCTACGACCTAAATAAGCTTTTTTTTTTTTTTACGTTATGTTATACGCTAAATCGATGGCTTTATTTAAGGGGTGATTTTTCATTGGCTGACTAAAGGTTATTTGAATAATAAATTATAAACCAGCCAAGATAGAAACATTTCAGTTTTCAGTATTCCGTTTATAAAATTAGCTTTTTATTTTTACAGTGTTTTGTTTATCAAAATCACGCCTAAGTGTAACTCGTAATGGTTACTTTCTATTTTTATTAGATTTGATAGGTAAACACAAAAATTGGCGGGTAGAGATACTGTTGCTTATATACCTACGTAGGTATATATTTTAGGTTAAAGTCATATATTTATTTATTGTTTTATTTTTTATAGGTATATATATATATATAATATTATATAGCATTTAGATTATTTTACCTAGTGTATTATTATTATGTTAAACTTATTTGATGCCGATATTGATACTGATAGCGACAATGATGATTTCGTTTCTCTTTCTTCGTCGACTTCTACTGATGATAGCTTTGTTAGCATTCTTTCTCTTTCTGACTCATTAAATGCTCATTTTTCCAGTGTGCCTAAAAACCTCAACGTGGTCCATATTAATGCGCAGAGTATTCCGGCTCATTATCCAGATATGCTGGCGTCTTTTGAACAACAGAAAAATATTCATGCTATATTAGTCTCCGAGTCTTGGCTTAAGTCGTGCCTACCTTCTACTTCGTATCCTTTACCGGGTTTTCATCTAATCCGGAATGATCGCACTGGTAGTGGTGGTGGTGGTGTGGCTATATATCTTCGCGCTCATATTCCTTTTTCTATTATCAATATATCCGCACAACCACCCCCTTCCTATGCTGGCGAGCACTTGTTCATAGAGGTTCTTCTATCACACTCAAAAGTACTACTCGGAGTCTATTATAGCCCTTCCTTACGTGTCAACTTCTTTTCTTCTTTCGAAAAGGTACTTGAAGACCTTATCCCTTCATATAGTCATTCCATTATTATGGGTGACTTTAATACCTGTCTTCTTAAAAAAGATTTTAGGTCTTCCAAATTAGAATCCATCGTTAAATCTAGCAACATGCATATTCTTCCCACTAATGCAACGCATCATTTTCCAAATTCAACTCCTTCTCTTCTTGATTTAATTATTGTCTCTTCTCCTAATCATGTTGCACTTCACGGCCAGTGTATGGCTGATGCTTTTTCGTATCACGACTTAGTTTTCCTTTCCTACAAAGTTCGTCCTCCAAAAGCTAAGCCGAAAACTCTTCTGCTACGTAACTTTGGTAATATGAGTCTCGATAACCTTCGCGATGATGCTGAGCACATAGACTGGGCTTCGCTACTTAGCTCCGATTCAATTGATGACAAAATTAATATCTTCAACACCGCGTTGCTGCAGCTGTATGATGTTCACGCTCCTTTAAAGCCAATCAAGTTAAAGCACCTGCCTGCTCCTTGGCTTACAACGGATATCAAGGCAATAATGAACAAAAAAGATGCTGCAAAAGCCAAATATAAGACTTGTCCTTCTGACTATAATAAAACAAAGTACTTTGAATGTCGAAATCGCTGCAATAGAGTGTGTAGAGATGCCCAACGTCGCCATATTCATGAATCAGTCGATAACGAAGATCCAGCCAAGGTCTGGAAATTTCTTAGATCATTAGGAGTTGGTAAAGCAAGACAAAATTCTATTCCTCATGATTTAGACATAAATTCTCTTAATAAACATTTTTCGTCATCAACCTGTATGGACAGGTCTGATAAATCTGAGACAGTTAGACTTCTTTCACGAACACCAACTCCTAACTTCACTTCTTTTGGTTTTAGTCAATTCTCGGATTGTGATGTTAAAAAGAGCGTACTATCCATTGTCTCTAATGCTGTCGGTATAGACGGTATTAGCCGCAATATGATTGTTCCCATCCTTGATATTATTCTCCCTGTCATTTCTTACATCCTTAATTACTCCATAACAAATAGTGTCTTTCCTTCTATGTGGAAAGATGCACAAATTATCCCACTACCTAAAAAATTGCATCCTAAATCCTTTTCTGAATACCGGCCAATATCCATTCTCCCTTTTTTATCAAAAGTCCTTGAACGACTAGTTCACAACCAGCTGAGCAGATTTCTTATTAGGAATGATCTTCTTAATCCACTTCAGTCTGGTTTTCGTCCTGCCCACAGCACAGTTACAGCCTTAGTCAAGATTACTGATGATATCCGATCAGGTATGGAAGAGGGTCAATTAACTGTGCTAACTCTTCTTGATTTTAGCAACGCTTTTAATACCGTTGATTTTGATATCCTCTTGGCACTGTTACGCTCTATTAACATATCTCCAGCCGTGGTTGATTGGTTTCAAAACTACTTGTTTGGACGTCGACAGAGGGTTCGCCTTGAAGATACTTTCTCTTCGTGGTGCACCACATCGGCCGGCGTCCCACAAGGCGGCGTACTTTCTCCTTTGCTTTTTACTACTTTTATCAACTCCATCTCCAACAAACTTACTTCCTCATACCACCTCTATGCAGACGACCTTCAAATTTATTCCCAAGCTCCACCACATCGGCTACATGAATGTGTTGAAACTATCATTCAAGATTTAAAATGTATATCTGAGTGGTGCAAGGCGTTCGGTCTGAGTATTAACCCCGTTAAAACTCAAGTTATTGTGATAGGCAGTTCCCGTATGTTACCTAAGGTAGACTGGGCTAACTTACCTCCAATAGTTTTTGACGGTGTAACGATACCTCACAGCAAGGAGGTAAAAAACTTGGGATTGATCATCGATGAAACCCTGTCATGGGGACCCCAGCTACAGGCTGTCAGTCGTAAAGTGTTTGCTTCTGCAGGCTCTTTAAAACGACTCCGGAATTTCCTTCCAACTGCTACTAAAGTTACGCTTGCACAATCGCTTTTGCTCCCTATTTTAGATTATGCTGACGTCTGCTATCCTGACCTTACGGAGGACCAGCTAAATAAGCTTGAGCGCCTTCAAAATTTCTGCATCCGGTTCATATTTGGTTTACGCAAATATGACCACGTTTCCAATTTTCGTCACAAGCTCAAGTGGCTTCCTATACGCCTTCGCCGGAATACTCGTATTCTCTCACTGCTGTATAGTATACTGTTTAACCCGTTGTCCCCAGGCTATCTAAAAGAAAGATTTGGGTTTGCTCACGCTCAGCACTCCCGCACGTTGAGGTCGACCAAAACCCTTTTTCTACATATGCCTCTGCATACATCTTCTTTTTATGATGCCTCTTTCACTATAGAATCTGTTCGCCTTTGGAACAGTTTGCCGGTGTCGATACGGCACGCTGAGTCACTGCAAATTTTTAAGGATCAAGTAAGAAATTTCTACTTGTCGCAAATTGGTATGAAGTAAAGTATTTATTGGTATTTGTCACTATAAATCCAATCATAATATGTTAGGTAGTAAATAAAGTAGGTATCTATAAGTATGTTTATTGATTAGTATATATTTACTTTATTTCATATAGTATGTATATTTGTATGTATGTTTATTATTTGTATATATTTTTCTTTTTGCATTATATTCTAAGTAGAATAAAACTTGTGTAATATTATTTCCATGTATCATTCTATTATTTATTTTTATGTTGTTTTGATTTACCTGTACACCGAAGCCCATAACTTTAAGTACTGATATCCTTCCTATGCAAAGGTTGTCTGGAAGAGATCGCTCTAAGCGATAAGACCGCCTATTGTACTAGTGTAAGTTAATTAAGTTTTTTCTATTTGTAAATTTTTTGTTATTTTACGGTGTACAATAAAGAGTTGATCTATCTATCTATCTATCATACTCCACAGATTATTGTACTACGTATCACATTGTTTTTTTCTCTAATCTGCGTGTGGCCCTTACCTTGCTTTGCATAGGCATAGCCAGGGTGGGTTTTTTCGTGTTAAGATTAATTTATAAATGTAAAAAAGTTTCAGTTTAGAATTGCTAAACGTGCAAAATTTTGGCGATCGCACTTTGGTCTTCACCATGTAGTCAACCTATGCCATTCGTTATAACCAGATTCATCAGATTCCTACATAATATAAATATAAATTCCTGAATTTATTGTGCTGGATTGGCATCGTTTTTAATTAATAATTTCATTGAGATTTAGAGCTCTAATTTTGAAAATAGCTGAAACATGTGCTCCATCTAGATTTGCTTATTTTTTGCAAATATTTGAAATTTGCGAGTTTTATTAAGATTTTAAGTTGATTTATAAACGTGCAGAATGTTGGCGCCGCGTCACCGCCCGCGCCGCGTCGGCTTCCTTCGTGCACTAAGAGTGGGCGTTAATTCAACGAACGGCTTTTTTTAACTGTTAATCTAATGTTAACGAATTAACTGCTTTTTGTTTACCGCAAAACCCGTTAAATGTATCAACTGTTTCATTCAACGATTTTGGTAAAGCGCATATTATTAACTCAACGAAAACTGTTAATCTAATGTTAACGAATTAACTGCTTTTTGTTTACCGCAAAACCCGTTAAATGTATCAACTGTTTCATTCAACGATTTTGGTAAAGCGCATATTATTAACTCAACGAATAGGTATTCAAAAGTCGCTAACGTTATCTGAAGCTGCTAACGCAAAACCTGTTAATGAAAACCTGTTAATAACGTTAACGGCTTTTTTAATAGGTTAACAGAATGAAATTAACGGCTTCGTTGCGTTAACCCAAAAATCGTTAACGACCCACCACTATCGTGCACTGGTATCGACTGTGCCGTTTGCTATTGAATTTCTTCATTAACTTCAGGCGTAGGTACCTACTGCAAGTTACGCGCTAGTTTTAAGCTTTCCTCGCTTTAACAAATTTTGTACAAAACGGTGTTTTTATTCCAAAAATATCATTTCGTGGTATTTGTAAGGAATTATTTAATACTAGCGGCTCGCCCCGGCTCCGCACGTGTAGTGGTGTAGCCTATGTTACTCAGGGTGAATGTAGCTTTCCTATGGTGAAAGAATTTTTGAAATCGGTACAGTGGTTTTTGAGTGTATTCGTTACAAACATACAAAAATACAAATCTTTCCTCTTTATAATAGTGGTGTAGAAGAAGCGGGGAATTTCGGGGAATTGACAGCACTGACGCGGGGAATGGATTTTTTTTATTGGCAATACTGGTGATACTCTTCTCTTTCGGTTTATAAAAAAGGTACTCTGTGCTCTTCTCTTTGATACATACAAAAAAAAATGTCATCAGCTGTCGATTCGTATTTTTCATGTCGTGATTTATTTGTGGAATAATAATCAAAAAAGAAAGAAAGAAGGAAATTATAAAACGCGATGGCTAGCTTAGAGTTAGATATTTGGCGTGGAGAATGGGGCCTTGCTTCAATTGATTTAGAATGTCTAAAAGTTTTGGTAACTATGCAACATAACCTCAACATTTGCGTAGGTACATACTTGCCGGTTCGAAAGTATCTGAAGAATATGTTTCGTTTTACAGACCTATATGAAATTTATTGGAGTGCCAGTGCGGGTCAGAGAGTCAAACAATCCATTTTTCACACCTAAAGGCACTCTTCCAGTGATGAGGGACGGGCGCAAGCAGCTTACAAATTTTGAAGAAGTAGTTGACCATTTGAAATCATTGGTATTGTACAGTGATTTTATTGTAATCTATTAGCAATCATTTTTTTGTATTGTCAATGATTTAGGCTTATACTATATTTGAATTTGAAAATAGAAAAATATCAACTTAAATATAAATTTGGACACTGTCAACTTTTCCAGCATTACAGTACTGATGTCCATTTATTGTAATCTATTAGCAATCATTTTTTTGTATTGTCAATGATTTAGGCTTATACTATATTTGAAAATAGAAAAATATCAACTTAAATATAAATTTGGACACTGTCAACTTTTCCAGCATTACAGTACTGATGTCCACCTAAACACAAAACAGGCCGCAGAAGCTAGTGCATTCACCCAGTACCTACGAGACAAGCTATATCCAGCATACCAGTTTGCATGGTGGGTGGATGAGAAAAATTATACGGATGTCACCAGATCAACATATGCCAAAGCTCTACGTATCCCTTTTAACTTTTATTACCCATCAAGATATCAAAATGAGGCAAAAGAAATGATTGATGCATTATATGGGGAGCATACAGATCTTAAAGAAATTGAAAAGACTGTGAGTTTAGAGTATAATCATTTCATTATTATGGACTCTTCTAATAATTAATTTATATACATTTACATTAAAAATAACTTTTAGTAAAGTAGTGTTAAATTTTGAGGCTCGGTTCAGCGTGATGAATGAATTATTAATGAAAATAAGAACTGTAACTACACTGCAGAACGTACAATTCGCAAAAAAAAATTGGGGAGACAGAATTTGGGTGGGTTTTTTGGTCCATAGTTAAGGTAACCAACGGTCAAAACTTCAAACTAATTCTTACTAATGGTCAAAAATCCAGTGAATTTATTACAATTTTTGACCATTGGTTACCTTAACCACGGATCATAGTTGAGGTAACCAATGGTTAAACATAAAAAACAAAAACAAATTCTACCTAATGATCATTTGTAAGAGCTTTTAACCATTGGTTATCTTAAGGGATCAAAATACAGTTGAATAAATAATCATCACACAGTTTAATTTTTACCATTATTCACTTTTAGCAATCTGGCTTGCATAATTAAATGAACTAATAATTCACTGCTTGTGATTAAAATTAATTTACTTGAATTTGTGTTAATTTATTTACAGATATACAATGAAGCTGAGAAATGTCTTAAAACATTGTCGGATCGACTTGGTGAAAGTGAATACTTTTTTGGCAACCGTCCCTCATCATTTGATGCCACAGTATTCGCATACCTTGCCCCACTCGTCAAAGCACCCTTTCCAAACGCCGCACTGTCAAATCATGTCAAAGGGATAGCAAATCTTTCTAGATTTGTTGCAAGGATTAGTCAGAAAAACTTCAGACATGTTACTGATGGTATGCTTTAAAACGTAAAGTATTGTAATATAGACATCTCCTGTTTTGTATAACACGGCCAAAACAGTATGTTTTTACATATTCCAGAGTACAATAGGCAGAATGCGAAAAAGCAATCTACAGGGACACAGTCAGATCGTGAGACAGCCAATTTCCCTAATCAGACACGGAACAAAGTCCTAGCAGCACTGTTTGCCGCCATCGCCATGACAGGATACGCTGTTGCTAACGGCATGTTCCAGGTACTTAACTTATAATATTATTAGGCTTGCCATTGAGTACTTGTAATTATTTATATATGCTTAGAAAAAAAATTGCATTGCATTTTTATGTTGTGAAGATCTTAATTGATATTAGTTAACGTTGGTAGCGCTCTTCGCAAAGCTCGACGCAATATAAGCAATAATATAAGCAATGTGCGAACGTTGCTTAAAGATATGCGAATATATCACTACTTGGATCGTCACTACAGTCGTATTTATAAATGAGCGCTACAGTGCTTCGGAGGGCACGGTAAGCCGTCATTACCGGCTGTTGTTGTAAAACAATAGTTATTAAGCCAAGTTAGCCGAAAACTTTAGACCTTAATCTTGTATTATAAAAAAAGTTTGTATTACAAGTAAGGCAGTGTAAGTATTATTGTGACTGAGGTAATTGGGTGCATGTCTAAACATAATTTGAGAGATGAGTGTAGAGTTGTTTACAAAGATTACCTTACCTCAAGTGTGGTTTGCACTTTAAAACCCTTCCACTGTAGAGCTTAGTTTTAGAATAACTTAATAGTTTAAATAGAATATCAATAGTACGTTTTTTGATATCGCGATTTTGTGGGATTATTATTATGTTCTATCGTAATAAGCCCAAAAATATTGCGATATTTATGTGTAGTTTTTTTGCTATCATCATATTTTGATCACCTTTGCTTACCTACCATTCTTGCATGTAGTGTTGACCTCTTATTCATTCTCACACATTGTTGTCAGGAGCTGACGGATTACGACCAGTCGCACGACTACAACGACCTGTTTGAGAATGAGGAAGAGGACAACTGACGCGCGCGGCGACTATCCCCGCTCCTCGCGCACTGTCAAGTACACCTGCACCTGATATTCAGGCACTGGAATTCCTTTATCCCTAGGAACTGTTTCCAATGCAAGCCAGTGGTCA
The DNA here is from genome assembly GCA_910589525.2 of Ennomos quercinarius. Taxonomy (NCBI): domain Eukaryota; kingdom Metazoa; phylum Arthropoda; class Insecta; order Lepidoptera; family Geometridae; genus Ennomos; species Ennomos quercinarius. Next base: position 14,330,249 of record OU342504.1, on the reverse strand, counting down.
TCTATTGTGAAGAGAATATTGTGCGCGATGCAGTGAAGTTTTGTTACGCCTATTCAGCAGTAATGCGAAATTAAGTTTTATAAAATATTCACTGAATAGGTTCATTTGCAAAGAATTGCTGTGTTATTATTTAGACTTTGAAAATTGTGCTTGCGTCGTCGCGCCGCCATTTCGTCCAAGACTGTTTTGCATGCGCGATGGCGCATCTATTGAACAAATTAACTATGGACCTATTGAATGATAATATTGTTTTGACTGCTGTCTTCCAAAACAGCATCAAATGAAACCATGTAATTCAAAGGGCACTGGCACCAAAATTAAATGCTAAAAGTTAGCCATATTTTTGGACCATGATAATATATTATTAATAGACTGATGATGCTTAGTTTGTACAATCATTATGTTTGCGGTTTATTAAGTCATGTAAGCACACAAAAAAAATGTAGCTTTGATGATATCTGTGGTACAAAATTATTTAACGCAAAATAGGATGTAGGTGCTAATAAATTACACGGAGCAATTCAAAATGACTAGAAATAGTATTGCATGAATTGGCGAAGATTTTGTGATTATTTAAATATGATATTAGTGTTCTAGTAATGGTAGTAAGAACTTTAGTGACCACACGGCAAGCTGTATGTTCCTACTTGTTGAATAATTATAAATTATTGTATTTTAAGTTTACCATTGAAATATAAGATTATGGCAAAAGACAAGTCACCAAAACACAGTTTGTAGTATCAAAGGTATTGTAGGAAAGTAGAACATATCATTTGCATTTACTAGTGGGTTTTATAATGAGTTTATGGATATATTTTGACAATATGAATGGAGTTTCCTGAACTATGTTAGCATCACCCTACTGCCAACTAGATGAGGCAGACACCAAGCTCACAAAATAAAATGTCCCAGACAACTCGCTGCAAAACAAGCCAAAGTTTATGATGGATCTATCCACTTGCATGAAGGGTTATTGTATTTTGTTGCTATGAGTTTTGGATGCTTTGAAGTGGTGCCAGATAATAATAGCTTATAGATTTATAGTAGTTATGGCTATACAATACCTACCAATAATTTTACTGAAAGTTTTTAATGATATTACATTATAATAAATATCCTTATTTAGAACAAGTCGCAATTTGCGAATTTTTTGAGCCCGTCGGAATTAAAGGATGCATGGAGCTACATTATCTTCATGTTTATGGCACCCAATGGTCATTTTGAGAAGTGGACTTTTTGGAACGAATTTTGACGAACATTATCTGTCCATGTTTTTACATTTAAATGCTTCTTATGCCATTGCCAAGCCTAATTCTGATAGATGTATTTAGCGAATTGCATTCTAATCAGAACTGTAGATGGGTTCAGGAATTTATTATCAAAACGTAAGTAGTGCAGTTATTGTATTATCAAAACGTAAGTGGTGCAGTTATTGTATTATCAAAACGTAAGTGGTGCAGTTATTGTATTATCAAAAAGTAAGTGGTGCAGTGTAGCTATCAATTAAAAAGAATTATACTTATTCTTTAATTAAACCTGGTTGATTTATCGAAATGTAATTAATGAAGTACGATCAAATTTTATGCTGTTACAATAATGTCGCGAAAGTTTAGAAAATGTTATAAGTAGTTAGCAAATTTTCACAACGTACTTGATGATAAAAGCGTTTCGTAGATGTTACAGACAAATATTGAAGTTGATTTAAAGTTTTCATATAAGTTTAAGCTTATAATCGCTCTTGAATATTACTATCCTTAGTGTTAATATCGCGATTAGCCCAGAAATAAGTTTTATTTATTAATTCCTTTATACACACAGGAGCGCCCGAGCCTGACATTGCTTGTCCCTAGACCCTGTATGTAGATCAGGCATGTCAAACTTGCGGCCCGCAACGCATTTGTTTGCGGCCCGATGCACTTATAAGAACAGCCTTCCTTCAGGAAATCTAAGTGCCCCAATTTTAAATAACAACTACTACACCGATAAAATGAGAAACTTCAGGCAGAATTTGAAAAGCGTTTTCAATATTTTAAGGTGCAAGAAGATAACTTTTCGTTGTTTACGGGGCTTTTCTCTATCGATTCAGTTCCCACTCGCTTACAGAGAAGTAGAAGTCATAGAAACTAAAATTGAAACACAATATTTTTTTGGGTTTTGTGGTCCACTGTTTCTACGGTCCAAGGCGGCCAATGACTTTCAGTTTGACATGCATGATGTAGAATAGTGGGCATGTCTAATTTTTATATCTTAATTATGTATAAATTAAACTAACTTCGATTGTTTTAATTAGCGAATGCTTTGGTAGTGAATGGTACATTTTGGTTTTAATGAATGATATAATTTTATTTGTTCGTTGTTAACTTATTGGAGGTACGAATAAAACGTGGTTCGTTGACATTATCGTTGTTTGAATTTATTTGCGTACTTCTTTTTTTTACTAATAAAAAGGGATCTTAGAAGTGCTATTAGATTTTTTTGAAATCTTTTTTTTTAAATTTTAATAAGATACTCTCTTCTTCTTACTTGCATATTTTTTTAGGTCAATAAAGTCGTGCATCTCTGCAATTGTTTTCGATGTTTTCTATGTCTGATAGATATGACAAACATATTTTTCTCAGTTTATCTGCTACGATAAGACTGCCTTGTATCACGAAAGATGCAATATATCATTAACAAAATAAAGATAAGAATTTTCTTTGGTAAATCTTATAACTACTATGATAACTATAGGGAATCTTAAAAATATTACAATCCTGCAGCGTTGGGGGCGTCTGAGCTGGGAACACACGCTCGTCATCAACCGGCTGCGGATAGCGAGGAAACGGCTCGACAGGATCAGAAGACTGAGGGCAGCTGCCGCTGCGGGGGATAAACCTTTTTCTTAATTAAACTTAATAAATAACTAAATGATATAAAAGACATAGATTAAATGGCAAAAGAGAGTCGATTTCTGTTAAACTATATAGTACAGGCGCTCCTATTTAAGAGTATTCAAATTTACACTACTATAATCGCTATCGAGTTTTGTAAAATGTATTTATATTCAGTCTGGCAGTGGCACAGCGAGCGTCCCTAGCGGTAACTATACGTAACTGAGGATTTAATACAAATCGATACAGAGTACAGTATGTTATGAAAGTATAATTCGAATAAACTCTTATTGTAAAATTGCCGATCAAACGTACTTACAACGTGAAGTAAAGATTTTAAACTGCCATATGGTAACTAATGCAAATATAACATACTAGCGGCGCCCCGCGGTTCCACCCGCGGATAATAAGTAACCTATGTGTTAATCCAGTACATAAGCTATCTATATTCCAAGTTTCATCCAAATCCGTCCAGCCGTTTGAGCGTGTAGGAGTAACAAACATACACACATACAAACTTTCGGCTTTATAATATTAGTGTGATTTTTCAATGCCGGTTTACATTGACTACTGCACACAGTACTACACATGGTAAACCGACATTAGTTGTTGTCCTAGTTGTATGACCTATGAATAAGTTGTGTAGTTTTTTTTTTTATTGGCTTACGTTTGATTATTATTATTATTATCTATTATTATCCAAGTAAGTAGTACGTACCTATTAATTGCGAGGATGAAACTGCTAAATATAAAATGTTGTATGTTGAACCTAGTTAGTACAGCACACATCCTCATCCGAAACACGTCCACTGCTGAACATAGGCCTCCTCCATAAAACGCCACTTTGGACGCTTATCATAGGCAGGTTTGCCATAATCACCACACTTGGCAGGCGGCTTGGGATCGCAGAAGATTTAATGTACCGAGAAGAATGCTGCTGCCCATTCCCTGGATATTCCCTTAGCCGGCTCTTACGGCACCCACGGGAAGAGATGGGAGTACACATACTCTCTATGAATAGGACAGAATACAAATATAATTGGGAATGAGAGAAGCTGAACTAACGAGAGATTATTAGTGAAAAATGTATACCTAAACCTAAGTACATAGTGCAATTACTGGTTAATGGTAACGAGTTATTCCTTTTGCTATAAGCTTTGTCCATTAGTGGGGAGAATGGGAAAATCCAAATAATTTGTTGACTGTGAAAAGAAAGTTGAACATACCAAACTACAATATGGTTTCTATTATTATCTAAGTATTTTCGAAATAAGTAAAAACAGTTATTCAATAAATCAGTTTTATTTCTCATTCTTTGAACATTTCTGCATTTCACATTGTCAGGTACAGTTGACAACAGAATTTGGTACGAGGTTGTACAGCACTGGGCTATCGACACTCATCATTCAGTTTGGAAGATTCTACATGTGATCGTTTGTAATAATGGCACAACACGGCTGTGGAATATCTACGACAGGAAGCTATGTTAGGTTTTGGAGATAAGTTTTACTGCCAGAAAAGGTCGCCACGTTTTCCATTTAATAAGGATACTAAGTGAACCGGTCTAGCATGCGCATCGCGAGAAAACTTGGTGTCGTTGTTAGAGTGAGACACACTTAGGCGCTACCATAGTCTTGTCACGGTCTCTCACGAGATATTGTCGAGAAAATTTTGTCGCAGTGCGCATGCTAGCCGGGGTGTCTTAAGTCTTAGGCCCGTATTAGGGAAGGACAGACGCCCAGTCGTAAGTCTGTACTAAGTAGAGGTTTCATTCATATAATAACAATACGGGCCCTGCAGGTCAGGCTCGGCACTGGGTTCTGTTCTTATTTTTCGTGCGCTAATATTGTAACTTGTTCATAGTTTTTCCGATGAAATGGTAGTATTTAGATCCTTCATAAGACCAATAAACATGCTGCCCTTGTGCGACTAGTCTATATAATTCAACGACCACTATGTATACTAGACTGGACATCTCTAACTGGCAAAGTCGACCACTGCAAGTATGCTTCGTATGAGCGAAAGTACGACATACTTGCTGTGTTCGACAGTACCAGTTAGCCTGACCCTACATTAGGCGGTAGCGATCCTCGAGCGACTTACCGGCGATAACGCCGCGTAATCGCCGCCGCGTTTTACTAGCGTGCGGCGTGTGTCGTCGCGATATCGCGGGAAGTCGCTCGAGCATCGTTACCGTCCAATGTGGGGTCAGCCTTAGAGATGTCCAGTCTAGTACACATAGAGGTCTTTGATTTAATTTTTAATAGCTGTCGTTTGAGTTCCTTGATATTGAATAAAGACTGGCGCCTCCTTCACTAAGTTTTAAAATAGAACCCTAGTTAAGCTATAATTGCAGGTAAATAACAGTTCGTAAAATTATTAATTACACATCAATATAGATACAATAACTTACATCTAAACATTACAATAAGCTATACAGACTAAAATTCTTTTAACAAGTCAACAATATTTACTACATAAGTTATACCGACTTGGCAGTAATCGTTCACAAAATATTACCTAAAATTACTAATTTTTTTAAAATGTAAATACAAACAAAAATATAAGAGCGGTCTTCATTTACATTTGTGATGCTCTAAACTTTTTTATATAATAATTTTTGTTTCTGATCTACGCTAGTGTTGGGCCAAACGAAATTAATCGGCCGTAAGTAGACATACTAAGTAGCATTAAGAAATGTGTACTTACTTATATGTGTATAATAATAAAAATAAAGTTAACCGATATTTTCTTCTGTTCCTACGACACAGTAAGTACCAACAATATACAGCACAGATACATAATAATCTTATTCAACGCTTCTACAGGGTGAGTTTGAATTGGTTTGCGACCATGATAGCCCACAAGTTGTGAGAGCCTTATTTGGAAACTGCGTGTTTCCAAACCTCCATACTAAAAAATAAACCCACTCACAAAATTGCACGTGCGATCGCTACGAGAGTTAACAAGATACTATAAATCCATTTCTAAACACAGGTCGTCGAACTCATTTAAGTGCAAGTCAAGGACGAAGTTCAACCACCCAGCTGCGCTAGGGCTATCTTCGACCGTAAACTTTACATGGCATTTCTTCAATGAAGAACTTAATTTAGAAAAGTCGTAGTAGAAACATTGTCTACCTTGGGGAGTAGATTGACCCCCTTTCGGGATAACATACCAATTCAAACTCAGATTGTATACAGACTTGCGTCTGCTTGTGTCTGTTGTTGTGTCTTGCGTGTTACTGTGAATAGCGCCACATATACATAAAACAATGTAGGTAATAAAATACTGCTGTATGCTCTTTGTTGATATAGTTAGGGGTGCCCTGGCGCTAGTCATGCAACTTATAAAATAACTAAAATACATAAACCTATTTTCATATTTCCAATTGTAGTCGCACGGTCAACATTAACATCACATAATGTACTCTATTTTGTCATGGAACAAGGAGAGGAATGCCCATACACCAGGAAAACAGCGTAGATCAGAAATATGGCAAAAACCGTTTTAAACCTAGATGGCGCTGCAAAATGAGCGGACTATAAGCTGAGCGTAGGTCACAAATATGCCAAAAAACCGTTTTAAACCTAGATGGCGCTGCAAAATGAGCGGGCTATAAAATGCCGTAGTAGTAACTGTTATCTTATTCTGTGTTTTTGTTCATCTAAACTACGTTTCGATACTCCTAACGCCATCTTGTGGATCACGTTGGAATTAATGAAAGCGTCTACGCTGTTTTCTTGGTGTATTGGCATTCCTCTCCTTCTTGTTCTATGATTTTATATACTTCTTCATATTAATTCGTAGCCTCCCTCACTCGCAAAGAAAATATTGGCAAAATAAATACATAAGCTTAACTACATCAATAAATGAATAACAACGAAGTACATAAGCGAAAACATTTAGCTGCCTTAAGCAAGTATGTACAACAATACTATTTAATAAGAACGGTATTTACATTTAGGTAATATTGGTAACATACTTTGTTTACCACTATAATAGCTCAGTTTCCTGCTATTTTATTGAATAAATGAATAAAATTCCTCAAAAATAAACAGTTGTGAAAACTAAAATGAAATATCTCAATAAATGACAAAGTTACAAGAATTTTAAAATACAGAAATAGAAAGAGACAGCTCAAACATGTAGTGACGTCAGTGTATGGACCTTCATAGTACCTCATTACTAAGCTGTGATAGCTTTACATACTGTCTCTTTGGCATGTGACTTCACAACGTGCGTTTTCATAGTAACTGTGGGGAAACTCTGTTTTGCGAGAAAGGGATGCCCCCTCCAGAAACTTTAAAAGCTTATTACTCCGTGATTTTTTTGCCGATTTTACTTATTTTTTCAATTATTGCGTTCATTTTTAACCTACTTTACGAAAACAATATTTAAGGTGGAACGTTTCACTAGCGCGGCAAATTCAAACTTTCTTGCGCTTTTGCCAATAATAGCTTAATTACTCAACGTGATTACATGAAAACTAGTTTTGCACATATAAATATAATGTATCAATAAATTACAATTAAGAGTATCACCTACTTATCATTGGTGTAGCGACAAATGGCAGTAGACAATTTTCTTCTTAGTTTTTCAGTCTATTACGTTATATAACGTTCCACCTTAAATATTGTTTTCGTAAAGTAGGTTAAAAATGAATGCAATAATTGAAAAAATAAGTAAAATCGGCAAAAAAATCACGAAGTAATAAGCTATTAAAGTTGCTATTACAGGGTGCTATGGTTCATTATTAAAATGAAATAACTGCGTGTGGACTATTTTATATTAGCTGGAGAGGTATATATCTGTATAAGTAAGCATCGGCGCGGGAACACTTTTGAGGTTTGATTTTCATAGAGGCTGTGTATCTATAGTATATTTGATTTAACTGAAGATAAGGTGTTAGTCTAAAACATTTTGTATCATCTCATTGGGAGGAAGTGACTATTGTTTATATGCGATGTATTAACAATAGTCACTTGCTGTTTATATAAATAGGCTATTTTAGTTTCAATATAGTTATTTTAAGTTATTTAATTTCAATGTAGTCAAAATATTCTTGTTCAAACCATACATCGTTATTCTGGAATAATTTTGGAATGGCCTAAAATATAGTTCAAATGAAAACTAAGGACGGGATTTTTGATCCGTTAAGGTAACCAATGGTTAAAACGCCTAATAAATCCTAACCAATGGTTAAAACGCCTAATAAATCCTAACCAATAGTTAAAACGCCTAACAAATCCTAACCAATGGTCAAAACGCCTAAAAAATCCCAATCAAAATTTGTTAGAGCTTTTAACCATTGGTTACTTTCAACTAAGGATCAAAAAACCCACCCTAAGTGCGTATTCAACAACATCGCAGTACTTAGCGAAAACAACAACTCTATATAAAATAAACACGAAATTATTACAAAAATATAAATTAGTTTGTTCCATGGAATTATTATACTCGTTCAGTAATCAATTCCTTTCGACGCGAACTTATTTTAACACTATTTACGCTAATCTCAGTTCTATTTACAAATAATTAAGGTACTACTTAAAGTCAGTAGTTAAAACGTAACACAATATATTAGTTATTTATAATCTAACCCTTATGCGATTTTTCAACAACTGAATTTAGATAATATAATCGGATGAATGATAAACCGATTAAAACCGCCGCCGCACCCGTGACGCTTGACATCAGGCGAACGACTAGCTCGTCACGTCACTCATTTACATAAAAAGGAGAAAAAAAAATCTTTTTTATAGTACCCCCCCGTAGTGTCCATGTTATGCGAATGTACCTAATACTACTGTAATCGATATCAACTATCGTAAAGTATTTATATTTCGACCTATCTGTTCGTCCAAAACACCACAGAGCCTAAAAACGAAGGTTTTCAATCAGTGTGTGTTGCCAGTGATGACTTATGGAACTGAAACATGATCTCTTACTGTTGGCCTCATTAGTAAGCTCAATGTCGCGCAACAAGCCATGGAGAGAGCTATGCTTGGCGTTTCCCTGCGAGATAAGCTCCGGAACGAGGAGATCCGCAGGAGAACTAAAGTGACCGATATAGCTCTTAGAGTTAGCAAGTTGAAATGGCAATGGGCAGGCCACATCGCTCGTAGAACTGACAACCGATGGGGAAGAAAGGTTCCCGAGTGGCGACCACGAACCGGAAGACGCAGCATAGGCCGGCCCCCCACTCGGTGGACCGACTTTCTGATGAAAACAGCTGGGAGTCGATGGATGCAGGAGGCGAGCAGCCGCTCAAAGTGACGCTCTGTGGGGGAGGCCTATCAGCAGTGGACGTCTTCAGGCTGTTGATGATGATGATGAAAGTATTTATATGAAATCCCAGCACCGCGCCCCTAGCGGCAACTTAACGTAACTAAACAAATTACAAATATTTTACGGTATTCGATATCGAGTACAGTAACGTACATTCGAATAATTTCGTACAGAATACGGTTTACAAAATTCACCTTTAATTTTCACATCTTTTCGTTATATCCCATGAATAATTTTTATCTGATTATTCAAAAATCGCGCATTAGTTATAAAAAGCCATAACAAATTTCCGAGCTAAAGCGAACGGCCCACTCTGCGAGATATCAACAGTTATAACGGTTACTTTTGCTTATGTTGCGTTAAAGCTTTCTCGAGGAAAGAGATATGTCGGTTTCACAGTTCAAGGTACCCGTGTTTTCCTAAGGACATTTTACACGAAACTTGAAAACACAATAAAACCGTATCGTCAAACGTTTTAGCTTTTTATGAGTAAGGGGGTAATACCATGGAACAAGAAGGAGAGGAATGCCAATACACCAAGAAAACAGCATTGATCAAAAATATGCCTAAAACTAGATGGCGTTGCAAATTGAGCTGGTTATAAGTTGAGCGCAGATCAGAACTATGCCAAAAAACAGTTTTAAACCTAGCCCGCCGTAGCTACCCGTATAAATAAGCCCGCTCATTTTGCAGTGCCATCCAGGTTTAAAACGGTTTTTTGGAATATTTCTGATCTGCGTTCAATTTATAACCCGCTCATTTTGCAAAGCCATCTAGTTTTAGGCATATTTTTGATCTACGCTGTTTTCTTGGTCCATTGGTATTCCTCTCCTCCTTGTTCCATGGTAATACTCATTACTGAATGGCAATAGTATTAAATACGGTGCTTGGTTTAACGTATCTATTTATGTCTATAAGGCGTTTGGGTGACGCAACCGCAAACAATAGTATTTAATATTTATAATGTCCATCAAACATCATTTGTATGTAAAAAAGCTCAAATTATCGATGATTTTTCTGGAATAGATAATCGTGTAACAATATAATGTAATAAAGCCACAGATAACCCCCAATAGATACCACATTACGGGATTTTTGTTCGGATCCTAGCTCACCAAAACTGGCGGAAGGCGCGGATTGCGGGGCCCGCCAGTGACGCCCTAATAATGAACTCTAATAATCGGTCGAAACTAAGGCCGTGCTGCGAAGCGCCGATTTATATAGAACCATTTACGCCAATGCGTGGTGCCCGGTCGTCGTCTTTCATGCGGTATCTATTGGGGGTTATCTGTGAATAAAGCTTTGGTTTATCTGTATGATATTAATAAATTATATGCGTAGAATAAGCAGTCGACAATTGACGGTTTATTAAAGCGCTTAACGAAACCCAATATGTTACAATATTCGTTTCCATTGCAATGTTTTATTCAAGGTTTTTTCACTCACCAGAAACCTTGTACCTTGGTTACGATATAAGAACTTTTATTCTATAAATGATCTCTTGAATTTTAAACATTAATATAATAATAATAATAATAGATTCTGCAGAAATGACATAAGAAATAACATGGCTATTGTATGCTTATTCAAGCTGAATGTGAGGAAACTAAAAAAATTATATTAAGACCGAATTGTACCACATTTACTGCAATAAAGATATTTGTATTTTTTTATTTAATTGTTAAATACAATTGTAGCCCATAAATAATATATCACTCAACATTCAACTTTCATTCCATAACTTAAAAAAAAGTCCATGACTTTTCCAAAATTGTGTTCCGATACATTATCAAACCGTCAAAAAGATGAAAAAACGATACTCAATAAAAGTTTTACACTATTTTGAGGTAAAAGAGGAATGGGGGTTCTTAGGGGATTAAAAATAATAATAATAATAAATTGATGGCAAGATTGCTTAACGTTTTTTTGCTGCAGAAATCTTCGCACTTTAAGATTATTCATCTCATGAGAAGGAAAAAAGTCTATTTATTAAAAATTATCCGTGCGATCAGGCGATGCAACCGATGTATATCACCTAAAATACATCTGTTGTTCATGCTGTGGTCAACGAATTGTTTTTTACATGAATATATAACTATAAGTGTTAACATGTTTTAATGATGACGCATGAAGCAGTACGCATTCAAGAATAAGAAAAGATAAAGGTACTAATTTAAAAATTTATGTATTTCTCAAATCAGTTTATAAATGAGGAAGTAACGTAAAGAATATAAAAACTATAACCATATAGAGAAAATCTTTCATTTTTATTTCATGTTACAAATGTTCCTATAGCATAAGGATTTGAGGTCGCCGTGTCACGACTATTGCGTTTTAGATATTATTAAGAAACATTGTATAATTATTGCTTAATTTTATGAGCTTCAAATACTTATATACCTGCAACATACAATGAATATGCTAGGAATACAAAAAAAGCTTAGGGGTTTTTAGGGGATTTAAGTTATCTAGGGAAAAAAATCTTTAGGAACTGGCAGCACTTTTATTCTAACAATAGTGATGCGACTATTACACATTCGATTAATCGGTGAAATTTTCGTATAAGGTAATTAATCGAATCAAATCTTTGGGCGAGCATAATTCAGTGATATAATCTTGTGCAGTTCGCTAATTATCTACTTTGAAAGGGTGATTTTAATTATAATAATTATATAGTATACAATCCTAAAGCTCCAGGGTGGAAATGTTAAAGGGCATAACGCCGCGAGTAGCGTTCAATGAAAGTGCAGCACACCTTTCCACACCCTAAGCCGCCCCACACCGATGTTGCTTCCTCGGTAGCCAGTAGCCCCTACGGGTGCCCCATTTATAGTGTGGCAAGTCATCACCTCCCTCAAAAATTTGATATGATGAGACAAATTTTATCTCATTCCATAAACCAGATCATAATAATCCATCAAAAGTTCACCACAATAGCCCAGATATTTTTACCTTCATTTATTAAACAAAATAGTTATGAATAGGTATGCCAACATGTAAGAAATAAATAGTACAACTCGGTCACTTTGTCTAGCTGTCCTCGCTGAAATGCAAGCCATTGACGTCAAGTATAGGAATAGTGTGACCGTGTTATCTTTTGTATTCAAAAAGGCCTCTTGGTGTTATGGCGCGGCCAGACATGCGGAGCAACAGCGAATCTTCGCTGTTGAACGCTCATGTGGCCGCGTACAGCGATGCATCGCAGCATCGATGGGCGCAGAAAGCTATCGCGTGAAAGTGAAAGCCTTTATTTTCGCAACACTCTTATTCGCAACAATCATTAGTTCTCTTACTGAGATCATATCATATGAAAAAACTAAACGATTATTGAATAAATATGTAGAATCAGTATCCTTTACTCTTTAAAATCGGGTTTATCCGATATCGATTATTTAGTTCACATCTCTAGACCAGTTAATCTGACAGTGTCAATCACTAATCATGTCAACTTCATAGTGGACTTCTTAAATTTGATAAGGTATAATCCATCATATTGATGGAAATCAATCTTACATAGAATAAAAATGCTATCTGTGATTAGAGCTTAGAAGTTTCTGGTGAATTATAAAAACCTTGTAATCATACACAAGAACATACCGAAGAAAAGAATTCAATTTAATTGAATTTTTTGCCGGATGTTATAGAAGTTAATCTTCCTTTTTGCAGTTGTCGGGTAAAAAATATGAAAAAAAAACGAATTCCGTTCGAACGTAAAATATTTTCACTACAGCATGAATGAATTGAATTATTATTTTTTCCAGGAATCAGAAACATGTCTTTACAATAGAATAGCAGTATTGCTACACGACTATCGCACGTACCGTGAAGATTACAAGGCAGTTAATCCGGTGCGTTGAGCAGTGACTGCGAGTCCAGCAGCTGGCTGGCGTCGATGAGGCTGCCCGGCATGCCGGCGAGCGGCGAGGCGCCGCCGCGGTGCAGGCTGAAGGGGTGGAAGCGCGGGGCGGCGCCGCGCTCCGCCGCGCGCCACTGGCGGCTCGACAGCAGCGACAGGGATGATAGCTTGTCGTTCAGACGGACTATCTGTAGCAACAATATATTGGTTACTACATACGTCCCGCGGTTTCACTCGAAACTACCCGCTTTTCTGACTCTTAAATTTCCAGGATTGTAAGTGTATCATATTATGTTGTTTTAGTACTGAAACACACACTACAAGGTGAGTTTGAATTGGTATGTTATCCCGAAAGGAAGGGACTGGGACCATGATAGCCCACAAAGCCTTACTTGAACCTGCGTGTTTCCAAACCTCCATGCTAAAAATGAAATCCACTCGCAAAATTGCACGTGCGATCGCTACGAGAGTTAACAAGATACTAAAATAAATAAACAAATTCATTTCTAAACACAGATCGTCAAACTCATTTAAGTGCATTCGGTCAAGGACGAAGTTCAACCACCCAGCTGCGCTAGCGCTATTTTCGAACGTAAACTTTACATAATGGCATTTCTTCATGAAAAACTATTAATTTAGAATAGTCGTAGAGGAAACATTGTCTACCTTGGAGAGTAGAATTACCCTCTTTCGGGCAATTCAAACTCAGATAGTACACAAGTATACACAGCACACAGTATTCGTATGTACGTAGTATGTGTTAATTTATCCACATCATTTTAGCGTGAAACACAAATATACAGACATCATTTCACTTTTATATATTAGCAAAGACTAGCAGAATATTGCCTCACCGTTATTCTTTTACTCAACATGGCCCCCTATCTAACCATTGCCCCTTATCACAACATTACCCTTTGTCTCACTGTTACCCCTTGACTCACCACTACCCCTTTTCTCACCGTCACCATTACCACTGTTACCCCATATATCATTTACCTCTTGTCTAACAGCAACATTGAAGACGTGGTACTGCACAGGGCCGGCGTGAGGCGCGTCTAGCGGCAACAGCCACCGTTCGTAGCACTGCGACCACAGTTCCATGCCCGCTACAGATGTACACGGCTCTAAGCGCGGAAGGTCTGGCGTCTTCTTTGTTGGTGTTATTGGAGCTGTTGATGGAAAACACTTTATTATTATTACTAGAATTATAGAGGGGCTGCAGCGGGAGTAATAAAGTAAACGAAGATGTGTACTTATTACCTTATATTTAAGAATTTACAACTAGAATTACTATAACTAGATCCTAAAACTAATTATATCTAGATGTGACGAGTCTCGACGATCGAGAGCAAGTGCCGGGGGAGGGTGAAGTAAGCCTCGCGGGGCCGAGAGGGGATCGCGGGCGCGGACGGTGGTCAGGATCTCAGTCTCACGCTTTCGCTGGTCAGCACGACTCTATGTGTTAGTGGATGTTCTCTAAGTGTGCGAATCTAGCTGACACGGCGGCGACGACACCTAGACGGCGCGATAAGCGGTGTGTCCAATGTACTTGTCGTTCTACGTAACACTAGTTAAATTTGAAAATAATTACAAACAGATGGATTTTTAATAGGATTCTCGCAATAAATGGTATAGGGTATTTGGAAAAACGTCAACTGCCCTCTTAAGGGCAATTTCTTTGCTTGGCAGGAGTCTTGGTGCTGCTCGCCTACCTACTTTGTAGTATGTTTAATTATTTATTATATTATGATATTTTTGTTTTTCCGAATATTGTTTTTAACACTGCTAAATAACACCAAATAATATAAAATCTAGTAATCTAGTAATCGCCTTGAATTAACTACTCATAAGCGTTATGGTCTTGATTGATTCATCAAACTCCACTTTGTAAAATCATTTAAGCACCATTATTTACCGACGGTAGTTAAAAGTGATTCATATGTAAAAGTAAAACTTTATTATTATGATCTACGGTAGGTAAGTAAGATCTAGGATAAGTAATACCTATTGTAATAATAATAGTTATTATAAGGTAGATCCGTGGAGGTGAGGCCTGGTGACCTGTGATACAGGCTGTTTATGCCTACATCAGGCACCAGTCCTTGCAACACAGGTTTACAATAATGTAGTAAATATTATTGTCATAATTGGATTAGTTTATAAGAAGTTGATACTTTTGTAGACCTTTTTTGCAAGGAAATAAAAAGCATTTATTATTATTATTATTATTATTATTATGTTGTAACAAATTATAAACGTTGTAAACAAATTTAAAAAAAAATGAAACAAAAAATAACACTTTAAAATTTCTTGTAGATTCTTCTTTACAGAAGTAATCGAAGCTACGGTTCGGAGTTTTCTATTCTACATTGCACCGGATTGCTTGCACCTGATGTGGGGAAGAGAACTTTTTTTTTCAAACTCGTATTGTAATAGGCTTATTATAATTAAGTATAATATTTTGACATTAAGCACTGTGTACGTATGTTTAATTATGCCTGCTTAGAATGTACAATAATTGAATTCTTATTATTTTTAAATACATACTAGATATAGTTTTGACTTGTAAAAGTGCTAAAAATAGCCTATTTGCAATAAAATTTTTGATTTGATTCGCATCAACAGCCAGAAGACGTCCACTGCTGAACACAGACCTCCCCCATAAAACGCCACTTTGACGCTTATCATAGGGGTTTGCCATAATCACCACGCTTTGCAGGCGGCTTGGTGATCGCAGAAGATTTAAATGTACCGAGCAGAGTGCTGCTGCTTGTTCCTTGGATATTCCCTTAGCCGGCTCATATGGAACGGGAAGAGATGGGTGGTCAAATTCTAACACCGTGACCGCACAGTAAACTTATGTGTACAAATCTTTTATCCCACTTCATCAGTCGAATGCTGGCTTTTTTTAATAATAATCAACAAGTAAAAGCTGTACGGGCGTCCATTCGACCGACATTCCTTGGATTTAAAGTTGGACTGGCAAGACTTTAGACAACATTAACTCTAGTTAGTATACTCACATAACCTCTGCTTTGGTGTAGGCGTTGCTTGGTTTACCATATACAGCGGGTTGTAAAACATTGCCATGTCCTGTTCTGAGAACTGCTCTCCCCAATCCCACACCGGCCTTTGAATGAAGTTCTGGAAACAACAGAAATGCTAATTAGTTGCAGGTTTTATACAGATCCACCAACCCTCACTCAGCAAACGTGGTGAATTATAGCCTATATGTTAGCGATCGAAGGAGTCAATCGTAAGGAACCAAATCAAAAGAAGATAAGTTACCGATATTTCTATTAAAAATATAGTGAAGAACAGTGAAAAATTAATACAGTTTACTCAATTTTAAGTTACTGTTCTAAGCATTTTTTTATTTTTGACTGGCTTGCGTTTGACTACTGTCTCATCTGATAGTCGACGATGGAACATGCATGTCTAGACAGGCGCGGATACAGAAATGT
Source organism: Ennomos quercinarius (assembly GCA_910589525.2). Lineage (NCBI taxonomy): Eukaryota > Metazoa > Arthropoda > Insecta > Lepidoptera > Geometridae > Ennomos > Ennomos quercinarius. Next base: position 14,313,765 of record OU342504.1, on the reverse strand, counting down.
CTTAAGAAGGGGCAAGAAGGGAATTCGGGGATATGGTGGTAAAACAGATAAGTATACGATACAAGATCAATTTGTGCTCTTTTCTTTAAAGGATGAATTCCATGCACCTATTATCTTCCTACAAATTGGCTAATTACCGCGCTTGGTGCTGGTGGTAAATGAAAAGAAATGAAAGATAGTTAAACAATGAACCCTACCTTCTGCACGGCAAGCTCCCTATCCCTCGCACAGTTGAACAGGAAGGTGTCGAACAGATGGTTGTGGCAACAGTCCCACAGCGTGGTGAGGTACGTCTCCGCGAACTGGAAGGCGGCCGGGAACTGCGCCTGCAGCTGCCACACGCAGTCCAGGAACAGCAGGAACACCGGCGCGGCCTGCGCGGCCGCCGCGTCCTTCGGCTCGCCGGGGCTGCCGGCCCGGGGGAGGCCGAACCTGCAGGTGCTGGACTTTATTAAGGAATCCAGCATTCATCTTAAGGTGGAACGTTACACTACCGCTTACACTACGTGATTTCATGAAAACTAATTTTGCGGAAATACATAGAATGTGTCAACACATTACGATTAAAAGTATCTCTCAGATATCATTGGTTTAGCGACAAATGGCAATAAACAATTTTCTTCTTAGTTTTTCAGTCTATTGCCATTTGTCGCTACACCAATGATATGTAGGTGATACTTTTAGTTGTAATTTATTGATACATTCTATTTATTTGCGCAAAATTAGTTTTCATGTAATCACGTTGAGTAATTAAGCTATTATTGGCAAAATAATGCAAGGAAATTTGAATTTCCCGCCCTAGTGTAACGTTCCACCAGTTGGGGATCGTCCATTAATCACGTGAGATTTGAGAGAGGGTGTGAAAAAACCACGATACATCACCCTGCGTGTAGTGAAATATCACGTGTACTGACGTATCACTTATTTTGAGATGCAATATTATGAGACTTTGATCACCGTCACATCATTGTAATATTAGAAAACCTTCCGGGAATGTGGTGGTGTGTTTGCAACCTATCTTCTATACATATAATAAAACTGTAAATGTGCTAAATCTTTTTTTTTAACGGGCAATGTGCCTTTATTACTCAAGCTAACTACTACAATAACTACACTACCTACTACAAAGAACATTTATGGACTGTATAGTATAATAGCCGCGATGGCCTATAGACAGTCCAAGTGCTCCAGCCCACTACCGGTAGGTACATGCCAACATGCCCAACATGCTGGCAGCTAAATCTGTACATTGAATATTTTGATTGCATTACATTTCTTAATCGATATAGAAATAGGAACATTATTTTTTTTAATTTTTGTCTGTCTGTATTTTTTTTGAACACGTATCTTGCAAGAACTACTGAACGGATTTCGCTGAAATTTGGTACGGTTACAGCAAATTTTACAGAATAACATTTAGGGTACTTTTTGTTTTCTGAAACGGCCAAGTGCGGGTTGCACGAAGAAACAAGGATGTCATTTTTATGCAAACAAAAAATACAACAAAATACAAAATATTTTATTTACCAAAAAATGTACAGTAAATGACACATTGCTAGTAATCCCCGCACTAGGGCAAGCCTGTATCGCGGGAGACTTGTTATCGATTACAAGGGTAAATAAATGGAGAACTTATTTTATCTAAAGGCATAAATAACTGTGTGTTCTTACTTACTAGATAGTATAGACACTCAAAAAGGACTATTTTTATTTTAAAAGATAATTTCAACTATGACCAATCAGCTATGTTATGGAACTCAAGAAAACACCTATTCAAATGTGGAGTGTGTGTGTGAGATTTGAACTTCTAGGCACGGAACTTGAAATCCACTAGTAGAAACACAATATGGATTGACAGATTCAATACATAGTTTACGTACATAGAAATTTTCAAATTAGGAAGCTAGAGGATCACGGAGCCCGAATTGCAACCGAAAGAAACGCAAAATTTGGATGGATTTGATAGTTTACATGCATAATTACATTAAAAAAAAAAAAAAAAACCGAATTAGAGATGAAATTTCACCTGCTGCGTTGCAATCAAAGCTCCATGGCCACCCCCCTGATCTCATGTCTGAACACACAGCAAAGACTCCGTGGCATTATAATCAAGTGTGAGGAGCCATTTCCTCACCTTTTCTTTAACGCCATAAACGGAGCTGTCGCTAAGATTGCAAAGCTTCATTAGACGTCTGTACAGAAAGGGAAGGGTATAATGGCTGAAGCGTCTTGCAAAAGAGGATTTGACCGCTGGAACCTTTACGTTTATTCTACGTTTTTTATCTTCTGTTTTAGACTCAGACGTTTGTTTAAATATACGATGATGTGTGACTACAGCTTTTTGAATGAAGAGTTGGCGAACTGATAGAGCATTAGTATCTTCGAATAAAGACTTGGTAGAGTATCTGAATGGCTTCCGAAACATGACTTTTAGCACAGCTCTTTGAGCTCTTTCAACTTTTATCATGAAGGTTTTTGCGGCACCACCCCAGACAAGAATGCAGTAAGTTAAGATGGATTGACAAAGAGCCGCATAAACCAACATGAGAAGTTCCTTATCAGCCCCTTCCCGAAGTAATTTCATTACAGGAATAACTTTTCTGACGCGACCTGCAAGGGCGTCAATATGAGGCTTAAATGTAAGTTTTTCGTCTAGAATCACTCCCAAGTACTTGATGGTAGCAACCCGTTCTATTTTGGGGCAAGAACAAGGTTGAGTCTGTGACTTTGAGTAGACACACTTGTGAATTCCGACATTCATAGTCACTGGAGGTTTTGAGAAATAAGTCTTCTGGAAACACATATATTTGGTTTTTTTCGCATTAAGGGTCAAAAGATTTTTATCAAGCCAAGCCGCTAAAGTAGCCAAACCAGTTTCAGCTTGTCTGAAAACGTCATCCCATGTCTTTGCCTTAAACAGAATGGCTGTATCATCAGCATAACAAATGACCTGAGTATCTTTATATAGTGCCATCAAGTTAACAATGTCATTTATATATACCGTAAAAAGTGTGGGCCCGAGGATACTTCCCTGCGGCACTCCAAAAGAAACATTCTCGGTGCTGCTTGTGTACCCACCCAGACACACATACTGTGCACGCTCAGAAAGATAGCTTTCAAACCAGTCCAAGGCGATTCCCCGTACCCCTACTCTTTCTAGTTTGCGTGTGAGAATTTTCGGAGAAACGGTGTCGAACGCCTTGGCTAGATCCAAGAAGACGCCAATGCTCTTATAGCCATTGTCAATAGCTGACACTAAGTTGTCAAGAAGTAAAGTAACTGCATTTTCAGTGGATCTATTTGGACGGAAACCAAATTGAAAAGGTGTAAGAATATTTTGTTTTTCTAGGTAGTTCGTTAGTCTTTTATTAACGATTTTTTCTAAAATTTTAGCGAATACAGGAAGGAGTGAAATCGGGCGGTAATTACAAGTACTTAGCTTTGAACCATCTTTATGAATTGGTATTACAGCCGCAGTCTTCCAGCACTCGGGAAAAAGGCCTGAACTGAAACTCAGGTTGATTATGTGTGTCAATGGTTTAAGAATTAAGAGACAAACATTTGTTTGTTTGTTATTTTTTAATTTATCTATTTACTTATACTCATCCTGTCGAAGAGAAAGGAAAGATAGGGGAAAAGGATGCCAGGGAATGGGCAGCAGCATTCTCCTCGGTACAATGAAATCTTTTGCGATCACCAAGGCGCCTGCCACGCGTGGTGATCATGCCAGGGAATGGGCAGCAGCATTCTCCTCGGTACAATTAAATCTTTTGCGATCACCAAGCCGCCTGCCACGCGTGGTGATCATGGCAAACTCCTTGTGATAAGCTTTCATAATGTTGAAGTGGTGGTCGGAGTTTTGGCGGGAACGCGGAAAACTTCAAGTCGTTGCATTGTATTATTTTTCAAACTTCATGCTTTTGTAGTGTTAATGCTTAAAATTGGTGGCGTTTTACGCATTAAGTGCTTAGTTACAGTAGAATATTACTAACTAATAAGGGCACGATAAATGAAAAGCTTGGAGTCCAGTGAACAACTGATTTATTTTCGAACCACCCTCAGGTCATACTCAACAATAATATGTAAATATAAATACCCTACAGTTACAAGCATGAGTGTGGGCAAGTGATATAATGTGGTGAAACGTGCTTTTTCGTGCTACTTCCGAAATTCCATAGAAGCTTCTAGTAAAGTTGCCACCACTTTACTAGGGCATGACTTAGACTGGACTATGATTAAGACTTGACTTTACGTGAAATATTCTATAACACAATGAGAAATTACAATACTTGACACTGGCTAAATACACTATGTGTGGAGCCAAAATATAAGAAAAAAAACAAGTGGTGGTCAGGTACCTGTCACAGAAGGGGTGCCCGAGCGCGAGCCAGTCCTTCTGCACGAGCGACTGGAAGCCGGCGAGCGAGCGGCAGTGCGGGTCCACCAGCAGCTGCGTCAGCGACGACACTACGGAGCAGTAGTCCACGCCGTCACCTGCGGGGGATGTAGGGGGTTGTGTTAAATGCGGAATATGCTTCCAACTGACGTCTTTCCGCCGAGTTACAACAGACACTTCCAAGAGGCAGATTTAATAGGAGATTGTTTAAGGGGGCTTTTACAAAACTATGCGTAGTTGCAAGATTTTCGTCGTCAATATTTGATGCATAGCATTAATGTCCATACTTAGCCATTATATGAAAAATACCCTTCATTTCATCTTCTTCGATAATGACAGAACGGATTTTAAGTTATTTATCTATTTATTTAGTAATCATCATTCTCCTGGTGTTCGTTTAGGCAAAAACACACAGAGGAGACCCGCGGGGTAATTACGTAAAATTTGCAACAGCAATGCGACAGCAGTAGCGAAGCATACATTCTCGACACCACTAATGATGTATGACAGCAATCACCGCGAGATTTACGCCTGTCGCAAATTAGGTAATTAGGGGGCCGATTTGAGAGCTCTAATTTACAAATTCTGTGTAACGTAAGTCTCCAAACTAAATTATACTTCACTAAATACATCCTGTACTTCCATAATGTCAGAACAGATTTTTAATTTTTACCTTTTAAGCAATTAAAAAAATAATAAATTAAATTTGATTTTTAATCAAAAAGGCTTCAACAAAAGTTCTAATATCTCCGGAGTTTTATATTACATTGACAAAATATTGTTACCAAAATAAAGCTCATTATTTTTCTAAGCTACTACAAATTATTTCATAGTTTTAAATTAATGCTCTTATTTATTTAACAATAAATGAAATTGGATATATTTGGTCAAACCGACGGATGCTGCGAGCTCGGTACTGCGCGCGCGGTACTGAGCTCGCCAAAATGTAAAAGCCCCCTTAAGTAGGTAGCATCAACTATTTTAAAGTGTGACTGCTTATGGTCTACACTTACGTGAAAAAGGGCCTCTAACCAAGCAGTGGGCGAACATGTTGAGCTGAACAAACAGGTTATTCTATTCTAGTTAGAGTCAAAGCCGGGTTAAAGTCGCGTCCAATCCAAATCATGTCTAGTCACAAAAGTAGACAAACTAAGGTAAGTACTGCCAAGTTGATAGCGGAACATTTTCGCATTTAATCAAAACTGCATGTAGGAGGTTGTACCGTAGACCTAGTACGGTACCATAGAGTAGCCAGTTTTATAATAACACCCCTATTAGTTTTATAGAGGTGTTATCATGAAACGTTACACACTTGAATTGTATGAAAGTATTGAGAAAGGCGCCTCTATTTAGGCGCGAGCGTAACTTTTTCTTGCTCTGCGCACTGTACTTTCATTGCAACTTTATTTTATCGAGCATAGTAATAAGTTAGTTGCCTGCTATTTTTTAAATTGCATAAAAATAATAATATTCTTCCAAAGATAAACAGTCGTGAAAACAAAAATCAAATATCTCATAAAATTACAAAGTTACAAGCAACTTAAATACTGGAACAAAAAGAGACAGCTCAAACATGCAGTGACATCAACTCTTAGTCCTTCAATACTAAATTGTGGTAGCTTTACATACAATCCCTTTGGCATGTGACGTCACAACGTGTGTTTTCATAGTAACTGTGGGGAACCTCCACACGATCTGTTTTGCGAGAAAGCTGTCTCTTTCGCTATGCCCCCTCCAGAAACTTAAATAGTTTATTACTCCGTGATTTATTTACCGATTTTACTTATTTTTTTCATTTATTGCATTCATTTTTAACCTACTTTATGAAAATAATATTAATAGCAGGCATCTAGCCTATTCTACTAGTATAATTATGCTGCAAGTATTATAAGCAGTAGTTGTGTACCTTCCTGCAGTACAACAGTGCAGTTGTCACAGAGATGTGCCGCCGCCTCGTCCGCGAAGGCGATGCAGTTGGCCACGTGACGTAACCACCGGCTAGAGTCCAGGATCGAGTAATACTGCGAGTCTTGCACCTGGAGTGTGTAATGTCAACAGTTTAACCATCATCGTCTACGGCTGTGGTGCAGTGGTTGAGCAGGTCGGCTCATAACCCGGAGGCGGAGGGCTCGATTCTCCTGACCGGACAAGACGTATTTATGCACAAAGCGTAAATACTTGTTCTGTGTCTGGGTGCTAGTCCAGGATCTACGTATGTGATTGTTGGGCGTTATTTATTTGTTATCATCATTAATAGCCTGAAGACGTCAACTGTTAAACATAGGTCTCCCCCATAAAAGCCACTTTGGACATTAATCATAGGGCCCCTGTATGATAAGCGACACCATAGCACTTGTTCCATGGAGCACACTAAGGTTTTGTATACATCAAGTACTAGGTGGTAGGACTTTTCTGCAAAGTTCGTCTAGGTAGGTACCACCGCTTTGCCAGTTATTCTCCCGCCAAGCAGTAGTGTGCAAACACTACTGTGTTCCGGTTTGAAGGGTATTGTAGCCAGTGAAATTACTGGGCAAATGAGACTTAAGAATTGATCTCACAGTCTAGAAATCTTTTTTAAACTGTGTGATGTCTCAGGATGACGTGCGCAGTGCGCAGTATCACGCGAAACTTTAATTTAAAATTGCGAGTGAAATTGCAATCTATTATGGGCGGCCGTGACGCTTAACACTAGGCGAACGACTAGCTCGTCACGTCATTCGTTAACATAAAAAAAAGAAAAAAAAGTACGTAAGCTTTTAGTTGAATTGTTTTTATTTGTATGGGTGAAAAATGGCGATTTAGCAGAAGTCATGTATTAAAAGTGGTTTATTAACGATGACAGAAATGACCCTTACGAAGGTTGTTATACGGCTGCATCACATCACACATCATCAGCCGAAATAGTCCAGCAGATGTGTGGACTTTTGATTTCAGGAACAGATTCCAGCTGCTGATGACGATGATCCTATAGATAACTTACCCAGAACCCCCCCAGGGTGGTAGGCGTGCAGAGTTCGACCAGTTTCTTGTATGATGCCTGTAGCACTGGTAAGGGCGGCAGCACACTGCTGCTGTTAGTGTTGACGAAGCTGTTCCCGCACAGGTAGATCACGTGCGGCGGTCGCAGCTTCGGGTGGGAACGGCGCACCTGGGGTGGAACGCGTTTACTGTGGTTAAAGAAACTATTGGAACTGTGGCAATCGACCGAGTGAAGCGAAGTCAGGGGTTTCTTTGCTTTACTCGGAGCCCACCACCACTTAAACAGACCTAGATAACTGTTATAGGTATATTCCCTAGAGATTTCATTATTTTAGTTAGTATGCAGTCAGCCTAAGCATCAATTTGCAATAAATTGATTGAGTTTTGATACGGAATGCTTCATCCTAATAGAGAAGAAAAAGCTGCAAACTCGACAGACTTACAACAAGCGTGGCACAGCACTTCCACCAGCGGAACAAACGACTTTCCGAGCTGTGGAACCAACGGAACCTGTATCTTTGTCGTCTGGACTCAGCAACATCAGAAGCAGAAGTCGGTCAAATAAAATAAGACAAGCCTTTAGGCCGCGCAGAAATTTGGACACCAGGGATGGCCGATTGCCCATACGAAAAGAAGATTAGTTATTTTAATCCACCTTAGACCTCCCTTGGGTCACACCAAATCAGGACTTGACTGTAGCAAAATAATGACCTGTAACAAGAGTACTCAGCGGTGGGCGTGGAGCCAGTCTGCAGCAGCTCCAGGTACCTGTTCCAGCAGCACACTCTCGGCGGTGGGCGAGGAGTCAGTCTGCAGCAGCTCCAGGTACCTGTTCCAGCAGCACACTCTCGGCGGTAGGCGAGGAGGCAGTCTGTAGCAGCTCCAGGTACCTGTTCCAGCAGCACACACTTAGCGGTGGACGAGGAGTCAGTCTGCAGCAGCTCCAGGTACCTGTTCCAGCAGCACACTCTCGGCGGTAGGCGAGGAGGCAGTCTGTAGCAGCTCCAGGTACCTGTTCCAGCAGCACACTCTTGGCGGTGGACGAGGAGTCAGTCTGCAGCAGCTCCAGGTACCTGTACCAGCAGCACACTCTCGGCGGTGGGCGAGGAGTCAGTTTGCAGCAGCTCCAGGTACCTGTTCCAGCAGCACTCTCGGCGGTGGGCGAGGAGTCAGTCTGCAGCAGCTCCAGGTACCTGTTCCAGCAGCACACTCTCGGCGGTGGGCGAGGAGTCAGTCTGCAGCAGCTCCAGGTACCTGTTCCAGCAGCACACTCTCGGCGGTGGGCGAGGAGTCAGTCTGCAGCAGCTCCAGGTACCTGTTCCAGCAGCACACTCTCGGCGGTAGGCGAGGAGGCAGTCTGTAGCAGCTCCAGGTACCTGTTCCAGCAGCACACACTTAGCGGTGGACGAGGAGTCAGTCTGCAGCAGCTCCAGATACCTGTTCCAGCAGCACACTCTCGGCGGTAGGCGAGGAGGCAGTCTGTAGCAGCTCCAGGTACCTGTTCCAGCAGCACACTCTTGGCGGTGGACGAGGAGTCAGTCTGCAGCAGCTCCAGGTACCTGTACCAGCAGCACACTCTCGGCGGTGGGCGAGGAGTCAGTTTGCAGCAGCTCCAGGTACCTGTTCCAGCAGCACTCTCGGCGGTGGGCGAGGAGTCAGTCTGCAGCAGCTCCAGGTACCTGTTCCAGCAGCACACTCTCGGCGGTGGGCGAGGAGTCAGTCTGCAGCAGCTCCAGGTACCTGTTCCAGCAGCACACTCTCGGCGGTGGGCGAGGAGTCAGTCTGCAGCAGCTCCAGGTACCTGTTCCAGCAGCACACTCTCGGCGGTGGGCGAGGAGTCAGTCTGCAGCAGCTCCAGGTACCTGTTCCAGCAGCACACTCTCGGCGGTGGGCGAGGAGTCAGTCTGCAGCAGCTCCAGGTACCTGTTCCAGCAGCACACTCTCGGCGGTGGGCGAGGAGTCAGTCTGCAGCAGCTCCAGGTACCTGTTCCAGCAGCACACTCTCGGCGGTGGGCGAGGAGTCAGTCTGCAGCAGCTCCAGGTACCTGTTCCAGCAGCACACTCTCGGCGGTGGGCGAGGAGTCAGTCTGCAGCAGCTCCAGGTACCTGTTCCAGCAGCACACTCTCGGCGGTGGGCGAGGAGTCAGTCTGCAGCAGCTCCAGGTACCTGTTTCAGCAGCACACTCTCGGCGGTGGGCGAGGAGTCAGTCTGCAGCAGCTCCAGGTACCTGTTCCAGCAGCACACTCTCGGCGGTAGGCGAGGAGGCAGTCTGTAGCAGCTCCAGGTACCTGTTCCAGCAGCACACTCTTGGCGGTGGACGAGGAGTCAGTCTGCAGCAGCTCCAGGTACCTGTACCAGCAGCACACTCTCGGCGGTGGGCGAGGAGTCAGTTTGCAGCAGCTCCAGGTACCTGTTCCAGCAGCACTTTCGGCGGTGGGCGAGGAGTCAGTCTGCAGCAGCTCCAGGTACCTGTTCCAGCAGCACACTCTCGGCGGTGGGCGAGGAGTCAGTCTGCAGCAGCTCCAGGTACCTGTTCCAGCAGCACACTCTCGGCGGTGGGCGAGGAGTCAGTCTGCAGCAGCTCCAGGTACCTGTTCCAGCAGCACACTCTCGGCGGTGGGCGAGGAGTCAGTCTGCAGCAGCTCCAGGTACCTGTTCCAGCAGCACACTCTCGGCGGTGGGCGAGGAGTCAGTCTGCAGCAGCTCCCCGCTCCGCAGCAGCGCGGCTCCCTCGGCGCGGCCCCACACCCACACCGGCACGCGACCCGAACGGAAGTGACGCGCCGACTCCATCAGGTTGTAGTCTGCAATGTGATTAACGGTGGCTCAAAGGTGGGAAGGAAATTCAATTGACTCAAGAGTCACGTCACGTCCAATGCTGGGACACGAGCCTTCTGACTTCTCTCACATGGAGATAGTGTAATGTAAGCAATAATCCACCGCACTGTCGAAGTGCGGATGGATGCCTCCATGGTTTCGAATTACGTAATTCTTGAACATGCCGGTTTCCTCACGATGTTTTCCTTCACCGTTGTAAGAGCGAGTGCAAAATGTAAATCTCAGGAAAAACCTTAAACATTTAAAGTGAAATGGACTCGAAAGTCCAGGAAAATATTTCCTCGGCAGCATTGTCCTAGATTGTCCTTCTATGGACAGTTATACACCTCGACACGTAAGCCCGCTACTAACACAGCTCAGGACATCAGAGCCAAGTTAGTCCGACACTATACCGAAGATATCCCGGACGTCAGCCTGTACGAGATTAGAATGGCCCTCAAACAGCTTAAAAACAACAAGGCACCAGGTGAAGATGGAATTACGACCGAACTTCTGAGAGCGGGTGGTAGACCGGTACTTTTAGTCCTCCAGAAGTTATTTAATTCTGTCATCCTTGAAGGTATAACGCCAGAGGCATGGCACAAGAGCGTGGTGGTGCTCTTCTTCAAAAAAGGCGATAACACCTTATTGAAGAACTATAGGCCCATCTCGCTCTTGAGTCATGTGTATAAGCTGTTTTCGAGAGTCATTACGAATCGTCTCGCACGCAGGTTTGATGAATTCCAGCCTCCCGAACAAGCCGGTTTCCGAAAAGGCTTTAGCACCATAGACCACATCCATACGCTGCGCCAGATTATACAGAAGACCGAAGAGTATAATCGGCCGTTATGCCTAGCGTTTGTGGACTATGAGAAAGCCTTCGATTCAATCGAGACTTGGGCGGTGCTGCAGTCCTTGCAGCGATGCCAAATTGACTATAGGTATATCGAAGTTTTGAAGTGTTTGTACAGTAAGGCCACTATGTCAGTCCGACTACAGGACCAGAGTACGGAACAAATTCCATTGCAAAGAGGCGTGAGACAGGGAGACGTTATTTCTCCGAAACTGTTCACAAACGCATTGGAGGATGTTTTCAAGCTCTTGGAGTGGAAAAGATCTGGCATCAACATAAATGGCGAGTACATCACTAACCTTCGTTTTGCCGATGATATAGTCATAATGGCGGAATCGCTCGAGGACCTTAGCACCATGCTCAACGACCTCAGTAGAGTCTCCCAGCAGGTTGGTCTTAAGATGAATATGGACAAGACAAAGATCATGTCTAATGCTCATGTTCCACCTATACCGGTAATTGTTGGGAACGATACTCTCGAAGTTGTCGACAAGTATGTCTACCTAGGACAGATTGTCCAATTAGGTAGGTCCAACTTCGACAAAGAGGTGGCGCGAAGAATCCAACTCGGCTGGGCAGCGTTCGGGAAGCTTCGTCCTATCTTTTCGTCCAAAATACCGCAGAGCCTGAAAACGAAAGTTTTCAATCAGTGTGTGTTGCCAGTGATGACTTATGGAACTGAGACATGGTCTCTTACTGTTGGCCTCATTAGTAAGCTCAAAGTCGCGCAGCGAGCTATGGAGCGAGCTATGCTCGGTGTTTCCCTGCGAGATAAGCTCCGGAACGAGGAGATCCGCAGGAGAACTAAAGTGACCGATATAGCTCTTAGAGTTAGTAAGTTGAAGTGGCAATGGGCAGGCCACATCGCAAGGTTCTCGAGTGGCGACCACGAACCGGAAGACGCAGCGTAGGCCGGCCCCCCACTCGGTGGACCGACGACCTGGTGAAAGCCGCGGGGAGCCGATGGATGCAGGAGGCGAGCAGCCGCTCAAGGTGGCGTGCTCTGGGGGAGGCCTATGTTCAGCAGTGGACGTCTTCAGGCTGTTGATGATGGATGATGATTGTCCTAGATACCAAAGACTTCTATGTATACACTAGACAGGACATCTCTAACTTGTACTGTCAACCACTGCAAATATGCCTATGAGCATCTTCTCGCTCATACGATGCTCAGCACTCAAAGCGACTGCACGTGCAGCAGTGAATAGCAGTATAAATTATGATCCGAATCTGCCATTGCACTAGAGCGCTGCGTGTTGTGATCGTTGGTTAGACGATTTAATCTCGTAAAGCGCTGTAGCGGATTTTAGTTTAATTATACAAAAAATGACAACTATTTGTGCTTCGAATAGCTTCTCTAGTACGTAGTACATATACCTCTTTGCTAGATACTTTGAAATCTTCTGCGATCACCAAGCCGCCTGCCAATCGTCCTGATTATAGCAAAACCCCCATATGACAAGCGTCCAAAGCGGCGTTTTATGAGGGAGGGCTGTGTTCAGCAGTGGACGTCTTTCGGCTGATGATGAGACTCAAGTCAGCAAGTCAATGCGATTGGAAAACAATATCGTCAGTCAAGTTAGCAAGTCAATGCGATTGGAAAACAATATCGTAACGGTCGAAGTTTTACCATTGATTTGATGACTAATTCTATTTGTACATTGACAAAAGGTGCAGGGCAGTTTTTGGGCGGGTTTTTAAAAATATTATTTCCAAATAACGTTGATCAAAATACAATCCAATACTTCCCTAAAAAGCGCCAGTTGCAATACTTTGGATATAAAAACATGTATTTAAACCTTTCCAATCCACGCAAGACCTGTGGAAAACCCTTACGATCACGAAAAACATAAAATGAAATGATTTTGTATCCATACCTAAAACAGAACTAGGCACTATAAGCGTTTCTCCGGCAGTCAACATGAACGCGTCTGATGTTCCATTTATACACGTGATCCTCCAATGTGGACATTGACACCGCTCCAGCTCTCTCTTCCAGTCACCTGGAAAATAGAGAAATTAGAAAACCGGAAGACGCAGCTTAGTTCAGCCCCCCACTAGGTGGACCTACCACCTGGGACCTTATCGCGTACCGCACAGTCCTTGTCCAGACCAGTTATTTGATAGGGGTGCTGGTCAAGCAGCCGCTCAAAGTGGCGCTCTATAGTGGAGGCCGATGTTCAGCAGTGGGCATCTTTAGGCTGTTGATGATGATGAAAAAACGCACAGCCAGAATCGACAACGTAACATGGTTTGAAATTGAAAGAACAATTGTAAAATACATACCGGGTCGCAGAAACATGTTCATATCGGAAGGCAGTGTGGGGTAGTAAGGCTCTCTGTATTCGTACGCGAAGAGAAGGTCGTGTCGCTTCGGGAAGGCGTGATGCATTAGCGCGAGCGCAATCTTACGGCCGTTGTCGATCGGGGAGTTCGCGAAACTAAATGTTAACACTTTCATGTTCTGGAACAAAAATGATCAAAGCTATTGTGAAAAATATAATCTAAGATAGAAAGAAAAAGTGTTTATTTGCAACAACTTATTTATGTATACATTAATAACAATGTTAAACTAAAAAAAGAAAGTATAAGAAAACTGAATAGGTAAGAACACTCCTCTTTACTTTTTTTGTGTACTAATTTAATTGGTTTCAATCAATTTTTAATGTGGAATCAATATTAATTGATGGTTTTGCGATTATGTTGACTTTAACATTTATGATTGTTTTGGATACAAACTGATCTTTATTCTTATTCAATTCCGCTATTTTGCGTGTAATGTAAACGCTCAAAAGTCAGCATGGATAAGTAACTTCATTTAGGTGTAAATGGAAAAGATTTCTTTCTAACAGCAAAAAAGATCTTATGCGTCAGATTCGGGCCAGATTCTGAATAAACTCTTACAAATTACGTCAATTAATGTAAACTGTACCACAACACCGCGTTTCTGACGACCTTGGCAGAGAGATCTAACACCGGACAACAACGTATTCTTAGAAAAGTATTATTTGGAACTCAAATGCAATTAAATAAAGCCGAGAATTGCGTGACGCATTACTTTGCGGAATCACTTAAAATTTGTGTTTCTGTTTATCCTTCCCATACCTCCTTGCTAATAAACATAACAGTGGAATTTAAGATACTAGTATTTTCTCTTGTTTTATTTTTGCCTATGGGCGGTTCACGCCGCGGTCCGAATCGCCCAAGTGTTATAATAGCAGAGGATGATTCACACTGCGGTCCGAAAGAGCCTATTTAGAGCACTTGCGCGATTCACACCGCGGTGTGAAACGCCCCAATACCCATTTCTAATGTGATAGAAAGAAACAAAACACAAAATAACGATATTATTATTAGTAAGAGGGAGGGCCGATAATGATTGTGGGATCAACCAGGAATTTTATTCGAAAAATGAATAGCAGGGGCTCGTTTTGGGGTATCAAACCGGAATAGACCAAAATAACCTGACTTTTCGCTGACGTGAAATGTCACGAGCGAAAACGAGACAGAATTTTAAGCATTGATTAAAATTTAAGCAAAGTTTATAAGAAGAAAAGGAATACTTTATTGCACACCAATTCCAAAATACATATAGAAAATACAAGAGTACCTAACGACACAACACATTGACGATAAGTAGGGCTGTTAAAGTTTTAATGTACTAATAAATATACAGTATTTTTACTACTACTTTCATTAAGGCCCGATTTCACCAACGTTTATTCCAAGTATACGGCTATTCCTTACTCCTGGATACAGCTAATTGACAAATGAAATTACACAAAAAGGACGCCATTTTGATTTTATCCAAGGAATAAGTCTTATTCCTTCACAAAATTGGTGGTATAAGGGCTATATTCGCGTAACTCGGTTGTTCTCGGAAAGTTTATACCTGGAATAAAATTTACTCTAGTTTGGTGAAATAGGGCCTAAGTCATAAAATATAACCATAGTAAAATATAGATATACTTTACGTAATAGTTCTGTTAAGTAAATCGATCATCGAAACAAAAACAAGGTTTCTGAATATGACATTCCTAATAGATCAATTTCAGTGAGTCAGCGAGATTAGATAAGCGCGAACAGATTTAACCAGTTGCGTCTGCTATGTCGATTGAAAAACAATGCTAATGTAAGCATTTTTAATTCATTACACATTGACAATCAGAAAATGTCTCTCGAAGTATAGAATACGTCATGCGCTTCAAAGAACACATCATTATTACTCGCGGATCTTGGAATCTTTAATTTTTACGTGTCGTATAGCGTGGAGTGTCCTTGACTGATTTATCAATAAGATTTTCTGAATCATTAAGATACGTATTTGACGTGTTTTATGTTAGGTATGAGATGTGTAGGTACGTTGTGAGTATTTCATAGTAGCGTTAAAGCCTATACAAATCTATGAATGAAATCTTACATTTCATAACAAAATAGGCAACCTAAATAAGTATTAAATGTTGTCTGGAAGAGATCTCTGTCAGCGATAAGACTGCCCATTGTAACACTAGTTCACTAGTTCTTTGTACTTTCATATTTAATTGGTGGGACAATAAAGAGTTGTCTATCTATCATAAAAAAGGTGCCAACTAGTATTACTAGAAGGTATACACCCACTTTGCATATGACTTGTAACATCATTGAAGCCCCCTCACCTTGCCTAGCACATCTCGCACTGACATGAGCCAAAATGAGTTTACTTTATGGACACTAAAAGCGTTTACACGCCATTCAACATGTCACTCAATTTGTCGCCTCAATCTTCTGGATGGGAGCCTCAGCATGCGTCCACACCATGCGACTTGACAGACTGAGGCGACAAATAACGCCCAACGATCACATACATAGACCCTGGACCCTAACTAGGATTCCCTGTATCTAACCCAGGAACTACGCGGACCATGCTCCCACAACACCCGGACACAGGACAAGTATTTGCGCTTTTTTCCTGTGCGCAAATACTTGATTTACCTGACTTTTTTCTTCTTTTACTTTTTTTATTTTTACTTTCACTTTTTCTTTTTTACTTGTGGTTTTTTTTTTGCTTAATTGAATTAACCTACCTTGCATATGACTTGTAGCCCCTTGACCTTGCCCGGCATGTCTCCGTACGGCATGAGCCGACGTCGACGCACCGGCCCGCCGTCTGTCAGCCACACGGCTCCGACGCAGGTGAGAGGCACGTCATATGTACCCAGTAGGTAGTTGCGCTGACTATACTCCTGGCGACCAAGAAAAAATGGTTCAGAATGCTAGCTAATGCTATTTAGGTCAGTGTTTTCAGAAGTCCCAGGTCACTGCACCTCAATCACTCTAACAACTAATTTACATTTAGCTGCAGGGGGACGTTCTGGGTTACTAGACATTCTGGGACTGGACGAAATAGGACATTACAGAGTCTTCAGCATATTAGACATTCTAGGACACTACTCACTAGACATTTTCAGCCTGAACGTTTTATAGAATCTAATGGCCTCTAAAAGGGACTACTTCGTCTCTTCTGATTATGGATACGACATTGTGAAACCGCTCGAATGCCTGTTATAAAGTGTGAATGTTGGAATAATTTTGTACTTTGCTTCATATAGGTATGTAACTAAAACCTTTATTAAATATATTTGATGCTTTAGGGGCAGGATTCCGGATTGCACATTTTATCGCCATAGGCAGTGGTTTCCATCCACATCCATTTCGAACTAAATAGTCTATCAAAGTGCGGTTTCGTTTCGTACAACCATGTTCATGGGAATTTGTCGAAGTAAAGTTGTGAATAATGAAATTATAGTTCATGGAATTTATGAATCTCTAGTTTCATCATCTAGTGATATAAAAGGTATTCTATCACTTTGGTTGTGCTTTGTGGTTGGCTAGATAACTGAAACAAAGTTACAAACTATTAAATAAACTGTATAACAACCAGTCTAAGTACGTACGTCATTGTGTGAGGTCTCCCAAGGCACGAAGGTCAGCTTATAGTTGGTGACGAAGAGTGAGCCGAACTGGCCCCGGTCGCGCTCGCTGAGCGGCGTCAGCATCACCACGCTGTGCGCCGCTCCCGTCACCAGCTCACCTGAACAAACACCAGCTGCGTCTATACACAAGTACCTACATATTTTTTATTCTGTGACACTACATAGATAACGGTCTATGAGCCTATTGATACGATTACTGTGGACAAAGTAAATAAATATTATGTGTATGTAGGTACTCCACAATATAATGCTATCTTTTTAAAAGATGTTACTGTTGACTTCATAGATCATCAAAAATCGTGTAACAGTTACACAAATTGAGCTTAGTTCTGCAAAGAATTAGAGCTACAATGCCGAAGCCTTGCTGGTGGAACTCATTCGGAGATAAACAATCCAATCACGAAATTATTCTGCCTGAATTATTATCGATGGGCATAAAACACGACTAGGATAGCTACATAGTATTATTTATTTGTGATGTGAACGTCCTCGAGGCACGACATTGGTCAACAATTCCAAAAATCGAAATTCCAACGTACACATTAGGATGTTGTTGAAAATATTTCGAGGCGTAACAAATCGTGGTAAAAACAATCATATTCGAACGAAGCCAATGAACCGTCAAATTAAGTGACCTTGCTTTAGGATAGATCACACCGAACTAAATTAATTTATGAGACTAACGTTTTCGTGGAAACAAAAAAACTGCTCCGTGCAGTGCAGTTTTACAGTCATCAATGTTTGTCTTCTATCAAGGGAGCGAGTGTAGCCCCATAACTCACCACGCTGGCTAAGTGCGGGTTGTTGGATGAAATATGTTCTCAAATTTTGTGATTCTTCAACATGCCGGTTTCCTCCCGAATTTATTTTACCGATGTTAGATCGAGTGTAATTTTTTTATGTAAATGAATGTTGTGACGATCTAGCCTGGAGTTAAGCGTCACGGCCACACATAACAGATTGTAGTTTCACTCGGAACTCTAAATTAAGTTTCGCGTGACACTATGCGCACTGCGCACGTCATCCTGAGACATCCCACAGCCTAAGAAAGTTTACTAGACTCTGAGATCACTGGCAAAGCGGTGGTACCCACTTAGACGAACTTTGCAGAAAAGTCCTGCCACCTAGTACCTACACAATGACATTCTGCACATGTCATGAAAAGTTATGTGCAGATTTTATGTGCATCTGAGCGGGATTTGAACCTGGGTTCATTTGTTTGAAACTTGCACTGGCTACCTCTGAGCCACGCTCGCTCTTGTGCAGATGTTTCGCGTATATCTATCAAAACGGTAATGACCTAGAAATGCGTCATCACTGCGCTAAAGATTTAATTATAACCGTTACGTGACTGCGTTTAACGTAATAATAAACTTTTGCCTCTACAAATACAAAATTTCCCTCTGCGGCTGCATCATTGTAGGTGTTAGTCTGAAATACTTGTTTATAGGGTATGACGTCAAAAACGTGATGGGTTAGGGAATCACAATCGATCGACGACCAGCAGGTCATCGGTTTGACTCCTTTTTTGCGGTTGAATAAATAGGACGATTAGGCTTGTAAACGTCATATCTACATGGTTGGGTTAGTACTATTATGTATTCTGTGGTTGCTTGGGTTTCCACCAATTCCACAAAGCGTTTATTAGCTTTCACGTCTCATACATACTACCTCATACTGCAGTTAGCACAGTAAGTTTACTGTGAACAAAACTATCATCATCATAAACAGTCTGAAGATATCCACTGCTGAACATAGGCTTCCCCCACAGAGCGCCACATTGAGCGACTGATCGCCTCCTGCATCCATCGGCTCCACGCGGTTTTCACCAGATCGTCGGTCCACCTAGTGGTAGGCCGGCCTACGCTGCGTCTTCCGGTTCGTGGTCGCTACACGAGAAAGTTTTTTAAATTGTAGTTTTTTTAAATAATTGTGATATCATCGTGAAATGCGATATGCATGTGCGATATGCCCTTTTAATCATCTCCTGGCACATGCGACCACTCTAACACTACATCGACGTACAAAACGTAAAGAAATAAAACATACTATCAGTTCTCATACTATCTTTTGGTACCTAGTGTAGTATTATTATCTGTGGTACAAGCAATTTAGTGCACCGGCCTTCACAGTCAATGGAGCGACTTTTTACAGCGGATCGTAAGGAAACAAAAGCATTTTGCGCAAGGCGCAGCGACCGTGAATTTCGGCCTGACTCACGCACCGATGTTGACCAGATAAATTCATAGAATATGTACCGCAGTGTGTAGACGAATGTTACGGGACCGGGACTTTACCTAAACGTGTGACATCATTGGTTAGATGCGAAATGGATAGATACCAAAACCCTAGATCATCATCATCATCATCATCATCATCATCATCATCATCACCAACAGCCTGAAGACGTCCACTGCTGCACACATAGGCCTTCCCCAGAGAGTGCCACTTTGAGCAGCTGCTCGCCTCCTGCATCCATCGGCTCCTCGCGGCTTTCACCAGATCGTCGGTCCACCGAGTGGGGGGTCGGCCTACGCTGCGTTTTTCGGTTCGTGGTCGCCACTCGAGAACCTTTCTTCCCCATCGGTGAACTAAAGTGACCGATATAGCTCGTAAGAATTTAATTTAATTTTTTTTAAAATTAATTAGCTAGTTGAAATGGCAGGCCACGTCGCTCGTAGAACTGACAATCGATGGGGAAGAAAGGTTCTCGAGTGGCGACCACGAACCGGAAGACGCAGCGTCCCCCCTAGGTGGGCCGACGATCTGGTGAAAACCGCGGGGAGCCGATGAATGCAGGAGGCGAGCAGCCGCTCGGTGTGGCGTTCTGTGGGGGAGGCCTATGTTCAGCAGTGGACTTCTTCAAGCTGTTGATGATGATGATGAGTGTGGGGAAAATCCGAAGATAGAAAAAAAAGATAGTAAGAGATACGAGAAAACTGTTTTAGGAACACACACAGGTTAAGAGGCAACTTTTCTTCCCGATAAATTTTGTTAACGAAGGTTACAACGCGAAATAAACCTTAACCTGTAAGTATTAAAGTTAGTTCATGTATGTTGCAATAAAGAGACGTACCTCGTTTCAGCACACCCATCTCAGGTCACAATAACCCATGGACTGGTATAGGATGTCACATCCTATCCGTAAGCACGGGCGAGGCATAAACGGCGGTACAGTTAAACGTGTGCCGTGCATTTATAATTAGTGTTATTGTGATTTACATCATCAGTGGCGTATGGCCCGTCGCTTAGCATAATGTGGCAACATTTTACTAGGTGGTAGAACTTTTCTGCAAAGTTTGTCTAGGTAGGTACCACCGCTTTGCCAGTTATACTGCCGCCATGCAGTAGTGTGCAAGCACTACTGTGTTCTGGTTTGAATGGCATTGTAGGTAGTGAAATTACTGGGCAAATGAGACTTTAGTATCTGATCACACAGTCTAGTAGTTTTATTACTAGACTGTACGTCTCAGGATGAAGTGCGCAATGCAGTGTCATGATTAACTATATATATATTATTTTTAACTTAGGGTTCCAAGTGATACTGCAATCTGTTATAGGCAGCCCCGACGCTTAACATCAGGCGAACGACTAGCTCGTCACTCGTCACGTCATTCATTTGGAGAGACGAGACGAGACAACCTAGACAAACTTTGCAAAAAAGTCCTACCACATAGTCAACATAGTTACATTCAAGAATATATCCTAGAAAATGAAGTTTTCGCAGTAAAATGAGTACAGTGCCGGTGAAACTGCCGGGTGCCTCTAGAAAGATAACAGTTACATAATTCACTCAATAACTTAATTTTTAAGGTTAATGGAAAAATTAACTTTTACTTTTCTAACTTTCACAGACTTGATGTACATCTCTACGTAATGGACCTATTTGTACGAGTATTTTATGATTATGAGGCAATAAAGGTTATTGGTATCACTTACCATTGAGAAGTTTTGGCTTCACCTCTTGAACTGAGCCATTTTTTTCTCCTTTACTCTGTAAAATTAAATTGATCATCATTTAATACCTACTACATTTTTCCAATTATTGTACTTAGACAGCTTCGCAGAAGTATAGAAAGCTGAAAACGGAGGTCTGATGGAAATGTTTAAATAAATAATACCTATGCATTTCACATGAGAATATACACAAAAATAAATGCATACATAGGGATTGTCCATAAGTCACGTGAGGTTCGAAAGGAAGGGAGGGGTATGGAAAAGATCACAAAACATCACCAGGGGGGAGAGGAGGTGTAGTGAAATATCACGTTTATTTATTTTTTCTTTGAATGCACAATTCTAAGCTGAAAGTGGCGTGTGATTCACCAGGCTCCCCATTAACCAGGCAACGATATCCCCACCTTCATTTCTAGAATTAAATTAGATTATGCTTGTATTTCAAGATAATATTCATAAATTATGTAAAACTTTATTACATTACTTAAAAAATTCATGTGATCTAGAATGGGGGGATGGGGGATGATGGACATCCAAATCCACATGATTAATGGACAACCCCATATCACTCACATTATTTTGTTAAAGCATTGATAAATGGTAGTTTCAATGGGCCTTTTTTGTTGTAAATGAATGATGTGACAAGCAAGTTGTTCACCTGGTGTTAAGCTACACAGCCACCCATAACAGATTGCAGTAAATCAAAGTTTTGCGTGACTCTGCACACTGCACATACCATCCTGAGACATCATACAGTTTAGAAAAGTTTTCTAGACTGTGAGATCAGTTCATAAAGGCTTATTTGCCCTGTGATTTCACTAGCTACAATGCCAATGACTGGCAAAGCGGTGGTACCTACCTAGACAAACATTGCAGAAAAGTCCTGCTACTTAATAAAATAAAGACTGAATCATTTTTACTAAATTACATTATAACTAAGTGTATAATAGTAGCCAACAGCATTCATTGAATCATCTCATTATTATAGCAAAATGTAAAACAACAACTCTTCTGTATTCACATTTTTGTAATGACCTGGCAGCAAAGATAAAAGTCAATGTAACAATGTAGGTAATCCAGATAAGAAAGTATTCCAGTAGGGTATGTTACCCCCTTTCTACTCACTCTAGTTCTTAGAAATATACATAGTAATTAACTAGCTACATTATTATGTAATATAAGGGAGTAAAATGCATTTCTTTCAACTGAGGAAAACCTCAACATAACCCAAGCAATAAAAGTATATTTTTATTCTTTCTAAAACTAAAAAGTGAAATGTATGGAGATATTTAATTTATTTACCGTAGGAGACACATTGATGTAGCTCTTGAAATTCTGAACCAATTTTTTCTCATTCATTTTACCAAATACACCACACACCAAGTTGACCCAATTTGGACATTTACTACACTGCAAGTTTCAGTATATCTCATACGTTTATGATTTTTCTTGATCAAATGAGTGGTCGCATGTGCTTAAAAATAGAGATATCTTCATGATTTGTACACAAATTCACTTTTATTTGATAACAATCATCACTGCAAAAGTTAGTATAACTATCGCTTTGACACTGCGTATACTAATTATTAATACGAATTAGTGCCTAAACTATATAGATGTTCGACATGATTTATTGGTGAAAAAATACTTCACATCATTATTTTTTTACAGGTTTTGGTTGAAATAATAAATTAAAAATGTACACAGCACACACGCAACGAGCAATAAATGACCATAGAGTCCATAGACCATACCATAGAGCATAGAGCATAGACATTTGTCAACTTCAACTTTTTTCTTTTTTTGTAGCTTCTGTGGTATACCACAATTTCACAAATGTCGCGCAGGTAGAACGGAGAGCAAGCGATGAAGATTGTAAATACGTAGGCTTTTGCTCGGTTAAATAGTACATACTCTGAGTTCTGACCTCTGAAACAAATAGGGACAAACAGCGTTTTATAGCCACTAATCGAAAAAGAAGAAGAAGAAGACTTCTTGGCTTATGGCTTCTATGCACAGAATTCGCATTACCTTATACTCTTTGGACACAGATAAAAGAAATAATAGATATTCAAAGAATATCACAGACCACGGTAAATTATAATTTATATACTCTTTGAATACCAAAAACAATTTTTCGTCTACGAAAAATGGCGACTGATAAATTTTTGTTGAGTTTGATTGAATAATTTTCAATTTGTGATTGAAGTTGAAGATATTTTTATTAAATTAGTGTGACTGTGATCGCAACTGCCGAAAAAATGGCAGAGGCAGTTGTGGAACCTCGGAGGCATGTCTACAGATTCTTCTGCCACAGGTGTAATGTTGAGTTTGAGGATGTTGTGCAGGTAAAAATCGATTACAACCTGTAATTTCAGTTAAATATCGTTATGAATTAATCATTAGATACACCTTCATTGCACGAACATTGCCTAAAATATTGCTGCTGAAAGTAATGATTATATATATATATCTAACCAACATCCTGCAAATCGTATTCAACCGATCAATGGACCGATTATGCCGGTGCTTTAATATAAAACTACCGTGACGCGCTTCCCCTAATGTGTTCTGAGGGCGAATGTGTAGGATATTATCAATTTCACAGCATTGCATCACGCTTTTATTGAACTGGTCAATGTTCAAGCCTCTTACCAATCCTAGCATGGAAATTACTGAACAATGAGCTCAGAAAATTTATTAGGGCCAAGTTTTGAGTTGATGATGAATACCTACATACATCATACCTAAATCATTTAAGAACTATAAGTAAAATTTTTATAAAACCTGAACACTCAAATTTTTTATCAAGTAGGTAGTTTTTGTTAGTTGTCTGATGGCAAGATCAGCAGTGTCATTCATATTATAATCCCTATACCTAGAACTTGTATGATACTGTTCTATCTAAAACATACTTTTTTATGTTACTAGCTGCACCCCATGGTTTTACCCGTGGAGAAAAAGTAGCCTATGTCTTAATCCAGTACATAAGCTATGTATATTCCAAATTTTATCCAAATCCATCTAGCTGTTTGAGTGTGAAGGAGTAACAAACATACACACAAACTCGCATACAAATTTTCGCCTTTATAATATTAGTGTGATTAGTGTAATAAAGGCAAATGGCAAAGACAATTTTGCATGTCTAGCAGTGGTAGTACTTTTGCAGTTTATAGTATACATACTTAATTAAAATAAAAACAAACCACCAACTTATAGAAACAAGAATGTGATCTAATCAAATCCAAGTACCTACTCATGTATTTATAGACTATATCAACCATACTCTTAGCTATCTCTGACTAATAAGGCCATTTACTGCATTATTAGAAAAATTAAAAATTTCATCAGAACAGAAGTTAGTTAGTGATACAGGGGGTCTAGCAAAGATGCCTTTCCATTAGCGTTAACACTAACTCCAAAATTTATGGGAAGGACATTAGCTATGACATTCGCTGTGGAAAAGTTTTCCGCAGGCAATCTCATTCCCATACATTTTGAATTAGCATTTGGTTTTAACTATAATAGAAAGGCATCTTTGCTAGACCCTCTGTTTTTGCAGTTATAAGTTCAAACAAGCAAACATATTGCCCTCTCAATTTTTATAAACCTGTGGCACTGTGGTGAGAGTAAGACAACAATAATCTCATTCAACTTACGTTACTTTGAGTTTTCAGGATTACACATGCCCATACTGCTCCACTGGGTTCATAGAGAGGCTAGAACATGCAAGAGACGGGGACTCATTTGTCAGCGGTCTAGAGGATGAGGAGTACAGTGACGCGGACATGAGCAACCTTGAGGATGCCAGCCAACTGGAAGAGAGCATTGAGGACACTATTGAGGACCTCACTCGGGCAAATGTATGTTACTCATGCACTGTCTTGTGCTTACTATGAACATTGTGTAGCAAAAATAATTAATCGAATATGCACAATCACTCTGGCCAGGTTGACAGCTTCAGACTTACAGTTTTCCAATGTACCTTCACATAGGTACATAACATGCCTTCCTCTTGATATAGGTTCATTTCAAACTTGATAGAAAGTGTGTGTGTGTTGTGTGTGACACACTCACTTTCTATCAAGTTTGAAATAGGCAAAGATGATACAAGAGAATACACTGCCTCGGAGAGCATGTTAAGCCGTCAGTCCCGGTTGTCATAAGAATATCTATGGCAATTGTTACGGGTAGTCAGACGCCTGATAGAACTACTTACTTGGTGCGCCGGCTGTTTTCCGCAACTAGGCCGCACAGCGGCCCTTTTTGGGGCCTGATAGAATCTGACACCTGATCTAACCATCCCTGTTACTGCTTTCTTATGGGTTGCAAATTCAGATGACAGTCGCTTGTGTAATTCTGGTAGCTCGCTGCTACAGGTTAGATTGGGAGCCGACCCCAATAATACATGGGAAAAGGCAAAGAGGATGATGATACAAGAGAATACACTGAGTAGCTGTTTATTAGTAAGGGGGTAAATGTAATAAAATAAACAAATATTTAAAACAGGTTACAAGTATATGTAACAGACATATTGCCGTTTGCCTGTACCAATGCCAATTGATGATCTTAATCTTATGCCCACCTGCACTAAAGTTTGACAGCTCTTAAGTTTGTACTTATCTCTCTAGACTTTTAATTGTATATATTATATACTAGCATTTGCTTGTGACTGTAGTAAGGTAAACTCATTGTTGTGTGGCCCGGTTTTTTATTTACAACTATGATATTTCACTGGTTCACAGAATATTTTAGCTATTTTGCAGAGAGTATCATTTTATGAAGGCCACACAAAAACATCAAACACAATCAGTGACCCAATAAAAGTTAGCAATTAAATCAGTATTGGCCCATCTACATTTGCAAGTCTTGCAACCTTGGTCAAATATGTTGGGTAAATGTAACTACATATTCTACAAGTTTATTTAGTTATATATTCTAGCCAATAATAGAGGGATTTTTACACTATAACTTTCAGAAATTTCAAAATAAATACTAGCTGTTGTCAAATGCTTCACATTCATACTTACAGTAAAGTTTATAGTGAGAATAAGTATTGTATGTTCTTCTCCAGTGTTCCAACCTTCTCCATACCAAATTCATCAAGATAATCTATATTGATGAATTTGGTATGTAACACTCAAAGCTCTATAGGCCCAAAAAGGTATCAGACAGAGTTACTTTTGAATTAGTGATTTTAGTATGGATTTTATTCCGTTTTGATGCTCATGCCAAACACATAATTAATGTCAAATGTACTGTATGCATTATTGCATGTAATGTTTAATGTACCTATTGGGTCTTATGGTGATTTTGCATTTAACTGCAATGCAAAGGCAATTGCTAATCTATAGATTAAGCGCTTTACAATCTGATTACATTGACCTTGTAATTATTATTTATCTATCATGGAAACCCATATTTTCAGAATTTGTTTATAACAAAGACATACTTAGACAAAGTTGTTTAGGATTGCCATCCACTCCCATACAATAAAAATCTTCAAATAACTTTTAAATTTCCATTTCGAGTCAGGATGTAGGCTATTGGGTCAGTGGTTGATTCGACCATATTTCGCTAGGCCAAATGTATGAAACGTCTATAACCAAAATGAATAACGATGCCATCGAAAAACTTTATAGCGTGTAATTGTTTTCACGCTGTTGTTGACAAACAGCTAGCAAGAAACTTTAGAGATATCACCAATCGATAACAAACACGTAATACAATAGGCACCTAGGTATTATTATAATGAACGTATGACGCAGTTATCAGCGTATTTTCATACCTATTGAGTGTGAATAAACCGCGACGGCGCGGCGCGGAGGCGGCGACACGTCACCGCTGCTATCACTGCGCTGCGGCATGATAACGTTTCTTTAACCGCTGATAAAAATAACAAGAATGTTCGAAAAAATAACCACAATAAGGTTTATAAGAACACTAGCTCTGCCCTGCGATTACGCCCGTGGCACTCCGGCTCATAACATATTTCTGAACACTCGCACTGTTTTTAGTAAATAGGGATAAATAAAAGACAGGATGATCATCAACAGCCCGCTCTATTCCATTGTTGGACATAGGTCTCTCCCAAGACAAGAGATCTTCATATGTCGTCGCTCCATCTTCAGTTGCAGGGTGTCCTACGCTGCGTTTGCTGGTTCGCGGTCTCCAATCTTAAACACGTCGCAGCACAAAAAGATGATAGTTATAGATTTTTTTTAATTATATAATGATTGCTCTTCTAACAAATATTTCCGAGTAGGGTTGATATCAGGTAGGCGGCCTGAAAACAAAGCATAACCTTGATGAAAGCAGTATGATCATTAAGATATGCTGCACCAACCCCTCTTGTGGGATTAGAGTATGTGGATGATGCTCTTTGTAGTCATCATCATCCTCTTTGCCTTTTCCCATTTGTTATTGGGATCGGCTCCCAATCTAACCTGTAGCGGCGAGCTACCAGAATTATACGATCGACTGCCATCTGATCTCGTAATCTATAAGGAACTAGTAACGGGACGGTTAGACCAAGCGTCAGATTCTATCAGGCTTCTGACTACTCGTAACGATTGCCATAGACGTTCTTATGACAGGACCGACAGCTTAACGTGCTCTCCGAGGCACGGAGCGCTGGCATCGAAAACTGCACATAACATACTAGATAAGTCATTGGTGCAGGGCCGAGAATCGAACCCGGTGCCGTAAGATTGCGAAGCGCACATGCTACCGCTCGGCCACCATCGCTCTTTGTAGTATCACACTAATATTATAAAGCCGAAAGTTTGTATGTGTGTATGTTTGTTACTCCTTCACGCACAAACGGCTGGACGGATTTGGATGAAACTTGGAATATAGATAGCTAATGTCCAGTACATTAACACATAGGCTACTTTTTATCCGCGAGTGAAACCGCGGGGCGCAGCTAGTGAATAATATTTTTACAGCAACGAAAACTGTCTAGTCCTCAAATTTTGCAAAAATGTTATGCAATTTTCAAATAAACAGCAAGCTGTGAATAATGAATTATTGTAGCACTGCAAATTGTTTTTTTTTGACACATGCTAATTAACAGTACAAATGAAAATCGGTGGTTTTGTCCTGTCTATTTTTATACCATTCTCATTGGGAAAAATCGATTTAATTTCTTGAAAACAAATGTTATTAAGATGTCTCCTGAGTTTCTGATATTTTATGTTTACACTTTTCTGCTATTAATATTGAACGTTTTTGTGATTCTCACGACAATATAGGTTGATTGGATTACTTTTAAAATTATACGAATACATTTCTGTGAGTGTGCAATGGAATTGAATGATGATTGGATTCCCCATCTCCATTGCAATGAGACGACCAAACGTACGTCTCGTGATCCATACATGGGCTCCATACATTGACTATGAATCCAGTTGACCAATGATACAACTTCCCCACATACGAAAATCAGTGGTGTATTTCAACCACTAATTTCTAATAACTATGAATTTCTAATAAATCACGGGAACCCGTTGATGTCCTTTGTTCCATCCTGCTCTGTTCTTTGTAATTTCGTATGACTTTGTCTCGTTTTGTTACCTCGCCCCCTGTCCGGGCACGGGCTTTATAATCTTTGGCTCCCTCCATGCTCCAATCAGTAACCAAGCGTTTGATTCAAAATTTTTAAAATTAATTTATAGGCATAGCATGTGACCACTGTCTCACCTAATGGTAAATGATGACGCGGCCTACGGTGGTGCGTGCTTGCCTAGAAGATACCTGTTCACATTTATAATGGCGGCTCAGGAGTGAAACCCTTTACCAGCGTCTGTGTTTCCAAATAAATAAATAATAATGAATAGTTATAATCTGGATGTTTTCAAGAGAAGAGTGTACACATGTTTCTTATCGGTGAGTGGCTACAACGTCACTCAACATCAGGAGAAATGTAGACAAATGCAAGACTATCCACTAAAAAAATCTTAGAGTATAGACTAAAGCATAGAGAGACCATTAAAACGATATTTTGTTTGTACTGCTCACACGTATCGCTACGTCAGTGGCGAAGGAAAGCAACAAACATATCGTAATTAGCTACGCTTGCGATAGGCACCGTAGCAGTTTTTTCGACTCGAGTCAACTGTTTTTTCTATACAAATCTGTCAGACATCAAAGTCCACATCATATAAAAAGTGTTCAAAAAAGTGGTACGCTTGACACATAATCAAGTTCTCTGTAAAGAAAAAAATGCATAAAGAGACCATAGACAGATAAACAGAAGTAAGGTACGAGTAAGTACATAGACTATGTTTCTGTGTTCCAGGCGCAAGGACAACCAATGTTGAACGATCTAGCGTTTCTCATGACTGGCGGAAGGTTACGGTGAGTTCATTCCTCCCACACCATAGGTTAATTATGTTTATAACATACTACGTATGTTTTCTTGAGATACACACTAGCCAAGTGTCTTTATGACCCGTATTACAGAATACAGAACAATGCTAAGTCCCGGATTGGTGCTCGAGTTGGGATTTCTTTCATAATATTGCGACTGAAGTCTCGACTTGAGTTCCGATGCACGACTGAGAGTCGGTCGTTCTGTAACACAGGCCTACTTATATATTTCTTGTTAATTCGATAGTCAGCTGCCCTAGCGCAGACAGTACACAAAATTGTCTTCCCCCTGTTTTACTCCACTTAACAAGTAAGCAAGTATGAAGAAAGTGACATAAAACGGGGAAACACAATTTTTTCTACCGCCCGTACTAGGGCAGCAGGTATCGCTAGTTTTTCACGTGGAAAAAGGAAGAAGAATATGTTTTACAACTTTCTGTAGGGAAGCTTACTTTTTTCGAAATAGAGCGACATCATTGCAAGCTTTACCGCTCGGCCCGTGAAATACTTTTAGTTGTTATATGATAGAACTACTTCTACTAGTGCCTTCGCTCAGGGAAAACATAGTTCACTTTGTGATACCAGCACCAAATTTTAGTATGTTGTTAAACATGTTATTCTATGATAAAAACCGTCGGGACCCCACCTGTAAAGTACTCTGATCCGGAGATATGACGTCATCAAAATGGCGGCTGCCGTATTTTAAAAATTGCTAATATTTCTGATTCTATGAACCCTATATACATGTGTCGGGTGTCAAATGAAAGATATTTAAATGCTCTATAATGTTGCGATAAACATCATTCGCTCAATAATACAGTTACGAAAATATTTGAAATTATATGGAAATTGGTTCTATGAAAATACCTATTTCCAATTACAACATCGGAAGTATACAATATAGGCAAAAATTATATTTCGCAGACATAACGAACAATTCATCAGCTATCCAATAAAAACAGAACTCAATCGGATGAATAATGGCTGGTATTTTCCGTCTAATAACATCAGTGCGAACTTGAGGGAGCGACTTACTAATAACGGCTTAACACATTCATCAGTATTCATCCGATTGAGTTCCGGTTTTTATTATTGGATAGTTGATGAATTGCTCGTTATGTCTACCATAAATAATTTTTGCCTATAGTGAATACTTGCTGCAATTGAAAATAGGTAATTTTTATAGATTCTATTTCCATATAATTTATAATATTTTCATAACTGTACCGCTGAGCGAATGCTGTGTATTACAGCATTATAGAGCATTTAATTTCCTTTCATTTGACACCCCACACATGTGTATTGGGCTCATAGAGTCCACCATATTTGCAATTTTCAAAATACGGCGACCTCCATTTTCATGACGTCATATCTCTGAATCTAAATACTTTACAGGTGGGGGTCCTGATAGTTTAACATAGAATAACATGTTTAACAATATACTTAAATATCTTATAGATTTGGTGTTGGTATTCACAAAGTGAACTATTTTTCACCTAATAACCCCCGTGCGGACTTGAGGGAGCGACTTACTAACAACGGCTTTACTAAGACATTATTCATCCGATTGAGTTCCAGTTTTTTTATTGGATAGCTAATGAATTGCTCGTTATGTTTGTCATACATAATTTTTGTCTATAGTGTATATATACTTCCGACGCTGTAATTGAAAATAGGTCATTTTTATAGACTCTATTTACATATAATTTAAAATATTTTCATAACTGTACTATTGAGCGAATGTTGTGTATTATAACATTATAGAACATTTAATTCTCTTTCATTTGACACCCGACACATGTATACAGGTATCATAGCATCATAAATATTCGCATTTTCAAAATACAGCGGCCGCCATTTTGATGACGTCCTATCTCCGGATCCGGGTACTTCACAGATGGGGTCCCGACGGTTTTTAACATAGATTAATATGTTTAACAACATACAAAAATTTGGCGCTGGTATCACAAAGTGAACTATTCGGGTCTTTTTTGACCCTAAGCGAAGGCACTATATGACTAATTTCCGTTTTCATGATTCAATCAATAGTATTGAAGCTAATTTTGAATCACTATGGTGTCTAGTAGTTCCGCGACTCATAAAGCAGCAGTTACACAGGCAATGTTGGTTTTTCGTAGTACATTACGTACATAGTACCTTGTACAGATAACCCCCAATAGGTACCACATTACGGGATTTTTGTTCGGATCCTAGCTCACCAAAACTGGCGGAAGGCGCGGGTTGCGGGGACTGGAGGCAATGCGCTGTTATTGGCTGTTTCGAGTGACGTCCTAATAATGAACTCTAATAATTGGTCGAAACTAAGGCCGTGCTGCGAAGCGGCGATTTATATAGAACCATTTACGCCAATGCGTGGTGCGCGGTCGTCGTCTTTCATGCGGTATCTATTGGAGGTTATCTGTGGTACCTTGTCATGTATAAACAAAAAGAGAAGTATTCTATCAGTTATCCGATTCCCATGGTACAAGCTTCCTTAATTTTGAGCTAGATGATGCTGTGTAAAATGTCCACAGATATTTATTTATTGATTTATGAAAGTAGGTACCACGTTACAATATTATAGTAATTCTAATGGTATACTCCCAGTCCACATGGATGGCGCCCCCGGGTGGCAACTGGGAAGCTAAGCAAGTCGTCGCTAAAATAAATCATACTCACGATAGTTTTAAAATGAAAATAATGGTAGAATCGCAAGGACCCCCGTGATGGTGTCGTGTTTGGTCCAGGGCGGGCGGCGGCGCGCGGCGCGCAGAGAACCGCTCGCTGATGGATCAGCTGGTGTGGATACTCGGGGGCGGGCGCGGGGGCGGGCCCGTCCCCGCCGGGGCGCCCTTCGTGCTCGTCGGGGCGCCCGGGGACTATGTCTTCGGTGGGGAGGGTAAGTTTGCTACTCTGTGATTGAATACATGCTCGGGTGATTTTATTAAGTGTTTTTTACAGGCGTGCGTGCTACATCATTGTCACTTGTTAGGCGAAATGTAATCGCACAATTTAAATTCAGAAAAAATTGCAATATCCTTATAAAAATTTCTATGGGACCAATCTGAAAGTATATAAACCCCCCCCCCCCCCCCCCCCCCTCCTTCCTCCTCCTCCTCCTCCTCCTTTCGTCCTTTGAAATCAAGAAAGAATTTTTGATATCGATTTGTAAATGACAGATCTCAACAAACAAATAAGAAATAGGTACTTCTGATTCGAGAACTCTCTTTTTTTGAAGTCGGTTGCAAATAAATAGACATTCACTCAAGATATCAAAGCTTTTTCAGATCTTCATTATTTGAATGAGTTTAATTTCACACTGCATTGATATTAGATCAACAGGAATATTGCATCATATTACATCCTGTCTAACTCCATCAGGCAATATACTCCTACTGTTGAGGCATGGACTTTCCCTCACAGAAAAGCATTGCATAATTATGCAATGCTTACCAAACCGCACTTGACCAGCATGGTGAATTCACCATGCTGGTCAAGTGCGGTTTGGTTAAAAATGCCGGTCCTATATTGCTACTAGTCATGATCATCATCAGCATCATCATCAACAGCCTGAAGATGTCCATTGCTGAACTTAGTCCTCGCCCACAGAGCGCCACTTTGAGCGGCTACTCGCCGCCTGCATCCATCGGCTCCCCGCGGTTTTCACTAGGTCGTCGGTCCACCTAGTTGGGGGCCGGCCTACATGCGTGTCTACGGTGCTACTAGTAAACAGCCTTTTTTTCACCAAACCATCCAGAATCTACTCTCTTAAAGACGTATTAAGTCGACGAACATAAGCTTTAAGACAAGCTTTATTCATTACCAGAAATGCCCGTTTGCACTAAAGTAGGACAGCTCCTAAGTTCGCACCCTCTATAACGGACTTACTGCAATGCATTTGGGTACGTCGAGTCGAGACATTGACAGCGTGAACTTAGAAGCTGTTAAACTTTAGTGGAGACTGGAGACGGACACAAGTTAAAAAAGTTAAAGCAAACATTCATTCTCAACTGTCACCTCCAGGTCTCGACGCAGTAGTGACCCAACTCCTGGGCCAGCTGGAGAACACAGGCCCGCCGCCGCTGCCGCGTGAACAGATCCAGGCCATTCCAAGCGAGCAGGTGACGGCTGCGCAAGTCGAAGCCAACATGTCCTGCTCCGTCTGCTGGGACAACTTCACGCTCGGTCAGTACACAATATCCGTTTTTATCTCTATTACTCATTTTAATTTGTGTTTTGTAATTTGTAATTTTGAAAAAAATCTTTAAACATCCCGAGGGACAGTAACCCATTGACTATAAATCCAGTTGACCAATGATACAACTTCCCCTCATACGAAAATTAGTGGTGTATTTCAACTACTAATTTCTAATAAATACTATGAATTTCTAATAAATCACGGGAACCCGTTGATGTCTTTTGTTCCATCCTGCACTGTTCTTTGTAATTTCGTATAGCTTTGCCTCGTTTTGTTACCTCGCCCCCTGCCTGCGCAGGTGAGTCGTGTTTGTACGTGAAATTATGTTCACGAGCTATCAACGGGCTTGTTGATGTTTGCAGTAACCAGTATCCCTAAAACTTAAACTCCTAAATATCCGAAAGACTCATTACTCAGTTTCAGCATTGGGACCCAAAAAATACCGGGAAAATGTTTCAAAATGCAGCCCAAACTACTTTTTATTTGTGATTTTTTTGGTTAATTTAGAACATTCAAGTGATGGGATGGGTTGTCAACAAAGTAAACTAAAATAATACCTATAAATGCGTAACATCGAGTAGTTCTACGGGTAATAAAACAGCAGTTGCAAAGACAATTTGTTTTATTTGTAGTATTATCAAAAAGCTAAATTGCCTCTGCTACTATACCTGCCATCCAAGCAGAAAAAAGAGACGTCTTTCTAAGATGTAAGGTCTCCAACTTGCAGACGAGACGGTATCCCGGCTAGAGTGCGAGCACATCTTCCACCCGAACTGCATCACGCCGTGGCTGCAGCTGCACTCGACATGCCCGATCTGCCGCCGCTCGCTGCTGACGGCGGAGCAGCAAGCGGCCGCGGCGGCCAGCCCGCCGGCTCCCACGGAGCTGCTGATATCGCCGGCCTCATCCTCTACCACCACCACGCAGACGGACGGCAACACGCGTGAGTGATGTAGGGTACGGTATTGATGTGTTGATGCTTGCGGTGTGCGGTGTGGCGTGATGTGTGGATGTGTGCAGTGTGGATGTTTTGTTAACTATTGCACTATCGATATCGATGTTTCATTATGTATAATGTTACTTGATTATCGATATCGATAATTGATAATCGAATTCGATATTTGAATATCGGTATTGATATCGATAGTTGATTATCAGTATTGATTGTTCAATATAAATATCTATAATCAAGTATCTATATCGATAACGTTAATAAAAATATCGACACCAGGAATAAATACCGATATCGATAATAAAAAAATGATATAGTTACTTAACTATCGATATTTAATTATCGATATTGGTATATGATTATCGATATCGGTATTTGATTACCGATGTCGATACTTTGTTTAATGTTATCGATATGGATACTTGATTACAGATATTGATATTGAACCATTCGATACCGATTTTTCACTGCCGTAATGTATATTTTACTATCATATCGCCGGCCTCATCCTCTACCATCACCACATAGACGGATGGCAACACGCGTGAGTGACGTAGGGTACGGTATTGATGTGTTGATGCTTGAGGTGTGCGGTGTGGGCTCATGTGTGGATGTGTGCAGTGTGGATGTTTTGTTAACTATTTCACTATCGATATCGATGTTTGACTATGAATAGGGTTACTTGATTATCAATATCGATAATTGATATTGGTATAGTTACTTGACTATCGCTTTTTAATTATCGATATTGGTATTTGATTATCGATATCGATAATTGATTTTGATTATCGGTATTGAATATTGATATCGGTTGATTACTGATATCGATATAGTTGCTTGACTATCGATTTTTAATTATAGATATTAGTATTTGATTATCGATATCGGTTTATGATTATCGATATCGGTATTTGATTACCGATGTCGATATTTCATATAACGTTCTCGAAAAAAAAAATTTACCATCATATCGCCGGCTTCATCGTCAACCACCACCACGTAGACGGATGGCAACACGCGTGAGTGATGTAGCGTACGTTATTGATGTGTTGATGCTTGAGGTGTGTATTCATACAGCAGCAGTTGCGTGCATCTCGATATTTTACTGTCGATATCGATATTTGACTACCCTAAAATCTATTATCAATTACCGATATCAATGTTCGACGATTGTTTATCGATAGCAATACAGTTGTCACGTATAAATGCATCGATATTGTAACTGATTTACGCCTGGTTTCTACAATCTTTGGATGGAAAATGTTCACCATCGTGATCATTCAGCCAGAAGTCGTCCACTGCTGAACATAGGCTTCCTTCATAGAACGCCACTTTGGCCTGCTATTTGTCTACATAGAAAATGTTTATAGATTATGAAATTATGATTTTGAAGACAGGTGTCTTTAATGACAGATAGACAATTTGGAAATCGATAATTTTAATTTGTCTGTATGTCGCTGAAGACAGCTGGACATCGGTCCAAACCTTAGAGCAGGGGTGGCCGACGTGATTAGATCCAAGATCTACTGTTTACTGACGAAACCCTGGGCGATCTACGAATTACATACTTTTTGAAATCATAAATGAAACAGCATATTTCAGTACACAATTATGTAGTATTTTTTTATTTTATTGAGAGGAAAAATATAAAACTGAAAATTGTTTTTAGTAACTGCTTATTCATATTAGTCTGAGCATTGCGTCTGAGCATTTTTTGCTAGATCAGCAAAATCAGGTTTGTAGTTGAAAATCGCCATACTTAAGAATCCAGTGTACAAGCGTCTGTCAAGCGAGAACGATGTTTATTTTTAGAATTATTAAACGGATAACTGATGAATTCCACAAACTTCTCAATTTTTTTCATATCTGTTACTGTTTTCTTCTTGCCTTGTAGTTCCAGATTCAATGTGCTCAGTGTTCCAGTGAAAGCTGCTGAAATGCTAAATCACATTGCTAGTCTAAATCACGCAATTGCTGATAATCATCACCCCTCTCTTCAAGAAACTATATACTAATTTCGTCCAGTAGAAATCTTAGCAAAAACTTGTTCGACTCAACCACCTTAGGTCAGTGTGCAATGCCAAATCTGTGTCCTTCTCATCTAATTGCTGTTTAAAGAGCCGCCTTTGGAGAAATTTTCCTTTTGATGGAATTTAAAATCTTGAAAGAAATACATGTTTTTTGTTTAGTCTCCTATTAGCCAGTACTTACCTTAGATACCGAACGGCGGTTGAAAAATTATACAAGAGGATAAGTGCAGCAGTTGGTGATTACGTTGCTTGTTCTACGTATTTATAGTTTTTGCCTTGCCACGATCGACTGGACTGATAGTCGCGATCGACCGGTTGGCCACCCCTGCCTTAGAGTATAGACTAAAAGCATAGAGAGAACTTCATTATCTGTCAAGCGTATCACTTTTTTGGACACTTTTTATATGAAGTGGACATTTTGATGTGAATGAGTCTGACAGATTTGTATAGAAAAAACAGTTGATTCGAATCGAAAAAATGCTACGGTGACTTTCGCAAGCGTAGCTAATTACTATATGTTTGTTTCTTTCCTTCGCCATTGACGTAGCGATACGTGTGAGCAGTACAAATATAATATCATTGGGTGATTTCTCTATGCTTTTAGTCTATACTCTAAGGTCCAAACCAAATTTAATCATCGTTACCGAAAATTGCTATGACAAAATACATTGCGTGATGCACGGGTAAAGTGTTGGATGTGTTTGAATGCTTGGGTTTGGGCTGCGTAATGTGTTTTGTTCATTAACATAATGTTAGATTGGTAGATGGATGTTAAACAATGATTGGAATAAGTGAACATTATTTTACCTAGTTATAACAATGTGTGGAAATAACAGTTAGTATGTATTGTTACCGATATAGCTCTTAGAGTTAGTAAGTTGAAGTGGCAATGGGCAGGCCACATCGCTCGTAGAACTGACAACCGATGGGGAAGAAAGGTTCTCGAGTGGCGACCACGAACCGGAAGACGCAGCGTAGGCCGGCCCCCCACTCGGTGGACCGACGACCTGGTGAAAGCCGCGGGGAGCCGATGGATGCAGGAGGCGAGCAGCTGCTCAAGGTGGCGTGCTCTGGGGGAGGCCTATGTTCAGCAGTGGACGTCTTCAGGCTGTTGATGATGATGATGATGATGTATTGTTATAAGTATTCACGTTTAATAATCTTAGTATGGGGCTTACAGAATGGCTCAAAATGTTTTAGTGTGATGAGGAGTGTGTGTGTGTGTAGCTTGACTAATAAACTTCCTGCGGCTTTGATTGCACTGCGCTGACAGGAGTCTCTTCATATCATAGCCACTCTAAAGTGATCGCTTACCATCGAACAACGCTTAATTTTTTTATGTAGATTCTAGATTATTCTTTCGTAGTCACCCCCTTGATCCGGGCACATTTTTTTTAAATGCGATTGAATGACTTGGCGAGCTAGTCGTTCACCAGATGTTAATTGACACGGCCGCCCATAACAGTAGCAGTGTCACTCGGAACTTTAAAACAATAAAGTTTCGCGTGACACTGCACTGCGCACGTCATCCTGAGACATCACACAGTCAAGTAATCAGATTACTAGACTGAGTGATCAGATCATAAAGTCTAATTTGCCCAGTAATTTCACTAGCTACAATTCTCTTCAAACCGGAACACAGTAGTGCTTGCACACTACTGCTTGGCGGCAGAATAACTGGCAAAGCGTTGGTACCTACCTAGACGAACTTTGCAGAAAAGTCCTACCACCTAGTGAAACAATAACACCTGGTAACATTTCATCCAAAAACGTTCATGTTTTTGGGTGAAATATTTCAGCAAAATCAGGCCTAATCATCGTTCTAATAATAGATTTTTCATGTGATTTTGGCTCCTGGAATACTTGTAATGTTTACACTGACACGGTATTACAATAAAAATAAAATAAATGTATTGTGTGGACATTTGACACAGAATACCCGTATAAAGCCGCCATTCGAATATTCCAGCATCGTATTCCCGCGTGGTGGTCCGTCGGCTGGGCAGCCGGCGGCGGCGCGGCACGCAGACGCCGGGCGCCCCGGGCGCCCCGGGCGCTGCGGGCGCTCCGGGCGCTCCGAGCCGGGACTCGGACAGCTCCTCGTCCCGCGAGGGCGGCGTGTGGGCGCACCTCACCGCGCACCTCGCGCCCGCGCCCTCCTCGTCCTCCGCCACCGCCTCCAGCGTCAGCTCGGTCTCCGCCGACCGGGACCACTTGTACATGGACATCGACTACGACTAAACCGTTCCACTGTCTATGGTAACACGCTGGACTTGCTATACGGAAATCCTCCCGCTATACTGGGTGTAATTGAATTCATCAGCATCCTTTAAAACTAGGTACCTGCTCCTGACACCGGTCACGCGTGGACTTAGATTTATGAAACGTAACGCATCGATTTGGTATTGATAATAACTGCGAAAAATGAAATAATTTACTTTTTAACACATTAGTTCAAAAAATGCATTTACAAAACCTGTATACATTGTTCAAAAGTTAAACATTACGCACCATACAACGGAGTGCGGTAAAATAGATACTCTCACCTAAGTACCTATTTTACCGCATCGTTCCTTGTATAGCGCCGTGCGTAACCTTTACGGTTTTTTTTTAATTTCCATAAAAAATATTTAAGAATTCCACCAAAGAGTTTCACATAACGTGAATAAATAAGCTGAATGATCGAAACTCCTTGGAAGCGCTTTTGCTCAATACGTTTGTCTCACTTTAATTCTAAAGAGAAAATGAAACTATAGATGTAGTTCTAATTTTCACCACACGCACGTAGCGCCATTTGAATTGTAAATGCGCGCCATTTTAGCCCATTTTCCATATTAGATTAGAAACGTCAAAGATTGTTGGTTGCGACTTTTCTACTAATAAACAAAAGTTTGTTTCATTACCTATTGTACTGTTTTCTCTTAAATGTGTTGAAAAACGTTGTATGATACACGTGCGGAAATTGGTTTCTACAAACTCGTGACTATGGTAAGCCCTCGACTTCGTCTCGGGCTTACATTTGTCTACTCGTTTGTAACAACCAACTTACCGCCCTAATATCATAAATAACTATAATCAACTCTGCTATAGTACAAAATTAAATTAAAATAATTGCTGCTTTTAATTATGACATACAACGTAAAAAAAACTTTTAAAAGTATCAAAATCAATCGGGCCAACTACGTTAGACGCCGCGGCAATATATATAATTTTCAATAAAAAATATTTTTAATTTGAACTTTTTACTCTTTAATAATCATCAATAAATAATGTAGGTACTATCATATACTCGATTTTATGCTAACAAATTCAATTGCACCCTGTATGACGGTCTTTTGCATCCATCGGCTCCCCGCAGTTTGGTCCACCCAACTTTGATTACAATGCACCAGACGAAATTGTAACCCTAAATAAAAAATAACGCATAGTAACTATGTACATAAACTGCGTATCGGATGTGTGAAATTCATACAAACTTGTGTTTTCATCGGTTGCAATCAAGTTATCATGAGTGCTTATCAGATAGATCTAATTTGATTGCAATCCCCAACGAGACAAACATGTATCATCGTAGTATAATTGAGTATTGAGTATAGACCGCATAGTCACTACCCACCAGGTGAGACTGCGGTCAAATGCGGGCCTATACATAATAAAAAAACATTTTGTTTCATTTTGTATATTTGTATAGTAACCGCAAAGGGTGCTGTGCTGGATTTCATGTTAATATTTTGCTAAGAGATTTTAAAGTAAAAGTCTATGATAGCAGTTTATGTGCATAGTATTGGGTTTTATAGCCAGTCCAGCGTACTATAGTATAAACAAAGATATGGACTAAACTCACGGATCGAGGCAACGATAGACGGCTACGGGGGACTTGGCTAACTTAGCTTTTCAATAAGCTATCATTGGATAAAAACCGACGATCACAAAGCAGGAAAAATATGACGCTCGCGCCCCGATAGAAACAGAGACGAATTTCGTGCCGAACATGTAAGCGCCAAGCGCTTACACCAATGTCAAGACAATACATTATATTGTCATCTGCGCAGGTAATTAATAGAGGTGTTATTCTAAAACGAGAGTAACTAACACTTGAGTTGTATGAAGTGTTGAGCAAAGCGCATCTATCTGGGCACGACCGGAACATTTTTACTGCTCTGTGCTGTCGATAGATTTTCAATTAATCAGTATTTATTTCAGACAAACATTATCCATTTTTTGTTAGTAGTAATCTTAACCTATTATTAGCACTTAATTGATTTCATCTATTTACTTATTTATATTACATCACATTACATTATTAATCTTGATTCAGGGTGAATTCATTTGTTAATCAAATTACGGTATGTCAAAAAATAAAAATAATTATAATTATTAATTATTTTAATCTAGCTGTTTTGATTGGTTGATACAATAATGTCATTCAATCAAGGCAGCTTCAATCTATCGATTGGTTCCTATACAAAGATAGCTGTTTGAAAAGCGGGCCTTCCGTCGCCGCCGTCTTTTACCTCGCCAGACATTATACTAGGACTAAACATATGGGTAATGTGAGGCAAAGCTCAGACTGACAAGGTGATCGAGTGAGACAACGCGTCTTTGAGAGGAATGGGTCTTCCTTTCTCCGGCCTCACCAAACCACATGTAATACACGCGCCATTTAAGAATCATTAAAGATCTATTGCCGTCTCACTCCCGCTACACTTGATGTAATGGCGGAAGTGAGAAAACAACATCTTCTAGCGTTCGTCAGAATCGTTATTGTAATGGCACGTGTATGGGCATCCTAGAATGACGTGGGATTAAGTTCGGGCAGATGGCGACGGGGAAATATGATTCGGACGGGGAAGGTTGACTCAGACGGGGAGGGATGACTCTGACGGGGAAGGTTGACTCAGACGGGG
Source organism: Ennomos quercinarius (assembly GCA_910589525.2). Taxonomy (NCBI): domain Eukaryota; kingdom Metazoa; phylum Arthropoda; class Insecta; order Lepidoptera; family Geometridae; genus Ennomos; species Ennomos quercinarius. The sequence continues at coordinate 14,272,333 of OU342504.1, read as the reverse complement.
AAGGTTGACTCGGACGGGGAAGGTTGACTCGGAAAGTTGCAGGTCCTCCTTCGCCTCTAGCTTTACCAGACCACACATTACATTGACTACAACTAACTTTAGGTTGATAAACGATGCGGGGTTAGAAAAGGAGAAAAAAAGCGTATAAAGAAAGCAAGTGACCGTGATTTTCGTAATTTTTTACAGAAATTAATGTAAAACTGTGTCATGTCCATACAGCTTAGATCTCGACACCAAATTGAGACCAACGTTGGGTGGAAAATATTTGTGTATGATAGCTTTTTCAAACAATCATTCCTAACGTGGCTTTTGGTGGCAATGGTCTCAAGCTTGGTGCTGATGGTTCTACGGACAAGCCTCGTTTGTATCAGTGAAGTGTTATGTGAATAAAATCAGACTCAAATGTTTTTATTTTATTTTTCTGTTATTTATAAAAAACCTTTCCATGGATTTTGTGAAATGTTAATCTATGTAGTGTATTAATGGAGTTGCGTGCCTTTGTATTGCAACACTATGTAATCCTTATATACTGCTTTTTATATAAAATACTGAATCAGTTGTTAAAAAAATAGGATAAAGATATCGGCGGTACATTATTATTATAGTGCCTGTAGACGTGTAGCATGAACATTGTTGAAAATGGTGTTAATAGGCTAGATGCCTGCTATTTAATATTCCACAAAACAAACAGTCGTGAAAACAAAAATTAAATATCTCAAAAAAATTACATTATTACAAAAGCATTTTGAAATACAGGAATAGAAAGAGACAGCTCAGACAGGCAGTGACGTCACTTCTCAGTCCTTCATAGTACCTTATTACTAATCTGTGGTAGCTTTACATACAATCGACGACGACTAGCTCGTCACGTCATTCGTTTACATAAAAAAAACTGGCATGTCACAACGTGTGTTTTCATAATAACTGTGGGGACGCTCCACACGATCTCTGTTTTGCGAGGAAGGGTCAGGCGATGCCCCCTCCAGAAACTTTAAAAGCTTATCACACACTCTGGTTACTCAGTGATTTATTTACCTATTATATTTATTTTTTCAAGTATTGCATTAACTTTTAACCCACTTTATGAAAATAATATTTACTTGTTCATTTTTAATAGCAGACAACTAGCCTATTCTAAAGTGCAAAAACCTAAACTAAATCCTACAATTGTTGCGGTCTTTGTCATTTCGACCTTTATGAAAGGGACAGCAGCATTTTAAGGACTCAAATTATACTTAATTTAAGATTTTGCACTACATCATACTATATGGCGTAAAGTTAATATGGAATGGATAGTCGAAATAGATTTTTGGGCAAGCATTTAGCGACACTTAGTTTTTCTTTAGGTTGGGTTTTGTGTTTTAATTACGAAAATAATTAGTGTTAGAGTAAATGGAGTTTTAATTTAAAAAAAAATGCATTAATATGTGCAAAAATGGAAAAAGCAAACTGAACTATCATATTTGACAACTAATTCAAATAAAATGGCAGAATATCTTATCAGTGAGCCAGTGATATTGCAAATAAAAGAACCAGAAATCAAGCTTATTGAAACTCCCGTCTGTACTAAAGTTTGACAACTCTTAGGTTCGTACTTTTCTCTATAAGACGTACCTAATCAAATGCGTTGCAGTAGGTGCGTCATAGAGAGATAAATGCGAACTTAGGAGCTGTGGCACTTTAGTGCAGACGGTATTAATCTTTGTACAGTTCCCAATGCTTGCCTTAAACGTATTCTTCATTATAGGTAAGTACACTAATTTATTCCTTGTATACTAAAATTCAAATGATGTTATTATTTAATTAAAATAATCTCATCATCATCATTGATGATGATGATGATGATGATGATGATGACATTAAAATTCAACTGATGTTATTTTATTAAAATATTCTCATGTTTTGTGTACATTTTGTAAATATGCTTTGTTAGTTAAGTCGTTTAAATATTGTCGGAAAAACAAAGTTTGAATGTATATTGGGTTTCTGAAAGCTGATATATTGTATAAACGTACTGGAAGAAATCTTAAGACCACATCAAGAATTCAGGAGACTAGAGTTCTTTGTGTTATGATGACGAGTCGTATCTTTTAATGGATTACTCGGTATTATCATTCCAACTTAACTTTTCCTCGTGAACTGTTCACAGATACTATGTTTTTGGTACATATTGGTATCTACTCCAGAAATATGTGCGTGTACACTTAATATTAATAATTCATTTTAGTGATGGTCCTTCTAACTACGCGTAGGAACAAAATATAGACGACTTGGGCTCTAAATATTTTTGTTAAAAATAAATGGATGTTTCAATTTGAATCATTGATTTTATTTTTATGTATGTTTGTGAAGAATGAATTTGATATTTATTTTGCTAATAGCTTATTCCCATTCGTCGCCAATACCCAAGTTCCGGGGTGAACGTACATAATGCATACGACAGGTCTTATAAAATGATGATTATAAAATAAAGTTTAGTGTAATTACACACTCATGCTTATTTATCCATTCGTTAGACTGATGGTATAATTTTTATTTTGAATATTTTATTATTTATTTATTTAACCATCAGAAAAAACAAACATACATTCGGTAAAAATATGCCTATACCTACGTAGGTTAGGTTTGTCCAGACATATGGCTCTTGACAACTATCAACAGTATCCGATTTGAGTACCAGTTGAGTATTTAAATGATTTATTTTTTAATGTTTTTATCATGCATGCTTGATTGAAATTAATTTAATAATAAGTGTAATTGGCATATTGCCGTTCTTGTTATAATAAATAAATAAATACAAAATAAAAATACAAATACTCATAAGTACATAAAATATTTTAAAGCTTACACTCTGCCACTAGGTATTATATTACATGTAACTGCTAATCCTATTCTTATGCCGCGATCGCACGCGGCACCCTACAAAAACTAATACCTACTATAGGAGGCTATAGTTTTAGGGTCCCGTACCCAAAGGGTAAAACGGACCCTATTACTAAGGCTCCGCTGCCTGTATGTCTGTCTGTCTGTCACCAGGCTGTATCTCATGAACCGTGATAGTTAGACAGTTGAAATTTTCACAGATGTTGTATTTCTGTTGCCGCTATAACAGCAAATACTAAAATAAATATTTAAGGGGGCTCCCATGCAACACGTGATTTTTTGCTCGTTTTTATAGATAATGATACGGAACCCTTCATGCGCCAGTCCGACTCGCACTTGGCCAATTATTAAAGTTTAAATAGGGGCCCAGACCTAGCTATCATTAATGCGAGCCTACCACCTACCATAACAGTTTACTACAAAGTTCTGCAGAGAAGTGGTAACCCTACATAATATCTACTCTACTTCGATACCGAGGTCCGGTGGTCCCGTGCGACTAGTTACTGTTACCTAACCTGTGCTGTGTAGAGTAGAATGGCGGCGCGGGCGCAGGTAAGCTAATTAGGAAGCAGATGCATCGACGACGCGTGCGCGTGTGATTGCAACTGACCACTTTCTTTTATTTTGGACGGCTTCGGTTCGAGTATATTCATAGGTACTAACGACATTTCTACAATGCACTTACGTCCTGTTTTTGTCCACTATTCTGCGAATGTGGATAAAAGTGATGAACTTTAGAACATACTTAGGTACTTATTCTAAGGGTAAACAGTTTCTTCAGTTCGTGCTAATACTGGAGCTGCAGTGGCATTGTGCAGGTTATTGTTTATGTATAGGTATACCTATGTATTTATAATAATAGGTAAGCAATAGATAGTAAAGTTTGATAATTAGATAACAAATTATAGCAATTCGATATTATTATGATTTTTTAAATCTTCAGCAATGATTAACATTGTAAACTACAAGTGCAGTGTTAAGATATGCTATCAGCTAAACAGCTGCTAGTGTATTAATAATAATAATGATTGTTCAATGTTCATACAAATGTTTGTCCCGCCGAAGGCAGAGCTACTACCAACTGAGCTATTAGGTCAGTCCTGAAAATACTGGAACCTACAACAAGACTCATAGACTGATTTTCAAACTAAGTTTTATGGCGCATCAATAGTAAAACGAATGCCAACCGTCAACTAGCGGGGGAACGCAGCGAGCCGGCAAAAGAAAGTTAAAATTAACGTAAATTATTATTAAATTAACAAAGATTATATCTATTAATTAATCTATAAAAAGCTTAGAAAGTAATGGTCCTTTACAGGTGATTTGAGGATACCGAATTGATAATTTCAATGGAGTGGACGATGATCACCTGGGTGATCATATTCTCAGGTGATCATAGGACACTAAAGAGTATCCAATGATCACCCAGGTGATCATAGTGGAATAGACCGTTACTAAGTAGGTAGCTACTACCTAAGGGTGGGTTTTTTGATCCGTAGTCAAGGTAAACAATGGTTAAAAACACAAACAAATTTTGACCATTGGTTAGAATTTGTTAATTTTTAACCATTGGTTACTTTAATTACGATTTAAAAAAACCCACCCTTAAAACTTGTGTCAATGTTTCGTAAATTTTTAGGTACTAATGGGTGTCTCAGTAAGAATACACTTTAATTTTAAAATAAAAACACGTATTTTTTGTAGGTAGTAGTTGTGATTTTTTATTGAATTGTAAAGAAGACATGTTCCGATTAAGTATGGAATAAAATATCCGTCAAATGGCCCCCACGGCTGTGATGACAGACCAATATTACTCTTTTTCTCATGAAATTTTCCATGACTTTTTCTTAGAGATGTGGCTGTATCTCACCGATGACGCGTTGGATCTCGGATTTGAGCTGAGGAATTGAGCTAGTGGCTAAGGAAGAAAGGAACAATGCATCAATAGGTAATAATACTAGTAGGTACCTCGTTGTAACAAACGATACGAAAACTCTTGACACTAGATACTTATAGATGCAAAAATGAGAGCTACCTATCTATGTAATATTTGCTATTACGTAATATGTTCTGTGGTATAGGTACATAATTAGAATTAAATAAGTACTTACATCAGAATTCGTGTGCAAGTATCTGTAGATATCTCTGATATATCTGTTTTTTTGTTGTATCAAAACTATACATTAAACATGGACGTAGTCAATAAGTAGGTAAGTTGTAAGTACCTAATGCATCTAACATGCAGCGCGCGAGCATACAGCTAATCAACAATTATTTGCCTTGCACTTCAGGTTTAACGACTGACCAAGTACTTAAAATAAATAAGTGATAATGTACAACTGGAGCAGCTATAAAGAGCGAGTATTGATAGATTTAATTCGATACCACATGCCGACAGACCGCCACAAAACGACACAAAAGTGACGTGAACCGGCCGCGGTCGAGGACTCCATGGACTCGAGGTCTCGAGGTAAACAAAACGGGCTGCGCTGGCGTGCAATTATAACAAAAGGTGCGTGGCGGCTGGCAGCTGACACACACCTGCCGCCATCTTTAACATTTCTTTAACTTTTTTTCGCCATCGGAGTTATTGGCCTATTTTTTATGGCGCAAGCTGGTCGGCAGCTGACACCCGTTCGCCGTTCACCCAATCCAAATCCTTTGTTATCCAGTATCCACGAACTGTCTTATACTCAAGACGATGGCTAGGATAGTGCCGCAGATGTTCTGATTGAAAGCCAGGTCGGGCCAGGTGTGGGTGCTTCCACGTGGATATTTTAGTATTTTTTTAATGTCGTTTTTTGTGGCGACGACGGATGGGATGATGTGCTTTGTGTTTTTGCCTCGTTCAATGTTCCCATGGGAACGCGGGACCTTGTTGGTTGTATCGGTTATGATTTTTGACGGAAGTTAGGTCTAGGACAGGAAACGGAAGAAGGTAAGTATATATTTTATCAATAGTAAAATGTAATGATTGGAATCATTTTTACCTACCACAGATTAGAGAAAAAAACAATTTCAACGTACCCGCTATGTCGGCTGATTGTTTGGCACAGTTATACATACAGACATGATTCCAATTAGATACGGTAAAGATTTTTTTATCAACTCTAGGCTTACATTTGACCACGGTCTCACCTGATGGTAAGTGACGACGCGGTCGACGATGTAGCATGCTATACATTAGATCCCGTAAGTACCTGTATAGGTACTTACGTATACTAAATTAAAAATGTAGCCAGCAATCGTGTAAATTTAAAACGTGTTAGGTATTTATACAAGGCTCGCTGATATGCGCGCTCTGTTTATTGTAGTCACAGATTCTATAAAAAAGTTAACACTTAAAAAGTTAAGTTAAAACTTTTTTATAGGATCTGTGATTGTAGATCCATAAAATAACTTTCACTTGATTATTGAAAAACCGCGCCTTTAGGTCTGTTACCCGGGTCAAATACCTTTTGGATTAGGTGTATCTAACTTCATAGGTATTATAAACTTCCTAGATAAGATATTTTGACCAATAGATTCCTTTCGTATTTCTTTCTCGCACAGGAACGATTATTCCCAAAGTGCCGAACGTGGCGGCCCGAGTTCCCGCCAAAAAAAAAATCTGCGTCACAAACATCAAAACGCGACGCGCACTGAGATTACAGTGGCTAATAAACTTTTTGATCTAATTAATCTATCTACTTACACCTAATTGGGCTTCATTGCTTATGTGTACTATATGAAAGCCAATTTTGTAGAATTACAAAACTAAAAGTAAAATCAAAGGATAATATTGGTCATCAGAGAGTTTAGAAGTAAGTAGGTACCTAATATTTTTCTTTTAGCAGGTAATGTTAACAATTAGGCAACATTATTGCAGCGGCCAGCAACAGAGGCATTGATGGACGAACGTGTAAATGTGGACACACACATACGTAAGTCCATCAATGCCTAGTTGTGGCCAAGGCTTGCATAGTACTTTTCTCAAATAATGCGCGGAAATTGAAACTAAGGTAGTACAAGCAGAACTTTTTATTTGACAATATTTATTTTTAAGATATTTTTTTTCAATAAACAGCTTTCTATTTGCAAGCCAGTTCGAAATTTAAATAAAACCTTTGGTAAGTTACCTCCTTGGTTGCCATGTTTTTTTTTTTTTCTCTTATATTTTGGCTCCACACATAGTGTATTTAGCCAGTATCAAGTATTGTAATTTTTCATAATGATAGAACGTAAAGTCAAGTCTTAGTCACAGTCTGCAAAGTCATAGTCCAGTCTAAGTCAGGTAGTCTCAGTCCAGTCTAAGTCATGCCCTAGTAAAGTGGTGGCAACTTTACTAGAAGCTTCTATGGAATTTTGGAAGCAACACGAAAAACCACGTTTCACCACATTATATCACTTGCCCACACTCATGCTCGTAGTTCAGCACTTAATGCGGAAAACGCCACCGATTTTAAACATTAACACTGGAAAAAGCACGAGTTTTGAAAAATTATACAATGCAACGACGTGAACTTTTCCGCGTTCCCGCCAAAACTCTGGTTGCCATGTTCCGGTGTAAAAGATCGTTTATCCATTAAGGTGGCTCGTTTCTCCTACTAATATATTTTCTAATTTATGGGCGAAGAGCGTATAATTTAATACTGGAATAACTATAGTTTGGTTTTTATTGGTCCTCTAAATGCGATAAATCAACTGCAGTTAAAGAAAATAATGGATTAATAGCAAAAATAACATCGAAATTTTTGTAAATTTTGTCAATGTATGAGTGTACACTGATAGTGTCGTACGCTATGACACTGCTTAGTTGTGTTTGATGGCGGCGAAAACGCGCGACGGTGCCAGCTCGTGACATGTACGCGTCACGCACTGTTGCCGCTCTTCTCTGTTTTTTCCATAATTTGAACTCGGCTCAAAAACAAATAATGAAGGATTGGACATTTGATTATCCAGTACTAGAATTTTGGATAAGACGTGTTCATTTATTGCGTAATGGAGAAATTACATTATACAATTCTAATTATATTACTAATAAATAAGTAAATAAATAAAAGCTATAATAAATAAAGAATTCTGTTTTAGTTGTAATTATGGTCAGGTGCAAGCTGGATGCAGCAGGCGAGCAGCCGCTGATAGTGGCGCTCTCTGGGAGGCCTATATTATGTTCAGCAGTAGACGTATTCAGGTTGTTGATGATGATGATGATGATGATGATGATGGTCAGGCAGGCGCGGATCCAAGGGGGGCAATTGCCCCCCCTGAGCTACGACTGATCCTTCAAATGATTGAAATCGCGTAAAGTCAGCCCCGAAGTATTTCTCAACAAAAATGTACCTACTTACCTATTGGCAATAAAGAAGATCAAGCCCAAGCCAAAAGCATCTGAGTTCTTCCTAAAATTATTTTGCCAAAATCTGTCAGGGTATGAATGAAAAATTTGTCGCGCTCCCTCCGCTCGCGCATTACAAATTAGTTGGTGCTTGTGTGCCTTGTTTTACAGTGGTGTTCATTTCTACATAATATTATACCTGCTCCTACAGTGCTGATTACCCAGGTGAATTTTCGTGCTCGCTACGCTCGCATTGTCGTTTTAGGTACTTGTTGAAGAAGTGTTTTTCTACAATGGGTGAGGTGTTTATTATTAGATCAAAGAGAAATGCGAAAATGCATAATTACCTACGCAAATATGCTTTTGCATAAAGCCCGGTCAATACAAGTAAATAAGTTGTATTCCAACACAATACTATCATTCTCTCACACTTCCGGGTAATTTGCAAGTTAGTCAACGAAATGGATTCGCGCCTGGGGTCAGGTGGGGTAAGTGAAACACCCTATCGTAAACCATAATCTATTCCGTGGCAGGTGTAGAAATCATTTTGTTGGGTGCCAAGCAATTGCGAGCGAATAAAAATATTCGTATTTAAAACATAACTTTGATAAAATTAGATGTTTACTAAGGAGGTACCCAATACATTTATACACAATTATATACAATACATTTATTTATTTAAGAAAATGTGTACCTGTTTTAGCCGCATAAAAACTCTTTGTTACTATAATAACATTATTCATTAATCTGTGGTATCATGCATACTGAATCTAAATTATCCGTATAATCCGGGTAAATTAGAATTTACCAGGATTATACGTATAACTTCCAGTGAGATACAAACTTAACTGAATCGAGATATCATCATGGAAAAATAGCAGCGAGTGGAAATGAACTCTATTTTGCGGTGAATATAAACAACTGTGTTGTAGTGGCATTAAAGGGGTTGTAACATTTTGGCCTATAGATCGGCACCCATCTTGTTTTTTTTTCATATGCGCGGCCACTTTGAAAACCTATGCCAATGTGTAGAGGACATTCATACAAGCAATAAATGTCAAGGAAGTAATCTTGTAAAGTGTTGCATTATCCTGTTATATGACAAAAACAAAAATTGATTATTTAAAAAATGACAAAATCATTACCATCTAATTCATGCAAAATAGATCATTTATGTTTACTGCAGAGCACAATTAATGTAATGTTCAATAATAATCCATCATCATCATCATCATCAGTCAGAAGAAGTTTACTTCTGAATGAACATACGCTTTTTACTCCCATCAACCGCCAGACTGAACGAGATTCTGCCATCTACATTCACTGGATGCCCGTCACTTTCATAATGTCGTTAGTTCATCTAGTCGGAAGCCTGCCTACCTAGTCTTCTAGTTAGTTCATAGTCTACACTCAAGAACCTTTCGTCCACATCGGTTAGCGGTTCAAGTACGTGTTCCATGCGCAGTTTCTGCTTTTTTTTAATTATGAGAAATCATGCACTATTGTTTTCTCATAATAAACCAGAGTGAGTGAATACAGGTAGCTATTATAATATTGTGTTGTGGTTGATCCCATTTTGCATAATAAAACAATTTATTTAGCATTTAGAGATGTTTTTAAGTATCCTGCCCGCGGGGTCGCAAAAAATTATGGGTGCGCTAGCTAGGAAGGACACGTGCAGTGAACCGATTGTCGATTCCCGATAAAATGCAGGCGAGTGCTAACTGTGGACAATAAAATTGGCAAAAATGTCTTTAAAACAGAGAGAATACAGAAAAATTAACAAACAGCGTAATGTTTTGTTAGTTTGCCACTTGTTTCTCAGTGTGCGCACGTGTTCATCATCTCAATTATTAAACCCTTGGACTCCCAGTGGCTCGATATCGAGTTGGCATACATTGTTACTCTATAGTTATGAAAAATGCTGGTATTCCAGAAGTTAAATAGTAAATAACGCCCAACGATCACATACACAGATCCTGGATCCTAACTAGGATTCCCTGTATCTAGGGACCCAGGACCCAGGAACTATGAAGACCATGGTCCGACAATACCCAGACACAGAACAAGTATTTGCGGTTTTTTCATGTGTCAAATACTTGTCCTGTTACGGGAATCGAACCCGCCACCTTCGGGTTATGAGCCGACCTGCTCAACCACCACAATATAGAGGCATTATTTCTGTTATTTTTGCCATCGTTTTGTAAAGTTGTTGTTATCGTTTTGTTATTGGTTACAAGATGTGCCCACTGCCTATCTCATGAGTGTAGTGTGGTTTGTGGGATGGGCGAGGAACCAAGAGATCCAACCTCTTTCTCCTGCTGCTTTTATAGAATTTATCTTTACTTGACAAGGAGGATGATTTATGAGTAATTAAATATTAGTGGAAACATTTCATTTTGTTTTTTTTTAACTTTGGTATACCTATAAATATACATAAAGCCATGCCTTATGCCCAGCGGTGTAACCCTTTACATAATATACTTTACTAGATCTTGACATTTCTCGGAATTTATAACGTTTTTGCGGCGACCTATGGGCCAGGCTTCATACTAAAATGTTACAACCCCTTTATTAACCAGCGTTACCCTAATCGGAGACTGCCTGTAAATCCGAATTTATGCGCTCAATCATGTAATCATGTCTTTCCTGAGAGAATTGATATATGCGCCACCAGCTCGTGCATCAGATACATAATATTATTATATCGCAATATTATATTTTTGTTCCTTTTTTAATATTGTCTGACAGCAATTCGATCATGCAAACTCCAAAAAGTTTTTAATGTGTGTGTGATAAGGATAAAACTCAGCCTAATTTTTTAAATACAAAATATATAAGTAAATAGACAATCCAGTTGCCATAATCACCGCGCTTGACTTGCGTCTTGGTGATCATAGAAGATTTTAATGTAGGTACCGAGGAGAGTGCTCGTGACCATTCCCTAGATATTCCCTTAGCCAACTCTTACGGCACCCGTGGGAAAAGAAAGGGGTGGTACTATTCACTAGAGCTATTTACGTAAAATTAAAAGTAGGTACGTAGGTAATGTCTATTTCACTTACCCCACTTGACCCAAAATGTTTTTTATTTTTGGGTAAAATAAGACAAACCAACATACTTTCACTTCAAAGTCATAATATTAGTAGGATTAAGAGTATTATTAACCTTGTAACAAAAAGTAATAAATTATTTATCTACACCACTATTATAAAGAGGAAAGATTTGTATTTTTGTGTGTATGTTTGTAATGAATAAACTCAAAAACTACTGTGCCGATTTCAAAAATTCTTTCACCATTGGAAAGCTACATTCACCCTGAGTAATATAGGTTACACCAATACACGTGGGAAGCCGGGGCGAGCCGCTAGTAAATAATATAGATATTATAGGTAGGTGCGAGATAAGCTCCGGAATGAGGAGCTCCGCAGGAGAACTAAAGTGACCGATATAGCTCTTAGAATTAGCAAGTTGAAATGGCAATGGGCAGGCCACATCGCTCGTAGAACTGACAACCGATAGGGAAAAAAATTTTCTCGAGTGGCGAACACAAACCGGATGACGCAGCGTAGGCCGGCCTCCTACTCAGTATACCGACAATCTGGTGAAAGTCGCGGGAGCCGATGGATGCTGGAGGCAAGCAGCCGCTAAAAGTGGTACTCTCTGGTGGAGGCCTATGTTCAGCAGTAGACGTCTTCAGTCTGTTGATGATGATGATGATAATAGATAGATGGGTAGTGATTGAATTAAAAAACAAAACACACTGAAGTGGGGTATGAGTCAAGGACTTCTACCCTTGCAGTCGAAGGCTTTCACCACTGGTCCAGTCTAGATCATTTTCTTGAGACTAAAATAATTAGCAATAACATCAAAAAATGCATACAAAAATAAAACATGCAAAAATGAGAATAGAACCCAGAACCCTCTCCTTGCAGTCAAAGGCTCATACAACCTGTCCAATCTAGTTTATTTTTATGCAACCAAATTAGCAATCACTTCAAAACAAAATTGAAATTGAATGAAAATATATAGTATGCAAAATCAACACGAGCGGTGAGGCTCGAACCCAGGACCATCCCATTTGCAGTCAAAGGCGTACACCATTGGTCCAATCTATACATTTGTAGTGACACCAAATTAGGCATTTGTTTGTAAATACATACATCTTGTACTTTGGTAGAATAAGAACCTTGTATGTGTGAGTGAATAGTTCTGCCGCCAGACCGGCCTTTTGGGATAATGATACATCACAAATAAAAGTATTTTAGAAACCTAAATCACCTGAAATATTGATGGATACATTACAAAATATTATGCTATTACCGGTAAACATAAAATTACCAAATAATATACGCATTTTCATTAATTAAAAAATAAAATACGCTAAATTAGAACATCAACGTCATCTGTTGACGTGGTGTGCTTAGCTGCCTTTGACGAGCGCCCTTAAATTACACGACAGATATGAGTTTACTATGTAATTTATTTGGCCGCTAAACCACGCCAGATATGGATTTTCATACAACTTTTGCCGGCCGCTGCTCGCCAGTACAACAATTTTGATTTGTCTCGAAGAAGGTTGTCAAAATAATGCTCAAACCACAGATTAGAGAAAAAAACAATGTTACTCTGTGGCTTAAACCATGCATGTTTCAGAAAAAACTATAACACGACTGACTACAAAAAGCACCAGCACCTTCGAAATCGAGTTGTATAGCATGCCATTCCCGAGAAAGGTTACCGAAGGCCTCGCCCTAGGTCTTCAACCCGTACTCAGCCACCTAGCTACTTATAATACAGCTATATAATGCTGCCTATAGTACCTATCTACCTATTATTTATTCTATGGTATATTTTATTACATCCAAGCACATACTTCATGTAAGCCTTTATACCATTATGCCACAAAATAGAATACCTTTCTGTTTTGTGATCATACATAAGTTTTCTTTGTGGTGTAAGTATAAACTTACGCGAAGGTAGGCACATATTTGCTCGCCTGCTACGTCACAGTCACACTGTGTTGCGTGACACTGCACTGCGCACGTCATTCTGAGACTTCACACAGGAACTAGACTGTGTGATCAGATCATAAAGTCTCATTTGCCCAGTAATTTCACTAGCTACAATGCCCTTCAAACCGTAACACAGTAGTGCTTGCACACTACTGCTTGGCGGCAGAATAACTGGCAAAGCAGTGGTACCTACCTAGACGAAATTTGCAGAAAAGTCCTACCACCTAGTAAAATACTGAACACCTAGAATGAAATACTTAACGTCTTGAGCAGAGATCCACTACTGAGCGAAGTTCAGTAATACGGCCGCAAAAATATGGGAACGTCATTATATTGGCACGTAATTAATTACTGATGTGCTATTTGGACGTCGGCATTGTTAAATATTACTTTGTTCTTAGTGGCTGGAGGAAGTTGTTTAATGATAATTCGGCCAATTTAGTGAAAGGACACGAGCAGCGAAGGCCCAAGACTGATGGCGGAAATGACCGAAGGCTTTATCGGTTCGATAAATATGATTATGATTGAAAATTTGAAAGTAATGAAAATTGATTAAAACTAAACATGATGTTCGGAATGTGAACTAAATTCTGTGTTTTATTTATAACCTCTTTTGACCTACTTTATTTCGTTTAATATTTAGGGTTTTCATTTTTATTTAGGTGTAAATAATTAGTAAGTTAGTTTTAATGTTACTAAAACAAATTAAAAATATTAAAGACATGATGTTTAAAACGGAGTTTGTCTTTAAATAAAAAGCTTCATAAAATGATTGATCTTTCTCTAAAAACCACTGTTTTTCTTTACTTTCTACATGTATTTTACACCTTCAGCTAAGGCTGGGTTTTTTGTCTATAGTTAAGGTTAACCAATGGTTAAAAATTCAAACAAAATTTGACCATTAGTTACCTTAACTACGGTTCAAAAACCCAGCCATAGCCTTACAACATTGCATATTATCGTACTATCTATTGTATTATTGTATCTATCGCTTCTTGTTTTCCGACGATTTGCGTTTGCATCGTTTCATGTTTGTTTTTTCCTGGTTGATATAACTTTTCCCTCTCCCCCATTTCGAGCATCCAAAAACTATGTAAGTAATCCACTTTGCTTGTCCCGAATCTCCATAAACATGTTAAAGTTTTGCGGCCATTAGTTTCCACTTCGGCCATTACCACTGAACGTTCGATAGGGGGATCTCCCAACATGGACCACTAAACTTGTCTAGGGTCGAACGGCCTAATGCTGTTGGTTTCTAGTCAGACCTCTATAGAGCGTCACCGCGAGTGCTTAATCATACATAGTAGGTATATTGATCGTTTTATATAACACTACTGTGTTCCGGTTTGAAGGGCATGGTGGCTAGTGATATTACTGGCCAAATGAGACTTAAGAACTGATCTTACAGTCTAGAAATCTTTTTTAGACTGTGTGATGTCTCAAGATGACGTGCGCAGTGCGCAGTGTCACGCGAAACTTTAATTTAGATTTCCGAGTGACACTGCAATCTGTTATGGCCAGCCGTGACGCTTAACACCAGGCGAACACTAGCTCGTCACGTCATTCATTTACATAAAAAAAGCCAAAAAACCAAGACAAAAAAGCCACAGAGTAACTTTTTACACTGGATGAAAAAGCATCTCGCAAACCGACCCAGAAACCACAAAACGGCCTGCAAAGCCTCTTCCCTTTTTCCTAGTCGGTTAGAACAACCATGATAAGCTACTAAGATTTTTCATAAGAGCTGAAGCCACAAATCCTTGCTGTTTACATCATAATACTTGGAATAAATCATGGCTTGGATAAACGTGCGGCCCCATGGAATCGATGCGATGCCTAGTCCAGCACCCTCGTGGAAACTAGGTCATGCGGTCCCCGCAGCCCCATGGGCTATGTAAAGACTACTTACTCACTTGACTGCGCATACCTGCAGTCGTCGGCACGGTGCTTAATACGCCATACTTGAATCGTAGGACCGAACCGATGACACGTATGTCTAAAAGGAATTGTCATCATTTCTTGCTGCCGATGGCCTGTTAATTTGTTATTAGATCACATTTGATTAGCCAAAGAAATTAAGAATTTACCGTTCTACTTGTATCGCAGAGCCCGTTGGGCGATATCATCTCTTCGGCCGTCTACGAAACCAGCGCTTCGAAACCAGTTGCGATCAAAGACTTTTTCGTCCTTATCTGGCTGTCGCAAATGACTAGTAGGTATGCCCCGTACTCCATAGGATTATTACTCCACGCTTCAGCCCCATAGCTACAAAGGCTCCCCTCCCAAGTTACCAGGGCGTGGGATACAATATTAATGTTCAAAGTGATCAGACAAGTTTCAACATCTGTCATACTTGTTTCAGATGTTCGGATAGGAAGGTGTTAGCTATAAGAGGAGGTAAACTTTGTATATGTATAGAAAACACTAGAATATGTGTTTCATGTACCTACATGATTGCAATGCAACAGAAGAAATTTCATTCGTAATTTGAAAATTTTCTTACTAACTATGCACATAAACTATGTATTGCAAGGGTCAAATCCATGCAAATATGTGTTTCTACAGACCATTCACCGTAAGTTGTCCCCTGATGTATTTATGTTATTTAAAAATATGCAAGTATTGTCGTAAATGTAAAGTAATATGTAAGCATTATTTAAACTTGTATGTTCCCACCACAGATTAATATGTTTTACTTGCATATTTTTAAATAGTATAAGTACATCAGGGGACAACTTACGGTGAACGGTCTATATACAGGGTGTAATTGAATTCATTAGCATCCTTTGAAACTACGTACCTACTCCTGACACTAGTTACGTGTAGACCAAAATATTTGAAATGTAACGCATCGATTTGGTATTAATAATAACTTCAAAAAATGGGATAACTTACTTAAGAGCCAATACAACGCCAAATTGCTTAAAACGGCTTAGCTTGAAGCAGTATCCTGTCAACACTATTGCAACAATGACTTTGAAATTAATATATGGTAAAGTTCAGGACTAATGCTACTGCAAATGTATAGTGAAAACACGAATTAATAAAATTTTCTCGATAGAAAAAAATTACAAAGTTACCTCCAAACCTTACAAATAAACAGCGATTATTCAATGAATACTTTAAATAAGATCATGAAACTTTGTGTAGTAGTTGAATTAAATATAATGGAGGGCTTATGTATAGCGGATTTTTAAAATACCCTTTATATTCAGTGTAATAATAAATTACCTAAACTATTGCGCGTTGGAACCAGTTTAACTTAGACCGCCCCTGCCGCGCGGCCCCTGGCTCATCCCCGCTTTGGCCTAGTACTATACATCTATTCTGTGGCTTTGACGTGAATTCGCGCTGGCCTTGCACAAGCCCTTAACCAACTGCTACAGTACAAAATTAAATGAAAATAATTAATTATTGTTTTTAATTATTGCAAATAAGGCAACAAAAACTTTTAACAGTATCAAAACCATTCATGTCAACTACGTTAGGCGCAGGCAATCTTCAATAGTTTTCAATAAAACATATTTTCATTTGCACTCTTTACCCTTTCATAATCATCTATAAATGATGTACTAACATGCACTCAATTTATGCTAATGAATTAAATTGCATCCTGTATACAAAGACTTCTATGTATACACCAGACCGGACATCTCTAACTTGCACTGTCAACCACTGCAAATATGCCAATGAGCATCTTCTCGCTCATACGATGCTCAGCTTTCAAAGCGACTGCACGTGCAGCAGTTAATAACAGTAATAATTATAATCCGAATGTGCCATTGCACTAGCGCTGCGTGTTGTGATCGTTGGTTAGACGATTTAATCTCGTAAAGCGCTGTAGCGGATTTTAGTTTAATTATACAAAAAATGACAACTATTTGTGCTTTGAATAGCTTCTCTAGTACGTAGTACATATACCTCTTTGCCCGTATATTGCAATCAAGTTCCATGATCGCCTAGCAGGTAACTAACAGGATATGTTATAGTGAGTATGTACTTTTTGTTTGTAATTTTTTAATACCAGAACACATAACCAATCGTTGTTCATTCATTATACAAATGTTTGTCCAGGGTATGAATCGAAACCACAACCTACAATTCTGAAGGCAGTGCTACTATCAAGAGCACTGTGAAGCCAGTTGATTTATCAAGCACTACAACAGTAACTATGATCTAACCTGTGTTTACAAGCAGATGTTGAGTGTGCAGCCGGTCGCGTGCTCTTACGCCTCCACCTGCAGCTGGTAAAACGATAACTTTAAATAGCTTTAACTACCTACCTTCATATTATAACCTTTCAGTAGAAAAAGGTGTTTTAATTACTTCAGCTTAGCTATTTCTTATATATATATTATTATCCCCGTGGATTAAAAGAAGCCTATGTGTTAATCCAGTACATAAGCTATCTCTATTCGAAATTCCATCCAAATCTGTCCAGCCGTTTGAGCGTGAAGGAGTAAGAAACATACACACATTCGCCTTTATAATATTAGTGTGATATTAGTGTGATGTGACTAGGCTCTACCAAAAGGTAGAGATTATAAATAGAGCCGTAGAGAGTATAAGACCCTTTCTTCCCGCGTCGTAAGAGTCGGCTGAGAGAATATCTAGGGAATGGCAATGGGCAGCAGCATTTTGCAGCTTGGTCTGCATTATATGTACTCTACTGCGATCACCAAGAGGCCTGGAAGAGGATCATTGTAGACAAATTAATTAGCATAGGTAGGTATATCATCATCATCATCATTCATCATTAACAGCCTGAAGACGTCCACTGCTGAACATAGGCCTCCCCCAGAGCACGCCACCTTGAGCGGCTGCTCGCCTCCTGCATCCATCGGCTCCCGCGGCTTTCACCAGGTCGTCGGTCCACCGAGTGGGGGGCCGGCCTACGCTGCGTCTTCCGGTTCGTGGTCGCCACTCGAGAACCTTTCTTCCCCATCGGTTGTCAGTTCTACGAGCGATGTGGCCTGCCCATTGCCACTTCAACTTACTAAGGTAGGTATATCACACTAATATTATTAAGCTGAAAACTTGTATGTGTGTATGTGTGTTTGTGTATGTTTGTTACTCCTTCACGCTCAAACGGCTGGACGGATTTGGATGAAACTTGGAATAGCTTAGGTATGTACTGGATTAACACATAGGCTACTTTTATCCGGGGGTGAAACCGCGGGGCGCAGCTAGTAATTAAATAAATATGTGTGGACATTTCACACAGCGACGGTTAGCCCCAAACTAAGCATAGCTTGTACTATAGGAACCAGATAACTGATAGAAAGATACTTTTTTGTCTTTTTTGTTTTATATTTTAGCTTTTATTATTACTATGCGCATGTCACGTGAGTTTTCAGGGTCCGAGTTATTTTCCCCTTACTATATGTACCTGCTTACGTTAAATTTATTATCTGTAGGTACGTATCAACCGCCAAGTACTAATTAAGGCTGTAATTTCGGTGGAATTATCCACCTGATCACACATCTCGCCACCCTGTAATCAACAATCGCACTAATTTTAAATCGATTTGCTACAATGTACTCGATTAATATCATTGATCATGACATTTAAGTTCTGTGTGTATATATAATACCTATGTTTCCTTTCGGGGTCGATGCTCGGTTGGATATGCATTCTGTTTCCTATAAAATACTTTTTTTTCGTGGTTAACTTTCATTAATTGTAGTTATCCTTTATTTTAAAGACAATCACATTGCACGTAATTTATTAATTTACGTTTTGTAATTGCGGTTTTGATTGTAAGTATGATACGAAATTAATGATACCTACAGCTTGTAGGTCATGCTCGTGGAACTGACAACCGATGGGGAAGAAAGGTTCTCGAGTGGCGACCACGAACCGAAAGACGCAGCGTGGTAGTCCCCTACTAGGTGGACCGACGACCTGGTGAAAACCGCGGGGAGCCGTTGGATGTAGGAGGCGAGCAGCCGCTCAAAGTGGCGCTCTGTGGCCTATGTTCAGCAGTGGACGTCTTCAGGCGGTTGATGATGATGATGTTGACAGCTCGTAAGTATTTATAATGTGTTATTCAACAACTTTGAGAAACTAGTACTTTAACTTTTTAGATAAAGATCTACCCCCTAAAAAATAATTGTAAATAAACACAACTTAGGTTTAGGTGGACACTGTACAGTCAATGGAACTAATAATTTAACTACAATAATTCAAAATACAAAAATATTATTACTAATAAAGGTACACGTCAAAATTAGATTAGGTAGGTAAGTATCCATAAATGTCAACTATGTGGACGTGGCTGCCGCTCCCGTATCGGCCTTGTTAGTCACTCGCGAAAATGCCGTAGTAACACTACAAAATGCTGCTTAAATCATCTCACGCAGATGAAATAAGGCCAATGACGAAGTATTTAAAATATTAAAATTAAATTATTGTACATTACTAAGCATACCTAGGCTAGCGTCCTGCTATTTTTTTATTTCACAAATTAATAATATTCCTCAAAAAATAAACAGTCGTGAAAACAAAAATTAAATATCTCAAAAAATGACAAAGTTTTTTTTTTCTTATATTTTGGCTCCACACATAGTGTATTTAGCCAGTGTCAAGTTTTGTAATTTTTCATCGTATTATGGAAATTTTCACTTAAAGTCAAGTCATAGTCACAGTCAGAGTAGTCATAGTCTAGTCTAAGTCATAATTCAGTCTAAGGCATGCCCTAGTAAAGTGGTGGCAACTTTACTAGAGGCTTCTATGGAATTTTGGAAGCAACACGAAAAACCACGTTTCACTACATTATATCACTTGCCCACACTCATGCTCGTAATTCAGCACTTAATGCGTAAAACACCACCAATTTTAAACATTAACACTGGAAAAAGCATAAGTTTTGTAAAATAATACAATGCACCGACGTGAACTTTTCCGCGTTCCCGCCAAAACTCAATGACAAAGTTACAAGCATTTTAAAATACAGGAATAGAAAGAGACAGTCAAACGTGTGCAGTAACGTCAGCTCTTGCTCCTTCATAGCACCTTATTACTAAGTTGTGGTAGCTTTTACGTACAATCTCTTTGGCATGTGACGTCACTAAAGTGCGTTTTATAGTAACTCTGGGGAAGCTCTGTTTTGCGAGAAAGGGACAGGCGATGCCCGCTCCAAAAAGCTTATTACTCCGTGATTTATTTACCGATTTTACAAATTTTTTTTTCAATTATTGCATTAATTTTCAACCTACTTTATGACAATAATATTAACATGTTAATTTTTAATAGCAGGCAACTAAACTATTACAGGCCACATTACAACGTGGTTAATATCAAAATTTTATATAGCAAGCCTATTACGAAATGAGTTTAAAAAGAAAACTCTACTTGGAACAGACGTAGGTTTAAACAAGTGTCATTCATTCGGAAGACAAACCCTATAGGGAAATAGAGCATACAAAGTTAGCCGCAGCGATGAGTTGCTAGTTCCTAGGTTCAGGTAGTTAGGTGTTTAATTGCATTAGTCGCGTTTCATGGTGGCTGCCATGGGGTCAGGGCGAAACGGGGTCGAGGGTCACACCCCTGGTGACATAGATAACACACTCATATTAGGCATGGAAATGATTGCTACTTTAAAATTATTGCCATTTCATCATATGATTTATTTTAGTCACTGTGATTTCACCTGTGATTTTTCACAGCCTATGATTTTTCATATGCCTAATGAATTTATGATCAATGTCGATTGGCTGTGCTTATGAAATGGAACAGAGATGTGATTTAGAAGCAACCTAGTGAAGTTGCGACCTGCTACAAATGATTACAAGTAATCTAACGCTACTCTCTTAAGTTAAACAAGATCAAACATCACCGCTACATCACAATGTTAATAAAATTATTCTGTTTAGGTCTCAGTTTGTTTACTAAGTATAAATAAAATTATATGGTTTTTTTTAATGCGATTGAATGACGTGACGAGCTAGTCGTTCACCTGATGTTAAGCGACACGGCCGCCCATAACAGTTGCAGTGTCACTCGGAACTTTAAAACAATAAAGCTTCGCGTGACACTGCACTGCGCACGTCATCCTGAGACATCACACAGTCTAGTAATCAGATTACTAGACTGAGTGATCAGATCATAAAGTCTCATTTGCCCAGTAATTTTACTAGCTACAGTGCCCTTCAAACCGGAACACAGTAGTGCTTGCATACTACTGCTTGGCGGCAGAATAACTGGCAAAGGTGGTACCTACCTAGACGAACTTTGCAGAAAAGTCCTACCACCTAGTGTTTTGATATTCACCGCTTATGCTACTCTCGTATTATGAAATCCGACGCCACGATTCATTTAATTGTGATTATCGCACTGTGATTTGTAGTAGAGTGTCTGACAAAAAGTAGCAGAGTGATTTATGAAAACTAAATCATATGATTTTTCCGCTGCTCCTTGTGATTTGATCCATGCCTAAATCATATATGTTGGGCTACCCTAAGTATTGAAGAAGTCAACAGCTTGGGCCACTGTAAGTAACGAGCTAAAAAGCCAACTCACTATAACAAGAAGTTCATAAAAATATTACACCTATTTCCAAAAAATCTCTTACACGATTAGGAGCCAATTTTAAAGGCTTTAGTTGACGGATCTATAACTCCTAAAACTGCTGCTGTTCTTGTCTAATAGACGGCAATGTAAGGGACGGATATATTTTTAGTATGTTAAGGACTGTCGAACGCGGAAATCCGCAGGAGAACTAAAGTGACCGATATAGCTTAAGAGCTATATCGGTCACTTTAGTTCTGGTAATTAAGGTGGGATTGGTAAGTTGAAATGGCAATGGGCAGGCCACATCGCTCGAAGAACTGACAACCGACGGGGAAGAAAGGTTCTCGAGTGGCAACCACGTACCGGAAGACGCAGCGTAGACCAGCCCCCCACTCGGTGAACCGACGAACTGGTGACAACCGCGGGGAGCCGATGGATGCAGGAGGCAAGCAGCCGCTCAAAGTGGTGCTCTGTGGGGGAGGCCTATGTTCAGCAGTGGACGACTTCGGGCTGTTGATGATGATGAAGGACTGCCAACTAAAGCCTTCAAAATTGGGCCTTCATAATCCTATTTTTATAGACTGATAGGTTTGTATTTGTCCACTATCTCACCTGAAGCAGAATGAAGAACCTATCAATGGAAGTGCCGATGCCTAAAATGTCAATAAGTATACTATTTCTAAACCTCGTATATACACACATCAAAAAAGTCTAAGGAACATGTACTAATTTAAATTTTAGGATGGTTCTTCACATTATAAAGTTGTATTTTATTTTTCAAATTATTACAAAATGAAATTTCTAAAGAAAATTAATTTATTGTAAAAGAATAGGACTAGGAATACAAAGTATGACCTCCTCTGCTATTCAGAACTTGTCGGCAACGATTATTCGTTGAATTAATGAGACTGTTTATGTCATCTTGCGGTATTCGCTCCCAATGGAATTGTAGCAAATCCTTCAGCTGGTTGGGTTGTTGTCACTCCGTCCAAGTCCTTAAAAAACACGTCTCTGGAGCATGTCCCATGCGTGCTCGATGGGGTTGAGGTCTGGCGATTGTGCAGGCCAGGGTAATACCCGGATGTTCTCCGTTGCCAAGTATTCACTTCGCCGAGCTGTATGTGAACGCGCATTGTCATGCATTAACGTAAAATCGGAGCCAAAGGTTTGTGCAAATGGATGGACATAAGGTCTGAGAATATCCTCAACGTAATTCTCAGCGTTCATGTTTCCATTTACAAAAACGAGCTCAGTTCGCCTGTTCTTCATAATACCCGCGCATACCATAACTGTTGAGCCGCTGTATGGATGAACTTCCTGAACGCACCTGAGCCTTTCAGTATTTCCGGGCCGACGGTACACTCGCACCCTTCTTATATCAGGCCTAAACCCGAATCACGACTCATCGGAAAACATAATTTTATCCCATTGTTCCTGGGTCCATGTTATGCGTTCTCTACACCATTCATTTCGACGAGCGCGATTCCCGTGACGTATCGGTGGGCACTTGATTGGGCGTCGCGCTCGTAGGCCGTACTCATGCAGTCGATTTCGCACAGTTTTGGGACTTACATCAACACCACTTGAATTTTGTAGCCTCAAACTTAGCTCTCGAGCGGTTAACATCGGCTGGCGTCTTGCAGTCAGTTGTATGTACCGGTCTTGCCGAGTGGTTGTACTCCTTCTACAGCCTGGGTGCTGTTCAGCGGGTTCCCCTGTATTATTGTAGCGCTGCCAAAGACGACAAATAACACTTCTATGAATGCCAAAATGTCGAGATACCTGAGATTGATTACTTCCCGCTTGCAACATTCCTACAGCCCTTTGCATTTCATCTGCCGTCAAATGACGTCGCTCCATGACGTGAAGAATATCTAACGATTCAATTTTGTCACTAACTTTATTTAAATGGTTGGTAAAATTATAAAATCAAGAATAAACGTGTCAATTAAAACGCACTTAAATTCAAACAAATTCGCAGTAATTTTATGAAAAAACAAAACATAATCGATTTTTTTTTACAATAAGCCAGTTTGTCATCAATAACAAAAAAGTTTACTTACCTACGCAGTTTGAGTGAGTAAATACTTAGAAATTAATTAATATAAATGGTAAATTTGTAATATCATGCATGTTGCTTAGACTTTTTTGATGTGTGTATTATAGGTGGAACCACCTACTGAGACATCAGATTCATGGGCAATCTATAGGTATATTTGGTGATAAAGATTACTGTACCTGATTAATATGATATCGGAAATAAATGCTCAATAACAATAAATAGATATTAATAGCAACACATGCAATTCTGAGAGGCACGGTTCAGTGCCCGAGACGTGACCGACAGTGTGAGTTATACAGTAGAGCTACTTGTGTTTCATGTCAAAAAAGATAACTGTGTAACCGCTGTCATTGGTGGCGTAAAGGGGACTCGAGCGCTGCCAAGATTTGGTCCATCAATAGCTATTTTATTAAACTGTATGTATTAGGCTTTCATTATGTCTCTTGGCCCAAACATGTATATTATTACAACAAAAAAAATCTTGTTGCATACCAAACATGAAAACCGATAAAGTTATTTATTTCTGTATGTTTTTTCAGTCACTAGGGATCGATCTCTTCCAATCTTCTCTGTCAATCTTATTATATGATCTATTAAAAAATCTAGTATATTTTGAGTTATGTAACTCCAAATGAAACGTAATAAATAGGATCAGAGTTCTGTATTTGTAGCCCAGAATAAGTAATAGTCCTAGCATGTGGGTACCTAAATGTGATTAGTAATATGAAACACGTATAAAATGGATACTTAGATAATAAACAAACATAACTCTTGTAATATTTATCCTACGTACTTACTCTTTTCTATAATAACATCAACATCAATGAAACTGGCTGGTATAGTAAAATAAAAACTTTAACCTGCCATTCTACCATTTTTCATGTGGCATATCTATGATGTGACGTAGACAACTGCACGATCAACACTGTGTCCAGTAAAAGATCCTTCCAAGAACTCGCCCATTCACTGCCAGCGTTCGTCCTCGAACTTAGCAAGGTTCAATAACTTTGGAATATAATTATTACTGTTTTATGTATAACTACTGTGTGTAGTAATTTGAGCATATCATTAAGTATAATGAAGACATGTGAAAAGCTTAAAAATGGGAAATTAAATCTGATTTATCTTCATCTTCTTGTTGGAAGAAGTGCAGCCGATGTGTAAGAATTTTGTGATGCTTTTCCGGCTGAACAATCCTCATAAAAATCGAAAAATAATAATCGTAGTTAGTGTTCAGTACAGCAACCGCACAACTGGCCAAATAAAATTCAGTCAATTCAAATAAATCAACCATCACTGGTGCTATTCTAGAAGAAAATTTCTAAAATACTATGTGAAAGATGGTCGGGTAATGATGATTATCTATGCTAACGATAAGTTGCTTTAAAAAAAGTATTGTGGATTAAACGAAGAGATTTCTTTAAGCAATAAGACCGCTCATATTTTTGGCACAAATTATTTTTATTCTTTTTCTGTTCTTTTCCAGCATTTTTTTTAACCAAATAGGCTCGCATTTGACCGCAATCTCACCTGATGGGAAGTGACGATGAGATCTACGATGGTACATGCTTGCCTAGAAGATACCTATTCACTCGTGACTTGAAGAGCTCCAGATTGTACTTATCGGGAAACATGGACGCTGGTAAAGTATTCCATTCCTTGCTGCTCGGATTGTAAATATCGAGTCAAACCGCTTTGTGCGAATTGAAGGAATATCAACCATAAATGGATGGCGTGTAACTGTACGTCTTGTCTTTGTTGTTATATTAGCGTGCATTTGGACAAAATGCACTCTAATTTTTAAAAAGGTACTGCAACTTTAGTGTGATACTTTAACAAATTGTTTATTTAATCTACCTATATAGAGGTAACTGTCTTCATACGCAGGTATAGTAATGGAAAATAATAGAACCGTAAAAAACAATGCAAGTAAGTACTTTGTTAGCACCGGCACATCATAGAGAGCACGCTTATAATGTGACATTTAATGTTACTCACGATTCACGATAATTATTTATACTAGTATTAGGCGGAAGTCGTCATCGTCGAGGCATCAACCAAATAAACGTGATTTGAATTGGTCTAGCGTAGTAAACTCTGTAGTGCAACAGAGTTGTGCTTAGAGTATAGACTAAAAACATAGAGATTACTTGATTAAGTGTCAAGCGCACCACTTTTTTGGTCTTTTTATATGATGTGTCTCCTGGTACTTCATTTTTTAGAAAACCATTTTGTCGATGATGGTACTATCAGTAAATTTGACGTGGTATCCGATGGGACTATTATTAAATGACATTTGAGATCGGATGGCAATTTTTGAAAAAATGGGATCCGTTTTGTGGTATCCGTTGGGAGCTACCCGCAAGTTTGTATGGCAAGTACCAGGCTGGCAGGTGTGAGAGAGAGAAGGCTTCACTAACGATTGAAAAGCATCTGTCTGCGATCACTGTTTATAGCTGTGCGGTTATTTTGGCAACACCATACTGAACGTGAAATAATAAAATTCGATACTTTGTAATACGTTCCTTTTAGTCGTTTTAGTTTGTACGTGTGTTGAGCCGAAAACGAAATGAAAATGTGGGCTGAAAGTTAATTTTGATCAGCTCAAAACTACATATATTATGGAATGTTGAAATTAATCATGTTTTAATTTTAACCTGAAAACAAAAAGTCGGTTACACTTTGAAAGATATTTTATTTTTTAGATAGGTACCTATTAAATCCTACCGAAAACGTAAAGAAATCCAAGTTGAAATGTTTATAACGGGCAATATGCCTTTATTCTTTAAACTAACTACTACAATAATAAAAACTAGTAAACTAGCTACACTATCTACTACAAAAAACATTTGGACTGTATACTAGCCGCGATGGCCTATAGACAGTCCAATCCAAATGCTGCAGCCCACTACCGGTAGATAGCGTACCCAACGTGCTGGCTGCATTGTCTCTTTGAATTGCAATGCGGAGTTTTTGGCGGGAACGCGAAAAAGCTCACGTCGTTGTATTGTATTATTTTTCAAAACTTGTGTTTTTTCCAGTGTTAATGTTTAAAATTGGTGGTGTTTTACGCATTAAGTGCTGAATTACGAGCATGAGTGTGGGCAAGTGATATAATGTGGTGAAACGTGGTTTTTCGTGTTGCTTCCAAAACTCCATAGAAGCCTCTAGTAAAGTTCCCACCACTTTACTGGGGCATGACTTTGACTGGACTGTGACTGCCTGACTTGGTCTGGACTGTGACTGTGACTATGACTAAGTGAAATATAATAATGCAGACTTTGTAGACTTTTTAATATTGCGACTGAAGGATTTTATATCCAGGTCAAGAACTAATTCTAAAAAAAAAAAGAATTGCAATGCTGATTCGTTGAGCCATGTTTACGTTTGTTGCATTTCATAAATTAAATGCTGTAGTTACGAATTGAGATCATTACAGACCCTGTTGGGCACAACAATATGAAAAGCACGATTGTTTTATTCGCTAAAGCAAGAGTCATTGTAAAGCACGGAATAAAGCTTATAGTAGATTACGCATCGGATACCAGTAAATATTGACACATCGTCGACCGGTGCAGTCGCAGCGAGAGTGACTCACGTTCTTGGTAAAACACCTCTGATTTGAGCGCAGCGTGGAGCGGTGTTTGATCGAAATTGAGTAAGCGGTGCTTGGATGATACCTAAAGTATGTCTTGATTTACCTCACTACCTAAAACACACAGAAATAATAAGTATCGGAGTGTAAGCACACAAAACGGTCATTATTGTACGGTACCTATAAGTGTTTTCTGCCAACGTGAATTGCCTGAAAATAGTTTATTTCTACCTTTATTTTATAAACATGTCAAATGACTCACAGTTAGTTGGACTTGGATTGATGACCGTTATAAGGTAATTAATTGTGGTACCTAATTTACAACAGAGCGCTACCGTCATACCGTGCTTCGGAGGACAGGTAGGTACCTCTATATAGCCGTAATTACCAAGTTGAAATGGCAATGGGCAGGCCACATCGCTCGTAGTACTGACAACCGATGGGGAAGAAAGGTTCTCGAGTGGCGACCACGAACCGGAAGACGCAGCGTAGGCCGGACCCTTACGAAGTGGCCCGACGACCTGGTGAAAAACTGCGAGGAGCCGATGGATGCAGGAGGCAAGCCGCTCAAAGTGGCACTCTGTGGGGGAAGGCTTATGTTCAGCAGTAGACGTCTTCATGCTGTTAATGATGATGATGATGATGAGCCGACAATACATAATTAAGTCAAGTCATCGGATAGCCTCAAAGTTCTTAAGGCTAACCACAGACGAGAAGGAAGAATGCATTTCAAAGAACGAGAAGCCTACTGATGGGCGGTTTCGCAACTCTAGCAGACCCCTACGCGTAGTACTGGGTGGCGCAAAAGTAAAGACCCTATTTGGTTCAGCTATAACATTTTTTCTAAATTAGAAAACTAGATTTAGGTTTTTTTAAATGTATATTTGTGCCATTAAATTTCGTACCATTAGGATTTAAAGATGATGTCTTTTAAATGGTGACCTCCAGAGTTGATACACATTTGAGCCCTATTTATGACATTTTGCAAGATGATTTTCCTTCAAAATTGGTTATGAGTGACGAAGCGCATTTCCATCTCTCAGGGCATGTCAATAAGCAGAATACTCGGTTCTGGGGCACTGATAATCCGCGCATTATTCAAGAAATACCTCTACACCCACTAAAAGTTACTGTATGGTGTGGCATCTGTGTTGACAGAGTGATCGGACCCTATTTTTTCGAAGACGCTGGAGGCAATGCGATAACTGTCACTGGAGAACGCTACAGAACCATGTTACGTGAGTTTTTGATACCCAGTTTGGACGAATTGGGGCTGGAGCACATCTGGTTTCAACAAGACGGCGCTACGGCACACACAGCGCGCGACACTATGGACTTAGTGAGGGACGCTTTTCCAAGCCGAGTTATCTCTCGTTTTGGCGATTTGCCTTGGCCTGCAAGATCACCCGATCTGACCAGTCCAGACTTCTTTCTTTGGGGTTTTTTGAAATCTCGGGTGTATGTGAACAAGCCACAGACTCTCGCAGCTCTAAAAGAAAACATTCGTCAAGAAATAACGAACATATCGCAGGAAGTGTTACGGCAAGTTATGCAAAATGTCATAAATAGGGCTCAAATGTGTATCAACTCTGGAGGTCACTATTTAAAAGACATCATCTTTAAATCCTAATGGTACGAAATTTAATGGCACAAATATACATTTAAAAAAACCTAAATCTAGTTTTCTAATTTAGAAAAAATGTTATAGCTGAACCAAATAGGGTCTTTACTTTTGCGCCACCCAGTACTAGTATCCTGTAATACGGGCAGTCTATTGTAACCAGACGAATAAAAGAGACGTGTTAATTAATTAATAATCAGTAGCAGGTGATTTTGTTTCATCTCTAACACTACACTACGCAAATTATTAAAACAATTTATTCAATTTCATCACACAGTGACACAAACTCACTTACTCACTGCATCATTATTCATTACTCATATTTATTTGTGCATGGAAAGTGCCTTTCTATGTACCTACTATGCCGCCCGCCAAATTATCCAGTTGCGCCGCCAGTCTCATCCAGTATACAAAGCCTAGCGGAGTACAGACAGACAGACTGATCAATTCGCACTACGAACCGCCACGGGCTGGAGTGGATCAAATATTAAATACCGCCAGAGGGTTGCGAACCAGACGCAACGATGCCAGAAAAGAAAAGACGCGTTACAGACAGAATACATATGCCCGTGTTGTTATGTTAACTGTGGTTATCAGTCGGGCACAGACAACTGCCTACATTGCCGTTTCTTAGAACAGTTCTTCTCAATGAATATACTTTTATAGTCATAAAATTTAGTCATGGAATGGATTATGAGTGTAAACCACACTCGTACGGTATTATTTGACGTAATACTTTTAATAGTTTCCAGATTTACAACCAGCGGATTTTGAATCTTTAAACTTTTAAAGTTTAAAGCTTTAACCAAATTTGTCATAAGTATTTATATTTTTAACACAATTAAAACAAGATCTATTGATTCGTAATTTGGTAATTTATTTTTATCTTTCAAAGTTTTGAAATGCTTTTTAATGGCCAAATAGTTATAACAGAGTGTCAAAAACCACAACCCAGCTATATATTTATAATATCTGCATTTCTTAAAGACTATCATGTTTAGCTCAAACATGTTCTCTCTCTCTCTCTCACTCTCAAAGGCAACACCATCGTCGACATCGTGAAAATGTTAGTGACCTGTCACCCTGTCACAAATGTATGCCCGTAACGTAACGTATCTAGTATTGCATGCAGCTCATCAAAGGGCAGACGACAGGTTTTCAACATTTTTTAGTTAGTTTCCCGACATATTCCACTCTTCCACTGGACGTATCCCCTTGTTTGTTTTGTTGGATGTTTTTTGGTAACTGTCGAGAAGGCTAATGTGTATCGTGATTGAAGTGAGGGGTGTTGGATAAATAGTTAATTGCCCTTTGAAAGAGAAAGGTTGACTTTGTTTTACCTTTCAATTGCCAATAGGTACTTAAAATAAATAGGTACCACCGGGTTCGATCCTCGGCTCTGCACCAATGACTTATCTAGTAAGTTACGTGCAGTTTTCGATGCCATCGCTTCGTGCCTCAGAGAGCACGTTAAACCGTCAGTCCCGGTTGCTTTCGCTTTTCTCTGGATTCAAACAATCGCTCTCGGCCTCTCGCCCTAAATACATTATTTTGGTCCCTTGTGGCACTATCGGCTATTTTTGTAGTAGGTAGCGTAGCTAGTAGCATTTTGTAGGAAGCTATGTCCATTTAAAATAATAAGTATGCACTTACTAAATATGTCATCATAATCATCATCAGCCTAAAGACGTCCACTGCTGAACATAGGCCTCCCCCAAAGAGCGTCACTTTGAGCGGCTTGCCTTATGCATCCATCGGCTCCCCGCGGTTTCTGACTAGTTCGTCGGTCCACATAGTGAGAGGGCGGCCTATGCTGCGTCTTCCGGTTCGTGGTCGCCACTCAAGAATCTTTCTTCCCCATCGGTTGTCTGTTCTACGAGCGATGTGGCCTGCCCACTGCCACTTCAACTTGCCAATTCTCAAAGCTATAACGGTGACTTTAGTTCTCAACTAGTTCTTCATCTCGTTTAGTACTTTAGTGACTAAGTATGTATCCAATACTATTAGTGCTGCTGGTGGTCAATACTTTGTATTTTATTTATAGCTATAGATCCATAGAGTTATATAGCCCTGTTTTTTCTTCTACATATTGCCCATATTCCCGTGAGAGCTTTCAATTTTCTTTTCCGAGTGGCACTGCAACGGTTATATGGGCTCGACGCTTAACATCAGGCGAACGACTTGCTCATCCAGTTAAAACAAATTGAGTTTGTCACCTGTGACATATGTGTAATAAATACTAATAGTGGGTCAACTCCTTTGTTATACCGCAAAATACCTACGAGACCGTCTCGACGTCTAGTCCCTAAAAATAAGCAAGGGTTGTCAGAAAAACATTTTCTTAGATAGTAATTTTTGTTTCGTAATAATTTATTTTTCGTCACAGTTGCTCGTACAGTCGCGCTTATCACACCGCTTTTAAGTTCATAATCCAAGATATTACGGACTCGTGCTTTTTTACTTTACATTACCGCACTACTGTTTTATGACGATATCTCGATTCAGTTAGGTAAGTCCTCAATATCTTACTACAAGTTATACGTAGTATCATCATGATGAAGACGCCCACTGCTGAACATAGGACTCCCCCACAGAGCGCCACTTTGAGCGGCTACTCGTCTGTATGTATCGGCTCCCCGCAGTTTTCACCAGATTCTACGAGCGATGTGGGCTGCCATTTCAACTTGCTAATTTTAAGAGCTAAATCGGTCACTTTATTTCTCCTGTATATATCCTATTTACGGATCTCATCTCGCAAGGAAACACCGAGCATAGCTCTCTCCATAGCTCGCTGCACGTCGTTGAGCTTAGGAATTAATGAGGCCAATAGTAAGAGACCATGTCTCAGTTTCATAAGTCATCACTGGCAACACACACTGATTGAAAACCTTCGTTATATACATATTCGTATTTTGGACGAAAAGATAGGTCGAAGTATTCTTCTTCTTCGAAGGATTCTTGTTCTATTCACGTAGTACGTTCAATACCGGATGTTGATTTGCATTGTCTC
This sequence comes from Ennomos quercinarius, assembly GCA_910589525.2. NCBI lineage: Eukaryota > Metazoa > Arthropoda > Insecta > Lepidoptera > Geometridae > Ennomos > Ennomos quercinarius. Next base: position 14,240,318 of record OU342504.1, on the reverse strand, counting down.
CATATTTTTAGAATCCATTGTACTGTGTATATTTAATCATATAAAAATAAAATTTAAATTCCACATTTATTTAGTAGCCGAATATTTGATAAACCATTTTTGTCGTGAATCACAAGTAGCCTCAACTTCGTTTCGGCTAGGACAATAGTAGGACCCCACGCGATGACTCAGTTTAAAGTAAACACTTTTTGTCTCATCATTAGTCCATTGACCGCCCGCGTTTTTGTTCCGCCCATTGTACCTATCTTATTATGTGATTCTCATTTCTATGTTATTATTATTTTGGTGTCAATAAAGAGTTATTGTATTGTATTGTAGTCAAAACATCATAAAAACATTGTTAGAAAATTGCTACATCGAGGAAGGTCCTATTGTCTAATTACCTACAGGGTTCAGGTATTCGGTCTCTATTGTTTTGGCTATGTGCGCGGGGTGCAATAAACAACCCATGGTAGCTATGACTTAATCTGTGTCAGCAGCTTGCCACTGGGGCGTTACAGTATTTACAAAATTATGTACTTACAAGTTACGTTACCCTAAGATACTGCTCAAAGTGTCCTCCTTCGTTTTCGATGCACAAGTGAGCGCGACGTCTTAGGTTTCGTGATAGTTTTTTTAGCACATTCACGTTTAGTCTCACATGATCAAATGCAGCAATGATTTTTTCTTTTAATTGCACAGCACTAGTAATTTCGTCCGTGTAAACTAGTCTTTTTATTTCACCCCATAAAAAAAATCACATGGGGTCATGTCCGGAGATCGTGGGGGCCAGGGTACTGGACCACCACGTCCAATCCACTGGCTTCTGAACACTTCACTTAAAAAATCGCGCACTTGGCGTCCATAATGAGGTGGAGCTCCATCCTGTTGGAAAAACAGGTTTCGTTGAAAGGCCAGTGGTACATCGTCGAGCATCTCGTCAACAACGTGATGCAGAAGCTCCAAGTAACTGGAGCTGGTTAGATGACCTTCGATGATGTATGGACCTAGCACATGCTCTCCAATAATGCCACCCCAGACATTAATACTAAAACGATGCTGAAACGAATCGTTCTTGGTTTTATGCGGGTTATGGTCGCGATGTGCCCACCAGTGCTCGTTGTGAATGTTGTAAATCCCCACACGTGAAAACATGCATTCATCGGTCCACAAAATGTTCACATCCCTGTTTTGTAAAATCCAGTGAGAAAAAGCTATGCGTGAGGCATTATCTTGTGGATGCAGTTCTTGGACTCTATGAAAATGAAACGGATGCTGAAGTTCTCGTTTCAGTAGCCGCCATACAGTTGTGTGGTGGACGTTGAAGCGCCGCCCAGCATCACGGGTGCTAGCACGTGGGTCCTCTTCAAAAAAGTCCAAGATCTCTTCTTGAAGGCCGGCCGAGAGACCTACACTTCCACGAGCGCGAGCGTGACGAGGGACTTGGAATTGTCCATAATCCCTTAGTCTCTGTGTGGCACCCAGCATCACTTCACGTGTTGGAACATGGCTGTTCGGAAACTGATCGCGAAACATTTGCACAGACTGTGTTAAGCTGTTTCCGCTGATAGCATACAAACGTACCATCTCCACAAGCTCAACATTTGTAAAGTGTTCCATTTTTGTCACGCGATCGTAAGCAAAGTAGGTGCCTACGCAAATTCGGCACGGCGCCGGTGGCGGGCAAGTGACTGATCGGTCGCTGCATCTGCACGCGTGACATAAGTGCGCTGCGCGGGCGCGGGCGGGTGAGAGAGGGCACCCCGCAGCCCGCCCGCGTGGTTAGTACAAACGGCGGTGGGGCCGGTGCAGCGGCGAGCGTTTGTAGAACTTTGCCGAAAGTGGCGGGTGCCTTTGTGTGTTGTCGGCGCGATAGTTTATGACTCTGCGCTCGCACTGGTTGACTTTATAAAATCATGTTGTTTGTTAAATGAGAACGCACACACGTGCTGTTTTATTTTTGTGCAATGTTTTTTTTATAAAGTGTAAATTTTAGGTATTTATTTTTTCATTGATTCGTGTTCTATAAGTGTAGCATACCTACCTCTGTAAATATGGAGACAATGCAAATCAACATCCTGTATACGTATAATAGAAGAATTCTTAATTTACAGATTCAGTATTATACTACAAAGAGTTTTTCTGCAGCTAAAACAGATACATATGTTCAAACACATTTCCTTGAAGTAGGATCTAGGTAGGTAAGAGGCAGGTACTTCTTAGTAAACATTCAATTTTATCAAATTGTATGCAAACAATGTAGTTCCTTGTTGTGCTGTGTAAGCGACATGCCTGAACGGGCGTACCGACACGCAAGCGAAGCCGGTCGGTACTACCGCAGACGTCGCGGGCAGAAGGGGACCTCCGCTTTCCTTCATACCGCACCCCATCGTTGCTCCGTCTAGCCACCGAGTTGACTCACTATTAGAATTTATTACACGTGCCTGTGATGAATTTCATATGTTACAAGTACGAGGAAACAATATGGACGTCTGAAAATTATTAGACAAAACATAATGCAGCGGTGTTGTTGACAAATTACGTGTTTCAGGAAAACAAAGGAAAAGACAGAACAAGAGCTGCTAATGGTGTGGGTTACCACTCTGAGATTAATATTACCTACTGCTTGTATAAGTAAATAGGTACATCACATTACTTGTATGGTAACAAATACATGTAGATATATGTAGGCTATATGTATTTGTTACGATACAAGTTGCTGTTGAAGTTGTTGTAACAGAAATTTTGTAGAGGCTGAATCCGATAATTCTTGGATATGTTTTTTTGCACTTTGTTGATATTTATTGGTATATAGTTTAAAAGTTGAGTATTTTTTTCATTAAACCTAGTGGGTAATAAAAGACGCTAAATTAAGCAAGTTCTTTTTAGAAGACAAATATCATAATTTTTTACAGATATATAATTAGGAAAAAGAGGAACTAGCAAAATGGAAAATTTTTAGAGATGATTTAAAACTTACCTTTAATATTATGAATTTTGATGCAGTTGGCGAATAGAAGTAATAATATCGCGATATAACATTACCCTACTAGTGCCTTCGCTTAGGGGAAAAATAGTTCACTTTGTGATACCAGCACCAAATTTTAGTATGTTGTTAAACGTCTTATTTTATGTTAAAAACCGTCGGGACGCCATCTGTAAAGTACCCGGATTCGGAGATATGACGTCATCAAAATGGCGGCCGCTGTATTTTGAATATGCGAATATTTCTAAATCTATGAACCCTATATACATGTGTGGGATGTCAAATGAAAGAAAATTAAATGTCCTATAATTTTATAATACACAACATTCGCTCAATAGTACAGTTAGGAAAATATTTGAAATTATATGTAAATGGAATCGATAAAAATTACCTATTTTTAATTACAGCATCGGAAGTATACAATATAGGCAAAAATTATGCTTGGCAGACATAACGAACAATTTATCAGCTATCCAATAAAAAAAACCGGAACTCAATCGGATGAATAATGTCGTTGTTACGCCGTTGTTAACACGTCGCTCCCTCAGTCCGCGCGGGTGTTATTAGGTAAAAATAGTTCACTTTGTGAATACCAGCGCCAAATCTAAGACATATTTTTTAGTATATTGTTAAACATGTTATTATACAATAAAAACCATCAAGACCCTACCTGTAAAGTATTTGGATCCGGAAATATGACGTCATCAAAATCGCGGCCACCGTATTTTGAAAATTGCTAATAATTCTGAGTCTATGAACCTTATAATACCTACATGTGTGGGGTGTCAAATGACAGGTAATGAAGTGTTCTATAATCTTATAATACACAATTTAACTCGAATAGTAATACAGTCACGAAAAAAATTAAATTATATAGAAATGAAATCTACAAAATATCCCTATTTTCAATTACAGCTTCCAAAGTAGGTATACACTATGTACATAAATGATGTATGGCAGGCATAATGAAAAACTCATCAGCTATCCAATAAAAAACCTGAACTCAATCGGATGAATGGCTGGTATTTTTTATCTAATAACACCAGTGGGATTTTGAGGGAGTGACCTACTAACAACGGCTTAACACACTCATCAGTATTCATCCGATTGAGTTCCGGTTTTTATTATTGGATAGTTGATAAACTGCTCGTTATGTCTACCATAAATATTTTTTGCCTATAGTGAAAACTTCCAATGCTGTAATTGAAAATAGGTAATTTTTATAGATGCTATTTCCATATAATTTAAAATATTTTCGAAACTGTACTATTGAGCGAATGCTGTGTATTACAGCATTATAGAACATTGAATTATCTTTCATTTGACACCCCACACATGTGTATAAGGTTCATAAAGCCTACGATATTTGCAATTTTCAAAATACGGTGACCACCATTTTGATGACGTCATATCTCTGAATCCAAATACTTTACAGGTGGGGGTCCTGATGATTTTTAACATAGAAAAACAGGTTTAACAATATACTTAAATATGTTATAGATTTGGTGCTGGTATTCACAAAGTGAACTATTTTTCACCTACTACCCCCCGTGCGGACTTGAGGGAGCGACTTACTAACAACGGCTTTACTAAGACATTATTCATCCGATTGAGCTCGGGTTTTTTTTATTAGATAGCCAATGAATTGTTCGTTATATTTGCCATACATAATTTTTGTCTATAGTGTATATATACTTCCGACGCTGTAATTGAAAATAGGTCATTTTTATAGATTCTATTTATATATAATTTAAAATATTTTCATAACTGTACTATTGAGCGAATGTTGTGTAATACAACATTATAAAGCATTTAATCTTCTTTCATTTGACACCCCACACATGTATATAGGGTTCTTAGAGTCAGATATATTCGCATTTTCAAAATACGGCAGCCGCCATTTTGATAACGGTATATCTCCGGATCCAGGCACTTTACAGATAAGGTCCCGACGGTTTTTAACATAGATTAATATGTTTAACAACATACTAAAATTTGGCGCTGGTATCAACAAAACTATTCGGGCCTTTTTTGACCCTAAGCGATGGCACTATACCTGGTTGCAGGTACTATCGATCAAACGTCCGTAAAATGTCCGATCCTTTACTCCCTAATATTGTTTGATCGAAAAGCAGTAAGCGGTAAATGAGGCATAGCGCTTTATTGCATGTTTTGTGTCGGCGCACTATTGGGGTTGATTTTTGTGATAGATTTAACAAAGATAAGTATACCGGGTGACTGGTTGAACACCGAACTGATAATACTATTGATAGAGGGTGTTTACTTGCTCAGTACTCAATTTTAGATAATTGGTGCTTAAGATGGAACGTTTCACTCAGCTCGCCAAATTCAAATTTTCTTGCGTTTTTTGCCAATCATAGCTTAATTCCTCAATGTGATTACGTGAAAACTGATTCTGCGCAAATAAATAGAATGTCTCAACAAATTACGATTAAAAGTATCACCTAGGGGATACCGTCTGTACTAATAATTTCATTATTCATAATTTCATTTCACATACCTCATTTTTAATAATGATGAAATTTATAATGGTGGTTATTTATAAATAACTTTGTTCATAATAGTTACTTTTTATATTGATCTTTTCTTATACAATTTATTCAAATAATGTTTAAATTTATTAAAAATTATGTTATAATGTTAATGTTAAGAATTTTTTTATCATACTTTTTTTTATTATAAATTTCATTACTTATAATTTCATAATAATCAGCATTCATAATTGTATTGTTCATAATGACTTTTTCATATTTTTTAGTTAACATAATAATAATTTTGAGGTAGTTAAATCATTATATACATATGCATGTATACCCTAAAGATACTAAGATACTAGTCTAAGGCAAAGTCATAAATAGGTGCGACGACGAGCGAAGCGAGGAGGAGCGTTAGGTTAACTGTGACCACACGACGCACGAGCCGAGCGAGCGAAGCGAAGCGTAGCGAGCGTGCCGCGGCAGCGGCCGGCGAAGTGCCAGAAGTCACTTATCCTTATATTAAAAAATTACAGAAACCATCTATATTAAGTTTCAGGTTACCGTTATTTGATTTAAATATTTTACACGTGTTTTTATTAGACATTTCAAGTTATTTATTAAAATAATGCACAAAGTTCACCAACAACACCAAAATCAACATAACATGAGAAAATATAAGTTATTTTACAATTACCCACAGTCCACACGTTAATTTTGTTTGTTTTGACTGGATGAAGTGCCTGCATAGATTGAAGAGCAAATTGGCTTGCCGTACTACGTTTTTATAACTGATTAGGATATATATAACAATCAACAGTTCCAGTCACATTAATTTACAGTATTATTGATATTTTGTTTTATGCTTAAAGTTAGTTATGGTAAAAGAACATTATAAATTTGTACTGTTATGTTATATACGCCTTATGAGTTTCATTCTTATAAATTTGGATTATTATTAATTTTGATTTATAATAAAGAAAATTAGATGTAGTGAAAGTATAATAAATCACATTATGTGAAATGATGATTATAAGTAACATTTTTATTTGTAACAAAATTATGACAAACGATTTTATGAGTTTCGACAGTGAACCATCACCTAGATATCATTGGTTTAGCAACAAATGGCAATAAACAAGTTTCGTCTTGGATTTTCAGTCTATTGCCATTTGGTTATGGGTGGCGGTAACACTTAACATCAGGTAAACAACTAGCTCGGCACGTCATTCATTGAAGATTAAAGGAAAAGTGTTTTTCATCCATTTTTCATGCAGTCGCCGTGCTGGATAGCGTATTTGTTTCTCTTTGGTGCTGGACAGTGCGATTATTCTAAAAATACGGTTGGCGAACGAGAAAAAGAAGAAGTATTAATGGTATCTTTTAGTAGGTAGTCTGTAGTATTAATGAATTTTCAATGGACTGGCAATATCAAGAAGGTTAAATTCGGGGGATCGAATTTTAAAAACACTTTCCACGCTAGCGATTAAAATGCGTTTTTGCACCCAGATTTCAAATGACAAAGAGAATCTTTCTGAGCTAGTGAGGTGAAAATAACTATTTCAAATACCAGGACGGTCCTCTTAATATTTGACATAATTATCTAGCAAAAATAAAAAAGGTACCACTGCCACTGCTGGTATGCGATTTTATTGAATATTCAATGATTTACTTGACTAGTTCAATTTTCCACGCTGCATCCTGACCTCTAACGTAACGCAATTCTCTAGCCCTGTGATAGTAGGTAGGTACACTTTGGTTATTATATTACTGGGGCCTTGCTATTTTCACTCCACCCGCTTATTGGATCTGTGGGTAGCGCTGACGTCGGTATAAGATAGGAAGCTCTTGAAAGGTTTCTTATTAGATGCGATATGATTTAGATGGAAATTTTAGCGGCTTATAGTTTAATATGGTGTCTATTTCTAACAATACTACTCTTGTAATATTATTTAAGGTTGAAACACATCAGCGCGATCGCGCGTTATGCAGAATGGTGTATCACTCAGCCGGAGTCGGTCATTTACCCGCGGTAGGCCACGCAGGTCTTTTCCAACCATTATGGGAATCATTGTGAACCCTCAGAAATCTCACAGTGATTGATTATTAAGGTGGAACGTTATACTAGTGCAGCAAATTCAAATTTTCTTGCGTTCTTTTGCCAATAATAGCTTAATTACACAACGTGATTACATGACAACTAATTTTGCGCAAATAAATATAATGTATCAATAAATTACAATTAAAAGTATCACCTACTTATCATTGGTTTAGCGACTAATGGCAATAGACTGAAAAACAAAGAAGAAAATTGTTTATTGCCTTTTTAAAAAAAAAAAATTCATTTGCCGCGCTAGTGTAACGTTACACCTTAAATGAATTGTGTGCTGTGGTGTGCTTAAAATTTACTTTTCCGACTACAAGGTGCGCCGCTGTTCCAACCGCAATTTTTCAATTTTTCCAGTAAATCTCTTACATCCTTATTAATAAACGCGTTGTAGCTTTTGATTAGTTACACCATCTTTTGTCTTTTTCGATCGCTTTCAATATTCAAATGTCAAAAAAGGACAAAAGCTGAAGTAACTAATCTAAAACTACTACGCGTTTATTAATAAAGCCGTTAACTTTTCCGGGTTAAAACTGTCCTTTGTTTTAAAAGTGTACTACGTTGTTTGTAGTCGAGTAAGCAAACTATCACATCATCTGCCGTAAGACGTCTACTGCCTAAACACAGGCCCACATAAAAAAACGCCACTTTGGACGCTTATCATAGGGGTTTGCTATAATCACCACGCTTGACATCAGGTGGCTTGGTGATCGCAGATGATTTTAATGTACCGAGGAGAATGCTGCGGCCCATTCCCTGGATGCTCCATCAACCGGCTCTTACAGCACCCACAGGAACAGATGGGGTAGTCCTATTCGCAAACCGGGACCACACGGCGGTTTCGTCGTGAAAGGTGCAAACAAACGGCCCACGGTTTTACTTTTTGGATATTAGAAGGAAATTAGATACAAAACTATCAAAACAACCTTTTAACAAAAACTTCATTACCCAGCTTATTACTATGAAATCACCACAAAGCCGTTACAGACTATATAATGCTCAGTACTAGTATATCAGTCGAGTACATTGTATCCGCAAATGGGTATTAATTGGAACCGTTCGAACGGCAGCCGAATTCATCACCACACGTCGGCTTGCACAAAGCGCATCAACCACTTTGAACTTAAAAGCACATTAATGTATGGAAATATAGGTCTTTATATCTGTAATGGCTGTAGCTCTAGCTTCTAACCAAATAACAAACAACAATAACCAGTTATGAACTAGATATTGGTGTGAATTTTCTATCTGGATATCCATTCATAATCTTCGATATACAGCATGTCGACGTCGAATCACGCCATTTTCGACAATGGGTTGGCTCTTTGTCTGCTGGCAATATACCCAGGCATGCTTCGTTTAGAGGTGTATATCATTTAATTTTAGATATATTTAATATTATGAGAATCAGAATTATTTATTTGCTTAAATGTCGGTATTATAAGGCCGTAGAGCCTAAAAACAAAGGTTTGCAGTCAGTGTGTGTTGCCAGTTATGACTTATGGACCTGAGACATGGTCTCTTACTGTTGGCCTCATTAGTAGGCTCAATGTCACGCAACGGGTTACGGAGAGAGGTATGCTCGGTGTTTCTCTGCGAGATAAAATCCGTAATTAGGAGATCCGCAGGAGATCAGAAGTGACCGATATAGCTCTTAGAATTAGCAAGTTGAAATGGTAATGAACAAGCCACATCGCTTGTAGAACTGACAACCGATGGGGAAGAAAGGTTCTCGAGTAGCTACCTAGACCTAGACCTACACTAGGTAGACCAACAATCTGGTGAAAACCGCGGGGAGTCGATGGATACAGGAGGCAAGCTGCCGCTCAAAGTGGCGCTCTGTGGCGGGGAGGCCTATGTTCTGCAGTGAACGTCTTCAGGCTGTTGATTATGATAAAGTCTTGATGGCATCATTAGTGCCATATATACATATTTTGCCACCGGTGGCCGCGTGGAAATATTTTAACCATGAACAATTAGGTACATAATGAAATGAATTTAACAATCATTTTTATTACTGAATTGTTTGTCACTTAGATCCGTTTTTGTTTCATTTTTTAATAGATAAAATGTCTCGCTAGAAATCTCATCATATTAATCAACAAATCAAAAGAAAATATCATAGCGGAAATTTTAAACGCCCCATAATGAGTAAGCCGACTCCTCCCTCTCAATTTGGTGAGAATAAAAATAAACATAAAGGCTTCGTAGAGCCTGCAGGCTGCTATTTGCTTCCGGAGAAGCTCGAGCGCTCTTTATTATTATGCTTATATTCTCATGATTACTGCAAAATGTAAAAGAGGAAACGAGTTTTAGGGAAGAAGTGTGATTTTTATTATGAACTAAATTCACCTCGTGACTTCACTAAATTATTTATACAGAATTTTACCCAATCGTTTCAGCCGTGAAAGCCACGCAAGCAGATGATTGTATCAGTACTTTTACACCAGTAAGGATAGGTAATAACATAATTTTAACAACCAGTCATAACAACAAAAATGTATTATGTTGCAACTCATCATAACGTAAAAAAACCTAAAAAACGTATAAATTACCTTCTTTTCAAAGCTTCTTTGACTAAAGTAAACTGAGTTTGAACTTACAGTAAGTATATAATTATATAAACTAATCTGTCGAGCCATTAAAATATTTATTAACTTTAAATTGGTCACTAATTAAAATTTAATGCGTCACGCACTTAGAGTAGTCACGCACGTCTTATAAACCCTGGGGTAGTTCCATTTTCAACAATGAATCTATATATACGTGCAACCATAGACCCTAGAATGAGAGTAACGAAAATACTGTAGGTCTGTGTTTACCACCAAATGATCATAAAGTACAGGGTTAGTATGGTAAGTAATGAAAAAGATCAATGACAAGTTGCGTCCAAAATGGAATGAAGCTCAATATTTAGAATCGATAAAGCTCGGTCCCACGTGAAATGCCCGGGCTAGGAGCAGAGGAAGGGAATAATATTTACCCCACAGTAAAATATTTTCCAATGTTTAACCTATTTCGCGTACTACTACGCAGTATCGATTAATCATTTAATCAAAATTAAGGTTTTCGTGCACTAATGCGCCGGTAACGTGACAACAGCACGCAAGCCTTGCCGCGGGCATAAATCAGAGCTGAGGCCGTTTACCCTGAACAGGAAGCAGAGTCGATGCACCTTACACACACCTACGTGGACTGAACCCCGCTACGCCTGTGTGGGTGACACGAATACAGCAAACGCGGAAGTACCACATTAACATACATTTTCCACGCACACAAAGAAGCGAGCGGGGGATGTCACGACGCGTCCGAACACACACTTTCATGTCACGACGCGTCCGGACGCACACTTTCCACAGTTTTCCTTTTAGGTTTGTGTGTGTGTGAGTGCCGCCCTGTGGATACGCAGGTCGGGCGCTAGTCGCCCGGGGGTGTGGCGGCATGGTACGCTTTGAAGAGAACTGGGCGAGTGCGCGTGTGTGCCGTGTGGTGGTGTGCGTGACATGTCTGAGTTACGGTGGTACATGGTGTGGTTATTTTTGGATCAACTGTAGAATGCTTGGTCGTAAAGACTACGTTGAATGTTACCGGCCATGGTTTGTTGTCAAAGACGTAACGTTCATTTTAAATTACTAAGAAAGTATAACAAAAGCAAAAGAAAAATTGAAATCTGTTAAATAAACAATTTTAATATTGCTTCTATCATTATCATGCAAACTACTCCAAGGGTAGACGAAGAAGGAGGCATGCTAATTTACTCCTCACATAGCTCTTTTGCTCATACATTTTTATTAATCGTTTCATAAACTGTCTTTAGCCAAGTGGTAGAAAAGTGCTCTTCTCAAAGTGTTCGTCTAGGGGTAGATACCAGATATTGCCGCAAGCGGTAGTGTCCAAGCTTTACTATGTTTCAGCTTGTAGCTAGTGAAATTACCGGGCAAATGAGACTTAATGACTTGATGAGATGGCAACAGATCAGGTCATAACGTGATGGTGACGGTGATGTCTTAGGATGACGTACGCTATGCAGTGTCACGCGAAACGATATACCTAACTATAGAGTTCCGATTGGCACTGCACTATACTTTGTGTTTTATAAATGCCTCTTCTTTTTCTTATTCTTCTTTTACGGTTTCTCTTATCATTTTAGCTGTAACCGCGCGAAGGTGTAACGTCATAAAGTAAATAACATAACTGTCATAAAATACATCAGGCTGTAGATCCAGGGGTGCGGCGCGCACGTGTCTGCAGCGAGCGAGGTTTGCGTGTGTGCGTGCGGGGCGAGGGGTGGGGGGGAAGGGGGCAGTCACGGCCAGGGGTCGCCGACCGCACCCCGGCTACGCCGTAACCCCGCTACGGAGCTACGGCCCGTAGATCCCGTAGCTTCCTCTTTTGTTTTAATTCCATGATCGCTGTAATTTCATTACTATTTAGGTCAATTATGATTGTTATTTTGAATTGTATTTTTTCAGAGAGAGTAAAAGTGTTTTGATGTTTTAGTAATTATAGCTATTTAAATGAGAATCGTTCAGTTAATCGTTTTTATTTTAGGGTTAATTTATTATTACTGATCGATTTAATTCAAACAGCCCTACCATTTGAATTAGGTTATTAATAGTTAGTTTATTGCAGCAATTTAATTGACAATTTATTTTAATTTTAATTTGCTTATCTCACCAGGGAGACTTTAGCCTAGCAGTGGGAGACATCAAGTTAACTAATTAAAAAATAATGTAAGATCTGTCAGTCATAAAATTAGGTTTACATTAGTTTTCTTAATGCTGGTCAAAAACAGTCAAAGTGAACTCGAATACTGTACATTCTTGAGTCATTCAAAAAACAGCTGTAATGTCAACAGCATTAGAGCTCCTGATGGCGTACGCAGCTGCTCCAACTGGCTCAGGCTGGTGCGGTATAAATGATTTCCGCACCAGCCTGAGCCGCTGTGTTGTTTATGTTTACTCCACAGCAAAAATAGAGTAACCCCTTAGGTAACCTTCGTTAGATTCGCTCCATCCAAAGATTGCCTGGAAGAGATCGCTTTTAGCGATAAGGTCGCCCATTGTTACACTTATGTAAGTAATTGTTTTTATTTATATTTTTTGATATTTGGTGTGTACAATTTATTTTTTATTTTTTTGTCATTATGGGCAAAGCATTTGACCGCTGTCTCACCTGATAGAAAGTGATGACGCAGTCCATGATGGTGCATGCTTGCCCTCTCGACTTGAAAATAAAGAGTATATCTATCTATCTAACCAAACAGAATTTTCTAATATTATTATAGTATACAAGAGGTACCCCGCGGCTTCACCCTCTCTTGCCCAATTTATTTTGGTCTTTTTTGATGTAAAAAGTACCCTATAGTATGTTGGTCTCCATGTAGAGTAGCCAGTCTGTTTGCAAATTTTTATGTATTTCGGTTCATCTGTTTTGATGTAAGCTACTCAAGCGAACTAACAACGCTCCACTTTTATATGTAAATGTAATAGGGAATTCACAAATGCATTGGAAGACGTTTTCAAGCTCTTGAATTTAATTACACCTAGTATTAAATATTTTAATTTATTTATCAAGAGTACCAGGGCATCATAACTCTTGTATTTGGTCACCTAGTAAAGAATCCGTGTTATTATAAACATGTACATAAATATTTGTGTGGCCAGGCCACATCGCTCCTACAACTGGCAACCGATGGGGAAGAAAGGTTCTCGAGTGGCGACCACGAACCGGAAGACGCAGCGTAGACCGACTCGGTGGACCGACGACCTAGTCAGAACCGTGGGGAGCCGATGGATGCAGGAGCCAAGTAGCCGCTCAAACTGGCGCTCTTTGGGGGAGGCCTATGTTCAGCAGTGGACGTCTTCAGGCTGATGATGATGATGACGATGATGATGATGATGATGACATATTTCGAGTATTATAGAATAACTAGTAACTGCTTAGTATCTCATTTGTTAAATTTATTTCAGTTTCAGTTAAGTTTATATTAGTTTTATTGAATAACCATAATAATGATATATGCTTTAATTTTCCATATCTTCGTATCTTTCACTGGTAATAGTAAGCCTCCTCAAGTAGAACTAATTTTACTAAGAAATTCTAAGTGATAAAAAAGATATTATGTTATCTAGAGTGTGTAAATTTTTGTCATTTACGATTATTTAAGATTACTTACGATCGATATTAAATAAGTAAATAAATATATGTGGACTTTTCACACAGCGCCATCGAGCCCCAAACTAAGCATAGCTTGTACTATGGGAACCGGATAACTGACAATACTTAGATACTTTTTTGTTTGTAAATACATAGATAGAATACAATTTAACACCCAGACACAGAACAAACATCGATGTTCATCATACAAATGTTTGTCTCAGGTGGGAATCGAACCCACAACCTATAGTTTAGAAGCCAGAGCTACTACCAACTGAGCTATCAGACCAGTCAAAATATAAAGTCAGATTTTATTTTAGCCACTTTTTATTTCAAATTTATCAATCATTAAAAATTATGCAGAAATAAAATTACACACCTTAAAAAGGTACAACAAAAAGAGAACGTAATAGTGCCAGCCAGTTCTCATTACAATTGTGATTTTCGTTTGTTTTTGTATGTAATCGAGAGGCACGTCATCGTTACATAAGCGCGGGAGGGGGGGTTACGCAAGTTGAGACGCGCGGGGAGGGGGGAGACGGCGCGCGTCGAGGGGGGCCCTGGGATCGATGCGCGGCCGTTCACCCGCCTGCAATGCGCCTGGCGCGTCGGTCTCGGCATACGCATTCCTATTCAATACTGCACTTTAAAGCATCAGCAATAAAGCGTAAGATCGTTTGGGAAAATAACTAACATCAGTCATAAAGATTGCCGGTGATACACATGCCCGCCCGCCCTGGTACAAAACTCATACCACCGCACCGCCATGCCGCCCTGGTACCGGCCGGGAAGCTGCGCTTGCAAATGCGGAAAGAAAAAAGAAAAAGTTTTTTTATTAATGTTTTCAGCTAAGTACTTATGAGTACTCTGCAGCTGACTTCTTTTATTTTTGTTTTTTTTTCTAGTTTTTCATTGCTAAAGAGTTAATTGAAATGCGATGGAGAAAAATCTTGCAGGTTTTATTGAGTCATCATAAGAATTATATTACAAGTTATTTTAATCTGTAATCGCCTTTTATACAACGCTTATGTAAATTATATTAGTTAAAAAAAATTAATACATATAGACCTACATGATTTAACCATAATATAGCACATTGTCTTTGTTTTAAATTCCTTACATGATTATTTCTTTTAAATGTGTTAGAATTTGCCAGCAAATGTGATTAAAATTCAAATCGAATACTCCACCAAAAAAGTCATCACGCTGTATCGAGCGTAGTCATGCCTACGTGACATCGCGCTACGACAACTTCGTAGTGGGTCTACGGGCGAGGGGCGTGCTGCGAATAACGTAAATACGTGGCGGAACAATTTGTTCACGTTTTTTGTGGTTTTTATGAAGCTGCTTTGTAAATTTTAACTGAGACTCTATTGAAAAAGGCTTCAACTTTTAAGCTCGGTATGTCACAACACAATCACTTGAATTCAATCTATTAATTATTTTTGCGCCTTTTGGGGTCGAGACCCTCGGGCCATGGGGACCAAGTGCACACAAAGTCTTTAAAGAACTTTGTAAGCGTCTGGTTGAAGCAACGCGTGACCAAAATGCTGGCCTCTATTTGGGCCAAAGGTTAAGCATTGCCATTCAACGTGGCAATGCTGCCAGCATTTTGGGCACTTTGCCCACTGGTAGTGGTTTGTTAGATTAGTTTTGTATTATATTGTTAATTTTATAGTTTTAGTTTAGTTTTATAGAATACCTAGTTTTATTGTTGTAGTTACACTTATTAAAGTGAATAGATATTTATGCTAATGAATTAAATTGTATCTATTAATTGTTCCATATAATTAATTATAATAAGTACTTATTTTTATCTTATTTCTGTAATGTTTTTAAAACTGTATTTTGTTTATATTTTTAGTAACCTTGCATTATTTCTTTTAATAGCTAAAAATCTGTATTTCTGTCTGTGTCAAGGTTTGTTTGTATGGATTTCATTGCGAAACACCTGCGTACAAAATTTCATGAATGACGTGACGAGCTAGTCGTTCGCCTGATGTTAAGCGTCACGGCTGCCCATAACAGATTGCAGTATCACTTAGAACTCTAACTTAATATAGTTTTGCGTTACATTGCACTGCACTACGTCATCCTGAAACTTCACACAGAGATTACTAGACTGAGTTATAAGATCATAAAGTCTCATTCACCCAGTAATTTCACTAGCTACAATGCCCTTCAAACCGGAACACAGTAGTGCTTGCACACTACTGCTTGGCTGCTGAATAACTGGCAAAGCGGTGGTACCTACCTAGACGAACTTGGCAGAAAAGTCCTACCACCTAGTAAACATATAAGTTTGTTCCATTTTAACGTCAAAGCCGCGTAAACAGACAGAAAGTATTCAGTTTAATTAACATTAGTAGAGATGTATCTTGAGACTATTAATAAAGGCGGCTTTTACCAAAAAAAAATAATTTTCTTGCAGAAACTGCAAATGGCCTGCGGGACGCATCTAGTATTATAATAATTATATATAGCTACACGGCAATAAACTTTCTTCTGCAGTATTCCAAGACCGCTTGGCGTCAGGATGGCTGGCAAGGGGACGGAACCGCCTCACTGCTGTCTATTCTGTGACTAGCCCCACCCAAACCATCTCTCAGAAAAAGCCTAACCGACACAGACTACCTCACAGTTACTATAACAAAAACCTGCAGCCAATAGAAATGGTAAGACTCGCTTTTATTTCAATGAATTAAAGTCTACATTAGTTTACAGTATTTTCTGCCTACGTGCCTATGTTTTGTTAAATCTGTACCTATATATATTTAGATTTTTGGATTGATTTTCCCCGAGTTTGTATTCGCGGCGTGTTTTCAGGATATTTCAAATAACGGCATTCACTATGGATACCAGAAGTTTGTTTCTTAACGGAATTGAAATAAGGGTTGTTTTTGTTTTTCTTATATTTTGGCTCCACACATAGTGTATTTAGCCAGTGTCAAGTATTGTAGTTTTTCATCGTATTATGAAATATTTCATGTAAAGTCAAGTCTTAGTCACAGGCAGTCAGGGTAGTCATAGTCCAGTCTAAGTCAGGTAGTCATAATCCAGTCTAAGTCATGTCCTAGTAAAGTAGTGGCAACTTTACTAGAGGCTTCTGTGGAATTTTGGAAGCAACACGAAAAACGTTTCACTACATTATATCACTTGCCAACACTTATACTCGTAATTCAGCACTTAATGCGTAAAACGCCACTAATTTTAAACATTAACACTAGAAAAAGCATAAGTTTTGAGAAATAATACAATGCAACGACGTCAACTTTTTCACGTTCCCGCCAAAACTCCCATAAGGGTTGTTTACTGTGCGAGTAACTAGCTGATAAATTATACACTGACGTAGCTATGGAAACATAGTTGTTTACATTTTGAATATTTTGTTAGGCATTTGTTTTTCGAGTGGTTGCGAGGAGAGCGTTTTGTTTGTGTTTTTGCGGTTGACTGCGTTTATAGAATTGAAATAAGTATTATAGTTTTTGTTATTATGTCATTAAACTGTTGTTATTTTGCGGAAGCCTACTATATATATTATTGATACGGTTTATTGTATTATTTGCATTTGACAATTGCATTAAATTCAATTGTTTTGGACTGGCCTGGTAGCTCAGTTGGTAGTAGCCTTGCCTTCTGAACTGCAGGGTGTGAGTTCGATTCCCACCTAGGATAAATATTTGTGTGATGAACATAGGTTTTTGTTCTGTGTCTGGGTGTTACATTGTATTCTTTGTAAGTATTTACAATCAAAAAGTATCTATATGTATTCTATCAGTTATGTGGTTGATGTGGTTTCCATTAGTACAAACTTTGCTTAGTTTAGGGCTAGATGGCGCTGTGTGTAGTATCCATACATATTTTTTATTATTATTAATATATATCTGCATATCTTGACATTTATTTTTTAAATAATGTTAACTATAGTGTGGTCTCCGAGACAATAAAATGAAAATGATCCTATGCTATTCAGTTTTGGTTGATATGGAAGCTAAGAGTGGCTGACACCGTTATACCATGGCTACCCTGGTTTGAATTACTCTCCGACCCCCACCAATGACTTTTCAAGCTATGAGTGGAATTTTCACTTCTATTTCTGGCTATTTAGGCTATTTTCAGCACTTTTACAAATCATAATAAGTAATGTTCTAAACATATAAAATTAAAAAGTGCCTAATGGAATGTAGCGAATCCAATACCAATAGTTGGAAACTCGTGGACCTAATGCTAGTAGCAACGTTCCATCGTATTGGGTTCACTGCCAACTAGTCAGAGGTGAACCACCTTCACTGCCGCAGGCTCACTTTTGTATAAACAGTCAATTTATGGGATGATAAAGTTCTAATTTTTACCCATTTTCAGATTATGTACTGTACAAAATTAAACACTTCATGGTAAAGTCAGGTGACCAAAATATCTCTTTTTCTTATATTTTGGCTCCACACATAGTGTATTTAGCCAGTGTCAAGCATTGTAATTTTTCATCGTGTTGTAGAATATCTCACGTAAAGCCAAGTCTTAGTCACAGTCTGGGTAGTCATAGTCCAGTCTAAGTTATGCCCTAGTAAAGTGGTGGCAACTTTACTAGAAGCTTCTATGGAATTTTGGAAGCAACACGAAAAATCACGTTTAACAACATTATATCACTTGCCTACACTCATGCTCGTAATTCAGCACTTACTGCGTAAAATGCCACCAATTTTAAATATTAACATTGGGGTAAGCACAAGTTATGAAAAATAATACAATGCAATGACGGGAACTTTGTCGCGTTCCCGCCAAAAAACCATGTCGGCTTTAATTTTGCACACAAATTTAGTATTGCACCATATTGCACATTCACCGTGGTAGTGCTGCCAGCTCTCTGTACACTTAATCCCTTCACAATAAGTTATTTTAAGTTTTATATTTATTTTTATCTATTTATTTATTTTTATCGCGACAACTCGGGCGACACGAATATTCGCGCGATAGTGTAGCCGCAGCATAAACCGGTAGAAAAAATAATCCCACCTGCAGTATTGTAGGACATTATTATCATGTTTTTTTAAATTAAATGTTCATCCTCTACTCCTAGTTGTAACACAAGAAAACAAAAGAAAAACGAACAAAAAACAAAAAAAGAACACAACAAAACACAAAATACACCACTAATTAAGTTATACAAGAACCAACTGCAACAATATAACCGCACGAAAAAACCAACCACGAGGTAAAACCACGTGGTTCCTCGACAGCAATAAGTCGTCAATAGCTATGGCGTAAGATTATGGTTGTATCGACAGGACGATAAACCCTCTAAATATTAAGGGCAATAAAATTTTATTCAACAGGGGCTGTGAAAATGCGATAATACAAATGTTATTAATATTACAAGAAGGTTGCCATTAAGTTAGGTTAGGCTGATGTTTTGCAATAGAATTATGAACAAATTGCCTGCATTAGGCGGAAATGCACTTGAAAAGCCGGCTAAGGGAATATCCAGGGAATGGGCGGCAGCATTACATTAAAATCTTTTGAAGGAATGTTAATTGTAGGACAGTCGTACGCTTTTTTATTGATCTAATTGTTGTCCAAACTATTGGTTATAATAAGGCGTGTAGGTATTTCTCGGGTAAAGTTATTTCAACGGTCGTTTCGCAATTGTTTTTCGTCATTTCTTTTCATGGTGTTATATTCTCAGAATACCTCCACTGTCGGATTATGTAAAAGTAGCAAAAGCAGTAGCAAAGCGACAGCAAACACTTAACAATGTGTGGCAAGGTGTCACTAGTAAACGTAGGTAAATAGCCCGCCTGTTGCTCACCTGTCGCTGAATGCACTTTGGCCTTTGATAGCTACTATCGTACTTGCTGTTCTGTCTTTAGTGGCGCTAGCCACTAACGACAGAACAGAAATAGATGGAAACAAAATAATGCACTTTTTAGTTCTATGATTGTCCGACAGACGGTGATCTAGCACTCGATTGTTCTGCCAAAATGATGATTGACAGCAATGATTGCGAAATTTACGCCTGTCGTAAACTTGTTGCGAGTTACGTAATTAGCCAGCCGATCGGTTTGGTCCACTTACTTTTAGTACACGTGGCTTTCGTGAGAAGCTTTTGAAGGAATAAAGTTAATTACGAGTTATTTTTAGGATGTCGCGCGTATACAGATGTCAAACAATAACAACATGATTATACAAATGTTTCGGTCTATTAATATATTTCGACAGGACTAGGAGGCGATGTTAAATTGTTTTTCAAGTTTTTACAATGCTTGCGTGGATGGGTGACTGCTATGGCATTTTAAGCTTAGTGCTACAAACATATAGTGATTAGCTACGCTTGCGAAAAGTCACCGTACCATATTTTTCGGCACATTATAACACGCTGAAATACTATGGACATATATTGGTCTACCCATGCCGCATGTCATAGAACAATTTAAATTGGTAGGATAAACCATTAAGAATGGTACGCATGCAATAGATCCAAGTTCTCTCTTTGCTTTAGTACATACTCTGTTACATTTACATCATGTCTTATTTTGTCTTCACTTTTGTGTCTATAGGCTCAGGCATTGCTTTCATTTAGCCACATTTAGCCACGAGGACGTCATCATAAGGTCAAATGAAAGTCGTTAAATTACAGCCTGAAATACTATTAATCCATAACTATCTTTGATTTTTAAGTTATAGGTATTGAGTAAGCCTATTCTTCGAAATGGTTTTGTAATTACAACAAACAGAAAAAAAATTAACAATCCCCATTACCTTAAAGGCTATCAGAACTTTTTTTGTACTAAAGGCAGTGCTATACGGGCCCAAAACTAGATGCATCCACTCTACCAATCAATACTAATAAAGTCGTCTGCCTGGACCATCAAATATTCGCTGCTTTTCAAACACAAAGGCTAAATGGAACGGTGATAATTGAAGTTCGACATCAGAAAGTACTTCCCGATTTGTACCTAAAGTCTGCGGCCAGGGTAAAATAAATTGGGGAAGGGGACGGAGACTGTGTTGCCAGGTTTTGGGGTACTTTAAATTAAAAAAAAGCTTAGTACATGTTTCTGATCATCTTCATAGTGCTATTTATCCCGATAGGTGGCGCTTCGTAGGCATAGTTTTTAGACAATTTGCTTTTTAAATATTTTGCTTTATAGGCAGTCTGATCATAAATAAGGGTTCTGAGTCATTATACAATAGTTGCAAAATATCTGTGTTGTGACTGTAACTGACATTCAGCGATGATGGCGCCATCTGAGATTAGCATTGCCTATTCTTCTTCATTGGTTGAAGAAGATATCCTTGAAATGATTGCTTTTCCAAAACTATTAAACAGAAACGACAAACGGAACGGAATAATTTAAGAGCTCTCCATATTAAAGAATATAGCGAATCCAGTCCTGAAACTGAGACATTTTGGTGCAAACATCTCAAGGCACACTGAAAATACAGAACACAGAAATATCTAGAACTGATTTACTTTGAATTTGATAACCTCTTCCTTTTTCAATTGGGTAAAAACGGCTAATCGTAATGTTACTTTCAATCAAATTCATTGAGCAAACGGAACGCGTTTGCGCATGTTTTTGATAAGTAAGTAGGTATCTTTCAATAATGTTTTACAAGTGGCTCTTGTGGACAAATTAATTGTTAGAAATATTATTCTCTCTTTCTGGTCAGTCCCTCATTACTGAGGATCGTGGTCACAGGATCTATCCGATTTCACCAATTGCTTCCATTGACTTCGGTCCATAGCCGCCCTCACGGCCTGGGAAAATTTGCTAAAAGAGGTGACTTCTTTCACTTGGCCAGACCAACGTGTTGGCGAGCGGCCGCGTAATCTTTTGCCTTCAACGTTGCCAACTATGACCAGCTTTTCCAAACTTTCCTGTCTCTGTGTGTGTGACTTTTCCTCTTCGAAAAATATTATTAGTACTAGTTTAGACTTTTTTTTGGTGGTTTATTGAGAATGGTTTATTGAGAAGCAATTAAAAAAATATGTGCCATTTATTAGGCTGATATAAATAAATAAGCTGACATATTTGCACAAGTCTGACTGGCGAAACTAATTATATAACCTGAAATAACCTCAAATCAAATTCCATTTTTCAATTGGTCACCGAAACTGGCAACACCAAAACACAATTGCATTTCGTTCCCGACCTACCCCCATGCGAGACGCAATGCGACGCGACGGCACGGTACATACGCTCGGGTACTATACGTACTAGCTAGTACTGTGTCTGTTAGTCTGGTACACAACCACTAAATTATACACCACTAGGTTTATTGCGCGGGGCACAGAGATTGCGGATTTGGTGAATAATTGAAAGAACTATTTGCGTTTCAATACCGGAACTAGCTCTGCAGTATGTACTCTAGTCACAGAATACATTTTAGAACCTATTATATCACTAGACTCTAGGGTTAGTGTGATTGCGGTTTGGTCTAAGTAGTATTTGTTTAAATAGGCGGACCACATGGACGCAATTTTTAAGGTACAAAAAGTTCCTATGTAACGAAAATATTTTAGGTATGTGGTTATTCCGGATGTTCCAGACTTCCTTCAGAGTTCTTTCAGCTATTTCATCGCTAAGGGCTGGTAATTACATACAGGACACAGCAATTGAAATGATTATTAGCAAGAGTATAGAGATGATATTATATTGTAATTGACATGGTACAATAATTGTAATAACTTTAATTCTAAAGGTTCCGTACCCAAAGGGTAAAACGGACTAAAGTCACCGATATAGCTCTTAGAATTGGCAAGTTGAAGTGGCAGTGGGCAGGCCACATTGCTCGTAGAACTGACAACCGATGGGGAGGAAAGGTTCTCGAGTGGTGACGACGAACCGGAAGGCGCAGCGTATCCACTAAGTGGATCGACGACGGTCAATTAAATCGCGGGGAGCCAATATATGCAAGAGGCAAGCAGTCGCTCAAAATGGTACTCTATCGGGGAGACCTATCTTCAGCAGTGGACGTCTTCAGGCTGATGATGATGATGAATTTTAATGACACTGACAGCCATTTAGTGGTAAACCAATTTTTTATGCCACTTACCACTATATTTGTTTCATTCCGAAGCTGAATGTACCGAGTCCCCAATCTCCGTGGGCAGCCTCCAGACAGTCTGCCGTCTAGACGAGGGGTTCAAAGTGCATTTTTCTGTCTGGACCCCTCGACGGAACCCTATCGCTTATGCGTATATGCGTTATTTAATTTTAACAGTCTATCAAGTTCCCCATTAGCTCGTATTACCACATCGTAAGGGATATAATTGAATGTCGTGTAATGAATGATATTGTTAAAGTATGTCGCCGCGTTTGATGTTTTATTGGAAGTTGCTTATAGGTAGGCTGTATTGGTTTTGTTTACGTTTCGGAAAAGGGGACTGATTGAAATGAAATATTTTCGTAATGAAATCTGTCTGAGTATGACGTAGCTTGGAGGGTGGCATACAGCATGTGGCAAAAGTTTTTAACTTTTAACATTATTGGTGTTACATATTTGTTTGCCTTCTATCTGCATTTGTTTAAATGAAGGCGAGAATATCGTATCATCGTCATCCGTTTATTATTTGACTGGTCCGGTAGCTCAGTTGGTAGTAGCACTGTCTTCGGAACTGTGGGCTGTGGGTGTAGGCTGTGGGTTCGATCCCCACCTGGGACAAACATTTGTGTGATGTGCATAGGTGTTTGTTCTGTGTCTGGGTGTTATGTTGTATTCTACGTATGTATTTACAAAAAAAAAGTATCTAAGTATTGTATCAGTTATCTGGTTCGCATAGTACAAGCTATGCTTAGTTTGCGGCTAGGTGGCGCTGTGTGAAATGTCCACACATATTTATTGTTATTTTATTCCCGTTAGAATACCAAATTTCTTAACTGGTTACCTAGTGGGAAGAAATATTCTTGTTACATGAGGTTATGAAGTAGGAATACATTTTCTCAAACATGCCTGGAAATGTGAGTATTATTTTGACAACCTTCTTCGGGATAAATCGAAATTGCTGTACTGGCGAGCAGCGGCCGGCAAAAGTTGTATGAAAATCCATATCTGTCGTGGTTTAGCGGCCAAATAAATTACGTACAAAACTCATATCTGTCGTGTAATTTAAAAATGGAACTAGCTTTTAATCCGAAACATGGCAACCAAGGAGGTAACTTAACAAAGGTTTTGTTTAAATTTCAAACTGGCTTGCAAATAGAAAGCTGTTTATTGGAAAAAAGTAACATTTTATGGTAGGAAAAATTATTTTCAACTAAAAAATTCCTTGTTTTAATTTCCGCGCATTATTTGAGAAAAGTACTATACAAGCCTTGGCCACAACTAACCATTGATGGACTTACGTGTGTGTGTCCACATTTACACGTTCGTCCATCAAAGCCTCTGTTGCTAACCGCTGCAGTAATGTACTATTCCCTGTTAGAATGCTAAGTTTGATAGCTGATTATCTAGCGGGAAGACAGATTCCGATATGAAAAAATTGAAAAGTACCTTCATAAAATTACAAAAATTGTTTAACTTGTGATAATTCATCCGCGATGTATATAGGTAAATCGTTTTGTTTTTCTAGTTTTGCTTTCCAAATACTTTAGTTGGGTATGACATAGCTTTAGGTTTTGGATTTATGCGATCGTGAAGATAAAGCACTTCAATATTTCGTTCCAAATGAAACACAGTAATTTTAGTTCAAAATGTAACCATCAAACACCGCTGCTACTCCAGTTCCAAGTACCTACCAACCTGAAACTTTGTTGTAGCAATTCAATAAAAGCGCTCACAATTCATAGAGATGGCATCCATTTCATCATACTCCACAGCTTGTAGAGCACAGCCATATATACTAACAAAACTACTGCACTGCACCACAATACATTGTACGCTAAAAATGTTGCCTACCCGTGCATTTTTAGGGTTCCGTACCCGAAGGGTAACACAGACCCTATTACTAAGGCTCCGCTATCTGTCTGTCTGCCCGTCTGTCACCAGGCTTTATCTCATGAACTGTGATAGTTAGACAGCTGACATTTTCACAGATGATGTATTTCTGTTGCCTCTATAACAACAAATACTAAAAAACAGAATTAAATAGATATGTAAGGGTGCTCCCATAGAACAAACGTGATATTTTTGCTCGTTGTTATAGATAATGGTACGGAACCCTTC
The DNA here is from genome assembly GCA_910589525.2 of Ennomos quercinarius. Classification (NCBI taxonomy): domain Eukaryota; kingdom Metazoa; phylum Arthropoda; class Insecta; order Lepidoptera; family Geometridae; genus Ennomos; species Ennomos quercinarius. The sequence continues at coordinate 14,215,426 of OU342504.1, read as the reverse complement.
GTGCGCGAGTCTGACTCGAACTTGGCCGGTTTTTTATACTACTGTATGTAATTCGTATATCAAACAGCATCTCTGTTATCAATTACCATGTAAGGTATTATCATTACAAAACCATTATTATTCGCGCTCTATAGGGTAGACCCATGTTCAGCAGCGGATATCTTGAGGCTAGTGGTGATGACGATGATGACAATGATTATGATAAGATGGTGTATAAAAAAATCTCAGTCAGCCTGAAATACGTCCACTGCTGAACATATAGGCATCCCCCATAAAACGCCACTATGGAAGCTTATCATAGAGGTTTGCCATAATCACCACGCTTGGTAGGCGGCTTGATCACAGAAAATTTTAATGTACCGATGCAATTAATGCTGCCTATTCCCTGCTGGGTTAGCATGGACGGTAGACAAAATTGTCTTTCTCACTTTCGTCACTTTCTTCATACTTGCTTGGAGTAAAACAGGGGAAAAACAGTTATGTCTACCGGCCGTGCTAACCCTACTGGATATAAAAAAAAAGTGTGAGTGTGAAAATGCACTCTGAGGCTTGAATTATTGCCGGTCTTATAGTCTGCCCGTATTCTAAAATGCATCTGAGAACTGAGCGTTTTTTATACTACGGACCTAGACCTTTGAATAGGACATACATTTTATCTCGATTAATGCGAGACACAAACACACCCCAACACAACCCCCACACACCCCCACATCATCTCATTGTCGTCATGTTTGTGAGACACAGTGCTCAAAAACATGACAAAATTGAGTTTAATTTATGAGAATGAATTGCGTGACGAGCTATTCGTTCACCTGATGTTAAGCGACACGGCCGCCCATAACAGTTGCGGTGTCACTCGGAACTTAAAAAAAAATAAAGTTTCGCTTGACACTGAACTGCGCACGTCATCCTGAGACATCACACAGTCTAGTAATAAGATCACGAGACTGTGTAACCAGGTCATACGGTCTCATTTGCCCAGTAATTTCACTAACTACAATGCCCTTCAAACCGGAACACAGTAGTGCTTGCACACTACTGCTTGGCGCCAGAATACCTGGCAAAGCGGTAGTACCTACCTAGATGAACATTAAAAAGCAGCAGAAAAGTCCTACCACATGAAAAGTCCTGCCACCGAGTTCACTATATTTGTGAAAGAGATCAAATTGCACTGAACCGGTATGTTCGTATGTATAGTATAGTACTTGACTGGCCTGATAGCTCAGTTGGTAGTAGCTCTGCCTTCTGGACTATAGGTTGTGGGTTCGATTCCCACTCAGAACAAACATTTGTGTGATGAACACCCATGTTTGTTCTGTGTCTGGGTGTTATATTGTTATTCTATGTATCTATTTACAAACAAAAAGTATCTAAGTATTGTATCAGTTATCTGGTTCCCATAGTACAAGCTATGCTTAGTTTGGGGCTAGATGGCGCTGTGTGAAATGTCCACACATATTTATTTATTTATATTTATTTATATTTATATTCTGTGTCCATATATTACTTGTATTTCCTTTTGCTTTAAAATAGTTTATACCGCCGTATATGCTTTCCCTACTGATACTTTCCATCCTAACGTTGCCTGGAAGAGATCGCTGCCAGCGATAAGACCGCCTATTGTTACACTAGTACATAACATTTATCTTATTCCTGCATATTGTATATTTCTATCACTAAACACTACTGGTTTCTATGTGTTTCTATGATATACCTTTCTTAGCAAGCGACACGTCGCTTGCTGCTGCGTCTGCTGCTCTGCTACGAACTCGTACCTTTAGATAACATGAATTACCGGAAATTTCCAAGTACATCAATGTTAAAATTTACCATAGCGTTACTTTGTCTAAGCTAACAACTAATAATTGTTTCGACAGACAGCCACCATGCTTTATTGGACACATGCATAAATGGATCCAGGAAGCTGCAGGTCGTTGCACATCCCTGCAGACGTAATATGGAGCTGCCCCTACCGTTCCACCACCCACCACCCTCGCCCGGGCAATCGCCCGCCGGTTCATTACCAAAGTTCACTAGTACGGTGCACACATGTAAACCTTCATGCGGACGACAGCGCTGCATACATCCTCAGTGGCCAATGAAGCTTGAACCTCCGGGCCTGCCACCACTAGTACTGGCATCTACGGAATAGCGTAGCTCGCGCTAACCTGGTGCAGCAAGGGTGTCGAACCGAGGCGCTGGGCTGCGGAAGCCGCCAGGCCCGGCCACCAGTTTTGACAGCTCGCCCGGAAAATCTGCAGTGAGGAGGAATGTTTGCACAAGTTCTTTTTACGGCTCATTTTGTGATTTTAGACTTTCTATTTGGAGCATAAGAGTTAGTGAAGTTGGTTTAATAGGGTTGTTGTAGCAAGAATGAAGTGACGTCTTTGTGGTCAAGTCTAGCGACTGACAATGAAGTAGGGATAGACGCTAAAAAGCTAAAGATTATTATCTTTTGTAATATTATAAAAATTATGTTTGCGTTAATCTTGGAGAGAATTGAAGGCATACCAATTATAGTAAAACAAGGTCTTGAAGCAAGGCTTGTTTTGCATAGGAATTGGCTAATATAATCGGTCTAGACCTCGACAGGCGTAGATAATCTGGTTTCCATGACGACCGCCGTCACGCACACAATGGCAGATTTAGTAGGCTGATGTACTAGGCGAGCATACGCCTGTTGGAGGTGGATAGGCTTTAATTTATTAGCGAGCTCCGGTATGCCCGCGTGAACCCAACTAATGATGATACCTTTGATCTGTGCGCTCTTTTTTCTAGCTATATACATTTTGCTATAGACACTCAAAATTTGATACGCGTACTTTAAATGGTTTTGACATTCTTTTGTTAAATTAGAAACCGAGGGCGCACAAGTCGTAAGACTGGATTTGAGTTTGAAAACATTAAACGTTAAAAGCGAGACTTGGTTAAGCTGAGCAAAGTTAGTTTTAGGTCTATAGGTTCTATAGAGTTATAAGCCTAATTCGAGAATGAAATTAGAGACGCACAATAATGGAAATGGTCTTAAAAAGTAGCCTATTTTATTCGTAATACTAGGTTTCCATTATTGCTCTAGGATCAATGCGAATATGATCGGAATTATAGCTTCATTTTTAAACTTTATTAGTATTTTTACTAGTAATTATTAAACATAAAAAATTACTAAATCAAGTTTTCCGTACGAGATTAAAAGAATGTCCGAACTTGCGATAAGATACAAAGGTTTTCCGAGAATTCGGGAAAAGCTAGCCCCAAGTGATTTTAATGGCCCTCCGGGACCAGTCAGAACGATGGTGGCATACTAATTGGTGACCGGGGTCAGTCAAGCGTCTTTCAGACAGTAAACTGAGTGGTGGGAAAGTTCTTAGGCATGGAATTTCATCAATATATATATCTAACATTATTGATAATAAGCATAAATTACTATTTATACCCTTCCATTTCTAATTCATCATTTGTGTGTTTCCAAAGTTGTGTATGTTGGAAAAAGTTCTTTGCCGTTCTTCTCCGAAAGGTGAATTTAATTATTATGGCAAAGTGCATTTATTTAATAATTAAGTTATCATTTGACGCGATTTTTAAGAATTTTTCCCTACATAAATATCTTCATCCATCTGCTCCTCGCGATTCTGACCAAGTCGTTGGTCCACCTAGTGGGAGGCGAAGCTTTGCTGCGTCTTCCGGTTCGTGGTCGCCACTCAAGAACCTTTCTTCCCCATCGGTTGTCAGTTCTACGGGTGATGTGGCCTGCCCACTGCCACTTCATCTTGCTAATTCTAAAAGCTATATCGGTGACTTTAGTTCTCTTGCGGATCTCCTCATTTCGGATCTTATCTCGCAAGGACATCCATTAGTCCATCTGTAGCAGGTCGCCATAGCTCGTTGCGTGACTATGAGCTTACTCATAAGACTAGCAGTAAGAGACCACGTCTCAGTGCCATAAGTCATCACTGGCAACACATACTGGTTGAAAACTTTCGTTACATTCGTACATAAATATAATGAAATGAAATACATAATTTATATTGAAATGCATCCATCAAAAAAAAACAGCGTAGATTTTGACCTTGACTGATGATTTTTTATGAATATTTATGTCGTATAAAGTTGGTTTTTGAGTTCAAAGAGTTACATACTTAGTTGTAAATGGTAGTACCTACCTACTAATAATTTGCAACAAAAATCACCCGCCTACCTACCATTTTAAACATTTTACCATTTTAATCGCATTTGCATCACTCGGAAAGCGTCAATTTTAGACACATTTTACATAGAATAACATTACTAAGTACTATACTGCCTGGACATTAGAATAGGGTACAGCTAGACAAGGTTTAGCCTCCGCTCTATGTTACGTAGCGCAGCCGTAGCGCTCACAGACCTAGAACATTTTGCGTTACTTAGGTATGGTATGGTAGCGCTACGAACTTTGAACTACTGCTACCTGCACTGCGTAACATTTAACTACCACGCTTCTAGACATCCAGTGGCTTTTTATATCAATTGTTATTTTAAATACAGTTAACAAACATCGTAAATATTTAGGCGGTATTCTTCAAAACAAAGCAAAAGTTATTAAACTAATATCCCGTTTCTAAATTATATAACAACAGTTAACAAAAACAAAACTAATTAGATAATTTTTTATATGTCCAAAAAGTAAGTTTGTCCTTGATTAAAGTGAATCTGAAGGGATAGCAGACAACTTAAATGTAGTACCATAGAAATACGGACCCTAGAGGAAGAGGGAGCATTCCGAACACTGTCTATAGGTATCTATAAAATTGGGAAAGTTGGTCTGTAGTGTTACTACTTTGTTATAAAGTGATTTATTTCAAAAAAGCTTACATAGCTCATAACGTCATTCGACTACACTACACAATCAGTTGCCAAACAAGTGGCATGATAACGAATAAAATATAATCTTCAACAAAAAGGAAGTATTACGGCAATGGAATAGAGCAAGGTCGTTTTCACATCAGTCGGAAGAAGTGCACTGTTGAACATAGGCCTCCCCCACAGAGCGCCACTTGAGTAGCTGCTTGCCTCCTGCATCCATCAGCTCCCCGCGGTTATAACCATCGTCTGTTCACCTATTGGGGGGTTGGCCTACGCTGCGTCTTCCAGTTCGTAGCTGCCACTCGAGAAACTTATTTTTTGCTATTTCCCATTCCCTGGATATTCCCTAATAAGCCAGCACGCGGCGCCCACGGGAAGAGATCGCACGGCCCTATTCTTACACTGGGACCACAAGGTCGTGTTTATTGGAGTGTAATCTTCGCGAGTACAGCCGGGAGACACACATAATATAGAGCATACAACATACACCTAGCTACCTATCAACTGCTACCGAATGCAATAAAGTAAGTATGTACAGGGATTCCGATCGCTCCTCGTCTGGGCACGCCCTTCGGAGGGGAGTTAATAACAAATGTCATATTAAAATGGGGATCTCCACTTGCCTACTGTTTGTCCTTGCAAAATTCAAGATGGACACAATAATATTATAAATAAGCCGCAGGGAGCTGATGGATGCAGGAGGCAAGCAGCCGCTGAAAGTGGCCCTCTTTCGGGGAGGCCTATGTTCAGCAGTGGACGTCTTCAGGCTTATGATGATGTTACCGAAACGGCTGAATGGATTTTGATAGAATTTCATCATCATCATCAACACCCTGAACACGTTCACTTGTCCCGGAGGTCCCCCCAAAGCTTCTTCCCGGTAGCTCAGAAAGGGGAGGACACGCACGGGAACACGTAGGTAACGTTTGGGAAATCCGGAACTATTGTAAATAACAACGGTAGGCTTCGGGAGAACGGGTTTATTCACAGATGTAACAATAATTTTGTATGTTTAAAGGCCTGGAAGTCACTGAATATATTATAAAATGGTAGACTCGTTCGACTCGAACGGCCGTAAAATAAAACTGCTCGAATAGAGCACTGATTATTGTATAAACAGAGGAATATTAAAATTTGGTGTAGCACAAGCGAGAACCGTACGCCTCGGTGGTTAAATGAAGAATGCTGAAAATGTATGGAAAATGAAAGGAATGTGACTAATGTTCTAATTTTGAATTTAAATCTAGATTATGAGTGGCCAATATTTAATGCGAAAACTAAGAAAGCAGGTGAATAGCTGAAACGATGACGAAGGAGGATGACATCGTCACACACTACTGAATATAGGTCTCTCCAGAGACCACCACTTTGAGCTGCTGCTCGCCTCCTGCATCCATCCGCTCCCCGCAGTTTTAAGGGAGCATAGGGGGGTATTCCTGCGCGCAGCCAATAACTTCGTTCTAAAACCCTTTCTTCGGAGCTCGTTCAGATACAAAGCCTCCTTTCAACCCAGGTATCGTCAGCATCAGAAGTAGGTACATAGGTAAATTAATAAATGAAACATCAAATACCGGGCGAGCGCAGGCTGGCGTAGCTTTTAGCAAAAAGGAAACTCCAGTCCGCACCATCTATAACGAGCTATGAATAACATGGACGCAGAAGGCGGTGACCATCAGACCGGAAGTAATCCTTCCTGTACGTATTTTTAAAAAGAAACGAATTGTGCTCACTGTATCGGAGATTCATTTTCCTTTTATGAAAGTACTAAAAATTACCTATTTGAAATAAATTATTTGTATCCACAACGTCTCATATGAAACATTACACTTTTTTTGACTATATTTTATCCATAGTATAATTAGTAAAAATTTCTAAGTTATACCCAGGTTAACTAGAAGATAATCATCATCATCATCATCATCATCATCATCATCATCATCAGCCTGAAGACGTCCACTGCTGAACATAGGCCTCCCCCAGAGCGCGCCACCTTGAGCGGCTGCCCGCCTCCTGCATCTATAGGCTCCCCGCGGCTTTCACCAGGTCGTCGGTCCACTGAATGGGGGGCCGGCCTACTCTGCGTCTTCCGGTTCGTGGTCGCCACTCGAGAACCTTTCTTCCCCATCGGTTGTCAGTTCTACGAGCGATGTGGCCTGCCCATTGCCATTTCAACTTGGTAATTCTAAGATAATGCCCTATAGCATTAAGTTCGCTATGAAATTACTGGGCAAATAAGACTTAAAGATCTGGTCGCACAGTCTAGTAATCTTATTACTACACTGTGTGAAGTCTCAGGATGACGTGCGCAGTGCACTGTCATGCAAAGCTATATTAACTTAGAGTTTCTAGTGATACTGATATCTGTTATGGGTAGCCGTGGCGCTTAACATCAGGCGAACGACTATATCGTCCCGTCATTCATTTACATAAAAAATGTACCTATACTATATTTGTAGTTTGTACAGTAAAGCATTTTCTATCTATTTATCTATAGTAGCAAAAATACTGTAAGTCTGTAGTCTTACCTGATGTTTATTGACGAGTTAAGATATGACGCGGCCTACGGTGGTGCACGCTTGTCTATAAGATACGTTCTTGATTTGAAAACTCTTCAGTATATACCAACAAAGGAAAAAGTTAAACCACATATGAATTTGGACACACGTCCATCCGTCTCTTCAGATGAGACATGCTTTTCTTAAGCTATCGTGACAATAAATCTTATGTCATCCTTCACTATTCATGATAATCACAAACGCTGGTCACCCCAACATCCAGGGTTGCAGGCTGCGGAACGATGGCGGCGGCGCATCCGGCGGTCGCCATGGTTACCAGACACCTCCCACCCTGCACCACAGTTCACCATCCACCACCATACACATCGGGTACCTATATAATGTTCGCTATTTCCACTTATCTCCTCAGCTTATAATTACTAGAAACTTGGCCTTTGAGCTTTGAAATAGGTAGGTATTCTCTTCGTTTCACTGGAAATTGAGACCTGAGAATTCAACCATATCCTAGAAATCACAAAACAGCTTATGTTTCTAATTAACGCAATTATTTATAAATGAATTTGTTTAGCGTTCTCTGAGGCCCCAATTTTTCTTTAAAAAGACTTCAACGCACTCTTCCAAACTTTGAACGTTATAGCTAAGTAAGTCAACTCTTGATTGATCTAGATGACAAGAAGAGGTTTTGTCTCAATCCATCAACTATGGACCTACCATCTGACTACAGTGGTCTCTTCCAGTTTGACGTTTTTGATCAAAGGCGACACTTTCGTTCCCCGTGAATCTACGTTAACAAGCTTAGGCTACGAGTATACATTTTTTTCTTTTTTATGAAAATGAATGACGTAACGAGCTAGTCGTTCACCTGATGTTAAGTGAAACGGCCACCCATAACAATTGCAGTGTCACTCGGAACTTTAAAATAATAAAGTTTCGCGTGACGCTGCACTGCGCACGATAGTACTAATAAACACACATAATACTGAGAACGACGTGATTATCTTTTTCTTGGGTTGCCATTCAAGAAAAATAGTTCTTAACCCAAAAAAATTAAAAATGCAACTTCTTTGGAAACAAAAACATTGGTTCCATTGCAATTTTGGTAAGCGAAGTCTTTATTTACCCCGCCCTGAACCTTCCCCAATGCCTGCAGCAGTGAAGTAACAAACCCTTTGTTGGGACAATGCACCGGGTGCAGGCCGACGAGGGCAACGAGCTCTGTCTTGGGGTAGGTCTAGCACGCAATGAGGCGTCGAGACAGCCACTACCGCAGGCATTTCAATTACATTCAAAACTACAACAATTCAACCTTCCACAAATACACCGCTGCATGCATGCAGACTTGGTTAAGAGATTGAATAGCAAAACCAGCGTTGGTTTTTGAGTGTAGAAATAGTTTTGATTATTCGAGGTAGGTTTTTGTTGTTTTGGTACGGGACTGCAGCCAAATTATTGGACTTTCCGAAGAAACCAAACCCGGGAGGCTAGTTGTTTACGATGCGACGCTCGATATGGCTGCCGCATGCATGTGTAGGTGCCTACTTCACCGCGATTTACTGTTATTGCGCATAGGGGATGTTATTTCCTGATATTATCGTTCAGTAAATGTTAAAATCCCATGATTGCGATTGTGGTACATTAACCGTAGAGAATTAAAATTTTACGACGTAGTACGCTTTTAAAGATAGATAATACATTCTATTTAGCTTGACATAAATATTTTTACACTGATCATGTAATGAATCCATGGACTCCCAAACCAGTAGTTCAGGAGTCATTGGCTCCTTCTATTGACAGTGGTAATGTTTAATTATTAATATGAAATATTATGTTGTATCCCTTTAGACTGATAAGAAAACCAACAAAGAAGTTTTAGACATGGTAGGAGAAGAAAGAACTTTACTCAATACCATAGAAGTCAGAAGAGGAAAGATGTTTGGCCACTTGGTACGACATGACGAATTCATAAAAACCATCGTGGGAGGGAAAGTAGAAGGAAAGAGAGGAAGAGGACGACCGAGAAGAACATTTGTGGATCAACTGAAAGAAAAGGCTAATGTCATGACGTACCAAGAGCTGAAATGGCTCGCATAAAATCGAGAAAAATGGAAGAAACTCCACAGACAAGAGTCTAGCTCTTAAATGAAAGAAGAAGAATCCCTTTATGTAGTAGGTAAGTACCTATTTCTGGTTTCAAACTTTGCAACAGAGTACAAAGTAGATAGAGTGCCTATTTAGTGCCTGATAATGCAAATGAGCTGAATTAAGCTAAGTAATTCCCGCGTGCCTCATGGAAAATTCAGCGCGTAACTTAGAGAAGGAGTGGACTCCAAAATAAGAGTACTCACCTACTTACCCCTATACATACGAAAGGAGAAGAAATTGAATAACTTTGGTAAAATTACAATTATTAATTAATTGCAGTTGTGGTGCTTAAAATTCTTACAATCAATTAAAAATTCAATTTCATTAATGTCACTACGCCCTGGGTCGTTTCTTGTCCCCAACAGCTTTGTCCCGTAGTGCATAGTATGGAAAACACTTGTCTATAGCTCAACCCGATTAAGTTTTTGATGGTACTGAAAAAGAGCATATAAGTCATTTTGTAATTAAGACGTTTTGTCTACATAGTGATTCTGCAGTTAAGACATTTTGGATACACAGACGTTTTATAACCCAGTCTATATGGCCCTAACCCGTTTTAACTTATTAGGTAGACACAATCGCATAAAATAATACAAAGACAATAAAGAAATCAGTAGGTACTCTAATCCATGATCCACGGAAGCAGAATCAAAGTCATAACAAAAAACAAAAAGTTCATCCCAGACTTTAAATTAATAAGTCTAGTCTAATAGACGACAAAACAAACAGTAGGTACTAGGAGGACAAAGATTTAAAGGAGTGTCTCTAATTGAAAATTCATCGCCCCACGATCTCTAATCTCCCCTTTTCGCTGCAAGCTCTATTGATAGAGGTTTTTATACTTGTGTCAGGCGTCTGGCGTGCAGTTTCGATCAGTTTCCGTCTGCTGAAGTACCTGACTGCACAGCCGTGTATAACAGTGCTCAAAATTGTCCCCGTCAGTCTCTTGATACTATCCTGTTTGCGAAGACTGTGATTAAAACTTAATGGCGGCTGTGAAGTGCGCTGCAAGCCCCCCGCACGCTGCGCTCACTGCTTTCCGCTGCCCTTTTTTGCTTTTTGCTACTGCGCAGTGTTTCGAGCCGACTTCACATCCGCCATTAAGTTTGAAGCACAATATTACATATATGGAACCAATATTTGGTTATTGTAATTCTACTCCGCTCTGATTAGTCTATCACCAAAACTAACGCATAGAGCGCCAGCTTTAGTACTGTTCTAATATTATATGTTACCCGAACATAACTTTCCACACATAGCACACCTTATTCCAAGCGGATAAGGTATCTTTTCACCAGCGTAGGTAGATTTTAGTAGTTAGCTGTATTTTGGCCTACTGCATCATATAGCTCGCTCGTAAGGGCTAATATGGGATCGTGATTGGAACTGACGCGTTGATTTTATAGTACCTAAATATATTTATAAAAAGTGCGTGACGTTACTCGATCCTACATAAATATTTTTGCAAACTTATCATTTCAGTTAGCATATTGTGAATGTTAGCTTCATAATGTTTGTGTGAGTTTCATGTCAAAATGATTTACACCGCCGAAAGCAATATGGTTATTTTTATACCGGAAACGAAAATGTTGTCATGAAAAAAAAACTGGATAAATGGGGATGAAACCATGGGGCGCCGGTTTAATGAAAATTTGAATATAGTTGTGTATTATGACAATAAATAAAATAAATAACGCCCACCGATCATATACCTACTTAAAACCTGAACCTAACTAGGATTCCATGTATCTAAGGACCCATCAGTAACTACGAAGACCATGTTCCACAACACAGAACAAGTATTTGCGATTTTTTTAATTGTATAGTGTCAGTATTAATGCACAAATACTGGCACTATACAATTTATATATTTATTTAAGTATTTATTTAGTTGTTGGATATCAACATAACTAACGTTACTTATAGGTAACTTGATAAGAGATTTATGTCATCGCAATTATAGGCGCAGAGTACTTACATAATTATATATTATAACCAGAACTCAAATCGAATACCTAGTGATAATTTAATGAATAAATGTTTATTTTACTTTTATTCCACCTATTTCCATTCAAGTAACCAGAATATGAATATATAATAAATACAAAATAAAATTGATACAAACTTACTGTAAGTTCCACTTCCTAGAATCCATTACAGTAAAACTGTATTCTCAGAGTACTTTTAATAATACAGTATTACTTAATTAGAACGAAATCATAACATCATACAAATCTGTTCCTATGAAATTAATTTTCATGAGTGTTTTCTCATTCGTAGAAGTTGGTTTTCTTTGTATTTCAAAAAGCACTCTGGTAGATATTTTGTTCATCATCATTATGATGAAGACTGAACATAGGCCTCCCCCACAGAGAGCCACTTTGTGATCGTCGGTCCACCGAGTGGGGCCGGCCTACGCTGCGTCTTCCGGTTCGTGGCCTTTCTTTTCCTTTCTTCCACATCGGTTGTCAGTGATATTTTGTTACTAAATAGTATTTTAAATATATTTTTACTAATGGTTAAAATTTAGTTTTTAACCATTGGTTACCTTAACGACGAATCAATAAACCTCACCCTTAGAAGGGCCAACCTCTATGTTGTGTCTTCCCTGGGGATCCGTCGAATGCAAGAGGCAAACAACCGCTCAGAATCAGAATCATTTATTGAGTAACTGACACAGTAAATATAATGCTAGGTCTATTTGCATATGTCGTGAGGTCAGTTTATCCACATCGGGCATTCAATATTATGTACATATGCATAACAATGTCATTGACAACTTCACATCCTTTTTACATTAATCATTGACACAAACGTTTGGTACTATCATGGAAGAAAGATATATACTTACTCTACATATAATATTTTAGAATGGATAGCGTTGCTGTTTCAAATAATAATGATAATAATATTTAATTAAAAAAAGGGTTTTATGTGGGAGGCCCATGTTCAGCAGTAGACGTCGATATATAAAGATATATACTTACTCTACATATAATATTTTAGAATGGATAGCGTTGCTGTTTCAAATAATAATGATAATAATATTTAATTAAAAAAAGGGTTTTATGTGGGAGGCCCATGTTCAGCAGTAGACGTCTTCCAGCTGGTTGATATGATGAAACAGTAGTGTACACATTACTGAAATTACAATAACGTGTTAATTTTTTTTTGTTTTGTTCGGTAAGGCAGTTGAACAGACTAATAGCCAGAATCTAGGTGTGGCAACAACCACCGTAACATTTCCCATCTTTATCTCAATTCAATTAATTATTGAGAAAATGGCATTTTCCAATAACTACGCACACCAGTACCAGGAGTTCATAATACAAAAGAGATGCATGTGTGCGCCCGCCCGCAAGCTCTGCGAACGCGGCGGGCCGCCCCACGCCTGCATTCGATCGTGTCTGCACCTCTCGGCCGGGGATTAGAGCAATGCACCTACCAGGAATACAGGTGACAAAGGAACTTAAATATTTGTGCACTCAAATGAGGAGACGTCGAGAGCTGCGGTGATGGGCAGATTAAATTTCGAGTTTACAGACTGTTGAAAAAGGCGTACAAGCCTCATACAAAAAGACTTCAATTCATAAGGCTTATAAAATACAATACAATCAAACAAAGTAGCTACTAAACCCCTTCAACTCCTCTTGACAAAGGTTTAATTAGTTAAATTACTCCCTTTTATGCATGCACGTTTAAAAGACGAAAGGGCAAAAGGCAGTGATTGCTAATCCATACAAGCCCCTTGATGTGGTCAGCAATTCATCTTTAGTTACTATAACATCAATATGCGAGCTGTGTTTGATAACTTTACCGGAAAACTTGGGAAAACTACAAAGTGGAGACGACGTGTCTAGTCATGTCGTACTTAGATAGAATATACCTACTATTGACTACGAAGCACTCGATGGCAGCAAAAGTAAAAAATAAATCCAAAAAGCACTTTCACTGTTTTATTGACTGAAGGTAGGTGCGACAAAATATAAATGTAGGCAACGCGCGTCGTGCGTGGAGGTGGCGCATACGACGACTGGTTTTTTGAAGGCGGGTAGCTTGCTACCCCTCACCTCAGCACGCACCCCGCGCATTGCCTTCGACAATGACAATTTTAAAATAAAACATATGACCCTCCCTTTTTAAAGTCGGGCAAAACCGTACGTTGGTGGTGCGTCGCCAACATTCCCCACCCTAGTGGCGCGTCAGCGGCACTCATTTTCAATGGGTATTCGTGCGACGCGCGCAGCTGATCTAATAAGACCACCGGACTTCGTCTTTATCCGTATCTTTCGTACTCGACCATCGGTACTCGTAAAAACTTCTTCGACTATGCCTCTTGGCCACAGATTGCGGGGACTATCGGGGTCTACGACAAGTACAAGGTCACCCACTTGTAGATTTCTCTGCTCTTCTTGCCATTTTGGGCGTGGTAACATGTCTGGCAGTATTTCTTTAACCCATCTGCGCCAGTACATGTCCGCTAATCTTTGCGAGATTCTCCATTGTTTCCTTAGGTACAGGTCTGAGTCATCGAAGGTTCCGATTACAGGTAAGCTGGACTTTGATCCCAGTAGAAAGTGGTTTGGTGTTAACGTTTCAGGGCTGGTGGGGTCCACTGAAACGTGAGTCAAAGGTCTACTATTGACGATGTTTTCCACTTCAGCCAGGAGAGTATTCAGGGTCTCATCTCGAGGCGCACGCTCTTTTAGTACTACTTTCAGACTGGTTTTCACGCTACGAATTAGGCGCTCCCAGGCTCCACCCCAGTGTGGACTCGCGGGTGGTATAAAAGTCCATTTAGTACCGTGGTTCAGGACTTCACTCTTCAGGTACTCCTCGTCTAAACCTTGAATTGACCTTTTCAGCTCAGTGTCGGCGCCCTTCAGGTTTGTCCCATTATCTGAGAAGAGGAATTTAGGCCAAGAACGTCTGGCGGCCATACGTCGTAACGCCATTATTAGTGAGTCTGAGGTAAGTGACGTCACGACTTCTATATGGATGGCGCGTACCGTCATGCAGGTGAAAAGTACTCCGTATCTTTTGCCACGCCCTCTTCCAATTGTAACCTCCATAGGTCCAAATAGGTCTACTCCACAGTAGGTAAAAGGAGGTTGGTGATGGGCTATCCTGGCGCCAGGTAACTCCCCCATCCTGGGTACTTCCGGTTTGCATTTTTTTATTCTGCATGACATGCACTGAGACGTGACGGTCTTAGTCGCTGGTCTCAGTCTTGTGATCCAGTATTTTTGTTTCACTTCGTTCACCACCGTCTCTTGGTTTCCGTGAGCGAAATAGTGATGATAATATTTTATTATAAGTTTAGAAATGTGACTTTTTCCATCTAATATTATAGGGTTTTTTGTTTCAGGTTGGACTCCAGAGGCAGCACCGATGCGGCCACCGACACGCAGGACTCCGTTCTCATCCAGGTAAGGGGATAAGGTAAGTATTTTACTTGCTCTTGGTACACATCTATTGCTTTTAATTTCGTTTATCTCTTTTCCAAATGATTGCGCTTGTGATTGTTTCAGTAGCAGTACTTCGGCTCGTTCCATGGTGTCGTCGAACGTGTAATTACGCTTCTTACATTTACGTATGAATTTCAGGACCATAGCAGTAGCCCGAAGTAAGCGTAGCCAAGAAGAAAATCGAGAAGCGTCAGGTACAGGTAAGTCTACATCTTTGTTTTCTGTCTGTACAATATTAATGCATTCTAGATCTAGCTGTGTTTCTTTTATTTCAGGTTCCAGAAGCAGGAAGTCGCGCGGCCACTGGTCCTCCTCCCTGCGGAGAAAGGTAGGTCCATACATCCATTCTTTTTCCAGTAACGAATAGTCGTAGCATGGTCTCGTAGCGAGGTCACTGACATTCAATGTCGTATTTAAATATCTCCAGTCTTCTATATTGGTTAGCTCATCTATTTCACCGAGCCGGTGAGCAACGTACTGTTTATAATTTCGAGCCGTATTACGTATCCAGGCGAGTACAGTACTTGAATCACACCAATAAAATATTCTTTCTGGTTTCATTTTATGTTCCTTAATTATTGTTTCAGATAGTCTGGCTGCCATCACTGCTGCTTGCAGTTCCAGACGCGGTACAGAGACTGGTTTGACTGGCGCGACACGGCAGCGGCTAGTTATAAACGCTACGTGCGCGCGATCATTATTTTTCCAGCGCCAATAGCCGACCGTACACATCGCTTGTGTGCTTGCGTCGCAAAACATATGTAGCTGTAAGCATGTATAACCATTCTGTGGCGGAGCTCCGCGCTGCATCTGCTGCGTCGGCCGACTGGGGACCGGTTTTCTTTCGGTCTCGCTCGCGCTCATACATGCAGTTGCACTCGGATAGTATCTAGGTAGGTTTAGGTGACGTACCGATTCCAGCAGTGCAATCCATTTGACCCACTTATCAAATATTATGTCAGGTACGGGAGTGTCCCAGCTGATCTGTAGCTTCCATGTTTCTTGTAATATTAGTTTTCCATTGATGGTGCACGGGGATAAAAAGCCATAGACGTCAAATATAGACATAATTACTCGTAAAATATCTCTTTTTGTAGGTCTTTGCGTGCCATTAATTATAGACTCGGGAATCTTTTTGAAGGACACGTCGAATCTTAGGGTGTCATCGCTCGGGTTCCATATAAGACCCAGCGTTCGCTCGCCGCTGTATTGTTGACCATCTTTGAACTTTACAGCCGCGTCTCCCAGCTTTTCTTTAGGTATGCTGTCTAGCACTCGTTGACTATTACTGGTCCAGTTACAGATTTCTAAACCGCCCTTGCTGTGGATAGATGTGACGTCATGTACTAGTTTTATAGCTGTTTCTTCATCAGGTAGGCTGTCTATGTAGTCATCCATATAATGTTGAGTATATATAGCTTCGGCTGCAGCGGGCATTGTAGTTTCGTATAGCTGAGCGTTTTTGTTTTTTACATATTGAGCTATAAATGGACTACAGTTGGCGCCAAAAATCAATGACGTCATGACGCAGGCATTCAGGGGTCCTTCTGTCTCATCTCTATATAGAAACCGGAAAGCGTTCTGGTCCTCTGGCCTTATCTTGACCCTCAGGAACATATCCTTTATATCTCCTGTCACGGCTATCGGATTTTCTCTGAACCGAAACATAATTCCATATAATGACTTAAGTAGGTCAGGCCCTTTTAACAGATAGTCATTGAGGCACAATCCGTTTGTTTTTGCAGCTGCATCAAATACTAATCTTAGTTTTCTTTTGTTCGGGTTGTCAACGCCGAAATGCGGTAAGTACCAAGTCTTTGGTGTACTTTCTAAGTCTAAGCCGTTAAGTTTTCTAGCATAATCGTTCCCAAACAGGTGGTTTATGCGTTCCATATATCTCCGTGCGTACTCTTTATTTTTCTTCATCTTCTGTTCGACTCCCTTGAGTCTTGATAAAGCAGCGGGATAAGAATTAGGCTTACCCTGGAAGAATGAAGCTAGTATAATGATACTAGCTTCATTCTTCCAGGGTAAGCCAACGTGCCACTGACCATCAACCAGCGTAGAAGTTTCTTCTAGAATTTTCTCGGCGCGTAGATCTTCAGAGTTCTGCCTGGACTTCAAAGATATGCCCATGGACTCAATGGAGAACGACCTTCGTACTTGTTCTTGCAGTTCGCGCAGAGTTTCTTCAGTCTCCAGCGTGTCTCCATCACCTTGATTGGTGAGAAACAGCGTGGAGTGGTGCGCAGAACCAGGTAAGTCAGTAGGTACCCTTCCATGCAGGCACCAGCCCAGAGGAGTCCGGGTGGCACAGGGTTCATGCGGTCGGCCGATCTTCGTTTCCAGAGGTAAGAGTAAATGATAATTATCTTGGCCGATTAAAACTTGCGGTTTAAGTTGCTCCGTACATAAATCACGACTAATGCAATTTAAGTGCGCAAAGTCTCTCACATTCACTGTAGTTAAGTTTTGTTTAGGTAAGTTAAGTTCATCAACCACGCGCGCACTGATATTAAATAGTTCGTTATCAGCGCCCGTCAAAGACAGGTTTACCAGCTGAGTGTCGCACACAAGCTCAGTATTGTCCCAAGCACCACGCACACGAAGACACTCCCGGCGGCCGCGCAGCCCCACCCGTGCAGCGAGCGAGGCGCTTATCAGTGACACTGTCGAGCCGTCATCGAGTAAAGCGGTTGCAGGTTCGATTCCGCGAGGTCCGTGAACGTTTATAGGTAACACTTTTAGTAGCACTGAACCTTTATTGTTTATATGATTCACGGTTTCAGTTTCTATCACTTGCACTGACGCGGGTTCACTTTTGTCCTTTCGCGGTTCGTAATGCAGTAGGCGGTGATGAGATTGTCCACAATTATTTACATCACAACTTTCGGCGGGACACGTTTCTCGGCTATGATGCCCTACGAGACACTTATAACAAATACCGAAACGTTTAACGTGTGACCATCTGTCCTTGCGTAGTGATTTCTTAAACTTTTTACAGTCAGGTAATTTGTGAATTTGCGTACGGCAATAACGGCACTTTTTGTCACTTTGTTCGTTTACACTAGAAACTGTTTGTATATTGTTCACTTTATCATAGTGTTTACGTTTAAAAAAGTCTGTTTTAGGTTGAATTAAAGTGGCACTACACGTAGAAATTTTCACGGCTTCTTCGGTGAGAAAGTCTGATAGCACTTCTAGTCTAGGCTTAGGTGATCTGGCGGTGATGAGCGGATAGCTGTAATCTGCCCACTTGGATAGCAGAGCAGTAGGTAGCTTGGATAAAACAATAGTAGCTACTTCCATTCCTTGTAGGTACTCTTCGCAGCCAAGGGCACGTACCGCAGCCACGTAATTCTTTATTTTGATTGAAAATTGCACTATTTCTCGACAGTAATCAGCTGACAAATTGTACATCTTTTTTATGTCTGTCATTATCTGAGACAGGATGACGTCAGAGTTTCCAAATTGTAGCTCTAGCGTAGACATAACTGCTGCAGGCGAGGTACCACTGACCAGTAGCGCTGATACAGCTTCCTGTGCGGGGCCACGAAGACACTTTCTTAACCGCCACAGGTTTTCTTTTTCAGTAAAGGTGCACACTTCAGTGGATTCCTGGTACGCCTGTTTGAACTGTAGCCAATCCATTGGGTTCCCGGTAAAAATAGGGAGTTCTCGTGGCGTACTGAGACGACTGAGCAGGTGAGTGTTCTGCTGGATAGTCGAGGAGGTGACCAACTGATTGAGCGCGCCGACCAGCTGCTGAACTGGCCCATCTGTGTCGGTTTGACCCAACGTTTGCGGCATGCCATTGTCATTTCCAATCGCCGTGGCATGCTGCAGCTCCAGCTCTTGTTGGCTGCGCTCCACCCATTTCTGGATATCACTCCCCCGATCATTTGGTTCCAATACTTCTGATGGTGGACTGTATTCTTCATCTATGTTCGCAAGGTCCGCCGCTAATTGTTTATCTATAAGATCCATTTGAATCCGTGCCTTCGCCTTAGCTGCTTCTAATTCCAGCTTCTTTTTCTGGGCATCTACAGAACGCGATGATGAAGGTTTCTTCGACTTGGCAGAATGACGCGAGGTTTGTGAAGGCGGCTTGGTGACCAGCTGTTCCGACTTCACAACACTGCCGGTGCAAGATTTTCCCATATTCGTTCCATCATCTTTCTTTGTTGCAGGTCCATGTGTAGGCGGAGGAACGTCTTGTACTCCGGTAACCGTTAGTGATGTTGCCTTATCTTGTTCCAGTCTTTTCGACGTGCTCCGGGTATTTACCATCGTTTCCTTCGGCGGCGGAGTGGTAAACATTAATCTGGGTCGAAGGACTTTATTGACTACGAAGCACTCGATGGCAGCAAAAGTAAAAAATAAATCCAAAAAGCACTTTCACTGTTTTATTGACTGAAGGTAGGTGCGACAAAATATAAATGTAGGCAACGCGCGTCGTGCGTGGAGGTGGCGCATACGACGACTGGTTTTTTGAAGGCGGGTAGCTTGCTACCCCTCACCTCAGCACGCACCCCGCGCATTGCCTTCGACAATGACAATTTTAAAATAAAACATATGACCCTCCCTTTTTAAAGTCGGGCAAAACCGTACGTTGGTGGTGCGTCGCCAACACCTACTTTAAAACTTCCTTGTGTCGTACTTACATATATTATTATTGCATCTATGGTGAGTCTATTTGTTTTATGGACAAATGAAATGAAACTTCTCGCGTGGCCTGTGACGCGATCGATGGAAGCCACGTAGATCGCGCCAGTGTGTTATAACCTGGTAATAAATCTAGTGGTTTATGGTATGCATTTGAACCTTAGAGTATAGACTCTATACTCTAAGATTTGAACCTATATTTTCTCCCTTCTCTAGGAACTTGGTGAATACAGTAACGGTGACAAAACCACTCGAAAAGTAATAGGTGGGATCCGTTGGGACCTACCAAGGGAAAGCACATTTAAGACTTAAAAAAATTTTGTTTGTTTATGTTATGATTTGTATACTTGTTTGTCTTTTGTATTGCGATGTGACTATGATAGAATGGGACGACGAAACGAAACGACGAAACGACGACGAAACTAACGACTATGACGAATATGGGATTTGATGATTTAAGATACTTACCGACACAAAATTGCGTTCAAATGTGAAAATATTTCTAATTCTTGTTCGGCTGTTAAAAACCCGTTAGGTATAGTGTTAGACATACAATCAGATAAAAAGTTACCTAAGCATTCCGTTGTGTTTATTTACATAGTAACGATAGCTACTGTAAAAACTCAAGCATTGTTCATAAGTCGTGCGCTGAATTTTCCCGATGAGAGAGGCTTGGAAAATGTAATTACATAGCTCCGGACTGCTTTAGATTCAACTAGAAAAACCTGGTGCTATCCACTTGGTCCCAGGGAATAACAAAATTGACAAGTTACTTCGGTCGTGATTTGTCTTCGCATAGCGCTAACTGGCTTGAGTGCTTCCTTGATTCTATTTCGTATATATTTTAGTACGTTTAAATAAAATAAACTAGAGGCTCTGTGAGTCTATCTTTGCATAGCTTATAATCTTCCACCATTTTGAAACACCAAAAATTGAATCGAGAGAAAATTCCATATAATTATTAAACCTACTCACACTTGCTTTACCAAGATCAATCAACGTCGAATAATCTTAATCCCGCGCCTGTATTATGTAAAAGTTGCAACAGCAATAGCAAAGCGACAGCAAACACTTAGCAACCGGTCGCAAGATGTCACTGGAAGTCGTAAGTCGCCCGCCTGTTGCTCGCCTGCCACTGAATGCAGTTTGGCCTTCGATACTAGTGCCACGAGCAACAGAACAGCAACAGATGGAAACAAAATGATGCACTTTCAGTTCATCGATTGTCTGACAGACGGTGATCTAGCGCTCGATCGCTTTCTGATCTGCCAAAGTGATGTTTAATAGCAATGATTGCGACGGCTATTGCAAACTTGTTGCGAGTTACGTAATTATCCAGCCGGAAAATTAAAAGTTCCGCGGAAATATGGCACCGGTGGAAAAAATGCATACCGTCTCTGTTACTCAGAGGGTACATCACAGTACAACATTAACATGTGACGTTTTGTTACTTTAGTGATCTGTGTGACAGAGACGGCGTGCTCCTCGCCGATTATCTCCCTCTAAGTCATCTCTTTAGCTCAGCGTGCATTATTTTGTTAACTGTCCTCACAGTGTAGTTGGCTCTGAGTTCTACACTGTAGGTTGTGGGTTCGATTCCCATCCAGGACAAATTGTGTGATGAATATCGATGTTTGTTCTGTGGCTGGGTAGCTATTCCACTATTTCCACTGTTACGCAGTGTTTATTATTGTATATTAGTTAGGGGGAAGTGTATGAGCATTCTACCAGTTATCTGGTTCCGATACAAGCTTTGCTTAGTTTGGGACTAGATGGCGTGTGAAATGTCCAAAGATATCTATATATTTTATTATGCGGCACCTGTACTTGTTTTAAGGGTAAAAAGAAATGTATTTTCTTCATTTTTGTTTTGCTATGCCCACCAGGGATATATGCAGCGGCCCCGATCGCACTGCGGCTGCGTTTCCCCTGTTCTTTTGTGTCTGCCCGCCAGCCGCGGCGCGGTAGCGCTAATGGACGGCGGTCTACGCTTGCACTGTTGTTGGTAGCATTATATATGTTTAATGTACACTCAGACAAACTAGAAAAGGTAGACAGCGCACGTACAACGAAGAAGAAAACCCGCTATGTGCCGGTTCTATAATTTTCAATTTTCTAGTTAAGTAGGTACGTAAGGATAAAGCCCTGAGCTCGGAATAGACAAGTACTAACTCCTTGGCGCGCTCTGGAGGAGGCCTATGTTCAGCAGTGGACGTCTTCAGGCTAATATAATGATGATCTTAGTAGTGATGATATGATCCAAGCTGAAGATGAATCCTCATGATGGTGGTAGGGCGCGAAGAGCAAGTATGACATAACGGTAGATCATGCGTGTTTCAAACTGATTCGTCTCTGTTTCTGAAAAAATATAATCTGGGAGTTTTCAGGGCATAAGTGAACCGGTATCTTCTAGGCAAGCATGCTCCATCGTCGACCGCGTCGTCACTTACCATCAGGTGAGACCGTGGTCAAATGTTAGATTGTCGATGGTCTAAAAAATCAAAACACTTAAGCATTAATCGGTACACCCGGGCGGCATAATTAAACATATTATTATGTAGAATCCACATAATTATTATGCCCGCCCAGCCATAATTAATTAGGTAATTATTATAGTGATTTATAGAATAGAATAAAATAGAATAATACTTTATTGCACACCAGAATAACTATACACAAAAGATACTACAAAAGTAAGTACCTAACAAACAAAAATATTTCCAAAAGGCAGTACAATGGGCGGTCTTATCGCTTAAAGCGATCTCTTCCAGACAACCTTTGAATGGACAGAAATACAGATAAACTAGAGAGGCCAGAGGTGCACAGTAAATATCTAACGCTTACGGTAGTATGATACTAAATACTTACTATCTATATAATCATAAATTAGGAATACACATACATACTATAAATAGCATATACTTACATAAACTTATCTCAACTTCTATGATACATAGCATAAACTTACTTACTATTAAATAAATAAATATACTTACGTAAATATTATCATAATACTAGCTGTGGTTGGAGAGGTAATGTGTCTTCAACATAGTTTATAATATTTTATTTATAGTGCGTATCGCAACGCCAGTGGCCCTAGCATCTAGCCATACTTGAAATTTTGAACTCACTATTATGTAATTGTTTCTATACTTAGGTATATATGTATATCCACGAACCGGAAGACGCAGCATAGGCCGGCCCCCCACTAGGTGGACCGACGATCTGGAGAAAGCCGTGGGGAGCCGGTGGATGCAGGAGTCGAGCAGCCGCCCAAAGTGGCGCTCTCTGGGGGAGGCCTATGTTCAGCAGTCGACATCTATGATGATGATGATGATGATAGGTATACATTTATATGAAGCTTAGCCTAGCGGTCGTGTACTGTCCAAAGAGTATATTATAATTTACTATTAACAGTGCTGTTTAGTATATGCACGGTAGGTAATACCTACGTTTAGATGTAGGTTTATATACCTTCTTTCAACAAAGACTCTGACGGTTATAGTCCTCATAGACCCCGAGGATAAGTCTTCATGAGGACTAATCTTCAGAGTCTGTCCGCCTTCTTATAATAAATATAAAATATAAATAAATATGTGTGAACATTTCACACAGCACCATCTAGCCCCAAACTAAGCATAGCTTGTACTATAGGAACCAGATAACTGGTAGAATACTTAGACACTTTTTGTTTGTGAATACATACATAGAATACAATATAACACCAGACACAGAACAAACATCGATGTTCATCACACAAATGTTTATCCTGGGTAGGAATCGAACGCACAACCTATAGTTCAGAAGACAAAGCTACTACCAACTGAGCTAACAGGTCAGTCAGCCTTCTTGCCGTGAAGACTCTCAGGGTAAGTACCCTCAGAGTCATGCAGTCACGCGTCTTATGTTCACGTTTTGCGTTTCTGTATTGGCATGCGTTACATAGGAGCACGTGACCCACCTTCCGCCTGCAAAGACCTGCCTGAGGGTTTTCGTAACAAAGCGGTCACGCGTTCAAACTTCCTGCTTTGGGGTATTGTATTTAAGCACGCCGTTGGGTGGCAAACCATAAAGGTTTTAGTTACCAAATCTTCATGTTTGCCTGTGAAAGATAATGAAAGCGATTGTAGATCTCTTCACAGAACGTCCCATACTATGTTCAATATCTCAAAGAAGACAAGTAGCCGGGCAAAGTGGCACTAGATGTGGGGAGACCTAGTGTTCAGCAGTGGATGTCTTAGCTGATGATGATGATAATTCAATAATAAATAAACACTGGCCAAGTGAAGGATGGTGAATGGCACAATACCCTCTCTATTATAGTATGTGGTGTGGTGGTTGAACAGATCGGCTCATAACCAGGAGGCGGCGGGTTTGATTCCCGCGCCAGGACAAGTATTGTACTTGAAAATAATAGCGCAAATACTTGTTCTGTGTCTGGGTGTTGTGGGACCGTGGCCCTCCAGGATCTACACGTATGTATGTGATCGTTGTGCGTTATTATTATTAATACAGTCATATCCTCATATATTGTGATTCTTGAACGTACCGCTTTCCTCACGATGTTTTTTTTTCACTGTTGTTGGAGTGCAGATTTCACTTAACATGAAAAGTAACAATAGAGAGGCCGAGCGGGATTCTTTTTTTTACCTTGTGATAGGCTTGAATTTCACAACTGTCTCACCTGATGGCAAGTGCTGACGCGGTCGGCGATGGAACATGCTTGCCTAGAAGATACCGGTTCACTCATGCCTTGAAAACTCCCAGATTATATTTTTTCTGAAACTGAGACGAATCAGTTTGAAAGACGCATGACCTACCGCTATGTCATACTCGCTCTTCGCACCCTATCACCATCATCATCGTCATCATCATCAGCCTGGAGACGTTCACTGTTGAGCTTAGGCCTCCCCCAAAGAGCGGCACCTTGAGTGGCTGCTTCCTTCCTGCATCCATCGGCTCCCTACGGTTTTGACCAGGTCGTCAGTCCATCTATATAGTGGGGGGCCGCCCAACGCTGTGTGTTCCGGTTCGTAGTCGCCACTCGAGAACCATTCTTCCCTATCGGTTGTCAGTTCTACGAGCGATGTGGCATACCAACGCAAACATAACAATCTAACCTAACATAGACTCCCCTCCGGTTTAAAACAAACCATGCATGATAAATCAGCCCATAAGGCCCTCTATTAACATGAGTATTTAAAAACAAATAAATCAGTTCGAAATATGAACCATGATTCGGGGACCGAATTCCTCTAATTGAAATTAATGAGTAAACCCTTGCAAAGCACCCGGGAAGCCTCTCTAATGGGAGTGGATAGTGCCGCGGAATAATAACAATTATACTTGATGTACTGCTTGAAATAGTAATTGGTAAAACGTATTAGTATCATGCATGGGAGGCAACAAGCAGCCGCTCAAAGTGGCGCTCTGTGGGTATGTTCGCAGTGAATGTCTTCAGGCTGTTGATGAAGATGAATATGGAAAAAAAAGAAGATTAATTATTCAACATTTGACTGTTACGTAATTAAAAACTAAAATAGACATAATATTAAGTTATCAAACTACATAAAACTAAGCAAAAATAAAAATTACGATAGTGCAACTAGAAGATAGGTAAGTGTTGTCAATAACACCTTTTGTGGAGGGCAAAGTGTCCAGAGATGTAATCGAAGCTGCAAATCGGAGTTGTCTATTCTGCATTAGGCTTGCTATATATAATACACTAGCGGCTCGCCCCGGCTTCGCACGTGTAGTGGTGTAGCCTATGTTACTCACGGTGAATGTAGCTTTCCAATGGTGAAAGAGTTTTGGAAATCGGCGCAGTAGTTTTTGAGTTTATTCATTACAAACATACACACAAAAATACAAATCTTTCCTCTTTATATAGTGGTGTAGCTTGCTATAGGTATATAATACTAGCGGCTCGCCCCGGCTTCGCACGTGTAGTGGTGTAGCCTATGTTACTCAGGATGAATGTAGCTTTCCAATGGTGAAAGAATTTTGGAAATCGGCACAGTAGTTTTGAGTGTATTCATTACGAACATACACACAAAAATACAAATCTTTCCTCTTTATATAGTGGTGTAGCTTGTTATAGGTATATAATACTAGCGGCTCGCCCCGGCTTTGCACGTGTAGTGGTGTAGCCTATGTTACTCAGGGTGAATGTAGCTTTCCAATGGTGAAAGAATTTTGGAAATCGGCACAGTAGTTTTTGAGTGTGTTCATTACAAACATACACACAAAAATACAAATCTTTCCTCTTTATATAGTAGTGTAGCTTGTTATAGGTATATAATACTAGCGGCTCGCCCCGGCTTCGCACGTGTAGTGGTGTAGCCTATGTTACTCAGGGTGAATGTAGATTTCCAATGGTGAAAGAATTTTGGAAATCGGCACAGTAGTTTTTGAGTGTATTCATTACAAACATACACACAAAAATACAAATCTTTCCTCTTTATATAGTGGTGTAGCTTGTTATAGGTATATAATACTAGCGGCTCGCCCCGGCTTCGCACGTGTAGTGGTGTAGCCTATGTTACTCAGGGTGAATGTAGCTTTCCAATGGTGAAAGAGTTTTGGATATCGGCACAGTAGTTTTTGAGTGTATTCATTACAAACATACACACAAAAATACAAATCTTTCCTCTTTATATAGTGGTGTACATATAGATTCACATTGCGCAATTTGTGATTTTACATGCTCAGTATTTTCAATAATGTAATTAGGTATTTTAAATTCCTAATCTCATTTGACTTGTGAAAGTGCAATGAATAGCCGTTTTGCAATAAAACACTGATTTTGATTATGATTTTGAGGTATAAATCATAACGTATTGGTTTTCTAATGTACCAATAGGCCAAGGTTTGTCTGCAACTCACGTGATGTTAAGCGACGATGCACTCGAAGGCCTGTGTTATTTTCTTTAGTTATTAAATGGTTTTATACTTTAATTGGTAAGTCTCTATGAATGATATATTTAAAGTTCTCTTAGCTAGTAGATAGCTAACGAAAAACATTGAAGAAAAATATGGAAAATCGAAAATCAGCAATAGGGTTGTCCCACGTCAATTTCAATTAAAGCTCTGAAGCACAAACAAAGCCTTTCACTAGGGCTGTACGTACTGCGGCAAATTATCGCTCGGTTCCCGCGGCGAGGATTACAAGACTCGCCTGCGGGATTTATTGGGAATTTATACTTAATTGTTTTCATTAAGTATGTTGGTATAGTATAGTATGAATACGATATAAGATATACTGACTGGGTGTTGATTTGCAAACCCGCAACATTTAAAGAGGTTGATCTAATGCACTTATAGAACAAGAATCAATGAAAAAAATAATACCTAAAATTATACCTCCTAAAAAGTATTTTCTAAAAATAAAACCGTGTGTGAGGTCGTTTAAAACATAAGATAATTTTTGTGAAAATTGCAGAACCACCTTGAAATCACATAGTCTAAGGGTCAATTCAGATAGAGCAGCAAATTGCTCGAGCATTTTTTAAGTGCTATTAGAATATCAACTTTAGTCCATTTATACAAAGCTGAAAATAGTATGCAACATTGAAATAGGTAAGATTTTAATGTTGTATACTATTTTCAGCTTTGTCTAAAATAAGGTTGATATTCCAATAGCGCTTAAAAGTGGTCGAGCATTTTGCTGCTCTGCCTGAATTGACCCTAAGGCGTTCCTTTCCGCGCCACACAGACCCACATAAAGGCCTCCTACGGGGCTACTTGTGGTTCATCATAAAAATGATTTAATAAATATTCAGCTAATTAAATATGGAATTAGAATTCCATTATTAGGTGATTCAGTATATGCATTACAATGAACCCTTCAAATATGGAGAGGATGCAAAACAACACCCAGTAGAAGCACTCGTGTTATGGATTACGCCACATAGTGACGTCCGCTTCTTAGAGTGCTGGAATAAAGATCCTCATAGCAAGCACGAGGTACTCGAGGTAGAAGATCAAGAAAAATATTTATAACTAATAATACATACCGTGTTGAGAAGACATACACTTCTTCGTAAGGGTGAAGGCATAGAACGATCTAAGTCTAGACGAATAAAGAAAAAATAATAAGTAGAAAAATTACAAAAATTATGCATTGTTTGTAAAATGTGTGCTATACTCTATATATATATATATATATATAAAAAATATATATAAATCAATTGCTGTTCGTTAGTCTCGCTAAAACTCGAGAACGGCTGAACGGATTTATCTTATCTTGGTCTTGAAATGTTTGTGGAGGTCTAGGGAAGGTTTAAAAGGTGAGGAAAATTCAAATAATTGCCGGGAAAACCTTAAAAACCCGCGCGAAGCCGGGGTGCGTCAGCTAGTAAAATATATAAAACGCAAGACGCCTCGTGACTCCTCGTGTCCGCCACGTTTGTCAACTCTGAACTCAATAAACCGCCCAGTTCATTGAGGACATACAACATTTTGTGTAGCAAAGGAACCCTTTTATTTTGGTGTTTACAAACTTTGCAAACATAGCCCTTTCATAGCAGATATAACCCTCCCGTCCTCTTACCTTCATTCAGATTTACTCAAATAAAGTTAATGTGTTCATGTTTTTACCTTTTTTTTTAACGGGCAAATTGCCTTTATTACTCAAGCTAACTACTACAATAATAAAAACTAAACTAAACTAAGCTAAACTAAACTAAACTAGCTACACTACCTACTACAAAGAACACTTATGGACTGTATAATAGCCGCGATGGCCTATAGACAGTCCAAGTGCTCCAGCCCCCTACCGGTAGGTAGCGTACCCGTGCTGGCCGCATTGCCACGTTGAATTGCAATGCTGATGTTTTTACCTAGTCGGTCAATTCGTTATATGGACGGATGGAGGACATGGCTTATGGGGGCAATGAAAAATCTCTTCTGCCGCCAAGCAGTAGTGTGCAAGCATTACTGTGTTCCGGTTTGAAGGGCATTGTAGCTAGTGAAATTACTGGGCACATGAGACTTTATGATCTGATCACTCTGTCTAGTAATCTGATTAACTTGACTGTGTGATGTCTCAGGATGACATGCGCAGGTGTCACGCGAAATTGTATTGTTTTAAAGTTCCGAGTGACACTACAACTGTTACGGGCGGCCGTGTCGCTTAACATCTGGTGAACGACTAGCTCGTCACGTCATTCAATCGCATAAAAAAAATAAAAAAATAGGGATTTTTAACCAGGTTCCTGATAAAGGAAGATAAAAGGATTCTCATAAACACTTCGTTACTGTATGCAGTTTTTATTAAATTTGTGATCTCTACACTTTGGGTTTCGGCAGTAGAGGTCTCCGAATAACTTGAAAAGTTTATTACTAAGGTATTTAAATGTTCCACCTATACGATCTGTTGAAGGCCGCGGGGAGCCGATGGATGCAGGAGGCGAGCAGGCGCTCAAAGTAGCGCTCTCTGGGGGAAGCCTATGTTCAGCAGTGGACGTCTTCAGGCTGTTGATGATGATGATGATAATGATAAAGATATTTAAATGTCAGTACTTAACTCACGGAAAAATCATTGAACGTTCTTTTCTTTTCTTGAACTGGATTTTTCAAGGTCGCAATTCCTTGAAAAATCCAGTTACGCAATAGCTTCAACAATATATGGCCGTATTCAGTGCTATTACTGCCTGTCAGTACCCGTCAGTTTTTAGTAAATTCCTTAAATTTTATTAAATTTCTCGAGGGTGCCACACAACGATGTGTCCGTAAGCAGCAAAAAGCTTCCTTTACAAAAATCTAATGAGCTTTGTGATAAAAGTTTTTAGATACGCAAAGGCGGGGTGCAGAGGTGGACGGTTGCCATAGCGACCGGTTGGTTGCAGGAAACTGCACAATCGATGTTGCCAGACGTTGTGGATCAATGTGTCTCTAGTACTACGCCCGACTCCCGGGAAACCTACCTTCGCGCGCCTGTGTGCTGGCTCTCCACCTTACCCCGTCCCCGCCAGCATGCCTTGACCTGCAACGTGAGCTACGGCACTTTGACGCGCCGCAGACATCCAAGAGGGCGGGAGATCAAGCTACGCCGGTCGTTAGCTCTGTGCGCGTAAATTTCCCCGGGCGTTTGGGTGTGTGCGTGGATTGTGTCAGCATTACGTGTAAGCGCGTTCCATTTTCGTCGGGAAACTTGTGAATTGGTTGTCTGTGTGCGTGCCTGGTCGGTGTATGCGGTGCGTTGGAGCCTCGCCTCTATTATACCCGGTGCCGGGAGCCGGTATTGTTTGTTTTGTTTCTATTATCGTTCGGAAACTCCAACTTCATGTACGCTGGCGCTCATACTGCTATTGTAATCAAATGAAAGTACCTGTCTATCTATTTATTTTATTTTGTACTCTAATACAATAACTTACGGATTAAAGGATTAAAAATGGCTCAATCGATATCTTTTCTGTATGTATTTAATATTGTAATGAGTTTTTGTTTAATTGGTTTATTTTCTCATTTTGAATGGTTACTTACCGTCGGCCGTGGAAACGTGTTTGTGTTTACTCCAGCGAGAAATTGGGTCAAATAAAAAGGTTTAATTTATTTTTACATCTTTCTTCACAGGTGCTCACGCATGCAAGGGTACATTTAAATTATAAAGCGAATAAAATTACATAATGTTGAGTTCCGCGCCATCAAAAGGATCCCTCGTGGATTACGGTATTCAGTAAACAGAGGGCGAGAATTTCCCAAAACGACAACGTAACAATCCAAACCGCACTTAATTTACACTCGGATAAGTTTTAAATTCGTGTGGATTCTTGTGGTAATGGTATTGACAACTTGCTGATGACTGGCAAATTGGAAAAGAAGGCTTTTTGTAATAAATAGAATTATGTGGCTCCTTATCTGCCAGCGGTTAAGATTCCTTTTATCAAGTTTTAACGGTTCGTTAAGTAATTATAAGTTAAGTTATTAGAATGAAATATGGGATGGTCGTTCTCGTCCGGTAATTAAATAAATAAATATAAATAAAGCCCAGCGATCACATACATAGATCCTGGACTATAACTAGGATTAGGTAGATAGGTCCCTCCTAGATTCCGTGTATCTAGGGACCCGGGAACTACGAGGACCATGGTCCCACAGCACCCAGACAGAACGAATATTCGCGCTTTTTTCATGTGCTCAAAAATACTTGTCCTGTCGCGGGAATCGAACCCGCCGCCTCCGGGTTATGAGCCGACATGCTCAACCACCACACCACAGAAGCTGTAGAATTGATGAGCGATTTGGGATCAGCTTTATACATCCTCTGCTGCTTGGGCACAGAACTTTCACGGGGCAGGTTGATGCACGTCACATGTGTGATCTTTGGCTTATGATTTGGCCGGTCGACATTCTTCTTCTTTTTTGATTGGTAGCTTTTAAACGTTGTTTGGCGTTTTTCTGCCAGTGTCGGTCGACTTTCATAATTGAATGTCAACGATTAGGATGTAGCTCTAAGTTATGTCTCTTTTTTCATTTTTTTTATCAACGATAGGCTAACTTTGACCACGGTCTCACCGAAAGGTAAGTGACGACGCGGTCGACGATGGAGCATGCTTGTCTAGAAGATACCGGTTCACTCTAGCCTTTAAAACTCCCAGATTATATTCGTTTATTCCCAGAAGTTCCGTGGAACAAAGTACAAATTAAATTAAATTATTTTTACTCCCACTTGTTCCGTGCAGGCAATTATAGACTAAAGTTAGACAATGGAACTAACTGTATTCACCTAAACATATATGTCAGGAAACAATCACGCTGGTAAGGTGTTCCATTCCTTTGCTGTCCGAATTATAAACGAGGAATCAAAACGCTTTGTACGCATTCTAGGAACTACTACCATATACGGATGCCGTGTTTCCGTGCGTCTAGTTGTACGATCGTAATAAGAGGATGGGGGAAATAAGTTGTGCAATTCCATAATTATGAATTTCTTTATCTATTTTGATGTTTGGTGTACAGTGCATAATGTTTTGTATTTATATAATAAAAAATGATTTAGGTTTTATACTTACTTGAGACAAGAGATTTACATTTTGGGAGAAATCCGTCAATATCTTCAGTTCAAATTGGTTTTCTCTAATCTGTGTTCAGTTCGTACATTGATATCGAAAATTTAAAAACACCACAACATGCAAAAAAAGAAAAAAGACAAGCGAGCACGTAGCAAATAATAAGTTGAAGCAAGTAAATTGAAGTGGCAGTGGGCGGCCACCTTTCTCGAAGAACCGATAACTGATGTCGGGGTTAACAAGTTCTAGAGTGTATATAGTATAGATCACGTTAAAGCAAATAGTGTAGAACGCCTCGTGGCCAGGTGTATTGACGATTCGACTTAAGAAGCGGCTGGTTAAGGCTGAAAGAAGAGAACTGCAGACCGAGCTCATTGGAGAGGCCCACGTCCAGCAGTAGACAAGGGTAGCTGGTGATGATAAAGCTCTATTCAGGTTTAAAACCTCACTTCACTCTTCACTTCATCAGCCGGAAGACGTCCACTGCTGAACATAGGCCTCCCCCATAAAACGACACTTTGGACGCTTATCATAGGGGGGGATTTGCCATAATCACCACGCTTGGCAAGCGGCTTGGTGATCGCAGAAGATTTTGATGTACCGAGGTTAAAACCTACGATATGCTTAGTTACCCCCCGAACCGACAACAAGTCACCAATTTTTTTTTTTGAAATTTCACATTAAATTCGTTTTGTCGCACACTATGCGTAGATAGCGCAGTGTGAAGGTGATAGGTATGGAATGAAGGTATTCCCTGAAGTAAACAGTATAAATTAGTTGAAGAGTTATTTCCAATTGAACAAAGCTGTATGGTACCTATCAACATATAACTTTACCCCCTTACAGCTTTTATAAACGCCTCTTAAAGTTAAATGACGTTAGTTAAAATAGCGATAAAATGAAGCTAGTATGGCGCAGCGGTAGCACGTGCGACATTTGAACTGACACAACCTAGTTTGAATCCCGCTCGGGCCAACACCAACGACTTTCAAGTTATTTGCGGACCCCACGCTTAAAGAAACGGCATGTTCAATAATCATAAAATTCGAGGACATGTGTTGTGTCGTCTACCCTGCACTTGGCCAGCGTGTTGCTCTTTGGCCTTCATTCTATCCCTGATTTGAGACTCCGCTGATGAGGAGTTAAAATTCAGCGCTATAATAATGCATCGATGCTCGAGTGGCAACCACGAACCGGAAGACGCACCGTAGGCCAATCCCCTACTAGGTGGACCGACGATCTGGTAAAAGCCGCGGGGAGCCAATGGATGCAGGAGGTAAGCAGCCGCTGAAAGTGGCGCTCTTGGGGGGCGGCCTATGTTCAGCAGTGAGCGTCTTCGGCTGTTGATGATGATGAAGATGAATAATGCATCGAGCTGAACTTAAGAAGAGAGTATAATTTCGGCAGCCTCTGCGGTGTGGTGGTTGAGCAGGTCGGCTCATAACACGGAGGCGGTGGGTTCGATTCCCGCGGCTGGACAAGTATTTGTGCAGAAGAAAAAAGTCTCAAATACTTGTCCTGTGCCTGGGTGTTGTGGGAGCATGGTACTCGTAATTCCTGGGTCCCTAGATACAGGGAATTCTAGTAAGAGTCCAGGATCTATGTATGTGATCGTTGGGCGTTATTATATTTATTATTATTATACTCCCCCTCTTGTCCATACAAAAAGCGCTTACGTTTTTCGACCCCTAAATGTTATCCAATCTCGTTAACTTTATTACATGTTGTCCAGGATTTTCTCCGAGATGTGTTAAACTAAATAAATCCGTCCCTATCAGTTGTCAGCTTACGCCCAACTAATTAGCGAGGCGGTAATGCTCCAGAGCGAGGCTTTTTAATTCTACTTTTCGCTGCGGGAGCAACATAGAGTTAGAAATATTGGAAGCGCTAACTTATCTTGTTCAACATACAAAATACTGCGCCCCCCGGGTTATCCTAAGTTTCCCGTGATAATAGAATGTCATGTGTCAGTCCTGGATTTAAATCACTCTGCTAATGTGCGCTTAAAGTAACTAAACATCAAATTTTATCCAAATCCGTTCGACCATTTTAGCGCTGATTGCAGTAAAACCACGTACAAGGAAAAATACACTCTTTAAATTTTTAATAATATTGTATGATTGAATGTGAGATAGGATTTGAACGATATTAGAATACGAAGCAGGATTTAATAATTCAGGATGATGGTAAGCGTATAGGTAAGGTATGACACAGAACAAAAATTAAATTATCAATTTGTTATATAAAAAGAGTCATATTTTATTGGCAGTAGCATTTCTAGTATATCTAAATCTAGGTCTGGGCGCGACTTCTAGGCGCGACCAACGACCATGCGTCATGAACTACGCCCACTGCTTTATTGCTATAACACAATATTTATTATAATAATTTATCCTTTTTTACAAAATGTCACAGGAATTTAAGTGTAAAAAAAATCATTAGAAAATCACTACATATTTTTAATTTGTGATGTACTTTCGTGAAGTCACGCCTGAGTCAATTGAATTTCTTTAATTTTAATTTCAACGAATCAGCATTGCTATTCAACGTGGCAATGCTGCCAGTATGTTGGGTACGCTACCTACCGGTAGTGTGCTGGTCCATTTGGACTGTCTATGGGACATCGCGGCTAGTATACAGTCCAAATGTTCTTTGTAGCAGATAGTGTAGCTAGTTTATTAGTTTTTATTATTGTAGTAGATAGTTTAGAAAATAAAGGCAAATTTTGCCCATTAAAAAAAATCTTAATTTTTTTATTGTACACTTCAAGTTTATTGAATGTAAACAGATTAATTTTAATTGTATATTGTGTGTGTATTTGCTGGTTTGTTTTTTACATTAAAAATTTATCGGTCGATTTGATCCAAGCAGGCGATACTGCTATAATAATCAGAAATATTTTTATTGAAAGAGTCCTATAGATTTGACAATAATTACACCTTTTCCATTTTGAAAATCGTTGTATGACAGTTTATTGAAAATTGTGAAAAAAGCGAGGTCCATCTGAGACTAAGGACCCATTAATTTCTATGGAAAGTGGAAAGCTTTAATGGCATGGATGTGTCACCAGGAACAACGCCCTATGATTCAGTTTGCCTAGACAGATACACCCTCTTCAATTTATTGCTTCATTTTACTGCAATTATGTCTAGTCTTGAACGCATTTAGGTATGTTGGGATGGCTCTGGCTTTTAAATGGCAAGTATTTTTCTGTTGAAATTTATAGAGGACTATCATTAAAATAGAATCGCGATAGGTACTTAACGTAGACGCAAATAATTATTGAAGAGTTTTTTTATACACGGCTGTGTTTGACTACTTTAATTCAAAGAATATCAGACCTTCGCCGTGTGTCCATCTTTTAATAAAATTGAAAATTAATTATTTAGCGCGTTGGCATTCGATGTGGTGACTATTATGTACGAATAGAAAGTGGCGCCACCCTACGCATCGACCGGGATTGGGAACTCCATGCTTTCAACACGCTCAAAAATGAACAGAAGTTTTTTTTTATAACTATATAGTCCCGCATTTGACCGCACCTGATGGAAAGTGACGACGCGGTCTAAAATGGTAGCTTGCGTAGAAGATACCTATTCACTCGTGACTTGAAGAGCTCCAGATTGTTCTTATCGGGAAACAAAGACGCTGGTAAAGTGTTCCATTCCAAGTAGTTATCTATTATGGCTATTATAGGCAGGTGTATGACCCTAAAAACCGTCGAGACGTTTTGTCGTCCGAAACAGAAGCTTTCGGCTGAAATATCTCGGTACCTGATCATCTGTACTGAGTGCCCATTAGTTGCTCTTTCGCACGGAAATCCGCCGGAGATCAATCTCCGACTCTCAAGAGTCTGAAAATAGTATTAATCTACAAGTCAGAATTCAGTGATATTATTTCTCAATAGTGTTAGAGATGCTTAAATTAAAACATTGCACATAATATTAATGATTAGTCGTATTAATAATTCTAAAATTTGTAAGTAGAAATGGCAGTGGGGAGGCCACATCGCTCGCAGAACCGTCAACCGATGCAGAAGAAAGGTGCTCGAGTGAACCTTTGGTGGTCTGGTGATCACGACTGAGAAGACGCAACGTAAGCTGGCTTCTCACTAAAAGGGCCAACGATTTGGTCAAACCACGGTGAGTTATTGGATGCAAGAGGCAAGCAGTCATGCTCTATGGCGGCGGCTATGTTCAGCAGTGGACGTCTTCAGGCTGATGATGATGATGACTTAACGAAAATGCCATTCTGAAATTAGGTGCTCCAAAAAGTTATGTTTTGTGTTCAAATTCTAATGTTTATTGCATTCCTGTTACAACTTACAATAGATGTGGGTATGTGTAATTAAAAATAAGATAATTATGGTTCGTTTAACGGTTCTTTTATAAATTGCTACTGCACTGTGTAGCCATCCTCTCCAACTTCAGGACGACAAACTCTCATCTAAAACCACCTTCAGTTTTGGAACTTGGAGCAAGCCTCTTGTTCATAAATACTTCTCCATTGCCACTATAAATAGTGTTCTCCAACACCCCTTGCTAAATAAAGCTGTAGTGGTAAATCTTGGAAGCTTGGCACGATCCAAACTGGCACCTCTTTAATGACGTCACTTGTCAATATCTATGACTTGCCAAAATAGGGCTGCCACTTCATGTAATATTATAGGAAAGTTAGAAACGTTAGTGGTAATAAACACAAATAATTTTGATATACTTAGACATAATTTTAAGATAGTTTAACATAACGTTACCATGAAATAGTTATAAATAACTTTCTTTCAAAATTACTCTAAGCCAGTTATGTGTGGTCAAACAGACGGCCCGCATACTGCCTTCTCGGACCACAATGATGCGGCTCGTAACCTTAAATTTTATATAATGACACTTAAGAAAATCTAGTCTGACAGCCCTAGCAAACCCATAGAACTCAGACGATGTTTAAAATATCGTGGCAACCCTGATAAAGACACAGACACGGTCGCTAGGGAGCTTTTATAAGACTGGGTGGAAGCAGCTAGACTACATCGAGCGCGGTCACTTCTAAATCTAGGTGTTTATTAAAGCTTTCATCTGTTACAAATAGGAAATGAAACCTTCTGAAGGGCTAATTCAGTTCTCTATTTCCTAGTGTTATGCTTAGTGGGTTGATGGGTTCCTATTACTACTGGGAACTATCGTAAGCTCGTTATGTGGGATATCATTGAATAGGCCTTTTAAATATTTTTTTAATAATCGAATGACGCGACGAGCTAGTCGTTCGCCTAGTGGTAAGCGACACGGCCGCCTGTAACAGATTGCAGTGTCACTCGGAACTCTAAATTAAAGTTTCGCGTGACACCGCGCACTGCGTACGTCATCCTAAGACATCACACAGTCTAAAAAAGTTTTCTAGACTGTGAGATCAGTTAGTAAAGTCTCATTTGCCCAGTAATTTCACTAGCTACAATGCCCTTCAAACCGAAACACAGTATTGCTTGCACACTACTGCTCGGCAGCAGAATAACTGGCAAAGCGGTGATACCTACCTAGACGAACTTTGCAGAACCGTCCTACCACCTAGTAAATGTAGGTAATGTTTTCTAAATAATTTGTTATCAGATGTATCGCTTGCGAAATGTAGGCTGCCTAACTAGCTTGCAAACTGCCTTTAATAAAATGGCAGCTCGGAAGCTGATCAGCTTCTCTGTTGGTAAACCTTTAAGTAAAGACTCATTTGAAAATTTCGGGTAAAATGTGATAGCAACATTTTGAGCTAAGCTGAGAGAACTGTGGTATCCTACTTCAAAGGACACACTAGCTGCGGTGCCCTTCAACTGAGAAAAAAAGTGGTGCTTGCAAACTACTACTTGGCGTCAGAATATTTAGCAAAACGGTGATACCTATCTAGACGAACTCTTTGCATAAAAGTCTCATCATCATCAACAACAGCCTGAAGACGTCCACTGCTGAACATAGGCCTCCCCAGAGAGCGCCGCTTTGAGCAGCTGCTCGCCTCCTGCATTCGTCGGCTCCCCGCGGCTTTCACCAGATCGTCTCGGTCCAACGAGTGGGGGCTGGCCTACGCTGCGTTCGTGGTCGCCATTCGAGAACCTTTCTTCCCCATCGGTTGTCAGTTCTAGGAGCGATGTGGCCTGCCCATTGCCATTTAAACTTGCTAATTCTAAGAGCTATATCGGTCACTTTAGTTCTCCTGCGTAGACAAAATTCTACCAGACATTAAAGTTTGGTGTCCCAAATATTTTACCATTTCTGGTGTGTAGTTCTATGCAGCAACATCCAGCAAATCAATATCTGTTTAGGGTAGCACAGCATGAGTTTTGGAATCCAAGCACGCGATTTGTAAATTATCCTCACACTACACCGGTAGTCGGGTGTTCCGATTCATTTGATACGTGTTTCGCCCATATTATTTCACCTAGTTTTCAAAAGTACTGCTAGACTGGGTGACGCTGTAAAGGTTGGTTGAGACCAACAGCTTAGCTCATTAAATACTGTTATCATATAAATATTACCAAAAAGATTTTATGCAAAAACAAATTATGTTTGGCGTTCTTTTCCGAGTAATTAATTACATTATTAGCCACCACCACTAATGAGGTATTTTTTTTTTTTTTTTTTTTTTTTTTTTTTTTTTTTTTTGATCTAAATTCAATAGGAACTACTATAATTTGCTCATTTGTTTTGTTTCTTTTCTTAAGGTGGAACGTTTACTAGCTAGCTAGCGTTCACTAGCGCGGCAAATTCAAATTTTTCTGCGTTCTTTTGCCAATAATAGCTTAATTACTAAACGTGATTACATTCAAACTGATTTAACGTAAAGAAATAGAATGTATCAACAAATTAAGATTAAAAGTATCAGATCCTAGATATCATTGGTTTAGCGTTAAATAGCAATAAACCAATTTCGTCTTAGTTTTTCAGTCTATTGCCATTTGTCGGTAAATCAATGGTAAAACATGTAGGTGATACTTTTAATTGTAATTTATCGATACATTCCATTTATTTGCGCAAAAATATTTTTCATGTAATCACGTTGAGTAATTAAGCTATTATTGGCAAAAGAACGCACGAAAATTTGAATTTGCCGCGCTAGTGAAACGTTCCACCTTAATAACCGAATCTATGTAGAAATTGTAAGACATAAGCGTATTCTTATTGGAAACCAATTACCTAGATTGGTATTGGAACTGTTTATATCAAAGAGGGTAACAATGAATGGTGAGGGAAAACCGATGAATCATGGCTGGGGTTCCCTAATGATGGATACCGTGAATATGACTTTAATACTATTGTTTACTTTGACTGAACTTTGTCGGTCGTTGTACCTCCCATTCTCACATAAACACACGTAATACTGTATATTCTTATTCTTATTCTATTTGGGGGCGGTAAGGCCTGCACTGACGTCCCGCATGGGGTGTATTGTGCATTTCCCCCTGCCAGCATTTACCCAAGCCAGCCCAGCTCCTTTATGTATCGGAGCACGGCTTTGGGCTGCTGGCACAACTGTTCCAGTGATGTAACATTAGATGGTGGTCTGGAGACCGATTGCAGTCGATCCCGTGGTCGTTGTTCTTGATCATTTAGTAGATGCGTCGTTTCTCTTGCCTCTTTTGTGGCTGTGCAATATAGCAGCACGTGCTCCACTGTCTCGTTTTCCTGCATGCAACCCCGGCACAGAGGGCTATCCGTGGCACCAATCTTGTGCAAGTGATAATTGAGGTTACAGTGACCTGTGATGATACCCACCATAAGGCGGAGGTCTTGCCTCGTTAATTTCAGCAAATTGTTTGTGATTTTCCTATTTAAGGATGGAAATATCACCTTTGCTTGCCTGCAATCAGTTTTTCTGTTCCATAGACTTTGCTGCTCTTTTTCCGTGTGAAT
Source organism: Ennomos quercinarius (assembly GCA_910589525.2). Lineage (NCBI taxonomy): Eukaryota > Metazoa > Arthropoda > Insecta > Lepidoptera > Geometridae > Ennomos > Ennomos quercinarius. Next base: position 14,175,896 of record OU342504.1, on the reverse strand, counting down.
GTGCAGTAAGGTTCTGACTTCTGTTGCAGTGCAACAGAAACCCACTGCAACAGAAGTCTGTAATACTGTATAATTGCTTGTCAGTATTTTCATTAGGTATTCAGCATGTCCAAAGATATATTTCTTAATAGATGTAGAAATTTCGCACAGCGCCATCTAGCCCCAAACTAAGCAAAGCTTGTACTATGGGAACCTGATGATAGGTGTCACCTATGTTCATTACACAAAATATGTCTCTCCTGGGTGTGGGAATCGAACCCACAACCTAATTCAGAATGCAGAGTTACAACCAACTGAGCTATCAGGCCAGCCATATAAATATTCGGAGTCATATCGTGTATTATATTTCGTTCACAATCCCGCACCTCGCTAGCGTGATGGATTGAATCGCTCTGTGAGAGAAGGCCGGCGAGCCTGAGCATTGAGAACGATTGATGATGCCAATATACAGATAATATTAAGCCAAAATAGGCTAGCGTCTTGATATTTTTTAATTGCGTACATTAATAATACTCCTCATAAAATAAAGAGTCGTAAAAACAAAAATTCAATATATCAAAAAATGACAAAGTTACAAGCATTTAAAATAGGTAGAGGAGTAGAAAGAGACAGCTCAAACATGCAGTGACGTCACTCTTGCTCCTCATTACTAAGCTGTGGTAGCTTTACATACAGTATCTTTGGCATGTGACTTCACAACGTGCGTTTTCATAGTAACTCTGTGGAATCTCCTGTTTTGCGAGAAAGGGACAGGCGATGCCCCCTCCAGAAACTTTAAAAGCTTATACTCCGTGATTTATTTACCGGTTTTACTTATTTTTTTTCAATTATTGCAATCATTTTTAACCTACTTTATGAAGATAATATTTACTTGTTAATTTAATAGCAGGCAACTAGCTTATTATCCAGGTTATCGGAGTCCAGCAAGCTGGTTCAATCACAGCCTACTTAACCTTCCATAAGCCATGGGAACGGATGCAGCGGAACACGAGGTAACATGACGCCGGAAGCGGGCGCGGCGACCGGAGGCGCCGCCGCAGCCTCTCGCTCCCCTTATGCTCCATGATCGCCCACTTTATCATGGAACTAGCTTAAAAGATTACTCGTAAAGAATTAAAATAGGTTTTTCTTTAATTTGCAATTATTTAGCAGAGTATCTTCTGGCCCGGAACAGCAGCGATATAAATACATGCAAAGTATATAGCTAGCTATACCTATGTATCGAATTCGAAGTACATATATGGAAATCGCAAAATCATGCCACTCCACAACTAGATTATATCAAGAAACCGAGGAGAATGCTGCAGCCCATTCCCTGGATATCCCTTAGCCGGCTCTTACGGCATCCACGGGAAGAGATGGGCTACTATTCTCATACCGCACCAAACTTACACATTGGACTAAACTCTGAGAACTTGGATTCGTACATAAAAGAATTGTTATTATAGCAAACAGAACTAGTAGCAAGAAATTCAACAATAATATAAACAACAATCTATTTCCGAGCCTGTGTATACAGGCTACATAACAACAATTACCCACGCGATAATGGGAGCTTACCTGGCAGTTGCCCGGCGACCGTCTGCACGTGTGCTTTTCAAGGTTAGGCCCTTTGAATTCTAGCTTATTATTCGGTTTTTAGGGTTCTGTCGTGAATTAAGGAACATCTCAATCTAAAGCGATAGGTATCGCTGTAGATCAAAATGTTGCCGCCTTTCAAAGGCAAGCCTATCGAATATATAAAATAATCGTAAAGCTGTTTTGTGGTGACTTTTTGGAGCAAACATCAGAGGGGCCTTAGAATAATTACCTAGGTAGTTAGGTATTCTATGAAAACGGCTACGTTTCCTTGATGTCACTGTATCTAATATAAGTACTTATGTATTTTAATTTGAGTCATAAAACCTGCATGATTTCAATGGAGCTATTCAGAGCTTGCTACATTTTCTTAATCTGTGGAGCGGTGTGGATCTTTGGTTTAGACTATCGTGTTGGAAAAGTTGCCTATGAAAATATTCTATAGGATAGGTCTGTGCCTTTGACAGTTCAAATCAAATGGACTAGCTTTCGACTTTTTTTCGCTTACGGAATAAATAATAGTACAGTTCCGATGGAAACTTTTTACGCCATCAGTCTGAAATTCTGAATCCCTTTTTAAATAACTATGTAAATATAACTATGGCAGTTTTAAATTAAAGAACTATCCAAAGTGTACAATTGGTTTTTAAAGCAAATTGTTGACCTAGCAGATCTACGGCACACTTTACTTAAATATCAAATTCGTTACCAACATTTATACGTAAGTAATATCTATATCTATGCTTATAATAAAACTGTAACAGGTCCAATTCTGTACATTGAAGATAAATTAAAAATTTTACTGGAGGGCTCCCTATTATCGATGCTGAAGCCAAAACTATATTTTTTCTTTGTTGTCTGTCTGTCTGTACTGCATCTTGGCTGAGCATCACGCTGAAACTGCTGAATGGATTCGAATAAAATTAGGCATGATTTGAGTTCGTATTACAAGGTAGGTCATAGGATACTTTTAATCCCGAAACTCAGCACGGCTCCCTCAGGAGAGGGGATGAAAGTAAAAATTAGTTGTAATTCATTAACGCGTGATCCGATTTCATTCATTCTTTTTTTGTTATAAGGGGGTACTTTAAATTTTGTCCCGTAAATATTTCAAGTTCGTCGTTTTTGTGGTTCACAAATTACAGACATCAAACCTTCAGTATTAGGTCCAAAGCCACTCCTATCCTGTACTATGGGAAATAGAGAAGGAAGGGGGCAAAAGATAAGGGAAAAGCATGTATGAATGAGGGTGTAAGTTTCATCTAATCATCCTTTTTCCTTATCTTTTCCTTCATTCTTCTCTCTTCCTTTAGACTGAGATAAGGCGTAAAAATGATTAACCCGTGCGAAGCCGGGCGGGTCAGCTAGTTTTTTATAAGAAGCTGAGGCGGACGATGTTTGTGTTCACGTTGAAGGCCAATTTTATTGAAGATTTTGTTGTTGTCAGAGATTATTTTCTACCTACAGAGATCTATTTTAATTCAGCTGATAAGTAGCTGGTAATGAGCGCTCATGGAATGATATTTGTATGTTTTAACGACTATATAAGTAGGGACTCTGTATGTATTCATACTTGATAACCAGTTATGTAACAAGAATCTTTCTTCCGACTGCCAGTTATCATCCTTGGTTTTCTAATGGGAAAATATATTCCCATTTCATAACCAGTATCTAATAAGAATTTTCTCCCACTAGGTAACCATCAAGCTTGGTATAATAACAATTATTGTAGGATATTAAGAGTAGCAGTAGAATAGAATAATTTAGTTGACCTTGTAACAAACACGTTATGTACACTAGGGGGTACCTATATGTATATATATATATATATATATATATATATATATATATATATATATATATATATATAGAAGACGTTAATAAACCTCTCACGCTGTATTAGAATAACCCATATATTTATATGGACCACAAACCGGAAGACGGAGCGTAGGCTGGCCCCCCACTAGGTGAACCGACGATCAGGTTAAAACCGCGGAGAGCCGATGCATACAGGAGGAAAGTAGTCGCTCAAAATGGCGCTCTATGCGGGAGGCCTATGTTCAGCAGTGGACGTCTTCCAGCTGATTATGACTTCGAATAAAATGCTATGATTTTTGTTGCTCTAGTAATACACGGTAGCAATATCGTAAGGCAAGAGATAACTAGTATCGCACTTTTAATTACTTGCGTAAAGACCTTTTTAATTAATGTCAGCCCTTGTCAGCCTCTCTCTTACAGTCTAGTAATCTTATTACCTAGTAGTATTAGTAAGGAGTAATAAGATTGCGTAGGCCGGCCCCCCACTCGGTGGACCGACGACCTGGTGAAAGCCGCGGGGAGCCGATGGATGCAGGAGGCGAGCAGCCGCTCAAGGTGGCGTGCTCTGGGGGAGGCCTATGTTCAGCAGTGGACGTCTTCAGGCTGTTAATGATGATGATGAATAAGATTCAGGTCATAAAGTCTCATTTGCCCAGTAATTTCACTAGCTACGATGCCATTCAACCCGGAACACAGTAGTGCTTGCACTACTGATTGGTAGCACAATAACTGGCAAAGCGGTGGAACCTACCTAGACATGCTATGCTGAAAAGTCACATGTCCCATCACGTAGTACCTGACTTAGAAATATAAGGCCGAAACAAGATAGTTCTGAATTTCAGGACAGGACTAGGAGATGATAGATATGATGAATCATAACAACTGATGTTATCATGTTTGACAGCCTCTGTTGTGTGATGGTTGAGCAGACTCATGACCCGAAAGCGGTGGGTTCGATTCGCGCGACAAGACAAGTATTTGTGCACATGAAAAAAACCATAAATACTTGTTTTGTGTTTGGGTGTTGTAGGAGCATGCTCTTCGTAGTTCCTGCTGCCGTCCTTATGAAAATACAGTAAGTAGGTAAAACATGATTTCGAGAAAAACGCGAAATCAAAAGTTGTGAGTAGTCGAGAGTAGTCGAGCTGCTGCATTCTTACTTCCTGTGTTTTTGGGTTCCAGGTGGAATTTTGAGACGTGAGAAAAACAAAATACAGTGTTTTTTGGGCGATTCCGAATATGTATCTAACTCAATTTTGCAAAAACGTTAGTTACTGCGTTCTTCACTATGAAGGCAGCCTGGGTCCCTAGATATAGGAATCCTAGTTAGGGTCCAGGATCTATGTATGTGATCGTTGGGCGTTATTTATTTATTTATCAGAACATCACACACTAATAATAAGTGGCCAAAACCGACAAAAGAGCCCCGGTTACCAAAGTTTGGTTCCCAAAGCACTCAAAGCCCGTGAGAATTGACCTGTCACCTTGACAGTTGCAGTCGGCCGGTTATTCCGGGGACACAAAATACAAAGTACGTTATCAACACTTTTAATAATATTGAATGGTACAAAACTCATGTTCTGCGTTGAGCTAGGGTGCCTACTACGATTCATGCTATCCGATACTTTGAATACGAGAAATATAAGATCACAATTATGTCTTAAATCCTGGTAACAGAGGTCACTTTTGAAAAGTCTGGAAGCTTGTTGCGGTGTATAACTATTTTTAACAATTTACCTAATGAACTCAAATCTTTAGAAGGAAATATGTTTAAAAAATATATAAGTGACTGGCTTTTAAGCAAATTTTTCTATTGTGTTAAGGAATATGTAACATGTAAGACCAAGAATATTTTTAATATTTGCACGCCTGCTTGCAGGCGGAATGCACGTATCCACTATTTACTCTGTGATCTTGTACCCAAATTAGTAGTGTATTCTTGCAAATAAACAAATGATTTGATTTGATTTTCTTTCTTTCTGACTTCTGAGTTAGCGAATTAGAATAAGAGCCCAGGTGGAAAGAGTTTATGTTAGATTGTAGGTAGGTAGATCTTGTGGAATTGGCAAAGAGTTCATTTTAGTTAAAAGTTTTTTTTTTTTTAATTGTTTATAGGCAAAGCATTTGACCACTGTCTCAACTGGCGGAAAGCGATGACGCAGTCTACGATGGAACATGCTTGCCTAGAAGATACCTGTTCACTCTCGTCTTGAAGACATCCAGATCATAGTTAGCTGGAAACAAGGACGCCGGCAAGGTGTTCCACTCATTGGCTGTTCGCACTATAAAGTGCATAGCAAAACGCTTAGTGCGGGTTGATGGAATTTCAACCATATATGGGTGCCGTGTTTTTGTGCGCCTTGATGTCCGGTGAAAGAAAGGAGATGGAGGAATAAGATCGTGTAATTCCTTCGCACACTCTCCAAAATGCAGTCTATAAAAAACCGATAAACTGGCAACTTTACGCCGGTGCTCTAAACTGTGGAGCTTAGCTTCCACCAACGCATCATTACCAATGAGTCTTTTGGCTCGTTGGATGATCAGATGTTTGACTGTTGGAAGTCAGCCGATGAGCCCGTGGACAAACGCTTGACCGATGTCTGATTTTTGCAGTTTATGTTTATTGTGCTTTTTCTCCCTTTCTCTCGTGTACTTTTTTAGTAATCAAATCATTATACAGTATAAAAGTTGAATACAATAATGATTGATTATTGGTTTTAACGACAGGCTTAAAAAAGACACGACTTAAATAGTTTTACTTTTAACCAACATCGGAACAAACAGGCACTGTTTATTTAACATTCATTGCTTTTCATAAATCTACATTCATTTCCAGTCAATGTAAAAATCAAACAATACCTAGGAGCATAATACCTTTACTAAACTAGCGCCGTCTGTGATGGGCCTATGACGGCCCTCCAACAAACACCATGCCGGCAGCTGCCTTATTAGGCTCAACGCTGGGCTTAGACCCCGTCAAAGGCACCTGCGACGTAAGATTCGAATTTTTGGTCTGTGGGATATGGGTCATAGATCGAACTTCCACTGAAAAGACAGCTGGCTGTAAAGACAGCGATCAATTTAAAGCAAATCAATACCTAATTAACACTCATCGAATATTTGTCCTCAATCGATTTACCAGCATCCTGTGCCGGAAGTCCCTTGCAACTTGACACCACGCGGCATCCTATATAACTTGACCTCTTCAGAACGGCATCTTAACACTTTACCAACCCTTAAGGTATAGAAATAAGGGTGAAATTGGCTAAGCGTGGAGCTAAGATAGGTGTGTGAATGTTTTAGCTACTTTAAGTAAAGTGTAGCATCTGTTCGCGGTAGGTGTTCAGTTCGTGACTTGATCACGTTTATTCCCATATTTTTTGAAGGATGTGATCTATTTTTAAGTGCGCAGGTGTAGGATGTAAATTGTTGACTATGTAATGTATACTTGTATTATACCTACTTATACATTTTATGTTAAAAAGAGAAACAGAAGAGCGTGGGAACCTCCCATCGTGTACAATTCCAATTCATAATTTTATAGGCTGTTATAAAAAATGTGTGTGGAATGTCAATACACCAAGGAAACAGCGTAGATCAATAATATGTCTGAAACTAGATGGCGTTGCAAAATGAGCGGGTTATAATTTGAGCGCAGATCAGAAATATGCCAAAACCGTTTCTATGGAAATTTGTAATTGGCCTTCTTTATATTTTTACTTAATGTGCATCCGAATCCCTTGGCGACACAGCTCACGACTATCAGCTACCCGAAGAGGTTGCGCAGACAACACATCATGGAGCTGGACGGAGATGATTCATAAAGAAAAGGAGATGTGATCACTGGACCACTTCTCCTGAACGCCAAACTACCTACAACAAACCTGCTCATAGTCCGAAGACTGATCGCAGATAAAAATAGAACAAAAAAAAAATTTTTACTTTTCTATACTTGTTCCTAGCTGCAAGTTTACTGAGAATCTTTAAAAAAAAATGTATTTCTCAACATGCAGATTTCCTCACATTGTTTTCCTTCAGCGTTGGAAGACCGAGTTCAAATTCAACAATTAACTTGAAGTCATTGGTGCAGGGCTGAGCGGGATGTGAACCTATGTAAACTTGTAAGATGCAATTAAGAAAGGTTAGGGCACTAGCTTTTGTTTTGTGTTTGTGCTAAAGTGGGTTAAATTAGGTGCAACGCACACAATTCGTCATGTGAAAAGGCAGCCCTACGAAAAGCGGTTTGGGCTGTACACGTCGTCTGTTAGTCAGTCACTAAAGTGCGTAGAGGCGTAGTTCTAAATAGTGCTAGGTAGCGTAGCCGTAGTACGTGCTACGAATCTCGTAGCGCCCGCGTAGTGCTGACACTTATCTAGAATCTATAAGTCCTCTATGGCCTATTTAGGAATACAAGCATCGTTTTAGTACGAAATTGAATTTTATTGAAATACGTATAGAGTTCAATGGATGGGTGACCTTTCTTATCTGCGATCCTTTGAACGAGCCTTATCCGACACAAGGTCCATTTTCAAGTCCTCACTTATCTGGTATTATCTTTTTACATATTTCTTCTATTCGAGTGTTAATCTAGACTCATTCTAAAAAGTTATAGGTACCAATAATAGGTACAGCTGTAGTAGAATAGATAGATAGATAAATAAATAATCGCTTAACATCAGGTGAATGACTAGCTCGTCACGTGAATGACGTGTGAATAGCATAAAAAAAAATAGATAGTCTAAGCTGCAATCCAGAACTGAATTGTGTCTACCTATTTTGAATAAGTCATTGATTATAATTTGTTTTGTGTACCTATATATAAATAATTATATAAGTATTACGCAAATAACAAATGTAGGTGAACATATAATAGGCAAACTTAATGCTAGAGACCATTATCTTCCAGTTAACCAAGGTGTAACGTGGAAATTTGAAGAGAACTTTCTTTTTTAAACTCATTTTTTTATTTTATTAGGCCTGCTATATTTGACATTAAGCACTTTGCAGTTTTATTATAATGCTTCAAACACTATCATAAGTACCTACCTAATAAGTTTTCTCTATATATTTTTTTAATTCACGATAGGCTAATATTTGATCACGGTCTCACCTGATGGTAAGTGACGACGCGGTCGACGATGGAGCATGCTTGCCTGGAAGATATCGCATAGTTTTCTTAATCTTTACTTGTTAAAGTGCTAATTATTATTATTATTTATTTATTTCAGATAACATAATCCATATAATGTTAGTAAAACTTATCCTATGTTAGTACTTTATAACTAAAAGTGGCATAGTCCTCTGTGTGAGTGCCCACATCAGAGGACAATCAAATTTATTTCTACAATCTAAATAATTATTATAATAACATTCAGGATGCTATTGCTGAATGTAATCTACACCACTATTATAAAGAGCAAAGATTTGTATTTTTGTGTGTATGTTTGTAATGAATAAACTCAAAAACTACTGTGCCGCTTTTAAACATTCCTTCACCATTGGAAAGCTAAATTCACCCTGAGTAACATAGGCTACACTACTACACGTGCGAAGCCGGGGCGAGCCGCTAGTTGCGAATAAATTTGATTGTCCTCTGATGTACGCACTCGCACAGAAGACTGTATCACACTAGATTAGTCTATTTGCAATAAATTGTTTGAGTTTTATATATTCCGCCTTAATAAACATTGTATAACAGTGGAATAGCTACTCAGTGTTTTATCTTTTTTTCTCATTACCAATTTCTATCTCAACAGATAGAGACAAAACACAAAATAACTATTCCTCCGCTATACGATGTTCATTAGTAAGCGAGATAGTGTCTAAGCTCTGAATTTTTAATAGTACGTACTTACGGGGTCTTTGCCGTGATTGGAAGCAGCAGTTGCCGGGCAGAGAAGATTGTCTTTCCCCGTTTTATGTCACTGTCTTCATACTTGCTTTACTTGTCAAGTGGAGTAAAACAGGGGAAAGACAATTGTGTCTACCGTCTGCGTCATTGACTATAAATCCAGTTGACCAATGATACAACTTCCCCTCATACGGATATTAGTGGTGTATTTCAACCACTAATTTCTAATAAATACTATGAATTTCTAATAAATCACGGGAACCCATTGAAGTCTTTTGTTCTATCCAGCTCTGTTCATTGTAATTTCGTATAGCTTTGCCTCGTTTTGTTACCTCGTCCCCTGCCCGCGCAGGTGAGTCGTGTACGAGAAATTATGTTCACGAGCTATCAACGGGCTTTATAATCTTTGGTCTGTGTGCTAGGGCAGCAGAGTTCCAGATATTTCGGCAGTTACATGCACCATGTTCACGGGTAGACTGGAGCTGCGGGTGGATGTATTTTCGCTACTCAACCTAATTACATGGTCTACCCCCTTTCTCAGCCCTTTACTACTAGCCTAATCATCATCAACAGCCTAATACGTCCACTGCTGAACATAGGCCTCCCCCATAAGGCGCCACTTTAAGCGGCTGTTTAGATTAGATTAGATTAGATTATTTTATTTGCATGAAATGTGAGTCAACAATAGGTTCTTAACATAAATTTAAAAGTACATACACATTTCGCTTGTTGTCTAAGCGTGCAAAAAATAATAGCTAGGTACTGTAGTAGATACATAGCATAACAATAATTTTATAAAATTCTACATAAAATCGATCTTAAGTACTTATGTCATTTTTAATTATGAATTTACATTAAAATTTGTCACCCAAATACTCATTCACATCATAATAAGCCTTACCTAATAGAAACACCTTCAACTTAAATTTAAATATGCTTATATTCATACAGTCTAATATATATATTGGGAGATGATTATAGATCCGCGGTGCCATAAAAAAAACACTTTTATTAAACTGTCCAGTCCTATTAATCGGAAAACAAATTTCACGATTGTGCCGCTTACTTTTTGGTCAATTGAACATACTTATATTAGATCTGACAATACGGCAGTTTCGAATATGTACATACAAGGCAACGTTAAGAGTTTTAAACTGACAAAGAATGGTTTACAGCTGACTGTTGGCTTAAGCTTACAAATTGCCCTCACGCACTTCTTCTGGGCTTTGAATACCATTCCTTTATCTACTGAGTTACCCCAGAACATTACACCATATCTCAGTACTGATTCTGCATGCCCGTGGTAGGCGATAATAACTGCAGATTGGGTCACAACTTTTGCGAGCATATAAAGAGCATAAGAGAACTGATTCAATTTTACACATACATTCTCCACTTGAGTTTTCCAATTTATGTTACAATCAAGAGTCAAGCCTAAAAATTTTGCATTCTTCACTTCATGTATATTTTGTCCCTTATAATGCATGTCAATGTCGGTTAAATAATTAACTCTATTTCTAAATGTCATCATATTAGTTTTTCTTAGATTTAGTATTAGGTTATTGGATGTCAACCATTCATTTATAATGTCAAGTGTGTTATTCATGTCAGATTCAAGGTCAGTTTTACACTTGCTAGAAAACATAACCGTACTATCGTCCGCAAATAAAACCATATTTTGGTTTACAGCTTTAGGTAGATCATTCATGTAAATAATAAATAGCAATGGACCAAGCACACTGCCTTGTGGTACTCCTCTGTTTGCCTATGAGTTTTCTATGTAGATCTCGATAGTGTAAGCAATCTTACTGAACTTATTTAATCAAATTGGTTGTCATTTTGGTATATTCCCAGTTGCCCCCACATGGATCGCCGCCCGGTGGCAACTGGGAAGCTATTGTATTCACTGTACATTGGCGTGAAGCCACATCAACAGAAAGACAACCATTTCACTTAGTGGATTTTGTTGTCAAATTACTTATTGCTATTGAAGAATTTTACTTAGTAGGCTATTTATGTTTCTACTTGTTATGTTCTTCTATATAGTTTCTACTCTGTCACGCTGTCCTCATGTCTGAAATAGAGTTCCTCCTTCCATTGCCTTCTGAAAAATCTCACGCGACTTATAGAGATCGCATAAAGGGGTGCGAAGTTGGTGACAATGTCTTCACAAATGTAGATTACTCTCAAGATTTATGATTGTAGCCTGCTCAGGCAGAATAATTATATTGTTCCCGCTCGTGATTCATATATTTCCTCTATACTCTCTGTGTGCCTACTGCCTGAGCCTAGGGTGTATGTATACTAGGTATATTATATTCAAGGTGTAAATAAAAGATCGCATATCGAAAGTTATAGTTTATATTAGATTTATAATAAGATATGTAGTCTACAAAATTTCACAAATTTTCACAACTTTATTTGAACCTAAAGCATCTACCCATTTTATTATGAAAATAAAATTATCCGAAATGTAGCTACGAACGACGGGGGCCAGTTTTACGCAACCATTATTTTTCAAAATATAATCTAATAGGCATACATTATAATCGCGTCTTCTTATCATGAGTAAGTCAAAAACTAATAACGGTAAAAAAATAAAAAAATATTAATCCATAAAACCAGCCCCCCGTGAAATAAACACAACAACTTCTTCCGATACAATAATTATACATTACATTTATTATCGTTATATTTAACTAGAGTTATACAGAATAATGATCCTATGAAATATAATTATGCATTTATTTAATTTATTCAATAGGTATAATAATAATACTTAATAAGTATCAATATAGGTAATGATTAATTAGTCATGTGCTACAGACTACTATAGTTTATAATAATCATGAATGAGTCATATTATTTTATTTATCATTTATTACGTTTAATTTATAAGTTCAATATCTAGAACTAGACGTAGATAATGCAGCCTCGGCCCGAGTCGCGGGCACGTAATCACAAATAAACATTGTCAACACAAAATAATAATCAATAATAATAATACAGATAAAAATCATTCATAAAAACATTACAATAAAAATCTAAACATTAAAACACGCTTAAAACAAACATTATATTAATATTATCATAATCATAGTGTGTAATGTACGTATGTATTATAATATCATTTAAGCGAGTAATCGTATAGTCAAAAATAATATGAGCATGGGGTGCGGGGAGAGGCAACGCGGCCACCAACGACTCTAGCGACCTATCTAGCGCAGTCTCGCTCGCGCGCAACCACCCCTTACTAACAACATTACCTACTGCGGCCGCCCGCCCTGCTGCTGGCTACCGACGTGACGTCACGCCACGCCACGCCACGCCACGCCACGCCACGCCAGCGCGGCGGCCGCCACATTACACTACATTACCTAGACTCTGAACATACAACCGGCCGCGCGCCCGCTCCCCGCGCCGCCCGTCCTTCGCTTACTATATTATAATAATATCTTAACCCTTTACGCTATTACTTTAGGTAAGCATTTATAAATTTCGATTTCTCATTTATGCTAGTCAATAATAATAATTATACAACTTTTTTTAAATTTTTGTATTTTTTTTCGAAATTCTATCGTAACGTATTTCGACTCTCTCTGCGGCGACGAGCGCAGCGCGCACTCGACGACCTAATAAAAAACGTCCATAATAAGAAAATATATAGTGAACAACTCTGCCGACTTACGTTAGGTACGGCGCGGCGGACGGGCCGTGCCGGCGAGGCGCCGACTTTTGGCACCAGTGTTTCGATTACGCATTTTTTACTTCTTTTTTTAATATTTTTTTAACGATTCGAGTAAAAAAGATCCCTACTACGAGAACGTGCGAAACGCCGAGTTCCGCCGGCGGCTTGCGACCGCGGCGGCCCCGGGCCGCGTCCGCGTGCGGCGCCCGCGAGCTTACGAGATGATGCGGATGGCTTGGTGCGCCGGCGCAGAGCACGCGGGGCACGGCGCCGCGCCCGTCGCCAGCCGCGTGGCGCACTCCATGCAGAACAGATTGTGTCCGCACGGCACCAGCGCCGCCGCCACGCCGCGCTCGGCGCACACGGCACACGCGCGCGCCGGCGACGCCGCGGGCGACGGTCGCGCCGGGCCCCACGCCCACACGCCGGCCGCGCCGCCGCTCGGCGACTCGAACGACGGCGACTCGCCGAGACCCTCGTCGCGCTCCGTCGACGACCAGATGCCGAGCAGGTCGCCGAGCCGCCCCGAGGACCCGCCCGACGAGCACGAGCCGGCGGACGAGAAGGGCTCGCGCTCGGGCCGTAGCAGCGAGCCCAGCCCGGCGCGGTACAGCTGCGCGAGCGGCTCCCCGTCCGGCGGCAGCGCGGCGCCTGTCCCCGCACCGCCACCCGCGCCGGCGGCCGCGCCGGTGCGCAGCGCGATGTGCGCCTCGATCTCCTTGCGTGCCGCCTCCACGCTCTCGGGCAGACCTGTCACCTCGAACACGGGCTCGCGCTCGCGCGACGGCGTCACGATGTACGTGTGAGTGGTGTGCTGGATGCGCTTGATGGTGGCGCCCTTGGGGCCGACCACCAACCCCACGACACGGTACGGCACGCGCACCTGCGCGGTCACGTGGCCGGGCGCGCCGGCGGGCGGCGGGGGCGCAGCGCCACACTTGCGCGACGCGCGGATCTGAGAGAAGTGCTCGGCCGCCGAGAGGATCTCGCGCTTGGCGCGCGCGACGTCCTCCTTGCGACCGGTGACCACGAACACCGGCTCCTCGCCGCGGACCGGTGTCTTGATGTATGTGTTGGTCTTCGCGCGAAGCGCCTTTATCTTGCAACCTGGAACAAAAACAATGGAACGGTTTAAATATTGAACTACATGGGCCCATGTTGGGCGCCAATATTAACTTTCTTGCACGAGCTGTCGTGACTTATACATTTCAAGGTTGGATAGGTACTCCACGAAATTCATAGCGTTCGTGACATTATAAAATATTGTCAAAAAAATACATTATGGAACAGCGCGGCCTATGCGGGTGAATTCGCGGCGTCAATGTGTCCCGCAAGCCGTCGCCACTCTGCCCACCCCACGAGCGCGAGTAGTAAGTATTATCAAGTATTACATCAGTCGGCGTGGAGCCTCCACTAGAGGCGCACGTCTAAAAATGCCGGAAACTCGATGATCTTTTAAGAAGTTCTGAGAATTTTCAATGATAACATCCTCTCTACCCCTAATTGAACAGTCAACTACGAGCGAGAGCGTATACATTTGGTAAGCAGTAAGTGTGTCACGCACGCCACGTGCCTGCGACACCACGCCGCGGTTGCCGTCTTGCCCCGGCACGCAGGCCGGTCGCGCTCCGTCCCGCTCTCGGCTCCACTGCGGCAAACAGTAGCGTTTCAACCAGAGACTTTCACGGGATCTTGACTTTTTGAGACGATATTGTGACGACCTACATTCGCCTCATGAATTCGATAAATGTGCGAGGATTGTTTTCATTTCCAGACATATTGGAAGTACAGTAGACTCCACACATACGTACTTTGTTTCATATTGACAGACATACATAAAAATTTGTATAATAACATCACAAGAAAATGATCTCGCTGAAATAACTCAACTAAACGAAAACTATATACAATCTGTGAGTGTTTATAGCGTCATCAAGCTTTACTAAGGTGTGACATTTCCTCTAGGGCAGGCATTCAACGACCGGGAAAGCCGATACCGGTGTAATAGAGGGTAGTTTCATGAATCACGTGTCATCGACCCGGGGCGGTTAACCTTTCCCCGTGCTACGTTATTTTCCTCCTTATTGCCTAAAAATTAAAGCTCACGTATTTTTAGATTAACAGAACAACTGCCAGGCCGTTTTCAACCTTCCACATTAAATATTTAGGTTCAATTTGTAAATCGCTGTTTCAGATATGAAAGTAATTGGTGCTAATATCGAAACGTGAAAAAAACGTTTTTCGATCATGATTTAGATTGCTTTGGTTTTATTTGGGTTTGGATTTATTAATATTCATAAAGCGAATAATTTGTTCGTGTTTAGGATGTTTTTTTTCTCTTGTGTGTGGTTACTAAATGGTTTACAACATTCGTTTGCACCGATTGGGTTAATTAGTTAATCGTTTTATAGTTTCCCAGTGTTATTTGAGATTATATCAGCTGCATATTATTATTTAAAAAGTTGGTTTATTAAGTGTGGCCCATTGCCATTTAAACTTGCTAATTCTAAGAGCTACATCGGTCACTTTAGTTCTCCTGCGGATCTCCTCGTTCCGGAGCTTATCTCGCAGGGAAACACCGAGCATAGTTCTCTCCATAGCACTTTGCGTGACTGTGAGCTTACTAATGAGGCCAATAGTAAGAGACCACGTTGGACAGTCTGTCTTAGGTAGACATATTTGTCGACAACTTCGAGAGTATCGTAGGGTAGGGATAGGTATAGCATACATTAATTAATTATTAATTATTATGCTAATTACTCAGCCAATTCTCACTTGAAGTAATTAATGATTCCCGGAGAATATCTGAAGGATCTGGGTCGAATTTATTAATTATCCCGAGCTATGGAGCAGATGTGGCTAGCCACTCTAGGAAAGATTTCAAATCCTGAGAAATGGTCTGGCACATTTCTCAGGATCTTGGATCAGTTTTGGAAAGAATTGAACTGTATTTTTAAGGTGATAGAGTATATGTTAGAACAATTTTTTTTTAGTTACTGTCTTCGAATAATTACTTATTGTGGCTCACCCGCTCAACCGGCTTCGAGAGATTGTCGGAAATCGCTAATAAATGTTTTTCGTGACTGATTTCTAACTTTTGTTTGTTAAAATAGTCCAAAGCCTATTCCGCAAATATCATCATCATCATCTTCATCATCCATCAGCCTGAAGACGTCCACTGCTGAACATAGGTCTTCCCGAAAGAGCGCCACTTTGAGCGGCTGCTCACCTCCTGCATCCATCGGCTCCTCGCGGCCGTGTTGGATTACGGCTTACATTTTCTCCCTGTGAGAAAAGTCCCCTGTCCCAGCAATAGGATTGGAACTTATGGGGTACGAATTCCGCCCAATCTCGTATGAAAATGCCATTGACTAGACGCTACGCGGCTACGGCGTAGCAAGCACTGCACTCTACGCCGTAGCGATCCAGGTCACTGCCCCTCCACTGCCGCGCTCTGACGTCACGCGGCAGAGTTTACGACTGATATTATCATTTTATTCGGTAATATAATGATTTTTATTATCTGTACTCATACTTATATGCGTTATGAAAGTGAGGTACCTTTTAACCTACTTTAAGAAGCAAGAGGTTATCAAAATGCTTTGTATATAATTATATTGTATTATGAATATGATATAAGAGAAGAATTTTAAGTTTGTTTTCTTATAAGCCAACTACTTGCACCGTGTTTATTTTTTTTTAATATATATGGTTTGGACTCTCCTTGACACAATTTCTATACTATATAGATTTTCTATCAAAATCAAATATCCAAAACAACTTCCCTAAAAGGGGCTTGGTTTGATGATAACAATAAAAATAGATAAAAAACATTTTTTTATTCCATTTTGAATTACGAAATAAATAATTATACAGTAAATGATACAGTATGTAAGATAGTATGTACAACGATTGACCTACTGTGCTACGGGGTACGGGCTACGAGCTACGTGCTACGGCGTAGCGGGTCTACGAGGTCGAGTTGACTTGACATGCGAGCTGCCAAGGTATCTGTAGACTAAGGTATAAAGATATCTGTAGATTTGTAGAATCAACCAATTTTATATTCGACATTGGTTACTCTCGCTTTAGCTTTGTTAGTAAACGACATGTCGATGAGTCAAAAATGTGAGCGTTGTCTACTTTCCAAGTGCTATTAGTTGAATTTTTTTTTTTTTTTCAAAATCAGTTTTTTTATATTCGGGATTTCCGCAACTTCTACATTTAGTAATTTAAGGTGGAACGTTTCAAATACAAACGAATACAAATTTCTTTATTGTTTCAATATTGGTTCAATTTAACGTAAAGAATTAGAATGTATCAACAAATTACGATTAAAATTTAATAAAAATTACTAAACAAATAAACAAATTTCATCTTAGTTTTTCAGTCTATTGCCATTTGTCGCTAAACCAATGATATGTAGGTGATACTTTTAATTGTAATTTATAGACACATTCTATTTATTTGCGCAAAATTCGTTTTCATGTAATCACGTTGAGTAATTAAACTATTATTGGCAAAAGAACGCAAGAAAATTTGAATTTGCCGCGCTAGTGTAACGTTCCACTTTAAAAAAAATGAATATTCTAAATCAAGTCAAACGAAATAAACTTTCCTTATTAATTGAGTTTTTGAAAAAATCTATCAAAATTTGTTTATTCGTGTTCTGTGTATTATAAATGAAAAAATTGGTCTTTTGCTTGTTCTTTTAGTATCACTTCTTGTTTGTTCTGTAATCTATGTCAAACGATAGGATTACGTATTACCACAAAGTTTTACTTTATGTTTAATCGGTCAACTTTCAACTCGTCAACGGAACATTGTTATTGAATTTGAAACTTTATTGCAATAAGGGTAGAGACGCAAATGGATTAGGTCGAAAGTCGATTATAATACTTTGATACTTTGTCGAGGGTGGGACGTGTGGAGGCATTTAAATAGACCGAGGACTGTGTTTGCAGTTTGAAATCCCTATCTCTAGGGATAGCCCTATTTCCCTACTATACACATATAAAAGTACACACAGTCTGTTTATTAGTTTGTGTGGCGCTTTCACGAGAAAATAGCTAAACAATTTTCAATGGAATTTTGCGAACCGATTGCTTGCATTACCGATGTTAGGATAAAGGATAATTTTATCCCGGAAAACAAAGTTCCCGTGGGAAAAAGGGTTATTAAATAAATAAATATGTGTGGACATTTCACACAGCGCCATCTAGCCCCAAACTAAGCATAACTTGTACTATATATATAGGACCCAGATAACTGATACAATACTTAGATACTTTTTTTTTGTAAATTCATACTTAATTTTAATGACTCGTAAAATATGAATAATTAAGCTCTGCCTACAACAGAGATTTCAGATTTCCAAGAATTTTACTGAAAGCAAAATACGTTTCTAATTTCGCAGAAACAATTGATCCAATTATTTTTTACTAATCGCAACGCGTGGTTTCTCTCACGATTCTTCATATAAATTTAACACTCCATTTGCCCCCTTAAGGGTTCAATTTCTGAAATATAATTTTTAGTACACTACTACGCCGTATATGTAAGACACCCCCTAAACATAGTCTGTAAGTCTATAAGTTTGGGTTGTACGTTGTCTGTCAGTCAGTCAGGACAGACTTTAATGAATATAGGAGATAGATAATTCCTACAGTGCTTCAAAGGTAGAAAGACCCTATTTCAAAATTTCGGGGAATACAAACAAAATAAAACAATGGAATAAAGCGAATTGTGTAAATGTAGGTCAAATACCCGCTAAATTCGGTAAAACGCGAAATAATCCTTACATGACCACAGATTAATGTGAACATCCAAATATATAATGTTCTGGGAAAACAAGGGAAAGCGTATTCTCACTGAATAATAAACGAGACAGCGGTGTTGCCGTCTCGCTCTCGCGCAAAGGTACCCCTCTTCCTTCGCTGCTGTAGATTCTCCCAATGTTTACTTTGGATAATCGATTTTACTTTTTGATACTTTTGTTTTAGAGCCAAGCTTAAAAGCTACAATCGAGCGTTTTCTGTGGAGACTACCTCCCATTAAAACTTCAGATTTAAACTTACTTTCCCCCCTATAGACCCGATACGACCTGGTCAGAACCGCGGGGAGTCGATGGATGCAGGAGGCAAGCAGCCGCTCAAAGTGGCACTCTTTGAGGAGGCCTCTGTTCAGCAGTGGACGTCTTCAGGCTGATGATGATGATGAAATTTACTTTATTCAGCGTTATAATGATTAATATATTAAAGTAAACGAAAATGCTATGCAATAATGTAAAAGAAATGAATGAAAAGAATGTATGTGCGGTTTTGCATAAAATCCGATCTATACGTTCTATAACTCTATACAGGTAGGTAAATAAGTATGTATATCCAGATTCATCATTTGTTTAAATAATAGTAAGTCAACTTAACATTTTTTTTCTTATAATTAAAATAGTATTTCATAATAGCCTGCAATACGTAAAGACCATTTGAAAGATAATGAAATATTCAACTTCCACCGCAGTAATCTCTAAAGAGATACAAAATAAACTCAATTTTCTTAACAGTGTTTTTGATGATCCTTATCGCTCGGTACCGCGTTATGGGCGAAATAAAATATTAAAAGTACCAGGGATGTAGCCAGCGGGACAGGTGAACGATTTCGCATTTTTGAACACTGCGTAGATATGTTTATCAAGTGTAGTACTTATACAATATAGAGTTAGTGTACAGATGTAATTGAGCTGTGCAAATAATGTCATACTGAATACAAAGACTTCTGTGTATACTCTAGACCGAACATCTCTAACATGCACTGTCGATCACTGCAAATAAGCCGGCCAGCGTCTTCTCGCTCATACGAAGCTCGGCACTCAAAGCGACTGCACGTGTATTGAAATAAAAGTTATGATCCGAAAATGCCATCGTGCTTGCTTAGATACTACAAAAACCAGTCGGGTAAAATAAACAAACGCGGCGGAATCACTTTTAAACAAAAAGTTTAGAATTTGGAACAAAATACACCTAAATAAAATATTATTTTGTCGATTTATAAAGGCGCCAGAGCGCGCGGCGGCAGCCATATTGGCAGCTTCCCATAGCTTCTCTAGTACGTAGTGCATATAATATACCTCTTCGACTGAATATAATAGTTTATTTATGTATCAGTGTCTCATTCCCGGACAAACTATGCTCAGAACGCAATTGTGTCAAGAATTCATCGAACCTACAACAACATGCATTAATAATAAAAGTCAAAGAATGGGAGAAGCCTTGGCTCCTGAAATACAGTGTTCTCACTAGTTCGGGAGTCTTTGGACTCAATAAGATGTATAAACCTTTTTATGTCAATAAATGATTATTTGATTTGATTTGATTTGATATGTTTGGCTCTGTTGATGTTTTTAATGGGAGTAAGATGAGTTTTAGGAGTGAGGTACTTAAAGTTTTAAGTTAAAGCTTTAAGTACCTCACCTCTTCTCCTCCTCTTTTTACCTTTTTTAGTAGTTAATTTAGTTAGTTGTTAGTTAGTGTTTTAGTTTTAAGTTTTTTGTGGGTTAGGTAGGTACATAATTATCCTCATTGAGCAACTAGAAAGTAAATAGTTACACGTATTTATATATTTATATTCTTTGTTTTATCGTCATTTCATGTTTATAGTATAGTCTTTTTTTCTTGTGTTCTTTCTGATGACTGTCTTGTAAATTTTTTTTAAACATAGAATGTAAATCCAATTTTGGCTGTAGGTTTAGTGTATAAGGTATAAACTTTGTTGATTAAGGGCTGTGGATTTAGTAAAATAAATAAAATAAAATAAAATAAAAATATATTGATAAAAAAGTGACAATATTTTGATAAGCTCTAGATTAAGGTTATTGGGAGAGCATCGAAATATTATTGGATGTTAATTATTTTACCAAACAATAGAGAAATCTGGGAAGAAGTGACGTCAAGTCACGAGGCGAGTATAAATCATGGCACGTCGCCATAACAACGATCGTAGGGCGGCCTGGGGTAGCCAACCGCAGCCCGCACCCTCGGGACGCGGGCAATTTCCCGCGCTCACCTAGCTACAGCTGTTCCTGTATACAATATCCCAGTTAAGGGTTTTGTATACCTGGATCCTCTATCTCGCTCCCGCATTGAGATATACATACGAAAAATCTGACTAAGCCAGGCCCTCTAGAATAACATTGAAAATGTTCAACAAATACACCAAACAAGTTTTCAAACATAAAAACAAAAAATGAGCAGCGAAGGAATGTAACACTTTACCAGCGTTTTTGTTTCCCGATAAGTACAATCTGGAAGCTCTTCAAGTCGCGATCTTCTAGGCAAGCATGTAGGTACCATCGTAAACCACGTCGTTACTTTCCGTCAGGTGAGATTGCGGTCTAATGCGGGACTATTTAGTTATAAAAAAACTGATTTGTGCTAGACTTTTCATTAGCAAATTTAGTCATTTAAAATCTAGAAAAAGCCACAATTCGCGAGATAGATGATTAAGGTATACAGGACCGCAAAAGATCCTCAAGCCCGGACCGCATTTTCATCATTCCGTCTTGTCTTTTAAAGCTGCACTGTTTCCGCTCTGTTTCTCTGAAAGCTGAGCTTTACATGACGATCTGTTAGCTCTAAATGAGACGTCATCAAAATGAGTCACCGTAGAAAGATCAATAAAGACAGTATAATAGGACACGTTAGCCAATGCGGTCTAGCAAATACAGAGTTTCGCCATCCTGGCACCGCGCCAGCAAACTATCTCCAACATCCACGGGATCTACGAACAGCATGAACTCGGCTGGACGAAAAATGTCAACACCGCACACAACGGAAAAACAAGCTCGTCATACAAACTATAGTGATTGAACTTCGAACAACACTAATTATGTTGGAAATCAACATTGCTTTTAGATAATGAATATAGTTTACTAGGTGGAAGACCTTTTCTGCAAAGTTCGTCTAGGTAGGTACCACCGCTTTGCCAGTCATTCTGCCGCCAAGCTGGTGTGCAAGCACTACTGTGTTCCGGTTCGAAGGGCATTGTAGCTAGTGAAATTACTGGGCAAATGAGACTTTGTGATCTCAAGCAAGTCTCAGGATGACGTGCGCAGTGCAGTGTCACGCAAAACTATATTAATTTAGTTCTGAGTGATACTGCAATCTGTTATGGGCAGCCGCGACGCTGAACATCAGGCGAACGACTCGTCACGTCATTCATTTATGTAAAAAAAAAAACTAGTTTCATCGAAGTTTAGAAGCCGAAAAAAGATTTCGGTTGTTCGGTTGTATTCAACTTGTCAGTGAAAACTAATTAAAGAGCGTAAAACGCGAAAGAATCTTGTCAACTTTAAAACTAGGTCAATGTTCTCTTTCTTCAAGTGTAGGACTCGAGCGTCTTGAGTTGACCAAAATGACGCATGCGGTAGCGGCGCGAGTGGTGCGAGTTTCCTTGTGGGGGGATGCCACCCCGCGGCGGGCTGCGTCGCGCCCCCGATCGATACCGGTCAACGACCCCGGCAGCGGTCTGCGACCGGTGCATTGCCGCGCCGATCTAACCCACATTCGCCGGCTAATTGCCGTAGCTACTTGCCACGCAGATTACGCTCAAATATGGATTGTTGGTATCTAGGTCACGTCAAGGGATGATTGGATGTGCGTGAGCCTCCAACATTTTTGAACAGATTGCTTTTTGATTAGCGACCGTACGCGCGTGCCTCGGCGGGCCAGGGCACATAAACCCCCGGATACGTAAAGCCTTTGTTAACATTACAAGTTGTATATATTATATACAGTATTAGCTGGGAGGGTTACGAAAATTTAACAAAGTCAAATTGTGCAAGTAATTGCAAGAACAATTCTGTATTAAAGCTACTGCAAGTTTAAAGAAATAGAGCCTCCTGTTAAAGCATCTGTACCCTAATACAAAATTAAGTTAAAAAATTATGCCTAGTACCTATCAAAAAACCGTCGAAAACCAGCGGAGCCGCAAATCATATTATAAGAAAGTCTTAAATTAATCTTACTTAAGGAAAAATAGCACGGGGGAGGAAAAGCTCTCCCGGTGTTTTGGAGCGGCCATTGCACTCGGCTTACATAATACCAGGGGTACAGAAGTGGCCAAGAGGTACGCCGACACCGTCACTTCCCACGCAATAGGCGTATATTGCGAACTTGCTACGAGCAGAATGTGACCTTAACGCGATAAAAATAAAATCTGTTTTTATACAGCCTGTGGTGAGGAGATGTGAGGAAAGGAATGATTAATGAACATTTCTTAGCGAGTGTAGGTGACGCAGGGGGTGAGGAAGCCGCGCGGGGGCCCGGGAAGTTCGAACTGAAATTGGCAGCGCGTTCAACCGCGTTCAACGCTCCGCTCACCGCTGACGTTTGTTTTGCCCTGTAATTTGTCATCGAACAATGGTTTTTATCATCAATTAATCTACGCTTTCAATAAAAGTTTTATCACGTGAAAATAGATGTTATTTTTGGAGAGATCAAGACTGCTTAAACGGCGTATACACTCTCATACGGAACGTTTGAAAATGGAACAAATTATTTAGTAAAATCAAATAAATATAAACCTTAGGTGCAAAGATCTTCGGTTTAATTTTTAATGACTGCAGTAACATCTGAGACGTTTATCTTTTGGGTGTTCTAATAAATTCTAGAGCAGGCAATGAAGCAATTAGGACCTTGTCTTAAGTGCGATAAGTGTTAATTTCCATTTCGTTGTCAGCTGACAAGATACTGGTGAGATTGACACGTGGCGGGAATGTCGCGTAGGCGCGACGGAGAGGGTAGTAGGCCATTTCACTCTTAATGCCCGAGATAGACATCTTTCCGACGAAAGCGAAACTGTAGGCGCGTCTGACGTTTGGGTTTGGTTATTGGTTATTGTAATTTTATGTCGGTACTTGTAGCACTCTGTGTTTTATAGTGATTAATTTATAATAAATTATTAACCTGACATTTGTTTTAATGATAAACATTTCAAAATTGATATCGTATCGGCAGGAGATATTGCTCAACTTTATACTTTCACTGTAGAAAGGCCAAACGTTAACTCGGACAGTTATTGTCACTAGCCTATTTAGGGTGGCTTTTTTTGATTTGTAGTAAAGGTAACCAATGGTTAAAAATTCTAACAATATTTGACCATTGGTTAGAATTTGTTAGCATTTTTAACCATTGGTTATTTTAACTAACGGCTCAAAAACCCACTGTTAGTCTCTTTGTAAAAAGCATATTACGTAAAGGTAAAGGCTAATTTAATTATTTCTTTTGCGAACCTTTTATTGAAACAGTAGCATAATAATAATAATTAAACAATCATCATCATCATCATCAACAACAGCCTGAAGACGTCCACTGCTGATCACAGAGTGCCACTTTGAGCGGCTACTTGCCTCCTGCATCCATCGATAAATAATAATCCAAAGAAATCCTGAAGTATCTAACAACTATTACTAACTAACAATATTAAACTAAAAATTTAACCTAAGCAGTTATTTTGTTTTGTTGACATTTGCAACAAAGCTGGCTAATACACGCACGATCATGAGTCAACTGACTTTAGTTTAGTCTAAGAATTTCATTAGTAATTACGTCATTTGTCATTACGGTTAAGATCGTTACATTGACCTTTGTAGGTATGAATGTATATTTATGTACACAGAGTGTTTATGTACAATAAAATAAACCTCAACTGACTGACACAGGAAACGTAGAGAAACAATTGGACATAGAAGAGTTTATTTATATTTATTTGGAGGGTGTTTTCTTTTCGTAGGGGTGTACTAAGAGGTTTTCAATATTTCACCCCTAAAAGGGAATTTTATATTTATAAAACGAGGGATATCTGTTATTCCAAACTTAGTTGTGTGTGAGTTAACGAGAGGTTTTCTAATAACTCTTTTCTCCCAGCTTCTACAAAAATGATTCAATTTACTATTTAATGATCCATTTTTTGAAACGAACAAGTTTAATTAAATAATAATCGTTTAAGGTTCTCGAGTGGCGACCACGAACCGGAAGACGCAGCGTGGGCCGGCCCCGCACTCAGTGGACCGACGATCTGGTGAAAGCCGCGGGGAGCCGATGGATGCAGGAGGCGAGCAGCCGCTCAAAGTGGCGCTCTCTGGGGGACGCCTATGTTCAGCAGTGGACATCTTAAGGCTATCGATGATGATGACAACTATAATTACGGTACGCGGCTTTTTTCTGTTAGGCATTGGATCTGCTATGTTTTATCAGTCTTACTTAGAAAACGTTGTCAGAAGCGGCAAGTTTAATGTCTTATGATAATTGGTCAATAATATCGAGGCTACCTACATAGGCTACAGGCTGTTAGGACAATTTTTCAGACTGCGAGTCTGTGATCTGTTGTTCGCAATATAGAGACTATACTAAATGGTGCAGTTAATAAGAGAGTGGAGAGTGCATTACTAGAAGAACCATCCAGCGACAGGTGACTCAGGTGACGGACTACAGCTGAACATAGGCCCCCATAAAGCGCTATTTTCAGTGGATGCTTGCCTCATCTATGGGGGTAGATGCAGGATCCATCGGCTCCCCGCGGTTCTGACCGGGTCGTCGATCCACCTAGTGGGGGCGGCCTACCCTGCTTCTTCCAGTACGTCTTGCAGCGATAGCAAAGTGAAAACAACAGTATACACTGCGAATGCCACATAAAAAAATATGAAGGCGTGTGCGAATAAACAGGTAACGGCAGCCTTTTTCAATCGGTAACAAAACCTATTCCTACCTTTCGCAATATTTCACATAAATTAGCTAAACTCCGTTAAGTTCAGCTAATTTGTGACTTGTCACGAACGCTTTGAAATACTTCGGTAGAGTCAACATAAAACTAGAGGGTCTTTATACTTAGTCTTAGCTTTTTGCGATAGACGTGAAGCTTCGGAGATATTTACCTGAAAAAAGAAAAGATCGTAAGTCGAAAATAAATAGAAAATAGCATGTAATGTTTACTAATGCAAATTCAAAATGCATTAGGTTTCTAGAATAGGTTTCTAGTTGTGTGTCTAGGTACTATTTTCCCGAAGGAGCTTTCCATATTTCAGAACTGGCAACATTATTTGTTTATTATGTTTACGGGTTTCGGCAGCCTATTTTCACCGGTAAGGTTCCGATTCGAAATCTACACTGTCTGTTCCATTTAACCTGAATGTAGATGAAAAAGAGAGAATGTTTTCGAATCGAAACTTTTTCGATTGGGTTTAAATTACACCCACAAGTTATTTCAATGATGCAACTTTTTTTATACTGAAATGAAATTCACTCTAGACTTGAAAAGACCCCCAGGTTATATATATATACCCAGGAGGAAATACTGTTACTGGAAGAGCATTCCATTTTCTTGGCCGTTAGGACTATGAATGACTCAGCAAAACGCTTAGTGCTTAGTGTAGTGTTTAAATCGATTATAGTTCGGAGTTGAAAACGATTCAATGTCAAACTGCCAGACACAACTCGGTAAAGGATATCGATGATCTAATATCGATACCAGTAATGTTTTAAAAATATAATTGAGGTACTATTTGATTGGCAGGGTAACACTAAAATTAGTATATTATAAACACCAGACGTTGAAACATCAAATTATTATTACAGTAAATCTAGATACCATTATTATTATGTCTAAATTAATTGAGATTAATAACCGGGCTGGTATCGGTGTTTTATTCAATCGTCGATGTAGGTAAAAGTCGTGGCAAGGTCAACGTCGGCAAAAACCAATCTTGGTCACAGTAAACTAATCTCAGAAGGTCAAAACGCGCGGTTTTTGTGAAGCGTGATTCACACTTTGAAACTATCATAAATGGAATGAAATGGTGTATTATAGAAATGGTGTTTCAACTACCTTTGTCAATGCAATTTTTTAAGTTGTTTTTTTATCAACGATAGGCTAACATTTGACCACGGTCTCACCTGATGGTAAGTGACGACGCCGTCGACGAAGGAGCATGCTTGCCTAGAAGATACCGGTTCACTCTAGCCTTAAAAACTCCCAGATTATATTTGTCAGGAAACAATGACGCTGGCAAGGTGTTCCATTCCTTTGCTGTCCGAATTATAAGCTAGGAATCAAACGCTTTGTACGTATACGAGGAATTACTACCATATACGGATGTCTTGTTTTCGTGCGTCTAGTTGTACGATGGTAAAAAGGGGATGTGTAATTTTTGATGATTCATCGATTGTAATGACAGGAACAGACTTTGGGTTTACTATTATCGCATTCATTATTTAAAAGTCCGAGTTGCGAAGTCTCGCTTAGCAACTTAATACCAAATGAGATTGTCATGCAAGCAGCAATGCGCACGTGATTTGAATATAAAATGACGTATTTTAATATAAGCTATTTAAACCTATGAGCTACTAGGAGAAGGCCTTTCTCTTTTACAACAATAGCTATGGTAACGCAATCAATATTTCAAGTATCAAGTATGTGTAGCGAAATCTAAAAAGGTACTTTCAAAATAAGTTGGCCAGTTTCAACAATTGCGAAACAATTGTAAAGCTGACCAGTAATATTAAAATACGACTAAATATTCGATCTTGTTTCTATTCAAATGAGGAACAAAGTTAATTTTCATTCGGCACATTCAAGACTACATTGTGCATTCGATTTTGGCGAATGTTGGCCCATACAAAGAGAAATTAAAAAAGCATTCTTGTATATGAATAATTATACCTACATGCTTAAATAATTTCTGCGAAATTAAATAACAGCAATGCTAAACGAACAAAAACTAGTAGTGGGTTTGTAGCCCGCCAACTTGACTCACTGATTTCGATCAGCTACGTACTCTCCAACGATTATTCGCCCGGCCGACGAAGCTGTCACATCGCGTTACTACTCTGTGATTATATCACTTCATAAAAGTATTATGTTACAAAAATAAAGAAATTTAACTTATTCGTGTTTAAGGAGTTAGCCGACAATTTTTTGCACATTTTATAGGTCACTTTAGATTTTGTGAGCAAAAAACGTAGAGGTTGTTTCTTGAACAAATAATTAAATTTACTTACATCATTACTATTAAAAGGTGTTTTATTTTGATAGTAATAAAACTCTTTACAATTTAAATTAAATATTTAAAGTATCATTCCATTTACGGCCTTCTCGGATTGGTTAAATTTATTCGATACCTACAGACTTCTATTTCTCGGATCCAAATCTGTTATTTACTCCATCATCATCATCATCATTAACAGCCTGAAGACGTCCACTGCTGAACATAGGCCTCCCCCAGAGCACGCCACCTTGAGCGGCTGCTCGCCTCCTGCATCCATCGGCTCCCCGCGGCTTTCACCAGGTCGTCGGTCCACCGAGTGGGGGGCCGGCCTACGCTGCGTCTTCCGGTTCGTGGTCGCCACTCGAGAACCTTTCTTCCCCATCGGTTGTCAGTTCTACGAGCGATGTGGCCTGCCCATTGCCACTTCAACTTACTAACTCTAAGAGCTATATCGGTCACTTTAGTTCTCCTGCGGATCTCCTCGTTCCGGAGCTTATCTCGCAGGGAAACACCGAGCATAGCTCGCTCCATAGCTCGCTGCGCGACTTTGAGCTTACTAATGAGGCCAACAGTAAGAGACCATGTCTCAGTTCCATAAGTCATCACTGGCAACACACACTGATTGAAAACTTTCGTTTTCAGGCTCTGCGGTATTTTGGACGAAAAGATAGGACGAAGCTTCCCGAACGCTGCCCAGCCGAGTTGGATTCTTCGCGCCACCTCTTTGTCGAAGTTGGTTAAGTTACGCTGGGATGTAATGGGATTGTCAGAAGTCCGAAGACAGGGACAGGACACGATAATCCTAAATTCCGGTAACTTATTCTTCTACCGGGAGGGAGACCAACTCTCCCAAGGGGGTGTCGGGTTTCTCGTCCGCAAGTCTCTCGTCAACAACGTGGTCAAAGTCGACAGTGTGTCGGCCAGGGTAGCGTACCTGGTACTCCGAATAACCAAACGGTATTCGTTGAAGGTTATACAGGTATACGCGCCGACGTCGGCACACTCAGACGATGAAGTAGAAGCTATGTATGAGGACATATCCGAAGCCATGCATACTTCCGAAACATACTTCACCGTTGTGATGGGAGACTTCAATGCGAAGTTGGGCACAAGGAATAGCGATGAGCTGAGAGTGGGGCCATTTGGATACGGGCAGCGGAACCCTCGAGGACAGAGGCTGGCTGACTTCATGGAGAAGGAGGAACTCTTTATGATGAACTCCTTCTACGAGAAGCGGCCATCCAGGAAGTGGACGTGGATAAGTCCCGACGGTTCCACTAAAAATGAGATAGACTTCATCATGACGACCAAGAAGCACATATTCGATGATGTCTCTGTGATCAGCAAGGTGAAAACCGGTAGCGATCACCGTATTGTTAGAGGCACATTGAATATCAATGTTAAGCTCGAAAGGTCACGTCTGGTGAAGTCTACGCTCCGTCCAAATCCTGTCCAAATCCAAAACCCCGAAGGCTTTAAGCTGGAACTCCAAAATCGCTTCCAGTGCCTAGCCGACTGTAACACAGTGGACGAGCTAAACGACGGGTTGGTGGAAACTGTCCAAGCTGTTGGATCGAAATTCTTTAAGACCCAACGCCGAAAGAAGACTCAAAAGCTCTCAGAAAAAACTCTTGAGCTAATGGCCGACCGGAGCGAAATGAAGCTGCAGTCTTCAGTTGATATGTCAGCCTACGGTGAACTCAATAGACGAATCTGGAGTTCCTTGCGACACGACTTGCGTGCTCTTAGTACTTCACGTATTGAGGCCGCAATTGAGCGGAACCAAGGCTCTAAAGTGTTCGCAAAGGATTCGTCTATTGGGCAACACCAAATGACAAAACTGAAGACCGAAAATGGTAGCGTCATTTCATCCAAGCCTGAGATTC
The DNA here is from genome assembly GCA_910589525.2 of Ennomos quercinarius. Taxonomy (NCBI): domain Eukaryota; kingdom Metazoa; phylum Arthropoda; class Insecta; order Lepidoptera; family Geometridae; genus Ennomos; species Ennomos quercinarius. The sequence continues at coordinate 14,146,038 of OU342504.1, read as the reverse complement.
TGAGAGAGATCGAGAACTTCTATGGACAGTTATACACCTCGACACGTAAGCCCGCTACTAACACAGCTCAGGACATCAGAGCCAAGTTAGTCCGACACTATACCGAAGATATCCCGGACGTCAGCCTGTACGAGATTAGAATGGCCCTCAAACAGCTTAAAAACAACAAGGCACCAGGTGAAGATGGAATTACGACCGAACTTCTGAGAGCGGGTGGTAGACCGGTACTTTTAGTCCTCCAGAAGTTATTTAATTCTGTCATCCTTGAAGGTATAACGCCAGAGGCATGGCACAAGAGCGTGGTGGTGCTCTTCTTCAAAAAAGGCGATAACACCTTATTGAAGAACTATAGGCCCATCTCGCTCTTGAGTCATGTGTATAAGCTGTTTTCGAGAGTCATTACGAATCGTCTCGCACGCAGGTTTGATGAATTCCAGCCTCCCGAACAAGCCGGTTTCCGAAAAGGCTTTAGCACCATAGACCACATCCATACGCTGCGCCAGATTATACAGAAGACCGAAGAGTATAATCGGCCGTTATGCCTAGCGTTTGTGGACTATGAGAAAGCCTTCGATTCAATCGAGACTTGGGCGGTGCTGCAGTCCTTGCAGCGATGCCAAATTGACTATAGGTATATCGAAGTTTTGAAGTGTTTGTACAGTAAGGCCACTATGTCAGTCCGACTACAGGACCAGAGTACGGAACAAATTCCATTGCAAAGAGGCGTGAGACAGGGAGACGTTATTTCTCCGAAACTGTTCACAAACGCATTGGAGGATGTTTTCAAGCTCTTGGAGTGGAAAAGATCTGGCATCAACATAAATGGCGAGTACATCACTAACCTTCGTTTTGCCGATGATATAGTCATAATGGCGGAATCGCTCGAGGACCTTAGCACCATGCTCAACGACCTCAGTAGAGTCTCCCAGCAGGTTGGTCTTAAGATGAATATGGACAAGACAAAGATCATGTCTAATGCTCATGTTCCACCTATACCGGTAATTGTTGGGAACGATACTCTCGAAGTTGTCGACAAGTATGTCTACCTAGGACAGATTGTCCAATTAGGTAGGTATTTACTCCAACAAATCATTAATTCAATCTAGATTTGCAAATTATTCTATTATTAGAACAAATGGATCCAAAAGATTCAATTCCAAGGATGCGCACGAGCAATATCGTTGTATACTTTCAATATGTAACACAGATTCGTGTTAAATATTGCATTGTATGTAAAACAATAGCAATATTATACCTAAGTTCAGGGTTGAGACGATACCTTCTAAATGATTAATGAGTTACAATAATAAAATTATTACCAATAACCGCGATAATAACGATTCTTCGCACTGCCAGTTATAATTTATAATATTTATACGTCTTAAATACAATTTATAAAGAGCGGAATGGGGTTATAAGACCGCGGGACAGCTTCAAATCCATTACTGGGCCAACATGAAGGGCAATAACTTTATTAGTCTCTATAAAAACAGACTTTTATTACTAGCATAAGACAAATAAAAACCAGCTACATATAAAAGTTCATAGGTGCAAGGCATAAAGAAGTTTCAATAATAAAAAAACTAACAAGTGAAAAGATTGCCAAATCTATTTTAAGACAATTTAGGAATGGCTGCATAGTACACATATACAAAACCTACAAATATAAACATTTCTAAGCAACAAGCAGACAAATTGAAAATGACCTTACTAGCGTAGGTATTCTACAGTTTTTGGCTATTATTCTAAAAGCTATTTGAATATTTCCACAAATCGCTTTGAGACTGGGAAATTGGACAGCAGGAACGTTAAAAGTGCATCGAACCGAGTTCACGAGATAATTTTCGCGATAAAAACGTTTTATAACATTTGTCATAAAATATGAAACAGGTTAGCTCAGTGTTGGATTGCTACGTCCATTTAGATGCCCAAATATTCATGTTATGCTTTATTAGAGTAACGCACGACTTCAGGTAAATAACCACCAATATTTTACGTGGTAGAATAAATGAGTCAAGTGGTAAATCTACTAATATTTATTGCCAGGTGCTGCGATTTATTGCGAAGAAAATAATAGTCATACTTACCTAGAAAATTCGTCATAAAGTTGCGTAGAATCTGTTACATCACTTGCAATATCAATGGATGCTAAAATATTTGGGATATCCCATCGTAGTAGAAATAAAAACAGCGGCAATTATTTTACGTTGGTGGCTGGGTGAACGCACTGGCCCGGTTGGCACGGGTCCAGCTCTCACGGTAAACGTCCCTCATCAACGAACTCGCGTCAGTTTAGTATGCTCCTGGTGGCTCATGGACGCCTAGTGCCCGCGCAGCCATTGTACCTAGCGGGCAGGGGATAATCAAGTCATTCTTCATGTTTTCCTGGTCGTTAGCTCGTGACGTTGTTAGATGTGATTTTTATATATTTATTATATTTACTCCAAACGGTCTACTCGCCTGACCGAAGACTAGATTTTTCATTACATTTTTGTGGCTTCAACCTTGAAATAATCTTGATAGTTATGTCACATCTATATTTTAAAAGTTGCGTACACTCCCACATAAATTCGTTTAAATCTCATTAAAGATGTAATATATGCTGCGGACGTGTAGGATTTGTATGGCGTATTGTGCAACACTACACATTTGGTATTGCAGGAAGATTTACGTTCGGGCGATAAGCGCTATCGGTTAATCAACCCGGCCGGTGCACTGACATAGACCTTAGTGCTTTACACTAAAGCGGTTACAAATCTGAGCAAACCGTGAACATTGAACTTTTATCTTTGTTTTAAGACTAGCGGCGCTGCGCGGTTTCTCTCGCCTGATCTTATAAAACGCACCCATTACCATCAAAAGCGCGGATTGGTAACAAATCAACAAATCATACATACACACTAACTTTCCCATACCAATACATAAAAGTGAAACGTTGTCTAACTGTTTATTGAACTAAGCCGATCTGGATGAAACTGTGATTTCATTACCTGGGTCATCCATTTAGTATATAGTGTACTATACTGGGTATAGTATACGTTTAATCCAGAAAAAAATTGGGACAAAGTGGTAAACTGCGGGTCAAACGCGGGACGGCTCTAGTTTATAAGTAGAAAGTAGAGTAGGATAGGTAGAGCAGAGATTACAATTTGTTAAGTGAATTTCGGTTTATAACTGAATTTAGGATGCGACTTCCCCGCGGTACCTCTAAAACATGTAGCCAACATCACGTCTGCTTTATTGGTCCGCCGGCAAATATCAAAAGTGGTTTTAGGTATTTTAGCAGACCCCGAGCACGATAGACGTTAGTCAGATGCTGATAACTGGTGCCTTCGACCTCCTTCATTGCCGTTCTGTTTCCGGCTAGATACCTAGAGGCCAGGTTGCTTGCGTAATGTACACTTTGTTTATATGTCATCGAATACATTTACAGATCGGCAAAGGTGACTTTGGAGACGACAAATTCGTTTTATTTATTTAAAAAAATTAACTTGACTCTAGCGAGTTTCCGTTTAACATGATGCGGGTATCTTATTTATGTCTATTTAACGTGTTAGCTTTGCTTTTGCAAGGTTGTCTAGACTCTAGCTAGGCGAACTGACCCTTATCACCTGGTTTAGACAAGTCAACAACCTATCAGGTTTCATTGTTTCTCGGAAAGAAATCACAACTGATTTGTATAAGAAGCACAATGCAATGACAGCGTTTGATCACAATCTCACCTGATGGAAAGCGATGATGCGGTCGAAGGTGTAGCACGCTTGTCTAGTAATAAATATCCTATTCACTCTTCGCTTGAACAACCCAGGGTTGTATTTTTCTGGAAACACCAACCGTGGCAGGGCATTCCACACTTTTGCAGTTCTTATTAAAAAGTGGAGTCAAAACAGTAAGTACGTATTATATATTCCCAATTCGAAAAAGTTGTCATACTTAGGCTGCCCCCACATTGGGCGGTAGCGATATCGCCACGATATCGCCGCGTTATTGCCGCGACATTTTACCATAGTGCGGAAGCCTTAAGAAAGAGAAGATTGAGAGTATTTCGCCAAAATACGACATGAGTACACATGTTACAAAGAGTAACCTAAATTCAGGTTTGATTTCAATCTAAACAACAATTGTCGGTTGTGTCCTTAGAATTAGATCGTCGTTCCAGAAGCCGATGGTCTCGCGTTCCTTTATGAAGCGATCTTTTGTCCAATAAATAGAATAGATTCCATATATTTTCAAGTACAAAATAGATCCTGTGACAATAAAAAGCTTTGTAACTTTGAATCAACCGGGTCCCGGCTTATGGGCATTGAATACGCAAACCGTCCAGGTGGTGTACGTAGACGTACTTGGTATATTTCGTTGAACTGTGCTTTGATAGCATCTGGCCTTGAGCTCGCTATTCGGTAATGACCCTGCGCAAGCGTCGTGTAACCGACGTCTTGCGATTATGTTCGGCCGGTGGAGTACTGAGAGTGGAGCGATGGACCGGACCGCTGCTTAAGTTAGCGATAAATCAATGCGACAGGCAGGAGTCCATCGCGATTGTAGCAATGGCAAAAACAAACCAAATGTGTGAGTGTGTGATGTGTGATGTTATGAAATGAATTGTGCCGCCAAGCAGTAGTGTGCCAGCACTACTGTGTTCCGGTTTGAAGGGCATTGAAGCTACTGAAATTACTGGGCAAATGAGAATATGATCTGGTCACACAGTATAGTAATCTTATTACTGTGTGAAGTCCCAGGATGACGTGCGCAGTGCAGTCTCGCGCAAAACTGTATTAACTTAAGTGTTCTGAGTGATACTGCAATCTGTTATGGGCAGGCATGACGTTTAACATGAGGTGAACGACTAGTCGTGACGTGAGGTAACGAGCTAGCTCGTCACCGCATTCATTTACATAAAAAAATGTAACTAACTAATAGCAGAGCCTTCAGTGAGAAGCGATCCTTATAGCGATGTTTATTATTAAAATATAATGGCAATGGGTTTCTCATTCTTACCAATCTACTTCTAAAACGATTTGAGACTGAATCAAATCGCGAGCACAATAGCCAGCTTTACTTCTCAAATAGCTTGTTCCTATAAGATTTATTTATTAGTTTCCGGATTCGTGGAATATTTATAATTGGATTTTGAATGTGAAGAAGATCGCTGAGAATTCGTTGATAACTTTGATGAGGTGGGTCAGTTTGTTAGAATGAATCCTACTGGGAGAACATGAGTATTGAAAGGTAATTTTACCAATATACCAAAGTGCTTAGGTTTTTTAACGGTGGCACGTGTCAGCCCGGCCGGCTGCCTGGAATATTTTATACGAGCCTGCCTTACCGGGTAGCTTTGGGATGTTCGGGGATGATACAAACTTTGAAGGGGTTCGGTTACTATTATTACATAGAATACACTTGCAGATCCGTTGAGAGAAGTATTCAAGAAGCGACTACGGATTGGAGAGCGTATACATTGATGGCTCTTCAAGAGGTGAAACGATGTCCTTAGAGTCAGGGAAAGCCTTGGATGCAAACGGCTTGCAATCGTTCGCATTGGCGTTGCCTAGATGAGGTCTTTGGTGGATATCTTCTATTGAGATAAACTACAAACGCAGTGGTGCGTATTCGGGGTTTCTTATGGCTGAAGCTCTAATATCCCCTTGGGTACCAACCCACTGAGATAAGAGTATGAGAGCTTTTGTTCTGCTTATGTATGTAAGATTGTAATGAATACGTCATCAGCCCAATACGTCCCAAGGCTGGAATACGGGCCTTCTCTCACATGGAGAGAGTAAGCCGTAATGAATCACGCATTTAGTTTATTTTTTGAGAATGAGCTAGTCGTTCACCTGATGTTAAGCGACACGGCCGCCTGCAACAGTTGCAGTTTTAATATTAGCACCGAACAAAAGGGCCTTACTCAAACTTTTTTCTTATCAACGACAGGCTAACATTTTGACCACGGTCTCACCTGATGGTATGTGACGACGCAGTCGACGATGGAGCATGCTTGCCTAGAAGATACCGGTGATACTCAAACGTTAGTTAAAAGAATATCCTGTCGAACGACTTGTTTCTCTCAAATTTGAAATAGGCAAACATAAAACAAGAGCCACCACTAGTGTAGCTCTATTCCACTAGTTTGTATTAGAAACGGGGTAAGTGATTAACGATTGATACGGTAATATGATGTTTATGTATATCTATAAAAAGGCTGTTAATAGTACAGTAACATTACGTACCTACAGTGTTTGAGTCATCGGTCAGCGCAATTTGGAACACACAAGTTGGCAAGTAAGAAACTGACCCCGAACATTTTCTCTTTTTGCGATGTTATTGTTTATTAAAAAGAACCAGGCCGTGCCAATATGTACAGAGTCAGTAAATCCGAATCCGAGAGGTCTCAGTGAATTTGCAAATATTATTATACGGAAACAAAGGAGTGTGTGTTTGTATGTGGAAGCTAAGGGGCCAGACACACTAACTGCATCTCGACCGCTGCAACTGCAATATAATTTGAATACAGAACCACTGCGTGCGTAGTACCAACCAGTAAGATGTGTATCATACCTCAATGGTACCAACATAAAGCAATAAGACTGCATAGAGTTGTCTATGAATACGGATGTTTAGGCTTCAGACCAAGTTGTAATGTAACTGCAACTAGACTGAAAGCGAACTGCACATGATGTCACGCAGCTTCAAACTGCATTTTACAGTTGCTAAAGTTAAAGTCAGTTGTCAAAGTACAGTGCAGTGCAGTCAGTGTGACTAGGTCTTTAGCGTACACACTGTCCTCTGCATAAAGGCTTTGTAAACGCACCTACTTCCAAAAAGTCTCACTTTATTTTTTGTCATCGTTACAACCAGAGCCACTTATTGATGTAAATATTACATTGTGGTAATTATTACGGTGTAATTTGGCATGGAGACGATATATTTTAACGAAAATTAACACATTCGCAATTCCCCGTGTATTTTTAACTGTTTAATAATTTGATTTGGTAATTTATACCTTATTGCCAATAATTCACTATTGAAGTTTTGATTAACATGCTAATCACGTTTTTTGTGTCGATTTTTACACTAAAACGTCTGAGGCTCAGACGTTTTGTGTGCAGTAAGTATACTTAATTAAAATTGGCTCACACTCCAAGCCAGTTTTAATCAATTACTAATACTACCGAGGTTAGAAAACGGGTAGAAAGGAGGATAAAACAGCGGAGCGTAGTGAAAAGGTTACCCTGGTTCACAAATCATGCATATTTGTCAATCATAGACTACGAAGTAATTTAGTTTTTAAAACTTATATTATACAATACACAAAGTAGTTAAAAAATTGTTGCTCTTATCAAGCTATGTAATCGAGACCATGCAACGTCAAAGGTCAGCGCTAACCAGGATAACAATAATTTATAAGAATAAAGCTCCTGCGAGCGAAATCCCGGGTTTTCCGAACAATCTGCTATAAGACCGTGGCGACCGCTCGCCGCGCCTTTACGACGTGACTTCTTCATTATCACCACCGTCAGCTTATACTTCAGCTATACAGACACATAAATAATATCAAGAAACACAGATACAGGTATTTAGTTCGCAGTAAAAATAATATCGTAAATATTTTACAATACTAAGTTTATTTGTTACATGTCCCGTCACTAGTCCCGATCCACCCCCAAGGATTTGAATGACGAACAAAGTTAATAAGCTCCGCAAATAACGATTCTGAATGCAGATGAGCCCTGTAGCTAATCTAAAGTTGGCGCCTGTGACGGCTCTATAAATAACACAGCTCTACTAGAAATGTCGATGGGCAAATGTACCATGCGTGACGCACAGTCGGGCAATCCCTTCAGCCGATACCGAATTCTTTAATTTACACATCGGAAAGATCCGAGTTGTTCCGTGACATTCACGAGGCGTCCTAAATTCTCCCGTTAGTAGGTGGTTGTAATAAAGCTTGAGATTGCGCAATAAAAAAGCAGCTGTACGAAATCGCGGCGCGGAAAAACGCGTAAATATACGCCGGATTTGTTTACAAACATTCAACTGTAAGTTTCACAACTGCGGCAACCCGGGTTCAGAGTCTTATCCACAATTATGGGACCTTTGACTTTGCCCAGACGACCGATCCTTGTTCTCGTATATTGCAAGTCCTCGACTTTATTTACCGAAACGAGCGATATGCTCTCAACGATATTAAATAATCGATTGTTATTTCTTTTGACGGCGAGGTGTCAGTTTTTGCTGCACCGTCATTATGACGGGACGAAAATTGCAGTGATATCGTTGCGGTTGGGCTTCATTTCAAACGAACGCTCAATTAATTTTGATTTTGATTTGACAGCTCGGAATTACCGAGGGATAATCGACTGAGTCGATTCTTCTCGAATACTCCTACCACTCCTACTATGAATGACAACTGTATTGGAATTTTCGTGATGTTCGCGCTCTATTGGCGGCTTTGTTTTCTGTCTCATTGTTTATATAGAGCACAAGCGGCGATGTAAAGGTCAGGTGTTGAGTCGAGCGAAGCGGATGACGAATGTAAGGGTTGTTGAACGCGCGTCTATTTCCGAGCAACTAAATGCGGAGACGCTCACCGAGTGACATTTAGGCCGGACTAGGTGCATCCGACTGGCCGCCCGGCACTATACATAACTCCAGTTACTATGAATAGGACGATACGAATACGACAATTTCTTAGATGATCCATCACGAACGCTGTTACATTAGGAAGAATTTCAGGGCAGAAATGTTATATGTGCAGGAGTTGAATGGTTAGTGCCCCAGATAGGGTGACGGATGAAAGACGTGAAAAGATGGAGAGATTTTACAATGAAAAAAAACTATAATAAACGGATTTTTATTGGCAAACAAGTTTTAATTGTGTTTTATAAGTAGTAGTAGTATCTTTGGGATAGCGCGATAGATGACACCCTGACGCTGCTTTGAGTAATGTGAACTAAGAATGATGACTTTTGAGCCCAAGCTATCGTGCATTCAGGCATAATTTCGTTGGCGGTTAAGTATTACGAGCTGTTGATTGCCAGTGGAGGATGTACCACACATTCCACGATCCGGTACGTAACGCTCACGATCCGGTCGCGATTCGATCCCGACACGACCAACGCGTAGCTAATCCTATCAAACTGTGAAAATATTATATCGTTTACCACTTAGCTGCACGCACGCTCGTAGTCACATATTTAGTCTAATCAACGTGTTTGACTCCGACAAAAACGTCCATAGTCAATCGACTTAATTACCATCAGATGTACCATAATCAGCTGCCTATATCCTGGTCGTGGACCATCGAATACTAATCCTTAATCACTACAAATTGGTACAGACTACCTTGCGTCGATTTGGATATAAATACCATAACGACCGTTTTATCAAATTAACTGCCTAAGAAATCAGTATTAACTCTTCGTATTTTGCTTATAAATGAGATCCTCAACACGAATTGATATTTATTTTTAAAGCATTTTGTTAATGAGAAGTTGTAAAGGAGGTGCATTTTATGAAGGCAGATCGAGGTCCAGCCAATATATCCATTACCGAGGCTCGACGAGCGAAATAACTCGTTAAACAAAAGTGATAGAGATCACCCGCCACCGCCACCGGGACCGATGCGATTCCAACGTTTTAATTAGGGTTCGAATGTCGATACAGTTTTGAAAAACAAAACTGAACCTATAAACAATAAAACGAACCGGCCCTTGTTGTTCCACAAGCTGACTTCACTCCTGACCGAGCTTCGGAGAAACTGTTTTTTTTCTTAATTCCTCTCCAGTTCGTCGCTTACGGCGATTACCTTCGGAACGATTTGACGACATTATCAAAGTGTCAAATTCGCGACCGCACAGAAACCAGAAGTGGGTTAATTGATATTCAGTAGTAAAAGTAATTACAGTTCAACGACTGCAAGCTAACCACTCGGAATCTTAATCGATCTCATGGCACCGCAACCGAATGCGTTAACAGATCGATTCACTCGATTTTTTTCCGATCGATATGTCGCCCGAAATAGGTGTTCCCAATTTGAAATTCGTGTGGTACTAGTGGCCTACTAGACGCGCAAGATAAACAGTGCTTTCATTTTTATTCGTCCTCGCATTCTATTCAGGTTTGGGCTGTCACTTTTTCTTTCGTTGGTGCGGGCGTGTGCGATGCGGGCAGCGCGCGGGAGGAGGCCGCGGATGGTGCTAGTGGTGTGCGAGAGGCGAGTGCGAGTAGGATCTCGATTGGCTCCAGCCTTGACCTTCAGTTGCGATCGGTCGCGCGGGCGAACGTCGACCCGCGCTGCCGGCCGGCTGTGCCGCACCTTCTGCTCGCCACTAAAGATGCTCGATTATTGCCGATTATTGTTCTATCCGGTAATAACATCGAGATCATTCCACGACTAGTATTAAATAAACTACACCTTGGCTGTGGCTGTGACACCCACGTAAATCAGTTCTTGTTGATCGTAACAAGATGTATTAGCTTAAAAACTTTTCTCGTTATTATTTAATAAAGTTTTCGTTATTGCTTAATAAGGTATAGCAGTTATTTATCTATCTAAGCCATTATCATTTATATATTTCATAACAAATTAAAAACGTGTTAGAATGTTTGAATATTTTTGCTTTATTTATATTGCCGCTGCTTTATTTTGGTGACACTTACCTATTTACACTAGCAAACTAACTACTTCGATTTATAAAAGTATTCCTGACGAAATTGAGATTCATCCTGCTCATCAATAAAACGTGAAATAAAACGTGTGTGAAAATCAATTCGATTCTAATCGATATTGAGCCTCGATGTTATGGACATCACTAACGCCTAAGCAATGAAGTTACTAACGTGCCACCTACGAACCCGCCAGGATCACATATATTTGCCTTCCGCGAATTTACTACAAATTACTCTGAGAGCTTTGACTAATCTACCTACAATGGCTGAGAGTATAAACATATGCTATCAGTGTAGCCCTAGATACATAGACTAGTATTTTACAATATAGAAGCGTATACCAGAGCCATATTCAACATGCAATATTGACTAACATTGCACTGACAGTGGAATCAGCTGATTTTTAGGGTTGTCGCCACGAAATGGTTGGGCAGAATTACGATGGTTTTACCTATAAATCTATTAGATTTGTCACAATTTTCAATAGTAACCTCTATGCTATGAAAAATCTAACTACTATCTATTATGGGCGGCCGTGACGCTTAACACCAGGCGAACGACTAGCTCGTCACGTCATTATGTTCTACGAGCTCCACTCTAAATACTCACAAGTTGTGATTATTTTAGCAGAAACCTAGGCGTTGTGGTAACTCATAATCTTGGAAATTGCTCTTCATTTTCGAAAAACACTCCTATAAGTAAGTTCTTAGACAATACATATCAGTCTGATTCTGTGGATTCCAGATAGTCTGCAGTAAATCCGGCCTCTGTAGGGGGGCCTTAGTAGGTAGGTACATTACGTGTAGTGTTCTTTGGTGGTTAGTAATCATCTTGCATCGCAGGGGCGCCTCGCCAGCCGTGACGCCTAGGGCCGCTTCCGCTGGGCGCGGGACATACGGTTGCGGGGTTCGACGAGCATGCTTGCTCGAGAGAAATATCTTATTGGGTATGGGTTAGTTGTGGAAATGATTGCTACTTTTAGTTCATTGTCATTTGATCATATGATTTAATTTTGTCACAGTTATTTCACCTCTTATTTGTCACAGACTGTGATTTTTCATTTGCCTAATCAATTAGATCAACGGTAATAGGACAAAGATGTGATTTAGGAGCAACCTAGTAAGTTGCGACCTGTTACTATTGGTTAAAAATAAATCTAATACTACTCTCGGATCTTTAGTTAAGGTCAAAGTTTACCGCTAAATCACATGCACCGATTTTTTATTATTATACTTTACAGGTCTCAGTTTGTTTACTGAAGCATAGATAAAATAATTATATTTTGATATTCACCGCCGATGTTCCTCTCGTATTATGAAATCTGAAGCCATGATCCATTAGGTGTGATTATCATACTGTAATTTGTAGCAGAGTATGCGACAAAAAGTAGCAGGTGTGACTTATCAAAAGAAAATCATATGATTTATCACATGCTCCTTGTGAAATGATCCATGCCTAGTATGGGTGGATCGTGCTTTGGTGTATATGTTATTTCGAAAAAGCAGTGTTGTATTATTTTTGTTTAAGAAAATTTATTTTTGTAATTTAGTTTTGTGCTTTTGTAGATTTTACAATAACTTAAGCGCGATACAGTTGTCATAAATGGTAATGGTAACTTTTCAGTTATTACATGATATACCGGAAGCTTCACTGATATCTAAAAGCTTTCCGTTATTGAAAGTCGATAGACAGAATCAGCAGTTCGTAATCTTGTTAGGCAAACACGAGTTCTTGAATTATCGTGCGTTAACGACGCGCACACATGAATGGTACTTATACTTACACATACGAGCGTACGCGATTCATTCAATTTGTTTACTCGGACTCATCGTGTACGCCGCCACGACGCCGCGGTCAAGGACGCCGTCCATCGCCCGCCTGGACCGCGCCGAAATTATCGCACCACCCACTCAAAACGCGATGATTACGGTTACAATTCGATATCAATACAATCGAAACACTACACTCCGGTTTGTTATTGTTTACAAATGCCCAAGTTTCGTGTTAACACAGATGCATCGTCGTCGTGGAACTTCATTCGAGGCTATTCGTTTAGAGGGGCGAGGATAGGGCAACAAACTTCAGGAAGCCTTTGTTAACCGTCATTTAAATTTAATGGTTTGATTTGAATAAACTCCTTCCTATTTCGTCACAAAGAATAAGCGTAAGTTCAGCGCAATTAGATCCACGGCCCATATTGCCGCCACGTGGTTCCGAAGACCTTCGTCCAGACCACCAGCTCTCAGGTCGTTTACTCCAATTACGTAACACCCGTGTAACTACGACTACGTATATAATCGGCGGAATTTTTATTGACTAATTATTCGCCATTTTTTATAAGCGGTGAAGTCAGCGGATATAGCTAAATATTCAAACAGTGTATCATTCGAGGCTAACAATAACGCACAAAAAATCCCTCGGATCGAATTATCTCACGTCGATATCTAGTGGACGGTAAACATTGTGCTGTTTGTACTCCGGGGTCTTATAGGCATGCGGTGGGAGATGGTTTGAGTATAGGTTTTTATATCAGAGGCTGTCCCGAGATGCAGCCACATTCCACGACGATGACTCGCTTGGCCGGACCACCATTGTGGACCTTTCACACGTAAACATCGTGTTGTGGAAGTAGAAGAGATTCAGTGCTCAGATTTTACAGTCTTAGTGGGAGATAAAATAAGCGATTCATCAGACACGGTCGCTAGCCGGCGCGGAGTCAACGCCCAGACGGATTAAAGGGCTGATTAATGAGTACAGTTTAATTTATGACCGGAATAATAAAAGCTCCCGGAAAGACTGCAACGCCACACTGACCTCCGAAGCCGAAGTCATAACCAACGCAACACACATAGCTCGTAAGTCATAAATAACTTAAAACCCAAGCTGTTCGCAAATGGCTTCTTTTTCTCAGTTGCTTTAAACATTTTTTGGTTTATTTGTAGACTTCTTGGGCCTCCGGTTTGAGCTATCGTTTCTTGACACAGATGCGTTGATCAGATGCATTTGAAATATTGAACGGATTGTCTAAATGACGACTAAACTTTCGGTTTCGCACAAAAGCTAACGTTGATTTGATTTAGAGCAAAGCTATAAAAAGTACCGGGCGTCTGGATGCCTAAACCGGTCGGAGCAGTCGAAAACTCTGTAATTATGTTAACAAGACCAGACAGGGACCCACGCGACTGCGGCTCATTTTATTAGTAACATCGTAAATGAAACGATAGTGAAAGACACTTCCACAGCTTATTAGTAATTCTTTTAAAGACTTGGTAAAACACGTGTCTAGGTGTTTGATATCCTTTCTCGATAGAAATACATCTGCTCGATAAAGAGCGATAAGCTATCGAGACCGGAAAACAGGGTAAGATTTGCCGGTGAGTAGAGCATCGCTGGTACCAGGGAAGCGTGACTGATAAGGAGGTTACACAACGGGCTCGAGGAGCCAAGGTCGCGGCAGATGTGGGAAGCACAAGCTATCCGTTTACAGCTTATCTAGAAGAATGTTTGCTGAGTGTAAATAAGCAGCGCCTCAACTACACTGCGATCGAAATACTGAAGCCGATACTACGTACCATGTTTATGGGTGTGAACGCACTCGGTCATGGCGTCGGCGTCGTGAGAACTACTACCACATTATTAAGGATGATACGAGCGATAACGCGACACGTGGCAATCGGAGCGAGTACAATGCGTCAGTGTAACGTTGCGTAACATTTAGTAAATGTTTAAAGACAAATGACGGTGGTGACTCCAGCCGCCATTCGAATCTGTTCGAAACAAGTTGTTTGTTAGTACTTACATTGTTTTAAGTTCTCGACGTATGCGCTGAAGCACCGTCCGACCGATAAAGAGTTCACGCGATCTCGGCGGGAGGGCGAGATGACGCGCCGACTAACATTCCAAAACCGATATTATTTATTTTTAATGATGCCAATGAACGCTTACGCTCAGCATGTTTACCTTCGATTTGCATCTACCTACCCGTTTATTCGAACGCTTCCTGCTTAAGTCATACAACTCGTAGGGATTTATTTGTGAACGATATCCATTCAAGTGGAGAGCGTAGCCAGCGCGGAACGAGTTGGACGCTGACGAAGCGAAAACCATTCGTCGACGGCGGGAAGCGGCGGCAGTGGGTCACTGGACCCCGGGAGCGTTACCTTACAGGCATCCCGCGAAGGACGCCATTCATAATAAAAATGACATCAACCGCGTGGGAACCGCGTAAATGGACTGGTTAGACCGGCAGATTTAATTACGGCCCTCTGCTGATTAACATTGGCATACGCGACATATTTCGAAGTTGTTCGTTGCTGTAGCAGACGCGACGAAACCAAACCTTGCGATGCAGCGTTCACAAAAACGACAAGAAAAACGCAGACGATCGTGATGCGTCAGCGCAATGCACTTTACCATCTCTGTCGCTTCGGCGAATGCACTTGTCATAATATAGCCGTCCCTTTCTCACTAGCATACCGGGCTGGCTCGTCCATCACATGTCCCGTTCCTGCCGCACGAATGTTTCGGGAAGTACATTTAGTACTGTACATTTAGTGTATTCTCATCGATCGGCAACTGCTTTGCATTGCATTGCATACCGAACGGATTAGGAATCGGAGGTTTAGTCATTGAAGGAAATCAATCGGAAAGCCGTGCGTGTGGCCACCCGCGACATTTCCCCCATAACAATGAGTGATAGTGCATCCGTCCCTTTCGCGGCGAGCCTTGTCGTGCTGTTGCTCTGAGCCAGGTTCAATATCCCAGACCTTGGGCCGATCGAGGCTACCGATGCCCAGTTGAAACTAGTTACTCATACCCATACTTTCCATCAGCAAGAACTTATAATTTGCCTTCTATTTTTATCACCTAATTAGTAACGAATAGACCGAACAGTATCACAATATTAATTGGTGTGTCACGGTGAAGGCAATTCATAATATAAAACACCGAGAAAACGTATTTTTCCACTGATAGGCTTTGTCGGCGAGTATCGAAGGCGTCGCGTCGGGGTCACGTTTTGACATAAACGACGGGACGTAAAAAATTGAGAAGTTTATGATTTCTTTACCAGGAAAACTAATGAAGCGTCGGTGGTCGGCGCCGCGCCCGCTGGCCTCGTACCTACATCAAATATACGAGCAGCCAATTAGATGTCGGCCGCGTTGCGAAAATAATATAAATATTAGTAGAACCGACAAAGGTTTTTAATCACTGATCTCAATGCGTTTTGCTCCTTTTGCGGTCCAAAATTACAGGTTGCGAGTTCGCTCACCCTGGCACGCCGCGCTTAGGGCAACTATGCTCTCGTGGATCGTGTGAAAAATTACCTAATATTTTACTCTTATTTCATATTATACCTAAGTGGCATTCGGTGCGTGTAATTTTTAGCATCCGACCGAATATTAAGCACTCGGCACACGCATGCAGTTGTCCACATCCGCAAGATTACTGAATCTCAGATTTTACAATCTTTTTATCGAAAGGAAGTTGATGTCGAAAATGAGATTTAACTAAATCAAAAAAACAACGAAAACGAAAGCGAAGACAGCGCGGCGAGCGCGATCGTGGAGCGCGCATCTCACCGCCAAGGTTACGTAGTAGGGGCGGCGACCGGCGAGACGGGTGTGACGTCACGGGCGCCGGAAACGATTGTCCGCTCATAGTTACGGTTACATTTTGAGTTTAAAAGAAAGTGCTTCGTCGCTTGGGCTAGGTCAGTTCAATGCATCAATACTTATTGCCCAGTACTCATTTCAGTATCTTCCGGCATCAAAAATTACGAGCAAGCCGGAGCTTCATTGTACTTTTTGTCCAACTTCATTTGCATTGCATGACATTTGTAATGAAGCGAGAATTCTCGCGATTCGTTTTCTTAACAACTCATAAACTAAAAGGTACAACAAAAGCTGTCTCGCTGGATCTTGCAACGAAAACGGCAGATGTACAAGAAAGCGGATGGCCTCCACGCCCGCCAGATAGCCGCCTACTTGATAAACAAATTAATTATCTGATGCCAAGTACTACAATGGCCGGCGATTATTTAATTAAATTTCGTTTAACATAATAAATCTGAGTCCTTATCTAGTCTAGGTCTCTCTCCCTGTGTGTAAAGTTTTGAGTACCTATATAACTCCATGGAACAAGAAGAGGAATGTCAATACACCAAGAAAACAGCGTAGATACGCCTAAACCTGGATGGCACTGCAAAATGAGCGGGCTATACGGGTAGCTACGGCGAGCTAAGTTTCAAACGGTGTTTTGGCATATTTCTGATCTGCGCTCAAATTTTGCAACGCTATCTAATTTTAGGCATATTTTTCATTTATTTATTTATTTATTTGTTTTCTTATATTTTTTTATTTATTTTTATTATTTTTTCTTTTTCGTGTATTGGTTTTCCTCACCTCGTTGTTCCATGATAAATCGTAAAAATTACCTACTCGGACCGTAGTTGATGACCAGAACGCATATTTACCTGTAAAAAAAAACAAAAAAATTTAAGACATCGATTCGATCATATCAAGGTGCTAATAAATTTTTAATAGGCTATTAAATATGGACCTTAATATTTCGTTCAGAAACCGCAGAGGGTAATAATATCAAAGATTATTTTGTCAGTTACACATATTAATGTTTTTAATTTTAAATGCCACCTGCAAGCCTTTACGAGTGAACCATTTTTTTTTCGTATAAATATAGTTTTAGTGTCAAAGGAAAACATGTTTATAAATATCCCGTGTCAAAGAATTGTTCGTTTACTTCCAAAAAGAATTCCGAATTCCGTTTTAAGAATTCCGGAACAATTTTCCGGTAAAGGTGACGCACTCAATTTATAAGCATCTTCATTGTAAGAAAAATGTGAAAAATTCAGTAAACACTGTCATGCAAGATGAACGTTTTCAAAACAAACGAAAAACTACAATGCTTGCGTAATTTTGTTGTCCTCGCAAACAGTATGTCTCGGAATCTTAAGACTTGATTTTAGAGCATTGCACTTTCCATGGGTGGTTTATACGATACTAATGATACTGTACAATATAATAATTGTAATATAAAAATACCAGTCATGCATTATTGCATTATTTATTGGTATTATTTAATATTACTTTAAAACATTTATTGAGACCCGATACGTCTTACACGTCTTTTTTACAACCGCAGGTTTATTTATTATACATCTACAAGAAAACTTACAATCGAATATTCCAACCATTAAACAAAGACCTAACTCTGTTGCTGTATTTATTCGCGGCTTAAATAAAACAGAGATCAGAAGAAACTGGATACTGAATCATCCAACGTGTGTAGACCTCGCGCGTTTCCCCTATACACTCCCGAATGGCTTTTCAGAAAAGCTCTTGTACTGTGGTTTCGTTCTGGTTACCAATATGTGATGAGCCCTGTTGGTAAGGAGTTGATGTTCGCAGTAAGAACATTGTAAAGGGTCATGTACGCTGGCTGGATTTAAATACTTAGCCGTTTGAGTTTCCGATGTGTGTGACGCAGTTGTACGCAGCGAGAATGCGGAGTGAGTCAGGCAATCAACGAGTGTCGCTAGGATGATTTGTGCTAGACCTTACACTTGTCGACCGCAATGACTACATTCTTCTTAATAGGTTTAATGACTTTGTTCAAACATTTTGGTGTTTATAATAATTATGGCGTCGGGGGTTTAATTAGACTACGTAAGTGGTCTTTCTGTCTATTGTCCAGTATCATTTTGGATTAGATTAATCCAGTTTTCAGTTCTTATATTCCATATGAATTTGCAAAGTGAAGGTGCAGAAAAGAATACTGCTTTAAAATTAAGATAATTACAATGACAAATAAATAAACGAAACGAATAAACGCGACTAATTTACGTCAATTATCGGCATTAATATGCCATTGGCAATATATCGAGGAGGCGGGCGTGTCGTCGAACCTCTGCTAAGTAAATGTAGGAAGGGAGAAACAGGTCCTAGACTATTGACTGCGGATGTATCAAAACACAGACTTAAATACATGTATGGTATGGAGTACTATTAAAGGTTAAATTGCCGGATCGATGTGGTCACGTAGAAATCATTATTAAAAACAAAAAATAATCAGGATCGAGCATTAACGAGAATGCCATGTGAATGCAGACTATTATTATAATTGTAATTTATACCTATACTGTTGTGGCGTGCCAATAAAAGTTTTTTTTTTTTTTTTTTTCTTGTATTTTGGCTCCACACATAGTGTATTTAGCCAGTGTCAAGTATTGTAATATTAATCGTGCTTTATAATATTTCACGTAATTTCAAGTCTTAGTCACAGTCATAGTCGAGTCTAAGTCAGGTAATCATAGTCCAGTCTAAGTCATGCCCCAGTAAAGTGGTGGCAACTTCACTAGAAGCTTCGATGGAACCTTGGAAGCAACACGAAAAACCACGTTTCACTACATTATATCACTTGCCAACACTCATACTCGTAATTCAGCACCTAATGCGTAAAACGCCACCAATTTTAAACATTAACACTAGAAAAAGCACAAATTTTGAAAAATAATACAATGCAACGACGTGAACTTTTCCGCGTTTCCGCCAAAATTCCAAGAAAAAGTTTTCGTGTAGCTTCATAGACTTTGCTCTTGGTTGCTAGGGGCAACGGATTTTGTTGATTCTGTATGAATGTCAATCTACGTCTTAGAGAAAAAATTGTCTTGCGTTATATTTTTTTTTTTAATAATTTTTAATTTAAATATACATCGTGTCGTGAGCTGAAACATCATCTTTAATTACTGTCCTACATATTTTGATGGAGTGTGTGCGGAATGAAACCCACAGAAGAGCTTGGCTTAGTAGAAACAACATGTTAGAGGTAGGATTTTGTAATAGTTCCTTAAGTTGTCCTATGTCGTACCAGGCCCTTTTATTATATAAATTAACAGATTTGGGCTTTATCAAATAATATTGTAATTTTTGTGGTCTGCATTTTCTTACTGGGCGATGTGGTCGCACAGCGACAAAGCCCACAAAAAAAAATTAAAAAAAAAAAAAAATTAATTACTGTCAACCCATAGACCTCCTTTTAATAAATAAGTGTATCTTACAGTATTTCACTGTCTTATTCAGTTTTTGTGTACGAGACTGATGTAGAATACGATGCAGTCATGTTGCAGTCTACAAGGCACAAGTTGCGACTGTAATAATCGTGGTCTTCCGAGATGGGTGCCTCGGGGATCAGGGTACTGCAGGGCGGGATTAACTCTAGTCTAGTAGGCTAAAGGGTAGTTAGACTATACGTATACTTATATAGGGTATAGAGTCTATACCCCTATAGAGTCGTAACGTTATGGTACTATTCGAATTAGCGCTTGATTTGTGAGAATTGAATTGAGATCAGAGCAGATAACAAATGAACATCGGGAATAAACATTAATTTACACTCAAGGGGTAAACTTTAATGTGTGATAAAAAGTAATGAACGTACCTCGGCCGGGCGTAATATCGACAGAAAAGAAATAATTCAGCGTTCCACTCGCAGTTAAATTAAAAAGGGGTAAAAGGCGTGTGGGGCAGTGTGGCCCGCCGCCCTACCGGCTTCAATTAGATTTCGCGAACGAACAATAAGAAATAAAATCTGCTCTTTTACGACTGGTCTGTCAGCCGTCGGCCAGGAGATGCTCGTAAAAACGGGAATGCAACGGGTCCCGTGTTACTAAAAAACCAAAAGTCACCCGAAACCGCGATAAGTTCAAGCCCGAATGTGCCGGCCAAATTTGATGGGGCTGTTTATGGCGGCAGAAGTGGGTCACTCGAGTACAAAGCCCGGCAATTTCCACAATTGCGTCACGAAGGTACTCCTTAGCACAAAGGCTTTGTATTACAAGAAATGAGCTTGTAAGTCTTTCATCTTATTTAACTCGTGAGAACTCGAAAGCTCGAATTAAATCGATATGAATACGACTTTTCTTGTTCGATCGACTTGGAGCGGACTCGAATTTCAAATGTTTAAATCGTCAGCGGCGCGGATGCACACGAATACCAGAGGAATGCAAAACGGAATCTCGCCGGTCTTTGTTGCGGATTCCCAGACGGTGGACGAGGTAAAAAGCGGTCACATGCGCCGTCTTATAAATTTATGAAACCATCGGGGGTTATTAGTTGTCGAAATGGCAGTCGCTGAGCGGCAAATGTGACGCCGCTATACCCCGTTACAGAGCCTAGACCTCTAAAAAACTAAGGGCAATAAGGTCGCGCAGCCAGTTCTCCGCTTTTATTTTTCTTCGAAAACAATGCCCGCGGCTATATCGCTTCTAATTTAGAACGTTCGAACGTGATCGCCGCGAGATAAACCGAATATGTACAATTAATCGATATAAACAGGGAATCTAGAGTCATTAATTACAATGACATTGTTATCGGCTCAACGACATATCAAGAAAGCAATAAGTCAACGACTTGAATTGAATTGAAAGAACTCCTACAGTTGACCGATGTCGCCCCCGTCAACGTAAATAAACTGACGTTATCATCTCATATTTATAGCCTTTTTATTGTGTAACACTGGCCCGGTTATGTTGGGAAAAATGACAGCGGAGCTGTGGCTACGAAAGCTCAATTATCGATAGGATAATTTTAATATTTGTAATACGCACTTTTTGATTGGTTAATATGATGTAAGATGTGAATTTTTATAAAACACCGCGAGTTTAGTACCTATAGTAGCAACATTAATAATAGTGAATGAAATTTTTATATTATTAGGAAAATGTGAACGCCAGACGCCAGACAGAAAATACGTAGTCATACCTATATATTATCTCTCATTTTTGTCTCAATAATTTTTTTAGAAAACTACTTATCTGTTTATTTTGTGAGGAAATGACTTCACAACTGGGAATCAACAGCTCAAGCTGATAAAGAGTGAGTTTAAACAAATTGATTTATTAAAACGCTCGTGCATATGATAAAGCTATTTATAAATGCATAAATAAGATAGAAGGCCGCGTCCCACGCAACCCGACGTCGAGGTAGGTCGGGACAAAAACAAATAGTCCGAAATGAAGTAATCACAAGCTTATTGCTCCTTTTATACATAGTTAATGCTTTAAAGTCATTAAAGCATTTGCTATGTTTATGGCTTTGATTAACATCGGGTGAATAAAATATATCACTTCATTTTTTGACCGCTTACGCTGGCAACACTTTAGGGAGATTGGGGACTTTGAAGTTGAACACCTATCGCCTGATCATGGTACCCTGGTGTTAGAACTGCATCATAAAGTATATTAAAATATATTAGTGCTTCATAAATTATGTTTAGACATGCAACTCAAAATGATATGCAATATGTCTAAATTCGACCTTTTCTATCAAGCTAAAAATGAACGATCTATGTTCTAAGAACCAGCAATTAGTCTGTAACAAACGTTTCTTTGAATGTCCATCCATTGTATCTGCAAACTTATTATTAACTTATTATAAAAATGTATGCATGTACTTGAATTTGTAATATAGTGCAATAGTGCAAGAGTTCATTTTATACATGGCATTATTTTCATGCAGTTTAATCGCCTGTCAAGCCTTTTGGTGCTTTCCGTATCCTCCCGGTATTTATATGCAACATCTACCAGGGAAGCATAAGTGCACAGGAGTGTGGAGGTTGTGAAATTGAGTGCGACCGCAAGATATCCGGGGCCGGCAGAAAGCCCGACGCGCCGGATGTGCTGCAACGCAACGTGATGATGATGTACGTGTCTTATTGAAAGCATTGTATCCATGTGTGCGTATTTAACTACACTTTTCCTTTGTAATTTGAAGGACAACAATTTTTTCTACATCTCATTATCACATGTTTCCCCTATACCTCTGGTGAATTACAATAGTCATACTTAGGAAAGATAGATAAATTAATAAACTGATTATTTCCACGTCGCATTTTCCCACCAACAGTCCTTTGTGAGACTTTCGTAACATTTTTTGAAGGAAAGGAAACCGCAATGTAATCGTTAATTTCCGTTCAATGGTTTTGAGGTTGATTTGGTTTTTAAACCCGCTTGAAACAAAAGAAAAATATATTACGAGGAAGTGGTATGTACATGTTATATTTCGTGTGCCTACATAGATCACCACAATGCGGCGGTGACTAGGAATGCATAAACACGGAGGGTATCAGGGTATCAGATGAAGCGATCTATCAAACAGGTCGTTACCGCACTCGCGTTCTTATAGAAACTTTACAAGTGTGGGAGCGTACTGCAAAACCGGTTTCACTATGTTGAACAATATCCCATGCACCTTACTGCATGTGCATGTTACCCTAGTCATTTCTCAAATCACTGTTAAACGCCATAATGATGATTTCCATCGTTATTGTTGGCAAAATTTAAAAGTTTCCAGTTTCTTTTGCAAGAAACCGCGTGTCTGTAATAAAGGCATACGGCAATCTTGGCACAAAATTACATCTGCCCATAAAAGCTTTAAAAGATGTCGTTTACCGAACTCTTTTGTTCGGCGGTAATTTAAAAAGAAATAAATGGGTGCGTTCGGTTTATTGTATCGATTTGGTATCGATACGATACTCAATGCGCTGCTTTCAAAATACGAGCACGCACCTTTCTGTTGCATTGAAATGTAATACAAAATTAAACCCCCTTTCCATCGTAGAACAACAAGGCTCGGTAATTCTTTACATCAGGTTACGTCGTAAGTGTACCACCAGTTCGCACTAAGCGTTTTGCTGAGTCATTCACAGTCCGAACGGCCAAGGAATGGAATGCTCTTCCAGCAACAGTATTTCCTCCTGGGTACAACCTGGGTCTTTTCAAGTCAGGCGTGAATGGGCGTCTCATGGGCAAACGTGCTCCACCTTAGACAACTTCGTCACTGGTAAGTGACAGGTGAGATGTTGTCAAACGCATTAAAAACCATATTTAAAACTAGTCTGACAGTGGATAGGAAATGTATCAACAGCCATTTATTAAGATCGACCTTCAACACTAAATAATGGCTGATAGGTTAATTGCTGTGAACCGATTAGCTTTTGGCGGTTTTTTGTGCGAACCCCAAAAACTTGGAACTCTTTGTTTATGATTCATAATTACAATACAACGGAGAGGCAATCACCGAACCTGTCATTATGTTGTACAAATAACTACTTATTCATACATGTGAGGTATATAGCGCTTAATTCGATACCTACAACGGCTATGTTATCCCAATTTAGGTATTTATTTATCGATTGGTAAATTGACGCGCGGCAAAAAAGGGGTTCTAATTAGATCGCTATATTTCATCGGACAGTTTCTCATGGTTTACTGCGGTAAAAAATTCAAATTTATTATAACGTAAAATTAAGATTTGTGTGGTTTTTTGTACAGCACGGTTGGTTATGATTTGTGACGATTAGGACCTACATCAAACGATTCGCGTGTGACCGGGACGTACTCTACAATATCTATGGTTGCATTCAGTGCACTCTGACGCCATCTTCAGGAATAGATGGCCAACGGTTAACTCGGTCGATAGTCACAAAAAATTGGCGTTATATACATCAAAAAAGCCTAATCATAGGTTAGTATTACGTTTGATATTGAGATGTAACTATCAATTATACAGTCTTGAGAAGCATAAGCTTTTATTGGTATCAATATGCGTAAAATTAAATTAAATTAAGTAGTAGGTAGTTAAAAGTTTTAAAATAAAATAATCTTGTGGGTAAAAGACATAAACGCGCGCCGCAGAGGCAAAGCGTGAACAAATCAAGTCCAGCTACTCAATAAAATATTATTATTCTTATGGCAAATGGTTATTAAATATAATGAATTATCGTGCCAGACTAATATTTAACAATTATGACGGTTATTAAATCAGTTTTAAACGATCTTCCGGTTTTCATAGTTTAAAAACCCCATACCAGGGTTTTATAAAATTCGAAAAGCCACTTCTGTTAAAATTCAAATTATAGACGGTCGGGATAATATTATAATAGCACATTAAAATAATAAGATAATAACATGACTCTTATAAGCGGTACTGCGAATCGTGTTTTTTTTTCGTATTGTCGATGGTCGGTGTTGCCGTGTCTGTCTCATAAATTAGCTCCCGTCTGATTTAACTAGTTCAAGGTTGGACAAGATGTCGTGAATGGGCGGCTTTATTTTTTTGGTTGCGATAGGTCGTCTTTAGGTCACCCGAGTCACCCGTCATGCGAAACTAACGCTCCGATAAAATAGCACAAAGAATCATGTGTTGGAATCTCAATAACATATTTATAGTTTCTATACAAACAAGCTATTTGTTAATGGTCGTTTCGCAAACAAAATAAATTAGGCAAACACTACATTTGCGCACAACCAATAAAAATACGACCGATAAAAGGATCCGAATTAAAAATTAATTAACTGCTTATGATAATAAGTTTGGGGTCGAGCCAAAAATGCATACTTAATTGTGGCAAAACACTACAAAAAGTTGTCTCGAATGACGAAGACATTATTTTGTAACAGAGTGCAACGCACTGGGAACTGACCGCCGGAGGTTGGCAACCCAGTGTCACCGCGGAGGGCGCAAGTATGCGCCGGTCCTAATCGTACCGTTAACGATTATTCGAATTAGGAATGTGCCACGTGAGCTTTAAAACTCGATAATCGATGAAATCAACATCATTCAGTTGTTGAGTTTCTAATTGAGCGTCATAAAATTAGAGTAGATATCTTTTTATAATACATTTAAAGTTACTGGTGTGTAGAGTATAAACTTGGCATTTCACTTTCCGGGTTGACTCGCCGCCAGGTGGCTCGGACCACCGCGACCGCGCCAAAGTCACTTACAAGTCACTTTGGAAATAAAAAACAGGCCACCAGCGTACAAGTCATCCATGCATGATATTAAAGCAATGTGCAAAATATCAAAATATCTGTCAAATGGGCGGCAAAAGCTTTTGATCTATGACAGGGGGACGTCGGAGTAACACGAAATTTGCAACGAATGACGCAAAAACTTCGAGATATTTAAAACATTTCTGTTTTGAATACTTAACTGTATTGGACCAGAATGCAGTGTTCAAATAAAACTTGCAGACATCTTCGACTTTATTGTTCTTCTAGTCCGTGGAATTAAATTAAGAAGCTAGTACTTATTTTGGTTTTATTTCGGTTTTGGCAAATCTAATAGAACTAGTTTATGAATTTGGAAAAAACATTATGTACAAATGATTATTAAGCTCCTAATTAGCCAAGACGTGCCACTACCAGCATGCTTTTATTTTGTTACCACATCGTGATAAATGGCTGCTAACGTATATTAGCCGTCCTAATTCATAGTAGTCGTTATGTATCGCCGACCAGCTGTTTTATTAGCTTTTCGGCTTAGCCGATAAACATCTAAATGAATTTAGAATCGTTTTGTGCGACGCCGAAGTTTATGTGAAACAAATATATTAGAAGCGATGAAGCGATGAGGCGCCGGCCACATCAGACGGGATACGGCTACTCTGCAGTCCGAGCCACCACCCAAATGTGACCTCTAGATCTAAAACACAATGGTCCGAAAACGCCTCAGGCATAAGCGATCTCGAGATGACGGGAAGGTCGTGTTACCATGGCCGCTAACCGACCCGATTTGTCCTAAACCGTGAGATACGCCTTCGAATATAAAATTTGGAGTCTCAGAATAATTCATCGAATCCAATAGGTTTCTTTAAAATGTCGTCGGCATTCAAATGACTCGGACTCTTCAGCGGACATGCCTCAAATATCCTACACGTTATTTATGGCCTTTGTATTTAGAACGGTTGCAGAACTTTGTCTCCTTTAAAAGATAATTAAAAACTTGATTTATGAATGTCGTCTGGCCGTTTAATTGTATTCTTTGTAAAAATTTGCTTTTAATAAGACTGTTAAGATTTATGATAATGGGCAATTTTTTTATTTAATATTGTTTGTATTGTATCGATCGATGTGTATGAATTATATGCGCGAGTAGTCTCCCGCGCGTTCACGGTCGGCTGCCCGTCGTCAGCTGGCCGGCTCCCGGTTCCCTCGCTCGGCTCTCACACTCGCACCTCGCTCAGTTACCCCTAATTACGCCTACTGTGTTTCTGTGTCAACACCACACTAAAAAAATAACGCCAGCACAGTTAAATGAACGCAGCGCGCAACCCTACCTGTCCGTTTAACTCATTCCAAATTCAATTCTAATTCCAATTTGACATTTTGAAAATAAAGCTGAACGCTTTCGATTCTTATCAGGATCTATTTAGAATTGATCTTTTTGAAATAGTTAATCGATGCACAATAGATCTTCGAGCTTTCACTTACTTTCGTTGTTCCCTGGCCGGGCTCGACATTAAAACAATAATGGCGAAGAAACAAAGGTCCATTCGAACGATTCTTGCGCAAAAACAAGATCGGTTAAATGTTGGAAATAAAGCAGAAAAAAGCCAATTTCCAAGAAGCGTTGACCGGTGCGCCAATTATAATAAAATTGTTCAATACAGCCGCCGGAAAGGTTAGCAATTTAGCATAACTATGTTTTAGTTATGGGCGAGGAAGAGCATCGCTTAACATGATACGGTACCCTTACTAAAATTTTGTATTTCACAGAAATAAGCAGCCGTTTTGGAAAACAGTCGCAATTTTCTTGTCAAGATCGAGCGATTGCATGTCTGATACGGCATCCGGCACCGGCAGCTTACGAGTGCTATCAACAAACAAAACACTTTATATTTATATGAAAAACATTTGGCGGCGCAGTCCAAAATCGATTGTCACAATTTAATCGATTGTCTTGGCTCTCGACAGTCTCGACGCGTCGGCGTCCGTCGCAACTCGCGACTCGATCCCGAGGAAGACAGTGGAATGCTACTCTGCAGCTCTCGCTTTCAGAATGCATTGCGATCCCACAATACAAGTATAGTTTTCATAACCATAAAGGACAGCGTGTCTTAAAAATGACGGTTTTTAGTCTACATAAAAAGTCAGCACTAGGGGTAACGCATTGACTAAATAAAGGGATGGGCCGATGCCAATGTCGATAAAAAAAGCAAACACAACTATTATGTAAATGCCTGGATTGATAAGATCTCAAGTACACTAAAGCTCAGAACTCTTCGACACGCTTTCTTTTTAATTGTAAGAGCTTGAACTTGAACGGAGACATTTTTCAATTAAGTTTTGGTATTGGCTGCAGGCAGACGTAGCCGCTGCGAGCCGTTGTTTTCAAAACGGTGGAATAAAGGCGAGGTCCATGCCCCCCGGGTGTCAATTGCTATGTAAATGAGCGTAAGACGCACATCGTTTAAGTAATCGGTCTCTTAAATATGCTTTTGAAGAACGGATTCAATGGGGAATATACGCAAAAAATCTATTGTGAAGACCGATTGGTTCGGTTAAGAATAAGAACGCGGCTTTCTGGGTCTTTTTGGACGCGAAAGTTACCTTTCTTGGAAGGAACCAACGAGGGTCTAAATGGCTCCAGTAGAGCGAGCGACGCAGGTACTATCTTGATCCTCGTATCGTTTAGGTTATTTGAAAAAACTTTGAAGCCGGCAGGTGCTGGCTGAGGCAGATGTTGCGTGGATGAGCTATAATGACTTTCCGTAAGGAAATACCATGTCATTTTAAAATGGCAGTCACCGGTCGTTTCTGGTCGAGTGCATTACGCTATGCTAGCTAAAACTGTTTATTTCATAGAAAGTTAAGGGGTCAGGTATAAAATAATTTTCAATTAAATAAAGTTTGTATAATAATTCCCAAATGCGTAGTGCCACTCTTTTGTTAGATTTAGATACGCGCGTGTTCGTATTCGTAACCGTAAAATATCGACTATTGGGTAACCTAACTTGACATAAGTATTTACGTTTTTATTATTATCCACTACAACACAATAATAATATGTTAATCTCAATTTACATTGGATGACGGTGCTTGTTCTAAAACATCGTTGTACCTTCCATAATTTATGTCCCTGACGGTATGTTCGAGAGCTGATTCGAAATTGGAAACAAAACGAAATTGCATTTCCGGGGCGACCGCCGCTGCCCGGCAGATGGCGCTCTTCCGCCAGCTGCGCCCGCTCCTAGCGGAACGTAGCAACTGAAACTTGACAACTCCAGACCACGGATTTTATAAAAAAAAACCTTTTTTATAGGATCTGTGCTTCGAACAGCTTAAACCGCGTTCATTTGTTTAATCAAAACGTCCCTATAAATACAGCACGACTGTCGAAGGTGAACCGGCCAGAGCCAGGACTTCTTTATACGCACAATTTTTAATTACAGCCTCCGATGGCGACAGGTGGCTCACGTTAAAAAGTTCTTTACACAATAATTAACGAGGCGAATAATGTACCGGCATGCAAGGCGAAAATCTAAAAGTTCCACACGCATTGAAACTCGACACCGAGTTTTGAGCACATTTCCACAAGGGATGGATCGGCTTACGCGAGACTGCCACCCACTGCGCTCTTTCAAAACTATGCTCACGGTCGTTTTATGCAGTCCTGGTACTTGAGAAACTTTATTGCATAGTTTCTAAAAGTTCACTACGAAATAAGAGCGATGCTAACTACGTACAAAGCGTTTTGATTCCTCGTTTATAATTCGAACAGCAAAGGAATGGAACACCTTACCAGCGTCATTGTTTCCTGACAAATATAATCTGGGAGTTTTTAAGGCTAGAGTGAACCGGTATCTTCTAGGCAAGCATGCTCCTTCGTCGACGGCGTCGTCACTTACCATCAGGTGAGACCGTGGTCAAATGTTAGCCTAACGCTGATAAAAATAAAAACTAGACTTATTAATTATTCACATTGTACTAAATGTAGTAAGGTAAATTCGTAGCTCCACCTTTATAGCTCCAGCGTAAAGTTCAAGGGCATAACTCGGTTGAGCACCGCCCATAATTTATTAAATAGACCAAAACTAGTCTCCACGGAAAATTGCTCGAGTTACCCATATTTAATTTATTCACGCAAACTGTATTTTTTTCGTAACTTGATAAGGTTTACAGTAGCCTAGACACGCAAACCTCGTTTAATATTTTGACGCCAATATCTTATTACATCTAGGTACATTCAGATAGGAACCTGTGAAGTTGTTGAAAATAAACGCGTGAAATACTGCCGTAAGATTTCGTAAATTAAAATAATAATAACCGCATACTTCAAGAAATGAAACATCATCCAATTTTATTTAAACAAGCTCATAACCCCGAGATTTTTATGATTTGAGTATTTAATTAGTGAGTGTGTATTTCCCCCTGGTAGTACCGAATCGGCACAGGCTGCATCAACTGCACAACAATAATAAAACACATTTATAAGTACCCATCAATTAAGTCATCGGATAAATTAGCATAACACTAAATTTTAAAGAGCTTTTCTGCTTCTGATTCAGAGTCGCTTTAAAGATCGATAACACTCTGTAACCTCCACAAACGATCGAATAATGAACACCAAAGAACATAAATCCTTTTAAAACTGGAGTTTAATTTATCGCTTGAGAATAATCCTGATCAGTCCAGGTAGACCGGCAGGTAGGATCGTTCAGGGGAATTTATGCCCGCGCCGTTTGGAAGGTCCTTTTGGGCCATTTCTAAAGATGCCGTTAAGTTATGCCTTTGTTGCAAGTGTTATTTCTTTTTCCATTTGAGATTGCTTTGCATGATTCCAACATTGGCAAGTGTTAACTTTAGAGATAGCATTGTTTATGAACAAAAACCAAGAATTGTGTCCTACGAAGCGTTAAAATTGTAAACTAATTCATTGTTCTATGTTTTACAAAAGTTGTACTGGTCGTAAAACTGGCCAGGGGATATAAAACCAAAAACCTATTGTTATAAGTGTTAAATATTTTTTTTCTACTTATTACCAAGCCTGTTGTAAAATAAGGGCTGAACGAAAGCCGTGTCTTAGAAGACCTTCCGGGTATTCCACGACTCAAGGTGACACTCTAATTTGGAAATGTGACCAAATATACAGAATGTTCAATGTCTGGTCACACATTTGCCCTGTCCTTGAGTCACATGTAGTGCATCCTGCCTGACTCCTTTCTTATGACGTTGTAGTACGTCCGGAGCGATAGAGCGATAACCCCGCGTCCAAGACCACGGTACAGCGCAATGAGTTTCTGCAAGTGAATCATAGGAAGCGAGACTCTGAGTGTATTGTACACTTCGCTCGATTGGGGATACCGTCTGTACTAATAATTTCATTATTCATAATTTTATTTCACATACCTCATTTTTAATAATGATGAAATTTATAATGGTGGTTATTTATAAATAACTTTGTTCATAATAGTTACTTTCTATATTGATCTTTTCTTATACAATTTATTCAAATAATGTTTAAATTTATAAAATTTTATGTTATAATATTAATGTTAAGAATTTTTTTATCATATTTTTTTTATTATAAATATCAGTACTTATAATTTCATAATAATCAGCATTCATAATTATATTGTTTATAATGTTTTTTTTTCATATTTTTTAGTTAAAATAATAATAATTTTGAGGTAGTTAAATCATTACATAGATATGCATGTATACCCTAAAGATACTAAGATACTAGTCTAAGGCAAAGTCATAAATAGGTGCGACGACGAGCGAAGCGAGGAGGAGCGTTAGGTTAACTGTGACTACACGACGCACGAGCCGAGCGAGCGAAGCGAAGCGTAGCGAGCGTGCCGCGGCAGCGGCCGGCGAAGTGCCAGAAGTCACTTATGCTTATATAAAAAATTACAGAAACCATCTATATTAAGTTTCAGATAACCTCTATTTGATTTAAACAAAGTTCACCAACAACACCAAAATCAACATAACATGAGAAAATATAAGTTATTTTACAATTACCTACAGTACACACGTTAATTTTGATTGTTTTGACTGGATAAAGTGCCTGCATAGATTGAAGAACAAATTGGCTTGCCGTAATACGTTTTTATAACTGATTAAGATATATATAACAATCAACAGTTCCAGTCACATTAATTTACAGTATTATAGATAATTTGTTTTATGATTTAAGTTACTTATGGTAAAAGAACATTATAAATTTGTACTGTTATGTTATATACGCCTTATGAGTTTCATTCTTATAAATTTGGATTATTATTAATTTTGATTTATAATAAAGAAAATTAGATGTAGTGAAAGTATGTTAAATCACATTATGTGAAATGATGATTATAAGTAACATTTTTATTTGTAACAAAATTATGATAAACGATTTTATGAGTTTCGACAGTGAACCGCTCGATTGAATCGGAAGCTTTGCGCTACTATGATCCGACACTTCCGACGCTGACTGATAAATACACCTAATTAGTAACGTAACTATACAAATTAAGAGTAACGACTACTTCCTCCTTTCGTAGCAAAGTAATGTAGGTATCTTATTGGATACCTAACTAAAATGCCTTCATAATAATGAACTTAATTTTCCCGCCTACAATAAAAGCTAGTAGTTGTATAAAACGTGCTTAAGCTCAAGCAAAACTGATCGGTATAGCATCTGTTACGCACATTGGTTGGTAATTAGTCAATTACTGCTGTACCTACTCGTACGCAGTTATGTAACGCAAACCATGCCAGGATTGACTATTGAAATAGGTACATTGAAAGTAAGCCAGAGACTCGTTTCGTCTAATCTAGGTATTCAAAACCATACAAAACGGCAAAACTCTCCCTAACTTTAAGGTTAAATACACATTTGCAGTTCAAATTCATTATGTAACTTTACCAAAAAGAAGGTAGTTGGGAAGTGGGAATTCCCTCACGCATTTTCCACGCTCGAAAAGGTTTTACGTTGAACAGCAAATAGCCAACATAGGGTCCAAAGGATATATAAATGAATACCACTACCAATCAAAGTTTTAAAATGTTTGAAAGTTGTCTAGAGTACCAAAAGCCGGGAAGTTAATCAAAGGGCTACCCCAGAGATGTAAAAGTTAGATCGGAAGTCTAGAAAGGATGAAGTAATTGGCATATCAGTGCGCTACTATCGTACCGACATGTATTCCGTACAATCGATGATAACCATGACCTATGGAACACCCATAATACCCAATACAAAACGTAAAATTTTAAGTTTGGGAGCTCTGAGAGTAAACTGACTTTACAATTTTGTTTCCATTCCATGTACCTACTTACTTTTGTAATCTACTTTTTTATGTGGAGTATTTAAAAACCAAGCTTCAGATCTACTAAAATGCAACACAGACTCGAGTGTTCGTTCGAAAACTTAAGCTGTCAACCGCCCGATGTAACATAGACTGCCATTTTTCTTGGTGTTGCCAACACTTCTTAGAGTTTCAATACTTAGTTCAAAATGTTTCGATACTTTGATGTAATTTCAGTTACATTTAAAGGCAGTGTATAATTCGAAGTCGTAGACCACATGTGGTTATCGTTGCGTTAAGCAGTTAACGGCTTTACATACGTTGCACACGAACGGAAACCGCAGCTGTTGTGGCCCTTTTTGACAATTTAAAGCATAGTTTGGAGTACATTTTACACGGTTTTAAGCTAGTTTAAATTCCGTTTACGATTACCTGCTCCGATAGCCTATATGATAGATATACCTATTCCTCAATTTTTTTATAATTTATAGGCATAGCATTTTACCAGTCTCACCTCACCTGATGGTAACTGGTAAGTGATGACATCCTTGATCATTATTTATTGAATAATATTCAAAAGTGGACATATATCTACTAGGCAAACATGCACCAGGCTGCGTTGTTGTTATCGTTCACAAACATCTAAGTACCTATTTCAAAGCTGCCAATGTTGCCATGAATGTGACAAAGCTGATCACAAACATCTAAGTACTTATTTCAAAGCTGCCAATGTTGCCATGAATGTGACAAAGCTGTTCACAAACATCTAAGTACCTATTTCAAAGCTGCCAATGTTGCCATGAATGTGACAAAGCTGCCAGCTGGCCGGTTATCGTTGCCCTTTTAACTAAGTCGATTGGATAACAAGCGCGCTCGTTCAGCGAGACGCGTCCGCCAGACGGTTAAGAAAACGATTGTTGCTGTATTAGGTTAATAGAACGGTTTGTTTTATGCTGATTTTTATGTGCGCTTTGATTTTTGCAATGAACTGTTAAAATGAATGAATGAATGAACAAAATCAATTTATTTGTTGACATCGACCCATTGAACGGTGCGGGAACCTTTCGACTACCTTTGAATCGCGTTTACATTGCTTTACTAACGGTCGATTTTTAACAAAAACCTGTCCAAAAACAGTATTTATTACAAAATATATAGAATCGATGGATAAGTGACAAATTTGAAAATTGATGATACGCGATATGATTATGGTCGTAGAACTGACAACCGATGGGAGAGAAAGGTTCTCGAGTGGCGACCACGAACCGGAAGACGTAGCGTAGGCCGGGCCCCCCTCGGTGGACTGACAATCTGGTGAAAGCCGCGGGGAGCCGATGGATGCAGGACGTGAGCAGCCGCTCAAAGTGGCGCTCTCTGGGGGAGGACTATGTTCAGCAATGGACGTCTTCAGGCTGTCAACGATGATGATATGATTATGAAAAGTAACTTGTAGTCTAACCCTTCCTTAACCGCGCCGTCACTTATCAGGTGAAAGTGAAAAAGTGAAAGAAAGAAATACATGTATTCAGCCCTATCGCCTTAGTTCCAAGCCTATCCGATAAAAAGACTTATTATTCTTCATAATGTTGTTTAAACGTATTTACGGGTGACTAGAGCTTTATTCCAATTTCAAACATGTTTATGATAGCAAAAATAAATAATGTTAATAGTGATGTCACATCTTTAAATACTTCGATATGTTAGTAACAACTCCATAGTAACAGTAACAAGTCCCAATACTTATTTTGATCGGTAACATCCAGTACTTCGGTATGTCGGTAACAAGTATCCTAGCATGCTGCACCTGCATAAGTTCTTTTTGTTTCTTGTTATTATTAAAGTAGTCCCGCGACATTCGATAGCTGGTACTTTCAACGGTATTCTTTGAGAATACTGAACTTAAGTTGGTAGGAATGTCCTGCTATTTTTATTGCAAGTTGTGGTTTTAATTTCATTCCATATGAAATAATTGAAACCTAATAATGTAGCTATGGAGAGAGCTATGCTCGGTGTTTCTCTGCGAGGTAAGATCCGAAATGAGGAGATTCGCAGGAGAACTAAAGTGACCGATATAGCTCTTAGAATTAGCAAGTTGAAATGACAATGGGCAGGCTACATCTCTCGTAGAATTGACAACCGATGGTAAACAAAGGTTCTCGAGTGTCGAACACGAATCAGAAGACGCAGCGTAGGCCGGCTCCCCACTAGGTGGACCGACGATCTGGTTAAAACAGCGAGGAGCCGATGGATGCAAGATGCAAGCAGCCGCTCAAACTCTCAAAGTGGCCCACAGAGCGCCACTTTGAGAGTGAACATAGGTTCAGCCTGAAGAAGTCAGATGATGATGATGATGATGATGATGATGATGAAATGTGTCTATCTTACCTGCTTAAAGTAAACTTTATAACTAAAACTTATTAAGTATTAATGCCACTTTGTTACTACACGACACAATACAACTACAGTATACCTCGATTTTATAAGCTTTGAAATAACTTCAAGAAAGCTGTAAAAGTTCTTAGTTGAGGTACCTCGACAACCGCATCAAGTATTTTAAGTTCGATTTTGTGATTCTAAAAACTCGACAATACTCTCGATCTCGATACCTAATCGGTGACTGATTCCCTTTTTAAATACGCGTACTAAGGACTAAGTATATAAATACTTACGATACGATACGATACGATACATACGATACATTTATTATCCAAAAAGAAATATCGATGAGTTATACAGTATTACAAGTTATGGCGTAATTATTAAATTGATAGACTATTTACTACGGGCCCCAAACTAGGCATAGCCTGTATCTTGGGAGCCCCTTACTAAGTATAGACTTTTAAATTTTAACAAAGGACCGCACGGGGGCTCTTCAAGTCGGTTGGCGTCGGTTGGCAGGTGCGCAAAGACGTTACCATTACTTACGGCGACGGTTGTGAAGCAGATGGTGAAGGCACTTTCAATGGCATG
Source organism: Ennomos quercinarius (assembly GCA_910589525.2). Classification (NCBI taxonomy): domain Eukaryota; kingdom Metazoa; phylum Arthropoda; class Insecta; order Lepidoptera; family Geometridae; genus Ennomos; species Ennomos quercinarius. The sequence continues at coordinate 14,110,308 of OU342504.1, read as the reverse complement.
TTATCGAATGCCGTTAATGTTATTTAATGAACTGAGGAAATGTTTGAATTTTAATAAGTAGGTTAATAATTGAGCGAGTTTTTGTTTTTGGGATATAGCCGTTGTGATGAAACTTTAGTGCTGCGCTTGGTAACACACATATCGAATCGATAGTTAGCTACTTTTTTAAAGTGTCGGTGTTTCCATTTTTTTTTTACTCTTGATAGATTGCTCTCACCCGATGGTAAGTAACGCGCGGTCGACGATGGAGCATGCTTGCCTAGAAGATACCGATTCACTCTTGCCTTGAGAACTCCCAGATTAGGTATATGAGTTTTTCAGACTTCTTATGGAATAAACCTTTTATTAGGTATGTTGCGATATTCATCACGTGTTCTGGCGCCAGCAATTTATCGTTATCACTCACTATTATTTTATAAATGACAGGTCTCATTTTAGGGCAATAGTCAACACATTGGTAATCTACCACATGTGTTATGGTATAGAACGGAACAAGTCTTCATGGCGACAGCGTTTCGCACATCTGCGTACGGTCTCTGACTCCACATTAACATCGTATCCTGTCATTAAACTCGCGTATAAAAACATGTGATTTTTTCCTTCACAATAATGTAGTCCAACTCAATCTTGGACATAAATTGCTATCGCTATGTTGCGCACCCGCCACAGAATAATAAAACTGGCATTACCACTGATTACCAGCTCCTGGATGAGGAGTAAATCGAAATGGGAGTGAGTCTAATTCGCGGCGCCGGGTGACAGCCCGAGATGGATTGTTGTCAACATTAGTGCGGGAGCATATCGACTTGTCGCTCTATAAAGCAACAACTACTGCCTCGGCAACATAACGACTCAACTCCTCCCTCGGTCTAGGTGAAATATGACTTAATAACTTCGTAATAAGGATTGATTTGTTGCGGATCATAAGAGTAGTTAATGCTCTTTTTTATGAGGGCATCCACTCGCGTCCAGAAGTACATGTCGCGAGACGTTTGATATTCGATTTGAAGCTCAGAAGCGGCGTGCCTCAAGGTCCATAATTAAACAGCGTGGCAGTTTTCGCGCCGGATTACGGCTTATTCGTGCCGCGGCGGCAATTAGGAAGTCATTCATTAGGCTCCCTAAGTTTTGCAGACGTGGGGGTGCCGTCGCACCGTGACGTCACGCACGCTTCTTTCGCAACGGGTTATGGTTATGATTTCAGAATGCTCAACTCCCGAGCAACAGAAAACAAAAAGTGGTAGCGTTTAAGAATGCTGTTACGAGGTGCGCTATACAAACAGGAGCGGCCCGCCTTGCCTTCTCTTCCCGAGGCGCTGGCGCCACCGTGAGAGACAAGGACGGGGAAATGTACCTTAAAATAACCCTCAAATTCGTCGTAGTAGACACTCTCGTAAGATCTAATTCCCGTGCGATAAGGACGCAAGATGCGGTTAGCGGCGTCCCAGAATGCATCTGTCAAGACACAAAAAACGGGGCCCTGGAATTTTCGGGACGTCTCCGCGCGAGACATGTGCTCGTTTATTTTTTACCGCCAGTGTAGTTTCATTCAAAAATTGTCAACGAATAGGAGATTTGTGTAATCTTGTTACTGTAATATACAGAAGTTGAACGTTAACAATCAATTTTAGCGATTGTTTGTGAGATTTTAATACGACGCTGACTTTTACGGCCGTAAAAGTTTCAACAGAGCTTTTATGATTTAGCCACCGTGATATCGATCCAAACACTAGTTGAAAAGTTTTTGAACCTAGTTCAGATCAGCAGGCGAGCGTAATAGATAAAGTTTTACAATGCACGCGCAATTATTGATTCGTCACAACAGCCGTGGGAAATGTTTCGAGCAGCCGACTATCAGTTTCGCTTTTCTCGGCCCATTTCCGCTTGCATCGCGAGTGCGAGGAACCAGGCGCGCAGCAGTGCAAGGAGGGCCAGCCTTGACCCTGAGCGCGGTGGCGTCGACCGGAACGCACGCCGCGAGCCACACGCTGCAATAAGCTCGCCTCCACCTCCAACACAGCAGCGATCCTAGTACATTCCACTCACACGTGTGCAATGCCGGATTGTTTTCTCTGTCGATTTATGTTCGAAAATTACACCAATTACGCGTAATGGGTTCCTTATGAACTATTTTGCCCCTCGTACAAAAATAAAAATTGAATAGTTGTTCTTGCCTGACAAGTTTTATAACGAACAGCGAAGACGAGATTGTTAGTCAAAAACCGAGAGTTACTATTGTTGAGAAAATTCATAAGAGAAGGGTAGGGTTGTCAGCTCATTGATGTGGAACCGGTCTCGAAGAACCGGCTCCGACGGGGATGAATTACCGAAACTGTTCGAGAAGTTCGTTACAGACAAACTCCTGTCCTTAACATCGATGGGATGAATTGGGATACCTGGCTAGCCCCACAAAATAGTACTAGCCCTGAGAAACATCGCGCTTAAGTAGGTTATTTCAACCGCTATAAATATAAGACATGCATGACTCGAATAAATGACTTTAAAATCTGTGATTCAATGCAACCTGTGTCGACAGCAACAATCGAATTCACAGATGCAAAAACAGTGCGTTGTCACTACAAATCAAAACAACAAACGCGCCGACAGGAGGTCGATCTCGATCGCCAACATCATCGATATCGTCGTGGAGCGGCACTACCCGACCGGATGTGACGTCACCCCGCGATGCGTATTCGAGAATTTTAAACAACCTCCATTTAGCGTATTGCGTGTTGTCTGAAACAGATGTCTCCATGTCAAACAAAGACGATTTAATTCATAAGCTTTTATTGTCTTCTGTTGTCGACATAAGGTCCAAAATGCAAATCGGCACTGAAAGCGAACTCGCTTAGTATTCACGCCGTATGAAAAGTGCGTTGTTAAAAGGTCGTATTAAAGTTTGACGGGAATTTAAAATGAGCGAAATAGCGGATACAATAAGTTTAATCCGTGGAATTCTATTTATGTATTTCTAGTGCGAACAATTGACTGTTTTGCAGAGAATTTTAAAGATAGATAAAGGCTCAAATTACAATAAGATTCTTTTAATAAAAAAAATCTGTATTGAAACCCTATAACCTCCAAAGCTTATGTACACAAGCATAGAACAGGTAATAAAGCAAGCCCGGTCGCCGCTGCAGACAAATACAGTTTGCAAAAAAATGTTTTTTAATAGACTCCCATAATGCCCTTTCACAATACTCGCCTTGAGAAATGATTTTGCTCGTCCAATGCCTCGCCTCCGGTGTTAAGTTTCCAAGCTTTTGTAGTATTGAACGTGTACCCATCGACTATATTGTAGGTTAGCTACCTACTTCGTACCGTGTACCTGGTCCAGGGATTATGTAAGTACTCGTTTCGTATAGTCAGCAAAAAATACTTTTACGATGCTTACAAATTGATTGGTCATACAAAATATGCAAATCATTGTTATTTGATGATTTGACTGGCCTGATAGCTCAGTTGGCAGTAGCTCTGCCTTCTGAACTTATAGGTTGTGGGTTCGATTCCCACCTGGGACAAACATTTGTGTCATGAGCCTCTATGTTTATTATGTGTCTGGGTGTAAATATAGGATAGATCTACGATCGCCGTATCGAAAACGGCACCGTTTATACAAGGCATATGCCTTGTTTATGCTCTCAGTCGCGTGTGACCGCGCTTAATGAAAGTGATGCAACTCACATATTATTGTTTTCCAACGCTATTACAGGGTGCTATGGTTCATTATTAAAATGAAACAACCACTTGTGTAGCAGTAAGTGCACAGTAAGCATTGGCGCGGGAACACTTGAGATTCGATTTTCATAGTGACTCTATCTATAGTATATTTGATGTAAGGTGTCATGTTGTAGATGTGTTCTAGATATAGGCTATGATCCACGGGGTAATTACGTAAAATTTGCAACAGCAATGCGACAGCACTAGCAATGCGACAGCAGTAGCGAAGCATACATTCTCGACACCACTAATGATGTATGACAGCAATCACCGCGAGATTTACGCCTGTCGCAAACCTGTTGCGAGTTAGGTAATTAGGGGGCCGATATCAAATTGTAGTATTCACATAACAAACGTAAATAAAGCGTTCCAAACACGACGCATCACAGAGCAGAGGAAGCAGACCGAAACGGCCTAAATATACCCTACTACCTATATTTATACCACCTTGTCGTAATAACCAACTGCCATGCATCCCTTAGGTTTGCTAAGAAACTGATTGGAAGGTGGTCCTGACAAGGTTGCAAGTGCCGCAGCTGCTCTTTTTTGCTCTCATTTCAAGTCTGGAAATGCAGGGGACTATACATTTTATACCACTGGTATATGGTGGGTTCATGTTATATTGGCTTGGTTTAACGTGGGAGACCGATTTTAATAGGGTCCATGGTCCAGCATAGGACTATAGGAAAGTACTTGTAAAGTTTCGTAGTGCTTAGAATTTGAATTTTACCTAATCTACATTGAGAAATACTATACTATATTTGCTAGTGAAATTACTGGGCAAATGAGACTTAAGAACTGATCTCACAGTCTAGAAATCTTTTTTAGACTGTGTGATGTCTCAGGATGACGTGCGCAGTGCGCAGTGTCACGCGAAACTTTAATTTTGATTTCCGAGTGACACTGCAATCTGTAATGGGCGGCCGTGACGCTTAACACCAGGCAAACGGCTAGATCGTCGTGTCATTCATGTCATTTACATTTTAAAAAAAAAGAAAGCTGTAGCTTCCAAGCTTTTCCAGTGTAGGTAGGTAGTAATTTGAAATACCTCAAATTCACTTATGGTCATCATCATCAACAGCCTGAAAACGTCCACTGCTGAACATAGGCCTCCCCAACGAAGCGCAGCTTTGAGCGGCTGCTCGCTTCCGGCATCCATCAGCGCGCAGTTACACTTTTAAGTTGTGGTATAGGAGCCCCTATGGTGTGGTTGTTGAGCAGTTCGACTCATGACCCGGAAGCAGCGGGTTCGATTCCCGCGACAGGACAAGTGTTTGCACGGGAAAAATAGCGGAACTACTTACCTACTTGTTCTTAGTCTGGGTATTGTGAGACCATGGTCCTCATAGTTCCTGGGTTCCTAGAAGCCCATACAGAGAATCCTAGTTAGGGTCCAGTCCAGGATCTGTACATATGTATCATCTTCGGGCGATATATTAACTTTTGTCTTTCTGTTTGTTCTTTATTTAAATCGCACGACTAAACCGATTTTGATGAGACTATATTGGGCAGAAAGGTAATTACTATGTATTTAAAAGCTCCGGGTGAAACCACGAGGCGCACCTAGTCTTGATCATATTAATAATCATTATAGCAAAGAAATTATTACTCTTATTAGTGGATGAATATGAAGAACATTAATTATGTACTTCGGAGTTAATTACTTGAAATAAAGATAATTTAGTCCGACAACTTTACGACTTTTTTTAGTCGTAATCGTGCAAAAGTATGTTAATAAAGTTACTATGGAGGCTAGACCGAATCTCGATATTCTTGTTACAATAATTAAGACAACTTAATTTCAACAACTTCGGCACAGATAATATAATACTTATTAAATACATCGGTGAGTAAAAAGCTCGTTAAATTTCTATTTTTTATTTGGGACCTTATAAGTCATAATACTATAGAAACTAACGTGAGTAGTATTCATAACTACGACTAGTAAACGGCTAGCACTCACGTAATTTTAGTCGAATAACTCGACCGGTGTACAGGCAATAACGCGAGTACTAGCCGTTTAGTTATTTTAAGTTAAGTTGGTTATACTTCTTTAATGTAATCGAATGACGTGACGAGCTAGTCGTCCGCCTGGTGTTAAGCGTCACGGCCGCTCATAACAGACAGCAGTGTCACTCAGAACTCTAAAGTTTCGCGTGACACTGCGCACGTCATCCTGAGACTGAGGCTGAAATGAGGCTTATGAACTGATCTCGTAGTCTAGAAATCTTTTTTAGACTGTGAGATCAGTTCATAACAACCGCTTGTGGACTATTTTATATTAGCTAAAGAGGTATACGTAGGTGCTTATATCTGTAATAAATAAATAATAATAAATAATAAATATGTGTGGACATTTCACACAGCGCCATCTAGCCCCAAACTAAGCATAGCTTGTACTATGGAAACTAGATAACTGATAGAATACTTAGATACTTTTTTTTTGTTTGTAAACACATACATAGAATACAATATAACACCCAGACACAGAACAAACACCTATGTTCATCACACAAATGTTTGTCCTGGGTGGGAATCGAACCCACAACCTATAGTTCAGAAGGCAGAGCTACTACCAACTGAGCTATCAGGCCAGCCAATCTGTATAAGTAAGCATTGGGCACGGGGACACTTTTGACGTAGATTTTCATAGAAACTGTGATCTATAGTATATTTGATTTAAGACTGTACCCCGCAAAAATTATCAGTTCCCACGACCAGGAAAATGGGTGAGCTTCGGGGCGCGTCCAGTATCGAATAAATTACCTATAAAAAAAAAATAGGTAAGTACCTAAGCTAAGTCAAAACATTGATTACAACGTGTCATGCCAGCCGATGGATCACAGATTGTAAAAAGTACCTACTTACAATAATAAAATATAAAAATACCTACTTATTAATAATCATCATTTTGACATTTATGCTTTTTATGATGAAGTAGTATTTATCTGTATATTATAATGTATATACGCTTAAATTGTATTCTGGCTTTGCTCAAATTAATTGATCTAAATGTATAATGACGTGTAAACAATACTTTATCAATAAATGAGTATTTGAGTATTTGAGTAATTAGGTATGCTGTGTATAAATTTTGTACATGTTCATAAAATAGGTAGGCACCTACTTACATATCTTTGTGAGCTTTTTAATACTGTAGCGGCAATATTAAAAATTGCTGAATCAATTTTGATAAAAAATAGTTGCTTAACTAGGTATACCACACAGACCTGTATTCGTCCTGATAACGGTCTATTTCAATACAAATACATAACGCAAAGTAGGTAACATATTGCAAGTTTTCGTAGAAACCAACTTAGGAAAAATTATAATTACCTACTCACCTATGTCTTTTTTGGCTTGTTTAAGAAATTAATAAAGAAAGGTATGGATGGCGATTTTTGTATTAGTGGTTACCTAGGTAGGTACCTAAGTATTTCCATCAAGATTCATTTAATTTATTCTAGCTTTAACAGATCTCGCTTAGGGTGGGGTTTTTGATCTATAGTTAAGGTAACCAATAGTTAAAATCCATAACAAATTTTGACCATTGATTAAAATTTGTTAGTTTTTGACCATTGATTACCTTAACTACGGGTCAAACCCACCCTCAGTACCTATATTTAGTAAAAAATATTATTCTGATGCTCACCAACGCAAAGTAAACACGCCCGACTCCCAAAACGTAATTTTACCCCTGTTTTTTTCTAAACCATCTCTAATTTGCGAGAATATCAAAGACATAATCGATTCTCCTCAGCCCTGAGCCCTGAATTCTGACACACATTTGAGAAATTACTCCAAGATAAGGTCTACCGCGAACTACCTTTGTCGGTCGTTTTTTGCCCTCGCCTAGACAAGAAAAAACATCCCTTGGGGATGATTTTTTGCGGAGTACCTTTTAATTAGAACGGTGGGATGGTATTTTTTTAGTTACCTTCAAACTCATAGCGTTTTTAGGTGGAAGTGACGGTCACCGGTCGGCGCGGCGGCCGATGCAAAGGAATAGAATGATGAGTTGAAAAATTAAGCTTCAGGAAAACGGAACTTTAGTTTAGGTAGACAATATTTACACTATTCCCTCTTATAACCTCTTAAGTAAGTAGGTACTTAATAAATAGGTAAAAACTTGAAAGTTCATTCATAATTTAAGAATTTCAAGGTGCTAATTGGTTTAGAACCGTAGTTGTTATTCTTTACAGACGTAAAATAAAACTGATTAAATAACAATAACAAAACATGCACATCTTTTTGTTGACCGTACACAAAATGCAGATGGGGTGCAAAACTACAATTGGCGAGGGGACTGTTATATTTCAATTGATAGGTAGGTATCAATAGTTTCAGAGAAATGGATACCTATGTACTTAGGTATTATTTTATAAAACTAGAAGCAAGTAAAGTATGATGCAGGTATGTACCTACGCATTGTAGCTTTCGAGGTATTTTAACGAAACATCGAAAGAAGCGGGTGGATCACAGAAATAGAATTCTACGCTATACTAATAAAGTGGTTCTAAACTAGACAGATACAGTACAGCCGACTAGAGGTCTACGCGAAATAAGAAAATCTACAAATCGACGCAGTTGTTATCTACAGATTATACCTTCTACGAGAGCGTAGTACCTACGAGCGGTCGGCAGTGCGGGCCTCCCTCGGCGGCCGGCGACCACTGCGCTGCGCCACGATAACATTGCAGACAAAATAAAAACAGAATTCTACACGCCAACCGGCGAATTTTTCGGCATCCGTCGCTGGGTGTTGGTTATGATCGAACATAACCTAAAACCCGCACGTGCGCCCTTACATAAGGGTGGCGCCGTTCGCCGTCTGACACCGAATAACCTCGACAGCTGGCGCAGACACCAACCTTGTCTCCCGACGATCTCGGCGACGTGCTCTGAGGACGGCACCGGGACGCACTCCGTCATGTTCTGCGACTTCTTGGTGCGGTCTTCAGGCTGGGGTGCGAACCCTAGCGGGCTGCCGAGCGAGGCCGGCGCCGGCATCGGCTCGCCCAGGCTTAGCATGCTCAGCTCCAAGGCCAGATGAAAAGCGCGCTGGTCATCCATCAGGCCGCCGCCACCGACTCCACCGCCCAGATCGCCGAACAGGCTCGACGGCATTTCCACTTGAGAAGCTATTTTGACGGTCAAGAGAGGTTTCCCTCTCAGTCACTGGTATCAAAAGAAGGGGTGCGTTCGATCGTTTCAAACGCCGCGTTTAATCATGTGATACACGTGTAGCTAACGCGCTGCGCGGCGGCGAACTGAGTTGCCGGCCGGCCGGCGGGCGCGTGCGCCCCGTGAGTTTATCGGGCGGGTGGCGGGGGGCGCTGCAGCCGCCGGGCGGGCGGAAGCTGCGACGCATCCCGCCCGCCCTCGTGCCGCGAACCTACCTACCTGCCGGTGTCGTGTACCTACTACGGTACTACCTACCGCCAGGTAATTATTTCAAGCCACGTTTTATGGTGTGCGTCGGCCGGTGACCGGTGATAACAGCCCTTGTTACGGCCACTCGCTGTGATTTATTCGCTAATGTTAAAACTTTGAATGTTGCTTACAGCAGCAGATAATGTTCTTGTTCATTTGCCAGCAACCAAACGCACTGCTTATTGAAGGAAGTACAAAATAGGAAGTAAAGGATCCTACCTAACTGTTTTGAAAAGACTAATTTTTTTGTAAATCACGTAGGTCCGTGTTGTGCATAAGGGTAGGTACAACATTGCTGGTGATGACGCTGTAAATGTCAGTAGAGACCGACATTTACAGCGTCATCACCGTATCATAACAGAATATTATGTATTACCTACTATATCAGTGTTACTTACTATATTTGATAGTAGTTACACTTTAGGTTTTTTTTTATGTAAATGAATGACGTGACGAGCTAGTCGTTCGCCTGGTGTCAAGCGCCACGGCTACCCATAACAGATTGCAGTGTCACTCGGAACTCCAAATTAAAATTTCGCGCGACACCGCGTACCTACCTATAGTAATTAATACCACATAATTATAATAGTACTAATAATATTTACGTGGAACATACATACCATAAGCATAGACAAAGAGCATAGACAATATGTATTTGGCCCAACGCATCAGCATTGCAATTCAACGTGGCAATGCGGCCAGCATGTTGGGTACGCTACCTACCGGTAGTGGGCTCGCGCACTTGGACTGTCTATAGGCCATCGCGGCTATTATACAGTCCATAAGTGTTCTTTGTAGTAGGTAGTGTAGCTAGTTTAGTTTAGTTTAGCTTAGTTTAGTTTAGTTTTTATTATTGTAGTACTTAGCTTGAGTAATAAAGGCAATTTGCCCGTTAAAAAAAAATGTATTATAAGTAATTAATATGGTTAATTGATAAAATTTATGATTGATATTTAGTGACAAGGACAGATTGAACATTATTGTATTAATAGGTAAAAAAAATAGGTATTAATAAATTAAGAAACTAAATTGTAGTATTGACAAATCTAAATGCTTGCATTTTTTTTTATGCGATTGAATGACGTGATGAGCTAGTCGTTCACCTGATGTTAAGCAACACGGCCGCCCATAACAGTTGCAGTGTCACTCGGAACTTTAAAACAATAAAGTTTCGCGTGGCACTGCACTGCGCACGTCATCCTGAGACATCACACAGTCTAGTAATCAGATTACTAAACTGAGTGATCAGATCATAAAGTCTCATTTGCCCAGCTTGCATGTCTTAACGACGGAAATAGAGACATTATACACATTACAATAAGACCACAATTTTTGTATTACCTATTTCGCAAGATAATAAATTGTTTAATTAATTAGTTGTTTAACACTATACTAGTATCATAATTATTGTATTATGAAATCGGGAGTCTGGACTACCTTTGGCATTAGTAGTGAGGTTCCAGACGAATCCCGACCATATGGCAACCCTACGCAGGATGTTTGTCGACCTATTTCAATTATCAAATTAAAAGTATTAGGAAACAGTTTACGAAGTCACAAACGCAAAAGCTCCGGATATCAAAACAATAGCTTATCAGAGTTATCAGTGTAATACCTACTTGTACACGCTAAAATTCTAGGAACCGTACCTATACCTCAGACGAACAATACAGACTGCGCGCTCAGAACTATTACTTGAAACCAAAAAAGGAATACGGTTTTCAAAAATCATACTCATAGCACAGAATATTGAATAGTACAAATACCTTGGGAGCCCCCTGAAATATTTATTTTATTCTGTTTTTTAGTATTTGTTGTTAGCGGCAACAGAAATACATGATTTGTGATAATTTCAACTGTCTAACTAACACGGTTCATGAGATACAGCCTGGTGACAGACGGACAGACAGACAGACAAACAGTGGAGCCTTAGTAATAGGGTCCGTTTTACCCTTTTGGTACGGAACCCCAAAAAGAAACATGAGATAGGGTCTCAGAACGTATGTCAGTCAGTACTCAGTAGGACATTGTTTACGCTTAGTCAAAGACTGGCCCTGCGCTCTAGACTTCCTTATTAGTCGCACAAGGCGCGTAAGTAGTTCTATAATTTATACCTATTACTCTATAATATATATTCTACTCTATGGCGTAGGTGTATTGTTCATATATAATTATATAGGTATATGTGCATTTTGGGGAATGTGCGCAGGATCTCCATCAACTAATCCCATCATCCCCTTTTAACCATCGAACTTCAAGACGTGGCGAGTCGTTGCATCCTTTTGTTGTGAACGTCCCTCGAACCCGTACTAAGCGTTTTGCTAGTTCTTTTATTATTCGCACGGCTGAGGAGTGGAATGCACTTCCTGCTTCTTTGTTTCCTACAAATTACAATCTGGGTCTCTTCAAATCAAGAGTGAATAGGCATCTCATGGGCAAACGTGCTCCAACATAGACCGCATCATCGCTTTCCATCAGGTGAGATGTTGTCAACGGGAGCCCATTCATGCATAAAAAAAAAATGTGTTATTTTCACATAAATATTTCAGTTAGCGTATTTTCGATAAGTTAGCGCCTTATTTTCTCTCTTTTAAATTTTATTGGTATTTTATTTGTTGATAATAATTACAGAAGCACATTTTTTTAAATGCACCCGAATTTTTTGGGATTAGCCTATCAGGAGCCAGACATAGACTAACAGGCGTGCCTACTAACAGGCGTGCCTATTAGTCCTTCACAGTACACCTATCATTAGCCGGAAGACGTCCACTGCTGAGAACTAGGCCTTCCACTTTGGAAGCTTATCATATATGATAGGGAGGGATTTGCCATAATCACCACGCTTGGCAGGCGGCTTGGTGATCGCAGAAGATTTCAATGTACCGAGGGCAATGCTGCTGCCCATTCCCTGGATATTCCCTTAGCCGGCTCTTACGGTACCCACGGGAAGAGATGGGGTGGTTCTATTCGCAAATCGGGACCACATGGACAGCTTAATAGTCCTTGCTCAAAAAGAATGCAGATGGTAGAGTTTTGCAGTAACGTATTCCATTTTTTGCTTCATTTTCTCGTTCTGAGCGCTGTATCTATATTGCTCTTCTAGTCCAAGCCGTATACATATTTCTATACCTATTTACACTTTGACCACATCTCCGGCGGGTATGGTAACTGTGACCTAATCTGTCGACTAACAAATATACGTTGCGCCACTAGTTTGTAGAAATCTCGTGGATAACAGTCACAGTTCACATCAAAGTGCCGAAGTTATGATTAATTTAAGTCAGTAAATATGTAGGTATTTATTTAATCATGACTCGCGTTGGTATAGTTAGTAAAATCTATTATTATAAACTTATGAGTTCTGAATATTTGACAGCCTCCGTGGTGTGGTGGATGAGCAGGTCGGCTCATAACCCGGAGGCTGCGGGTTCGATTCTCGCACAGGACAAGTATTTTTGCACAGGAAAAACAAACGCAAATACTTGTTCTGTGTCTGGGTGTTGCGGGAGCATGGTCCTCGTAGTTCCTGGGTCCCTAGATACAGGGAATCCTAGTTAGGGTTTAGATCTATGTAGGTATGTGATCGTTGGGCGTTATTATTATTTGCGATTTACTAGATGCGCCCTGCGGTTTAATGCGCGGTTAAACAGTACTTTGTGTTGTCTATCAGCGTTGAGCTATCTCCGCTCTAACAGATATAATTTCACGATGTATGTATAGGTTATGAAGATGTCGTTTTCCTTGTTTGTTATTTTTTAATGTGTATTGTGTAAGCATTGTGAAGTTAAATAAATTATCTTCTATTCTATTCTATTCTTTCACTGAAACCAGTTCTGCTGCTGCTGCGTAAAGTGGGCACAACACACACAAATTTTCGCATTTATAATATTAGTGACTGTGATAGAGTTGCAGGTATCGCCTGCTTAGCGCCAGATTGAAAATGTCAGAAAAAAAATCCAGTTGAGTATTATGAATGTACGAGTGAAGTAAATCAGTCTAAGTCCAAATAAAGACAAAAAGTACGAAACCTAAAAAGTACAGCTTCCCGATAAAATATCTATGGAGTACCTATTAATATTAATAGATATTATTTGACACACGTAATAACGTACCAAGTGTTTAATTATTACGTAAGTGCTTAAGCTATGTAATGTGCTTAGTTTTATTTTTATTTTAGTTATCCATAACCTCTTCGATCAGGATCGAAGAGTTAGTTACCTACTAACTTATATTTTTTGCATGGCACTCCGGTTTAGTGTGGGTGGGTGCCTGGATGGAGAACTTAAACTGCCAGTTTATCAGTTTTTTATAGACTGCATTTTGGAAACTGTGCGAAGGAATTACACGATCTTATTCCTCCATCTCCCTTCTTTCACCGGACATCAAGGCGAACAAAAACACGGCAACCATATATGGTTGAAATTCCATCAACCCGTACTAAGCGTTTTGCTATGCACTTTATAGTGCGAACAGCCAATGAGTAGACACATTGCCGGCGTCCTTGTTTCCAGCTAACCATGATCTGGGTGTCTTCAAGTCGAGAGTGAACAGGTATCTTCTGAGGTGGGATACCGGTCAAATGCTTTGCCTATCAAAAATTAAAAAAAAAATTATGTTATCATATTTGACAGGTTAGATTGTGAACCGACCCCAATAACAAATGGGAAAAGGCAAAGAGGATGATCAATATGAACAGAGAGGTTTCACATTTTGCGAACTATTGTAGAAGTCCAGTATTAATACCAGCTCACTACAATATTTAGATATGTAAAACGGCCTTCCTCAGGGCACAAAATAGAAAAGTACAGAAATCAATCAACATAGTAAGTGCGCTCGAGCAACGCACACATAGAAAGCGCTCACCGACACGATGTCTCGGAGTCTTTCAGAGTAGTGCGAGCGCGAGTGCCATCCGCTTGAGACACTTATAACTGTAACAGTAGACGGTTGTTTAAATTCAACATTAAACGGTGAATTGTCGTTTTTTAAGCTACCAGTTGTTTCAGAGAGGTAAGTAGGTAGGATTTACTGGTTTTCAATAATCTAATGAGGAAGATGTTACATAACCGCATTTTTTTAGCCTTCAAAAAAACTTTATCCAATTATATTATTATCTGAAAAAAAAAATTCTAGATCAAAGGAAGGGTTGTGGTTTTAGCAGTCTATGTATGTATGTTTGTATTTACGTGTGGATGATAAAAAAATACGGTCCTCTTCCGCATTATAGTTATGATAAGTAGGTACACCTACTGCTCGGCGCGGCGAGCCGGCTGCCATCCCTAGCGCGAGCGCCGAGCGTAGGTATGAAAAGTGAAGTACATACATGTTGATTGACTTCTGTACTATTTTGTGCTCAGGGTCTTCTCTCAAAGCAACAACATCGAGGCCTTCAAGAAGAGTATAAAATAGATCCGACACAGAATTAATGATAGTACAGTATCCGCGGTCATCCTTCAGAGCTACAATATGGAGGCCTTCAAGGGATATGCTGCTATGAATAGACTTCATCAGGGACATAGTATAGTATTATTTATCCTGATCTTCGATAAGCTTTGCATCGATGTCGAATGCATGCCATTTTCGCACCTGTTTGTATATAAAATAGACGTCAGTGTATCGAATTAAAGAATCAGCATTATATCCTAGGTCTGCAACGGAGGCACAGTAATGGCGGAAGTTTGTGAGTGTGTATGTGTATAGGTGTGTTAGTATAGTGTGTATGTATAAAGAGATAGTTGCTAGCACTAAGCCTTAAAACGGTTAAATGAAATTGGATTTTTTCTTTAATCAATAAAAGTTTTAAATTTTAAAAGAAAAAAAAAAACTGACGCTGTCAGTGGCAGTTGGTTCCACAAAAAAATAATTATTTTAAATATATATCAAAGCCGTTTGATAGTTCGGTTATGCCCAACAAATAAAGCAGGCACAGTGGAAGCCCTGTAGCACTACAGGTGTAGTGGAAGAAGTTGTTTTGAAATTAATATTGTAAATTTTTTCCACACCGTCGCCACCATAACAACCGCCGTTGCCATGGCTCTGCGCCACAACGCGCCTGCGAATCATGTTGTGTCTGGCAATGCCTGACACGGAGAAATGTCTCAAGAGGCCAGAGAGAGATAAAAATTATTGACAACAGTTCTCTTCGCCTCCTAGGCTCGCCAATTTTCGATGAATCTGTTCCAGACTTCATTGAAGAGAAAATACAAAATTTTCGGTCGGTTTCGGACAGACTCTTCAAAATTAACGCCCATATGGCATTTATCATTATTAGGTTTTGCTTGTTCGTACTCGTATTCCTTAAGGTGTTGCCAAGTTTGGAATCACCCTGATTTATTACAACAGTTGGACAACATTGTGAAGGATACGCTCACCTCCATTTTTAACATTTCTTTGGATGAACGGACATGGTGCCAGGCTTCACTACCGATCCGGTTGGGAGGCCTAGGCATTCGCAAAATTTCAAGCGTTTCGTTACCAGCTTTTCTGTCTTCGGTTAAAAGCACTCAAAATTTAGTAAATGCAATTTTATCTGACGGTAGTGACACTTTGGATATTTCATTTTTAACCGAAGCAGTTAACTCTTGGAAAATGGCCTGCCCAAATAGCAGCCTGCCCAAAGACCTGTCCTCGCAGAGGCAGTGGGACGCGCCGCTTTGTGAGCTGGAACGGAAGAACCTAGTTGATACGTCCAGTAACCTCACAGAGCGTGCTCGTCTCTTAGCTGCCTCTCGCTGGGAATCCGGTCTTTGGTTGCAGGCACTACCATCGCACCATCTAGGAACACTGCTTGACAATAACACATTCCGTCTAGCCATATCACTGCGCATCGGTGCTCCCTGTGTTGCTCCCCATCGATGCAAATGCGGTGAAAAGGTCAGCAGTCTCGGTCACCATGGCCTATCATGCAGTAAGAGTGCTGGCCGTATACCTCGCCATAGTGCATTGAATGACGTCATACGTCGGGCCTTTGGAAACGTCAACGTCGCAGCGGTGTTAGAGCCCAATGGCCTTATTCGTGACGACGGTAAACGGCCCGATGGTATGACGCTCATTCCCTGGAAGATGGGCCGGCCTTTAGTGTGGGATGCCACTTGTGTCGATACACTGGCACCGTCCCATCTTCCGGACACATCACACCAGGCCGGCGGCGCTGCTGCGGCTGCAGAATTCGCCAAGCGGCGCAAGTATTCTAGCCTTGACAGAGGTTTTATATTTGTGCCGTTTGGCGTAGAGACGATGGGGCCATGGGGACCGGGTGCCATAGAAATCTTTAATGATTTAGCGGGGCGTTTAGTTGAATCGGCACGTGACCATAATGCTGGCGTCTACTTTGGTCAAAGGATCAGCCTCGCTATACAGCGGGGTAACGCTGCCAGCATTATGGGAACGTTGCCAGATTCCACGGATTGCTTGAACTATCTATAGACCTTTGCCGGTCTATAGATAGTTCAACATTCCTTTAGATTGTTATTTTTAGTTTTATATCTTAGTTTTAAAGTTTTTAGGTTTAGTTTTAAATTGTTTCTTTAATTATAGAATAGTTTTCATCCGGGGGTACTTTTCATTCTGTGCGGTTCCTGTGGGATAGATATAAGTGGGTCATTGTCTATGCAGGTGACACCACAGGGCGCAGCTAGTTAACCTATAAATTCTATAATATATATAAAAATTACATATGAATGAATAATGAATGGATAGCAAACAACCTTGCTTTTGAACGTTAGTCTAAATATGCAAAATCTTGACCATCACCATTAAATATTACGGTCTATGAACAGTAATGTAGCATTTGTGCTATATATACCTATGTATGTATAGTAGCAAAGCATGGACGTTGTTTTTTTTGGGGTAACAAGCGGTTGTAAGTAGACACAGGATGATAAGTCCATGTAGCGTAGCTATAATTCTTTGGTATACTACATTATATATTTTTATGATTACATATTCATATCACTGGCGATATCCATCAAGAATATAAATTAAGTCATAACACGCTATCAAAATACAACAAAAAATTGCCCACCCATCTAATTAAAATAAATTCGCTATAAAACATTTTGTTCTTGTCCAAGTGTCCTTGAGTCGGATATAGGAAAATCTTGTTGCGATAACGGCTTGTCAAACTATTTCCGGTATACTATGACCTAAATGCTGTGACAAATAATATGATCTCACAAGGGTCATGGCAGGTCATCTGTCTTATATGCAATTTACTTGAATTTTAGGTGATTACTGCGTACACAGTACATATTATTATGTTAGCTGCGTAAGTGATAGACACCTAGATCGGCACAGTTGTAAACATCACATTGATAATTTGTAAACTTGCTCAATTCTGATGTTTTAAAGTTCTTAGGTATAGAATAACTTAGGATAAAAGCTAAATTTTAGTGAATGGACTTTTGAGCTCTTCGTTCGCTTGACGAAAGCCACGGTTCAATCAATGCTTTAACTGAGAGGTCAGAGTTTGAGTCTGAGAGTTTAAAAAAAAATCTTCCACGAATTACCTACGTGGTCTCAGGCAGGAGGTGGACGGTGGGTAAGAACTAAGAACCGGAGAATATCACGAGATGAATTATTATGGACCATACTTATAGTTACAATTTATTTATTCTGTGCCATAACTTAATAGGGCATGATTGCACTGAGACATGGTATATTATTTTAAGATGTTCCATACCAAAACATACTTCCAAAATATTTGGATAATGACTATGAAATCAAATCACACCCATAGACTTAGGAGAGCAACGAACAAAATTCTAGGTCTGTGATCACCCCCCCAGCAACATATGAAATTTTCAAGTTTTTCCGACTTCATACCTTTCCGGGTGGTTCAATTTCATATAGATAAAGAACTACCTTAGTACTTGTGTTAATAATTAGAAAAAACTGCGACTTTCCCGAATTATTCCCACTCTTGCAACACCTAAATTACCTAATTTGACTGGACTCTAATTTACTTTTGGACTCATAAGCACAGAATACTACATAAGCTCATAACGCTCGCTATCATAAGCTCAAAGATACATTTGCTATTAATATTACTGTATTAATATAATAGCTTTAATTTTTTATGGATATATGCCGCCGGTCGTACCTTTTTCTCTTACTAGGTATTTATTTACTTACATAAAACTGCTTTTACAATAAGATGTCTCTACCCAGGTAAATTATAAGTAGATAGCTTTACGGCACGGCTGAATGATGTGGATGCGATGCACAGAGATTTCTCTTTTGTGAGCAATCTGTTCCATGCTCATTGAAGGTAAAACTGGGGTGACAATAAGATAGTCGCGCAAAGGACTGGTTGGACCGGTTTATTTATTCACTTAAATACCATAAACAATTATAGAGGGAAGGTATGTAAAGTGTGAACCTATATAAAAGTTAAGTACCGTGTAGGCTCACTGATGTGACAGATTTTCTTTTGTTTGAGAGATGTGCGAGGATGGGAAGCGAGGGATGTGTTTGGTAAGAACCAATAGAATCATTTAATTTACCTAGCCTCGCTCAGCGCAAGTCTAGTGGAAACAGCTCAGCGGAGCGAGGTTTTTGTACATGCAAAACAAGGGAAAAATGTGTGCTGCGGATGTGTTGCGAGGGATATGTGCGACAGAGGCGCGCGCACCGCAGTCCACTCCCACGCCACCCGTGCGCATCAGAAACGAGCCACTACACATCCTCGCACAGCTCATCCACGCACCATTTCACAGCGTCGCTACGAATCCTCGTACCGCTCAGTGGCCTAGCACATCTCCGGTGAAACAACTCACACCGTATCACAGCCTCGCTACGCATCCTCGCACCGCCCAGCTGCCTCGCACATCTTTGGTGGAAACGCAGCTTTAGACCAGGCTAGAGCCACATCTAGCTAAGCTAGGACCATGACAAACTGACAAAAGGTTATGATATCAGTTTTGGAAGCAGGTAGTCGAGGTTGTAGCCTTACGTTTGGACGAGTCGATGAACGCTTGAATCTGTAATCATTTGAGCTTCTTGATCTTTTTTCCAATCCAAAAAAAAATATTCAATTTGCGCCTCAAGTGCGAGAACGAAGCAGAAAATAATGCAGTCTCCTCTAACGTAAATCATGACATTATGCAAAGGTGTTTTGTTTACTTTTGCACAAAAAGTAAACAAAACACCTTAGAAAAACTGCAGTATGTAATGACATGGTTTTATTTCAATATTTCTAAGCTAACTTGTTATGCTAATAGTACCTAGTCTAATCTTGTAGCATAATCTACTTTTTTTTAAATGATCACTCACCCAAGAATGTGAACCTGATTACCTAAGTCTTCTTAAACAAAAATCGATCCTAAGAATCAAAATTTTCTAATCGACCCTAATCTGATCATAATCGAATTGAGCAATTTAGACATTCTGCAAAAACTGATAGGTCCATTTTTTATCGGTTTGTGTGTGGTGTGGTGAAGTTCACACATAATTTATATCTTATTGCGGTTTGGCCTCAACTAGTTTCCGAATTCCTTATCGTTTTGTTATTTTGTTACGGAATGAAATAGTCAAATAGAATAATGTTACAAGATGCGTAACACACTTTGAGTGACGAAGTGTGCAACTTATAAAAACAACACTATAATACACAGGTTTTCCTAGTTTGGGTGTCAATGTTTTTCCAACCAGGATTATAATAATTTGGATTTGTCATAATGGACTGTTGTATGCTTAAACCGATGTTTGTAAACATATATATAATAATAAACTATTTCTAAACACTATAATTATAAGAAAAATGGAAATACCCGAATCACAAAGTCAGTGAAATTTTTTTTCAATAAAGAAAAGATAATCTTACTCTTTATAGAAAGTCTTGCCTACAAACTTCACATGGATTTCATCTTTTTTTGTAACCGCCATTTAATTAAAACTGCCCGCGCACATCTAATTTTTGCTATACTTAATTAACTGCACAGCGTTTCGCGCCTACTTCACAGCCGTCATTGAATTTGGATCGCACTCTACATATGCATACTAGAAAAATATCCCAACCCTTTCCAAACCATGTTCACCCTAGCAAGTACCTCTCAAGATCAAGAATAAGTACAGCAGGGGACAATGAGTTACCGCAGGTAGTGATTTTTTTCAAGCCCTTTGCCAGCTGCTTGTAAGACACAGCAGATGCAAGACGGGCTTTAATATCTTTCTACCTTTATTCTATAGGTACCTTTCCGTTTTTGCGTCTTTATTTTTTTCACCATTTACACGCTCCTTTCAATGTTTGAAGCCGAGATCAAACGGATGCTGCCCTGTTTATGTATAAAGACTTAAGTATGAGAAATCGATTTTAAAGTCTTGCGAATGATACATCCGGTTTGGTATCCGGTTTTTTCACCGGGCTAAAGTAAAAGCGTTACGGGTTATTTATTACGATGTTACATAATAAGTTCGGTTGTTATCGGTGAATAGATACAGAATAATATATTATAAATAATTGAAAATGGGACCGGAAGAAGCTATTTTACAGAGATAAATAAGTTCGCTTCTAATTCAGTCATGCATTGGTCTATTCGTTTTATTTACCTTATATACCTTACTTACTATTACTAGTTGATCTGCCCATGGCGTCATAGGTCGTGCGTGATTCCGCGCCAGTGTGTTGACTCTTGAAGTGAGCTTGAGAATATATCAACAGCCTGAAGACGTCCTTGAGCGGCTGCTCGCCTCCTGCATCCATCGGCTCCCCGCGGCTTTCACCAGATCGTCGGTCCACCAAGTGCGGGGCCGGCCTACGCTGCGTCTTCCCGTTCGTGGTCGCTACTCAAGAACCTTTCTTCCCCATCGGTTGTCAGTTCTACATGCGATGTGGGCTGCCCATTACCATTTCAACTTGCTATTTCTAAGAGCTTATATTGTTAGAGTATGTTGAGAATATATATAACCACAGTATTATATACAATTATAACTATGACGATGTAGCTACAAAAACTTGACACCTTTCGGCTACATACAATCAACTATTTGAGAACAAAATATCGCTACGCTAGGCTAGGACATCAAAGGCGAAGAACTCTTGTGGAAAACGTAAAAATCGAATCAAAGTCGAATTGACGTATTTCCTCGGATGCCGTTGAGGGTGGCGTGTCATCGAGAAGGGTCGAGACCCTTGGCCTGGCCCTTACGCTAGCTGCCGGAGGTCGACGACCTTTGTGCTAATTTCGCCCGGATACGCTGGGTACACCTACTTGTAGGTATACGATTTTTAATAATTTACGTGTAGAACACAGGTGAATTGTAATATTTAAGAATATTTCGGATCGAGCTCTTTTATTATTACGACCCATTTGTTTTAATCCGACTTGAACTCCTGCACTAACTGGCAGATATTCGTAATTCTTTTTTTAATCTTAGATAGCCTAACTTTTGATCTCATCTATAATAGTGACGATAACTCTGTCGACAATGGAGCATGCTTGACTAAAACCAGTTCAATATAGCCTTAAAAACTTCAACATTATATTTGTGAGGAAACAATGATGCTGGTTTACCTTAAATATCCTTCTAATTCGCTAATTATTTCGCTTTAAATCTTTTTAATGGAACCGAAAATTGGTGCAATAAAAAGCCGATCTTATTTTATACTGTTTCACTTTACGAGTACCAGGAAGTTATGGATAGGAAACAAGTGCATTGTAATGATAATATTGTTGGAAGTTCCCAAAAGGGAGAGTATTGATTTGTCCTTCCCTAGCTGCTTCCTTTGTAACGACCACTCACGTTTACGACTTGTTTTCCCAACAAATCAGAAAATACGTCAAGTTTCTGTGCCTTATTGAAGAAAACTCTGTATCGCATTGTTGAGCTTTTAACCTCAAAAGAGCAAGGCAGGGCAATAATAAAATTATTATAATTTTAATTGACTTGGAAAACTTCTAGTCCTATTGCATAATAATTTTGAAATTATTAATTCGTAACTAAGTAATTACCCCCATAAATATAGGAAGGAACAACACAGTCGCAAAACTAGTTCAAATGCCAATACGGCATTCTCACAATTAAAACAGGAATCATCGCATTCGCGAGGTATTTTCTCATAAAAATTGCACCCCATTTCTCCAATTGCAAACTTTCGCAGCAATGACCCCGGTGAGGGCTTTGTCCGGAGCCCTGTGAGACCCCAAGCCTCACATCTGCCGTTGCACCGGCCGGGCCCTGCGCCGCGTACAATGCAGTTCTTGAGACGGTTTTTGACGGTTGAATTTTAATGTGGATTTATTTGGAGCTGTGAGATCGCAGCTGGTTTGGTGAGGTATAGGAACATTGTAGGTAGGTACGGCTTGGGTTGCGTTAGGCTCGCGTACACTACAGCCGAAACGGGCCGCAGCGCATCGCATTGCCAAATTCGGCCAACGCACAGTATAAGAGTCGCGTCGGGCCGCATTGCAACGCAATAATTGAATCATTGGGAGTCTAAAGCGATGGATAGTTATATGTATTAAATCTGCTGTTTAACGTAGTCACGAATGGGTTAATGAAATCTTACAGGAAAATAAAGGAGTTCGTTGAATTTCACTCCCGTTTGAAAGAGTAAAGAAGATGAAAAATGTTTTATTCTGAAACCATATATATAATCAAAATATATGAAAAATCTAAAAACTAAATTATTCTATAAATCTAAATTACTACCAAACTAATATAAAATAAAAAATAGTTATTTTTTTTAAGTTTGGTATCTCATTATTATTATTTCCTATCTCCGTCATAACTATATGAACCGATACAAAAAAAAAATATTTTTGAAACGATATACTTTAAGTTTGCTTCCATAGAACTCGACTGGCCTGATAGCTCAGTTGGTAGTAGCTCTGCCTTCTGAACTATAGGTTGTGGGTTTGATTCCCATCCAGGACAAACATTTGTTTGATGAACATCGATGTTCGTCCTGTGTTTGGGTGTTATATTCCCAAAAAGACACAAAAACAACAACAACCAGTATAACAAACAAAAAGTATCTAAGTATTGTATCAGTTATCTGGTTCCCATAGTGCAAGCTATGCTTAGTTTGGGGCTAGATGGCGCTGTGTTAAAAAATGTCCACACAACTTATGCTAGGCCAAGCCAAAGCCACAGAATAGATATTATTATAGTACTAGGCCAAAGCGGGGATGAGTTGGGGGGCCGAGCGGCAGAGGCGGTCTAAGTTAGAATGGTTCCAACGCGCAATAATTTAGGTAATTTATTATTACACTGAATATAATAGGTATTTTAAAAATCCACTATACATAAGACCTCCATTATTATATAGTTCAAGTACTACACAATTTAAAGTATTCATTGAATAATCGCGGTTTATTTGTACAGTTTGGAGGTAACTTTGTAGTTTTTTCTTTTGAGAAAAGTTTATTACTTCGTGTTTTCACTATACATAAGCATCAGTATTAGTCCTGAACTTTACCATATATTAATGTCAAAGTCATTGTTGCAATATTGTTGACAGGGCACAGCCTCATGCTAAACCATTTTAAACATTTTGGCGTTGTATACTTGTATAGGCTCTTAACAAAATCGGTTCAGTATAGTTTAGTTGTTAAACTAAAATAACTGGAAAAATGCTTAGATCATATCATTCAAGTATTTCTCAGAGAATGTACGGTTTTTGGAAACCGTAGAAAAGAATAAACTGTCACTTTACAATTTAAGTGTCACTTAGCGCTGTAAAACGAACTTAGGTAAGGATCAAATCTAAGGGGCTCTTAGCCATAGGGGTTCCTAGTTAGGGTGTAGTTTAGGGATCTTTGGTGAAAATGGGCATTAGAGAGACAAACTTGTAACAAATGACGGACATTTCATTGAAATGATATTGAGATTAAACCAAGTTATTGCCAAGTATTTACCAAGTATTTGCGCAACTTTTCTCGCTATCCTACGCTACCGGTAAAGTCCCTTCTTCATGGAAGGTAGCCTTCGTCCACCCAGTTCCCAAGAAGGGTGACCGAACTGACCCTGTGAATTACAGGCCTATTGCGATCACTTCCTTGCTCTCTAAGGTGATGGAGCGAGTAATTAACGCTCAGCTTTTGAGGTATCTTGAGGTTCACCAGCTGATCAATGACCGCCAGTACGGCTTCCGTCACGGACGATCAGCTGGTGATCTTCTTGTTTACCTTACTCACCGTTGGGCAGAAGCCATCGAGAGCAAGGGGGAGGCTTTAGCTGTCAGCCTCGACATCGCAAAGGCATTTGACCGGGTTTGGCATAAAGCACTTCTTTCGAAGCTACCATCTTACGGGCTTCCTGAGGGGCTATGCATGTGGATTGCCGATTTTTTGTCTGGTCGGAGCATCAAAGCCGTCGTTGATGGTTCCAGCTCCGAGACTATGACAATTAACGCTGGCGTACCACAAGGCTCTGTCCTATCGCCGACATTGTTCATTTTGCATATCAATGATATGTTACTAGTCAGCAATATTCATTGTTATGCTGATGACAGTACAGGTGATGCACAATACACAGGCCGCATAAATGCCCCTCATCACGAAGTGGAGGAAAGCAGAAAAGAACTTGTGTCCGTAATCGAGAGCTCCTTGGAGCGAGTCTCGGAGTGGGGACGACTAAACTTAGTCGAGTTTAACCCCACAAAGACGCAAGTCTGCGCATTTAGTGCCAAAAAAGCCCCATTTTCTGTAGCTCCACAGTTTCAGGGCATTCCTCTTACCACCTCGGTGAAGCTTGGGATCTTAGGTGTCGACATTTCTAGCGAGGTCCAGTTTAGGAGTCACCTCGAGAGTAAAGCTGGTCTTGCTTCTAAGAAGCTAGGTGTACTCAACAGAGCCAAGCGGTACTTCACGCCGGGCCAACGGCTTATGCTTTATAAAGCACAAGTTAGGCCGCATATGGAGTACTGCTCTCACCTCTGGAACGGTGCACCAAAGTACCAGCTTCAGCCGTTTGACTCCTTACAGCGACGAGCCGTTAGACTCACCGATGATCCTGAGCTCACCAAAGATTTAGAACCACTGAGTTTACGCCGAGACATCGGTTCCCTCTGTGTGTTCTACAAAATCTTCAATGGGGAATGCTCTGAAGAGCTGTTCAACCTAATTCCGGCATCGCGGTTTTATAACCGCACAGCTCGTCACCGTCAAAAAGCTCATCCACACCTCGTGGACCCATGGAAGTCTCGCACAGTCCGTTTCACGAGATCATTTTTGCCACATACTTGCAAGATGTGGAATGAGCTACCCTCTGAGGTGTTTCCGTTGAGCTACAACATGGGGCACTTCAAACGTCGGGTAAATAGAGTCTTAAAAGGTAGGCAACGCATCAGCAGCGCCCCTGGTGTTGCAGGTGTCTATAGGCGACGGTAACCGCTTACCATCAGGCGGGCCGTCAGCTTGTTTGTCTGTCCGTGTTATAAAAAAAAAAAAAAAAAAAAGTTATACCGGTCCACAATCTATACACCCGCGACAGCCTCTGCGGTGTTCTGGTTGAGCAGGTCGGCTCATAATCCGGAGGCGGCTGGTTTGATTCCCGCGACAGGACAAGGGTTTGTGCACAAGGTAAAAAAAGTGCAAACACTTGTTCTGTGTCTGGGTGTTGCGGGAGCATGGTCCTCGTAGTTCCTGGGTTAGATAGAGGGAATCCTAGTTAGGGTCCATGGTCTATGTATGTGATCGTTGGGCGTTATTATTTACCCTACCCTATATCTTTCAAGGTTGTTTTTCACAAAGCAAGCCGTTTTCTATATTTCAATGGAATTTTAGACAACAGGGTCGAAATAACAATGATACTATTTGATAGATAACCATCTATTACATTTGTAAAGTATTCTGAATGGAGTCATGTTATCGCAAGAAAACAAACAAAAGGATGCTTTTCAAACTTCCATATAATATATTGCTTTCTTTTATGACAAAAGGCAAAGGTGCGAAATACTTAGTTGATATAAAAAAAACTTTAGATGGACGATTTTATTCAGGTAGGTACAGCTCCAAGGACTAAAGCATTAGTCTATATCTATCTATAGCTACTGTTATTTACTGTACTATTTCCCTTTTTTTCTTCTTTCCTCGAACGAGGAATTGATGGCGCTGCACATCTTGTTTTTCCTCATTTTTGGTACTTATGAAAAATTGGGACAGATCGGGACATCATTTTTAATTACATTAACTTTTTTGGAATGTGTCCCGAACCACTGTACCTCAACTCAACTAAACCTCAGTCTATAGTAAAGTCTCTGGATGACGTGCGCAGTGCAGTGTCACGTAAAACTATATTAAATTAGAGTTCCGAGTGATACGGCCATCTTTTATGGGCAGCCGTGACGCTTAACATCAGGCGAACGACTAGTTCATCGCGTCACTCATTTACATTAAAAAATATTTATGTTTAGCATTAGGTAGTGACATTAGTCCATTTGTTTTAGAATAGCCATTAAAATAATGTTACTACTCTTAAGATTTTTAGCACTGAATTCATAATTAGGTAGGTATAGGTACCTACCTAATTATGAATTCAGTGCTACGAACTTCTAGATTAATATTTTAATTAGTTTACAATGTAGGCATTTACTTAGTTTTTCTTTAACACCTACCTACCAATAATGTATAGGCAATACCTACACCAAAACTAGTAAAGGCTTCATCTTTCACAAAGATAAAATCATCTTAGATATCTTAGAATAATTAACCGTCTACACCTGCATATTAACATTTCCCCATCATTTTACTCGAGTTTATCAAGAGGTGTCACGCACGATTACCTAAAACTAACATAGGTTGGTACCTACTTACCTAATAAATTGGTGTCAGCGATAAATTCCATATTATTCAGGATTTTCCACATTTTTTTTTTGCAATTTATAGGCATAGCATTTGACCACTGTCTCACCTGATGGTAAGTGACGACGCGGCCCACGATGGTGCATGCTTGCCTTAAACATTATATATTTTTTCCGACTTCTTAGTAATACGCAATCTTATTATTCCAAATTTTTAATTTTACAAATTTTTAATTTTCCTTGTTCTTTATTTTCCTAATTAGAAAAAGTACAAATTCTTAATTTTCCGGACAAGTACAGTTTCATACACAAAGCGAAAAAAGAATAACTCAGTTATGTAAATAGAACATAACCAAACATATTGCGTAGCATCTATGTATATAACCATGCCACGGCTCCCCTGTTAACCTAAATACACGAAACAGTATTTATTAGGTTGGTAATGATAAGCTTGTGAATGTGATACGACGAATAATACAAGGCTTCTTTCGTCAGAGATCCAGGTGCGCACTCTTTACTTTCGATAGGTAATAATAATTATGTTTGATAATCTAGATCTACTATTGAAGCAAATACTTGTAACACTAGACCTCTTTATATTGAAGACGGTTAACAACGAGTACCTAGCAAAAAAAAACCAGGATGTGCAGATATTTAGCTACTTACACTTTACACCTACTTGTACTTGTAGGTAATAGGTTTTCATAACGCGTTATGCACTGTTAACTGCACGTACCTATTTTTCAACCACCTTCCAGAAATTGGGAATTATCGCGTAACACGTAGGTACCTAGTCTCTATATTTTGCTACGAAAAATGCGACCGATATGCAGTAGAGTAAATTATAAGTTCTGTTAGACTGTTGTAATAAACGTGCTGGGTGTTGTCATAAATCGTTCTATTTTCATTCAAATGAAATAAAGAACACATATTCAGTTTTAAATAAAATCTATTTGAAATTAGAGTTCCAACACAACAAAAAAAGTAGAATCCAAATAAAATTATCAGTTTTTTTAGTTTAGCTAGGTACCTATCTGACACAGAATTCCCACATCTGAGATTAATATTTATATATTCTACATATATTTTTTTATAAATGAGAGCTTGATTAAAGTACGTAGGTACCTACTAACTTATTTTTATTATTAATTTTTGATGTAATAGAAAACTAAATAAAACAAAAATGAGTCACAAAGGCTCATGTTTGTTTTTTATTATTTTCTAATGGTTGCCTAAATACTAAATAAAGATTCCGACAATCACAACATAATTTGAGCTGCCAGTGCCATCTATTGGACTAGCATTGTACGATTACTAGTTGAAAACCACACCCTAAAATAATTATTTAGCATTATACTAACTAGTATACATACACCTAGTATAGTATTAAATTATCTGTGGCACTGTTTTGAAGTTCGACGGTTACGACGCATAGCATGGACGAAATAATATAACCATTGGACGACTACTCAAGATAATGGCAATAACAAAAGCTTAATGGTTCTTATATTAGGTATTTGATGACAAATAATTATTATATTATGATCCACAAAGAGAAATGCTCCTCTGCTGGACTTTGTGCACAGGCCAACAGTCCACGCCACAAAACTGAATAATGCTGTCCTATGCTAAGTTATGCATGCACACTCAGACTACTAAGAGATACTATGTATATGCGGTAGATGGTGCTGTTATCAACTAATTAATAGCAGACCATCATGGACACCAGCACAACCATTTTAAAGTTGCCACCACTTTACTAGCTGGGGCATGACTTAGACTGGACTATGACTACCTCACTTAGACTGGACTATGATTACCCACTGTGGCTAAGAAATTCTTTAGCACGATGATAAATTACAATACTTGACACTGGCTAAATACACTGTGTGGAGCCAAAATATAAGAAAAAAAAAAATTAAATTGACGTTGAAAAAAAAACACAAAATGGCACGTCAGCAGCAAGATGTAGATGAACTTTTTGATGTAAAAAATGCATTTTACGTTGGAAATTATCAGCAGT
Source organism: Ennomos quercinarius (assembly GCA_910589525.2). NCBI lineage: Eukaryota > Metazoa > Arthropoda > Insecta > Lepidoptera > Geometridae > Ennomos > Ennomos quercinarius. The sequence goes on along the minus strand of OU342504.1, from coordinate 14,081,389 downwards.
GCATTAACGAGGCACAAAATGTAAACGTAAGTAATGCTGTGCACATAACATTTCTCAATGCAAGTCTTTTTCAAATAGTTTAGTTTACTTTGTATTGGGCGTTGACATTTGTACCGCTCTTGTTTTTGTTATTTTATTGGAGAATTACGCTATTATCCAACAAATAATTCTCATTTGTTAACCCTGTGCACACATGTAATAAGACTACCTACTATGCTGATTAGCATCCCAAAACAGGAACCAAAAACGGTGTAGATTCCAACATAATAGGTACTGCCCCACATTAAAAAGAATAGAACCTTATTTGTAGCAGATTTAGCAGTTTAGTTTCACTGAAGAATCGTATGCAAATAAATAATTGAAATTGAAGTAATCTTAGTGCTAAAGTATTTTGAGATATGAGCAAATATCTAAAAAAAGGTACATTAAAACCCTTTAATCTTAACCAATCCACCATTATCATAATGCTACTATTTTGATTGTCCTTTCAAGATCTTTATTTAAGTCAAAGCATCATCTCTTTCAGCCTTCTACTCCCCTGGTAGCGCTCCAGCGTGATTCATATCTGTATCGGGCATACATTGCCCAGGGTAACCACAGGATTGTTCTGCAAGAGCTGAAGACAGCTGATCCATTTCTGCAGCCTTTGAAGACCCTTGTGGACTATCAGACACCAGGTGCTAACAAACCAGCCATTGTTGCTGATATTGATGCTAGGGTAAGATAAGTACATTTCTAAAACAACCAAACACTAAATGGCATATCTAATCAAACAATTTTAACCTGAAGTAAGGCTAAACATATTCAAAAAACAAAGATTTTACTCTGAACTAACCATAAGTACTCTAAAAGACTTTTAGGTAAAGATGCATATATATACTGCATATTTTTAAACTATACTAATTTCAAAAGCTTTCCATGAACATTATTTTGTAAAAGGTTCATATTATTAGGACAGGCAGTCATGAATTAAATTAAAAAATAAATAGTTTTTTTTATGAAGCTAGTATGGACTTTAAACAGCAGATAAAAAATGTAAATATAATGTATAGAAGCTAGAACACAGTGATAGGTTTTAATAAATTGATATTTCAGGTGGCGAAGGGCACAGAACTGCAAAATGACATCTTTCTGATTGTAGCAGCGTCCATTTACTACCACGAAGACAACTATGAGGCTGCACTAAAGTAAGTCTTGTACATAAAATATAAAGTAACTACAGGGCTACTTGGGTTTCATTCATCATAAAAATGATTTATTAAATACTCGGCTAAAGCTTAGGCGATTCAGTGTATGCATTACAATGAACCCTAGAAATATGAAGAGGATGCAAAACAACAGCCTGTATAATTAAAAACATTATTTTATTACATAGATGTTTTCTAACTCAATGAGTGCTGGGTTTGTGAAATTTCAAGAACTGATCAGCTTATATCAGCCTCCAACAACCTTTACTGGTAAAACCACAACTGAAGTTTTAGTAACATTAACATTAGTAGGGCATAATACATATCTACATAGGGCATAATATATATAGATACCTACTAATAAATTATTCAACCATAGTGGGTAATATTATTATTAGGCCACTTTTATACCATTCCTAATTGAATTGCACCTATAAATATTTTACAGTATAATAGGACCACAATAGGACTGATCTGCCTTATTGATCTCAATTGAGGTGTTTTATTAAAAAAAAGAAATTGTATTTTATGTATGACCCAATAGATGGCGCCAGTTGTGGTTTTATCAAGATCTGTCGCCGTCACTGTTTCAAGCATAGACCACAAGTTAGAGGAAATGTGTCACGATACTGACTGACAACTCTAAACTCTTTGGTTTTTTTTTGACGCGTTTTGACGTGACGAGCTAGTCGTTCGACTGATGTTAGGCGTCACGGCTGCCCATAACAGATTGCAGTATCACTCGGAACTCTAAATTAGTATAGTGGTTTGTAAGGTTTAAACTATGTACTTACTGCGCCATCTAGTAAAAGAAGCGGAACTAGTTTTAAAAAATAAATAAAACGCCTCATTAATAAGGAATTCACAAATAACTAGAAAATAAAAAGAAAACTTGAAATAATATCTTACAACCTATGTTTATAAATACCTTACAGACTATTTACCTTACATATTACATAAATGATAGTTACTTTAGAATTTAAAACATTGGACGCATATCACAGGGTTGCCGTAATCACCATGCTTGGTAGACTGCTCGGTGATTGCAGAAGTTGTCAATGTACTGAGGAGAAATACTGCTGCCCATTCTCAGGACATTCCTTTAGCTGGCTCTTACGGCACCTACGGAAAAAGATGGTGTGAGTGGTCCAATTCTCACACGACTGGGACCACACAAGCCTCATATGTCAGTATAAATATTTCTTTGCCATATTTTCTAGAATCCTACACAATGCTGAATCGCTAGAGCTCCGAGCGTTCACTCTCCAATGTCTGCTGGCTATGAACCGCCCCGACCTGGCTCGGAAGCAGCTGAAACTGCTGCAGGATATTGAGGATGATGGCACGCTGACTCAGCTGGCTCAGGCTTGGCTTAACTTATCTCAGGTATGCAGCTTGGTTATTTGTTTTTGTAAAAATTTATATGAAATAAAATGTAATTTGTTTGCGTAAAAGTGTGAAAAGTTGACAATTTGCAATATAATTTTTTGACTTGACTTTATACCTTTTTAGGGTTCCGCAACCAAAAGATAAAAATAAGACCTCTATTACTAAGCCATTACAAATTCAAACTAACATCGAAAAATGTGAACAAATTAATAAATTATTATTAATGTAGTAACACCAAATACTAGAAACCGGTAAAGTGCGTGTTGGACTTGCAATATGTATAAATTTTAAACCATTATCCAAGCTATTTTATTTGGTATGGAAATGGAACCCTCTCTGCGCGATTCCGACACGCACTTAACATGCGTGTTACGTCCTATACCGCATCGTCACTTCCCATCAGGAGAGATAGTGGTCAAATGCAAACCTATCAAACAATTAAAAAAGAAACTTGCCCGGTTCTAATTTTGGTAATATTAATAAACCTTTGCTTTCCGTTTCTTGTTCATTGTGGTGTTAAGGCGAATATCTTCTATCTGAAGACTATGGGTGATAGGTAATTGCTAATATTTGTAGGGTGGTCCGGGCGTGCAAGATGCCCACTACAGTATAATGGAGCTCTCGGAGCGTCTCGGCGCGCTCGGCGCAGGACCGGCCGCCGTTGGAGCCGCCGCCGCTGCTTCTAGAGGTACCACTCATCGTCACCATCATCATCATCATCACCATCACCATCACCTTTATCCTACACATTAGGAGGCAGCCACTTTTATCCCCAGTTTAAATAAGCTCATTTTGACTTGTAAAAGTGTTGAAAGGTAATTTAAAAAAAATGATTTTTACTGTATCTACTTTCGCGATTAAAGTGGATACGGACCACCAGCGGTCTTTCCCCAGAGCATACGCATACGCAGCATTTTAATATGTCAAAAGAGTTACCACAGGCCAAGAAACGCATTAGTGGTGCGTCTAGTTTTAGAGATATCCATAGGATTATGGAAGAGGGTCTTCCTATCAGGGGGACTTTTTTGCTACCCATAGCATTAAAAAACATTACATTATTTTCACAGGCATGTGGGAGGAAGCTGAGCAAATGTTGACGGAAGCCCAAACGCGCGCGCCGCAACAACCGGACTTACTGCTGGGGCTCGCTGTCACAGCCACACATAGCGGGAAACCCAGGGAGGTCAGTCATTATCATCATCATCATTATCATCATGAATCGAATAACTTTCTCATTTCTAAGACTCGACAAAAATAAAATATATGTGATTTGAGGTTTCTACATAGCATACGTGCATAGTTGCTATGGAAGTTTTCAATTTCTCCTGTTGCATCGCAATCAAAGTTCCGTGATCATCCCACAGAACACAGTTGTGGTTGCAAGTATCCATCCCTCATGCTAACCTTCCATTTCAGGTGTCAACCCGCTACCTAGCCCAGCTTCTAGACAGCAACCCCGACCATCCCTTCACGAAGGAATACCAAGCCAAGTGCAACGAGTTCAACCGGCTCGCTGCCCAATACCAGCCTAGTGTTGCCAGCTAGGCTAAGATCTAATTGTACCTTATTATGTAATAAAGAGTTTACTGTAATGGATGAAAGTTCTTTTACTTAGTTGTGGTCACAGACCTAGAATTTTTTCGTTAGGCTGCTTGTCCACCGGCCGCCGATACCGACCCGACAACGGTAACGAGATGGGAGAGAGATATACATTGCTAGTAATGTATGTCTGGCTACTTTAGCGATACGTACATTACTAGCAATGTACTTCGATGACGACATCTCGTTCGCGGGTGACGGCTCGGTGACGGTGCGGTGGACAAGCGGCTTTACTCTCAAAAGACTCGCGAAGCGCGGGAGCGAGAAGTACAAATCAAGTACACGCTGTCCGAGAGGAAAAGAGACAGTAAAATAATGGCGGATGTGTCAGAGGGAGGAAGTCCCAAGTAGGTAGAGAAAGCTTAACACGTACACTAGCTGCTAAGTTCGCGCATTACGCAAAAAAAAAATAGCACGGCTTTACACAAACATTACACAAAACATCGCAGCAAAGGGGCGTGGTAATACACATTTGTCTACGCTGCCTTCACAATGTTTCTGTCTTCCGGGGTGCATTGAAAAACATTCCCCGCACAACGTCGCGTGTGGTCGGTGGCCCATGTGCGGAAAGCCAGACCTCGGAATTTCGACATTTATCAAGAACCATGGAATTGGGCAATTATTTGTTTTCTAAACTGAAACACTACAATATTATGTAATTTTTTATATAAAAACAAGTGACTCGCCGGCCGCTGCATAGTGTGGTCACTGTTCACCTAACGCTCCTCGCTTCGTTCGTCGTCGCACCTATTTATGACTGCCTTAGACTAATAGTGTCCTAGTATCTTTAGGGTATACATGCATAGGTATGTAATAATTAAACTACCTGAAAATGATTACATTGTTACCTAATAAATACGAAATAAAAACATTCTAAACAATAAAATTATGAAGGATGATTATTGTGAAATGTATAAGAAATGAAACTATAATTGATTGACTCAGGCGTGACTTCGCACAAGTTCATTTTAAATACAAAATGAAAAAGTATACTAGTGTAATTCCGCTAAAAATAACTATTTCTAGATTATCTATATTAGGGAAGATGTAAAGGATTGTTGCAGGTAAATGTATGACAAAAATTACAAGATAAGTATTAGGTATAATATTTTTATTTAAATATAACACTAGATCCGATGGGGAAGAAAGGTTCTCGAGTGGCGACCACGAACCGGAAGACGCAGCGTAGGCCGACCCCCCGCTCGGTGGACCGACGATTTGGTGAAAGCCGCGGGGAGCCGATGGATGCAGGAGGCGAGGCCTATGTTCAGCAGTGGACGTCTTCAGGCTGTTAATGATGAACACTAGATGCCACCTATCCCACCCCCTGGATACGTGCCTGATCCTGCCCTAATATTTCGGAGAATTCTTCATGGGCGTAATTGTGGTCATATTCGTCACGCAGAATCACATTTGAAGCCATTTGTTGTGATTCTAACACATCTTCACTTATTAACACTTCTGATATTTCTGGGTCACTGTTGTAATTATATTGTTCAGTTTTTACATCCGAAGCAGTATTTTGTTGTAAGTTTGAGATTGTTGCTGGTTGTTATGGTTGTATGTTACTACATTCAGCCTCAGTGGAATCTCTGGAATTGTGGTAATCGATACTAGGCACATACATACGGGAACCCGAATCACTGCCGTTTAGGCTTTCCATGTCTAACATGTTCAAAATTTTATTAATTTCATGCTTTGCCTTGCACTGCAAGGGTCGGCTAAATTTTTTGAGATGTGCAGCTATATAATCCATAACACGTTAGGTTATCTATATTGGGAGGCAACGGTTCATCATTAGATTGGTTTTTCCTTTGCCTTATTACTTTTAGTGTTTCCATTGCTTCTTTGTATATAGTATGCCTGTGTGTTTTATTTCTATTTGCAATACTACGCGTTCAACGGGCTAAACCAAAGCTATCGTTCTGTACCGATGTTTACAGTGTCGCCGGGCGAAGAAATCGAGTAGTTATAGAAAACTGAAGGGTACAAATAAAACAGCCAGTAACTTCTAATAGAAACTATAATCATAATCATGGTCATCTTCCTCGTATCCCTCAGTGCTGTTCCCTAGCAGGTGATACTGTCGCAACCTCTCGAGTGCAGCTCGCTCGTCCATCAGCCCTAGGGCGCCGGGCTCTACGCTAGCCACGTCTTCCGGGTCCGTCCCGCCCTTCACTAGCGACCAGTCCGTGGTCGACTCGCGACGGATCTCGCCGGTTTGACCTGTTAAACAAGAGATGCATGAAAAAAATGTAGGTACCAAGCAAAAAGTTGTGATGTGGTGTGACGTAAGCAGAATCGGGAGCTGATGCATTGACGAGTGTGAAACGCTAAACATGTAAGATTATTATTATAACATCAACGGGAAGACGGCGTCCACTGCTGAACACAGGCACAATGGAGGTAGGCTGCCCTACGCTCCGTCTTCCGGTTCGTGGTCACCACTCGAGAGCCTTTCACGAGTTCACGCACGGCCGACGACCACGGTGCCTGTCGGTCTCTGTGTGTCTTGAGGTTCGAAGCCATTTTGTTATTCCAAAATGAATAGTAAAACGAACTCGCACCGGACCTTTGAAGTTACCGACTCGCCGTGAACGGACGCACCGCACCGGACGTGCCTGCGCTACCACGGACGATATCCCATAGTGCGTTGGTGCGGGCTGGTCCGCGTCCGTCCGCAGTATCACGCACCGTCGGGAGCCAGCCTAAGAGTGACGTGGATATGGATGCCAATAGGTAAAGTAAATGAATACAGGCTTAATAAAGAGATTTTTCGAGTCTGGGGTAACGTGGACCCATCGCTCCACTGCAAATGAAGAGTAGGCAGTTTCCTAGTCAACCCAACCTCTTGTTTAAGTAAAATGCTTATATTGGCATCTCGCTTTAAGGTATCTAGATCGAAAGGGGGTATACCTACCTATCCTTCTTCAAAAAGATTATTTGCTCTTTCATTGACCAAAATTGCACTAGTTCTACCGCACGTAACAACTGAACGGTACAATACCTCGTACTGATAGTGACACATTCCATAGAAAGGGTACAAAATAAATAATAGGTAGTACGAGTAATGGGATAGATAAGATAGATACGTTACGTGTCTACCTTATTATGGTTTAGGTATCAATTATTAAGCTATCTTTATTAGTGACAAACATCTGGAACAGCAAATGAAATCATCGAACTCTTACCATTAGAGGAGACTTCGACCGCATGGTTCTCGATAGGTGGCGCTGTGTACGCCTCAAGATCTTGCTCCGTCTTGCTCTCACGGTCTAGCTTGTCTTGCTTGCGCTGGCGACGCCACGCTTTCTGCAGGTTGAACCTTTCAGGGCTGGAATATGGAAAAACAAAAAAATATTACCTAATTTGTAGGCAAAAATCGACTAACCAATTAACCATCCACCATTCCGAAAGCAGTGTTCGCTGCGATCATCACTTGGATGGGTGACCACTACAAAAAGCGGTATTTACTATTATTATTTTATTTCCGGTTATTTTAAAGGGTTATTTGAGTGCTGTCGTGCTCCGGACGGCACGTTAAGCCATCGGTCTCAGCTGCAGTCGTAGGTATCGTAAGATCGTAACAAGAGCGTTCAAGCCAAGTCTGAAGAAATCGGGTGACCAAAAAATTGTGACATCCGGCGGGTGACCAACCCTACGAAACCTACCCTAAAATCTACGAAGTATTTAATAATGTACCAGCAACTTAATCAGGTACTAGGTATTATGATGAACTCATTATACTGTTAAGTTAGGAAAAACGTAAGTTGTTTGACTCATTTAATTCCTCTCCTATTATCGCAATAACTATTTAAATAGGTATGCTTACCTTAGCTATAGGTACATATTACCTAGTTATTTTAGCCAAGAGCATTTTATGACGCGTTCTGTGATGGTACACCATCACAGAACACATTTGCTTGCCTGAAGAATGAAGATATGAGTCATGAATTTCTCAAAGACGTCCCCATCCCCGCTCAGGAACGAAACAGTGCGTAGGTACCTAATTATACCGGTATCCCCTCAGCCCGAGGTGCATGGGGTCTTCGTGAAATGCATCACCGTTTAGGTATCTACAAAAGTATCTACAAAGCTGCAATTTAACCTACTTACCGTTCACCTTCCTTATAGACCCTAGACTCCAAGTTCTGTATGTCGTGCCTGATATCAGCTATCATAAGCAGCATCAGGTCAAGGGACCCTTTGGGACCGCGAGAGCCTCTCGGGCCTCTAGGACCCATATCGCCTTTTGGACCTTCCATTCCTGGAGGGCCTGCTGGTCCCTGTCAAATCAGATAAGGATAGGTACCTACTTCACTAATAATTCAATTGATGAAATCAATACAAAATAATAGCTTTTCATATTTGTCTAATCAAAGATAGGCAGACCAAAATAATCATGTAATATATGGTCTTACCGCTCAGACGCGGTCTCATTTATGCAACCTTTTAAGGGGTCCCCGAGACGGTCGCGATTGACAATTTGCACGTGATTGATGCAAAAATGTATCGTTTACTTTGAAGATTGAAGCGATTGCCATTAGGTACTACTACGGTATTGACGGCAAATGATGAAAAATTTGATTGAAACCGAATGAAGTGACACTTCACGCACCTTCACGCCTTCTATGCACGGCATGCCGTGCATAGAAGGTTGATTGACAGTCAATGATAGCAATCGCAATTGACCGTCTCGGGGACCCTTTAGGCCAACGTGCTGTATCTTCAACTGTATCGTCGCTTAATAACGTCAGGAGGTCTAGCAAAGATCCCAGCGTGAGCCGTTATCGCCTCACGCTAACTCCGAAATGTATAGGAATGACATTAGCTGTGGAAAAGCTATCCGCACAGGCACTGTCATTCCTATACATTTTGGAGATAGCGTGAGGCGTTAGCGCTTCACGCTGGGATCTTTTCTAGACCCCCAGGTGAGCTGCACTCAAACGTTGGCCTATTTCGTACAGAAAAAAAACCTTTACCTCAACATTGTGCACAGAAAATTCTACTATCACCATAGCTTACATTGCATTCAGTTTTATGGTTACGAAGCTCCGGTTTCGTAGACGGCCGAAGCGTATTAAACTACATAAATAAAAGATTATGAATTACCCTGGGGCCTCTTTCACAGCGACAAAATCCACCTTCCAAAGGTGCTGTAGAATCCAGCACTCTGAACGCATAATTTCCTTCTGCAAATTGATCACCACCTAGCACCATAAAGCAAAGAATAGATCTTTAGATATTCAGGTCTTTCTTTAAAAAATAACTTCTTTTTATTAATCTTCTCTTCTTTTTAAAAATAATTTATTGGTTCTTCGAGAAGCTAGCACAGTGCCTACGGAGATAACAAATCTTTTACACTTGTTGAACTTTATAGTTTCCTCGGAACTTTCAAATTGTTTATTCCACATTTAGCAGACATGGATCATAACAGACAAGATTTATTTATAATTAAGTAAGTAGGTATTTCGAATTCTATTGGACAGTCACATATTATGGTACCTCACAAAACAAAGAATTCAATAAGAAAGAAGAAATCTTCACCATCTCCTTTTAATACTGTGTTCTCCATAAGTTTCTTCAAAGTGCTCTGAGTGGTGTGGAGCTGTTCGCTCAGCTGCTTCACCTTCTTGGACAGCCACGAGACTGTGTCACATGGCGCGTAGCATCGGGACGACGCGCGGATTAGAGGTAGAGGCTCCTGGAAGAAAATAAAAATACTTGTTTATTACCGGCCAATATCTCTTAAAGTAGAGGATGCATTAAAAGAGTAAAGGCAGATAAGTTATGTTTTGAGAAAAAATCATTGAATTTATTTCAGACAGGAAGGATCACTTACTACTTGTAGGCAGGCATGCAAGCACTATGGTGAGGCGCATGCCACATGCTGATTTTTTGGACGATCTGCATGATAATTCATATTTACAACACATGATTATACATCCAAAAATCTTTAGCGAATCCTTGATTCTAGAATCTACATCAAATCCAAAAAGTGGACTATGGAAGATGTTTTTTTATGGTCGGGTGGGCTCACGTTTGACAACATCTCACCTTACTATAGGTAGTGATAGCTCATAGGTGACGATGTAATGGTGAGGGCCAAAGATTACTGAATTTATAGTCAATGGTGAGGGCTTAGCTCCTGAGCTTAGAGCAACATCGTAAAGTTGTTCTACAGGTTACATTTCGGTGAGTGTGCTGCGGTACACAACTTAATTCCACCATCTCCATTTCACCATCGGACGACAAGACGTACAGCTACACGCCATCCATTTATGGTTGATATTCCTTCGATTCGCACAAAGCGGTTTGACTCGACATTTATAATCCGAGCAGAGAAGGACTGGAACACTTTACCAGCGTCTTTGTTTCCCGATAAGTACAATCTGGAACTCTTCAATTCGCGAGTGAATAGGTATCTTCTAGGCAAGCATATACCATCGTAGACCGCGTCGTTACTTTCCATCAGGTGAGATTGCGATCAAAAGCAGTCCTATTGAGTTATAAAAAAAAGATGATGTGGTCTATACTGGAGCACGTTTGCCCATGAGATGTCTATTCGATGTGTGCTTTTGCTAGGTGCAAAAGAAAATATACGTCAACAAAAAGAGATTCCATTACGCACTGGTATAGCAAGTGGCACTGGTATCGGTGCTCTTCGCTCGCACTTCCTGCCGTCCCTGGCTACGACCAGTGGTGGTGAGCACTCGCAGTGGTAACCACCTGGGTCGTTCACACATCGCTGTTCACAGTCACCGTTGTTGGTTGCACACTCATCTGCATCTGTAATAAGCCAAGAGGTTGTAACGAACAAGTGAAAATGGGTGAAGGTGGTTGCGGTTGAGGTACTTGGGCATCATCAGCCTGTTGGTGACACGACGAGGGTTATGAAGAGGTGGAAAGTGGAAATGAAAGAATTAAATAAATTAATATTTGTAGCGCCCTTACGTCAACCGAAGCTATTAGAAACTGTTGCCACTTTTTCTGTGACGCACGGACGCCAAGCTTTATTTAAAAATAAATATATACAATAAAAAGGTCACACTTGTCGCGAAGGTCCGTCTGTAACTCTGTAGTCGACACTCCGCCCAGTATCCCAGCATCAGGGATACTCTACTGGTTTCGCGACAAGTGCCAGTCAAGTAGCAGGTCTTGTGAGTTTCCCAGTCTTTGTTTTAAGATCGGCTGTGCGTACTCGACCGTCATTTCCAAAATAAACTTTCTCAACTATAGCTTTGGGCCAGGTATTACGAGGTAAGTTAGGATCGACAATTATGACCAGATCTCCTTGTTTTAGATTTTCGGTGTCCTGATACCACTTCCGTCGAGGGATTAGGTCGGGTAAATATTCACGGACCCATCTTTGCCAAAATAGATCGGTTAATCTTTGCGCGATTCTCCACATCTTGCCCAGGTACAAGTCACTATCATCGAACACTCCCGGGACAGGTACGTTTGAGCTAGAGCCAAGAAGGAAATGGTTTGGTGTCAACGCTTCCATGTGTGTAGGATCTACTGATACGTGTGTTAATGGTCTTCCGTTTACTATGTTCTCAGTTTCATCGAGTAAAGTCGACAAGGTCTCATCTCGAGGGGCTCTTTCTTTTAAAGTCACTCTGAGCGCTACTTTAACGCTGCGTATAAGACGCTCCCAGGCACCGCCTTTATGTGGGCTTATGGGTGAAATAAAGTTCCACGTAACACCTCTGTTTGTCATCTCATCTTTGATAATAGCGTGGTCCAGTTCCTGAAATGATTTTCTCAGTTCGACTTCAGCGCCGCGCAAGTTGGTTCCATTGTCTGAATAAATTTTAAGCGGCCAACCTCGTCTACAAGCCATTCGTCTTAAAGCCATGATGAATGAGTCTGTAGTCAGTGATGGGACTACTTCGATATGTATAGCTCGAACCGTCATACAGGTGAATAGTACTCCATAACGTCGTTCTCTGCGTCGACCAACTGTTATTTCTATAGGCCCGAATAGATCAACTCCACAATGGGAAAATGGGCGCTGGTGATGAGCCAGCCTTGCCAGGGGTAGATCTGCCATGCGTGGTGGAGTCGGTGTTGCTTTTCGTATACGACAAAGCAAACATTTGGAAGCGACAGTCCGTACTGTGGGTCTCAAGTTAAGCAGCCAGTACTTTTGTCTTAGCTCGTTCACAATCATTTCATTGTTTCCATGTGCGGATTTTTCATGGTAATATTTAACTATCAATCTCGCGATCGGGTGATGTCCATCCAGTATTACAGGTCGTTTTGTATCTAAACTTATATCCGTAGCAATGTCTACACGCTCTTCTACTCGAAGAATATCGTTCTCATCTAAATATGGCGTCAGCGTACGTAGGCGGCTGTTAGACTGAATCTGTTCGTTATTATTCAGTAGATTTATTTCTGTAGCAAATGATTGCATCTGAGCGTAACGAAATAATAATCTTTCAGCTCGTTGTAACATTTCGGCATCTATTTCAGCTTTGCGATTTTTCTTGCATTTTTCGATGAACATAAGTACTCTAGCTGTGCATCTTAGCAAACGTAGCCACGACGAAAACTTCGTAGGATCAGGTACGGGTATGTTTTCATAGTCTGTTTCGCATACACTGTGTATCATTTCCAATACCTTTTCATCAATGGTCTCTTTGTTTTTTCCAGGTACAAACTTCGACCAATTTGTTTCTTTCTCATAAAGAAAACTTGGACCTCGGAACCATTCACAATCTTAGTGTAGCTCGTAGTTGTTACTCTTTGTTGCTATGTCTGCTATATTATAGCTCGTGGGGATGTAGTGCCATTCTCGTGGATTACATAACTCGTCTATTTCACCGAGTCGATTGGCGACGAATATTTTGTAATTTCTGGTATCGTTTTTAATCCAGTGCAACACTGTCATGGAGTCGCTCCAGTAATATGATTTTATAGGTAGCAGTCTCGTTTCTTTTCGGATCGTATCGGCAAGACGGCATGCTAAAACAGCGGCCTGTAGCTCCAACCGTGGTACCGATACGGGTTTTATAGGTGCGACGCGGCTTTTACTAGCGATAAATGATACGCATACCTTTTCATTGTCAACTACGCGCCAATATGCGACAGTTGCGTAAGCGGCTGGAGATGCATCACACAGTAAATGTAATTCTAAAGTTTGGTTAACACTTTCAGTTGTCGCACCTTGATTATTGTTTTCAGTTAACTTATGAAAATGCCATCTTGGGATGCGGATGTCTTTAATTTTTTGTAACTGACATAACCAATTTTGAAACGAATTGAATTGTTCGTCTTTAATGACATCGTTCCAGTCTATATTTGACTTCCAGATATTCTGCATGATTATTTTTGCTTGTATTGTAAAAGGTATAAGTAAACCATATATATCAAAAATAGACATTACTATTCTAAGATATTCTCGCTTGGTTGGTTTTTGTTCGCCTTTTAATATCTTTTCAGGGATTCGGTTCAGTGATAGGTTGAATCCAAATGCATCAGTCTTTGGGTACCATAAAAGACCAAGTGTACGTTCATATTTTTTATCTTCGCTTTCAAAGCTAACAATCGATTCACTCAATGAGTTTTTATGTACGTTTTGACATACGGTTAGCTCGTTCGACGTCCAATTTCTTATCTCAAAATTGCCCTGTTCGTGTATGTAAGCAACTTCTTGCATTGTTTTTTGAGCAGTTTCAATATTATCAAAACAATCTATATAATCATCTACATAATGATTTTTAAGGATAGCCGTTACGGCTTCGGGCATTTCTTCGATGAAGCGCAGTGCATTTTTATTTTTAATGTGTTGCGCGATAAATGGTGAGCAGTTAGCGCCGAATATTAGTGACGTCATGGCACATTTCTGAACTGGCTCACCTGGATTTTCTCGCCATAAAAATCTTAGTGCATGTTGATCTTCAGGCCTTATTTTGACGCGCAGGAACATATCTTTTATATCACCGGCGAGACCTATGCGTCGTTCTCGAAATCGTATCATAATGCCAAAGAGTGATTCTAATAGGTCTGGTCCTTGAAGTAAGTAACTGTTCAAAGAATGTCCAGCTGAAGTGGCTGCTCCATCAAAAACTAGGCGTAGCTTCTTTTTGTTTGGATTGTCTACACCAAAGTGCGGTAAGTACCACAATTTCAATAAATTTTCATCTTCATGGGGTTCAACCTTGCGGGCGTAATCATTGTTAAATAAATGGTATACTCGTTCCTTGTATCTAGATGCAAATCCCGCGTCTCCGGTCATTCTTTTCTCGACTGTTTTCAGGCGGCGAAAGGCGTTACAATATGAATCCGCCATCTGAGTATTAGACTCTTTCCATGGTAAGCCGACTTCCCATTTTCCATTTTTCATCTTAGCTGAGCTGTCTAATATATCTATTGCTCTTACCTCATCTTTCGAGGTTTAGTACAGACTCCGATGCTTTCGAAGGCAAATGATTTTTTTACCAACTCATGTAATTCGTCATGTTGGAGGTCTAGACTAGATGAACTAGCGTGCATACAGGTGAGTGTTGAATCATATGGTGAATTAGTGCTTAGCATGCATGCGTCTGTGTTGTGCGTGGCTCTCTGTATCTCACTAGTGAGAGCTGTTGCAGCGTTGCAGGCGTGGCGATGCTCGCTGTGCGCCAAACTTGCTGGGCGCGGTACCACTGAAACCGTAGTGCACTCCCTTGAAAAATGGTTGATATGACGTCGTACCGGGCATACACCCTGAATGCACCATCCTAATGGCGTCAATGTTGCGCACGGTTCATATTTGTTTCGAATTATAGTTTTTATTGGTGTAATTAAATGGTAGTTATCTTGTCCAATTAATAATTTTGGTTTCACATTTTCAACAGATGGTAATAAATTTTTCAATTGATTGATGTGTTCGTAATTCCAAATGTCAATATCTGTCAGTTTTTGAATAGGTAGATTTAGTTCGCAGAGTTTTCGTGCACTGAGTTTGTACGACTCGTTGTTTGAGTTTGTGATCTCAAAGTTGATGATTTCACTCTCACAAGTAAGTTCTGAGTTCCAAGCACCACGTACAGAGAGTTTCTGTTTATGCCCGTGTAAGTTCACTTGATCGGCGATATCAGCTGATATGAGGGACACAGTTGCTCCATCGTCAAGTAGTGCATGTGTGCTGATCGTTCCTGATGGGCTTTTAATCTTGACTGGCACAACTTTTAGGAACACACATGACCTTTTGTTTGTGATTGCGTGAGCTACAGTCTCATTGCTTTCCTCGCTCGTGTTGCTTGTATGATCTTTATTGTTTTCATTATACAGTATATTGCCACTACCGCTCGCACGCTCGTACCCGTGTATGCTCGATTGTTCGCGAGACTTGTTAGGTGTAATCCAGTGCAGCAGGCGGTGATGTGATAACTGACATCCGTTGAAGTCACAAGCGACCGCATGGCAAGTGTCGTGACTGTGTGAGTCGATTAAACATTTTTGACACAGTTTATTGCACCGCACAAACTTCCATCGGTCTTTTCTCATTGCGCGTTTGAATCGCGGGCACTCAGGCAGGTTGTGTGTTTGGCCGGTGCGACAAAACTTGCAGCCTATTACGTGATCGGGCTTACTTCCCAGGAGCACGGCGTGTAATCGTCTCTCTTCAGGCTTCCTTTTATAATCGGGCTGGCTATTAATGTGACTCAAGCCGGCAGATGCGATTTTGTTTGCTTCACCATATAGAAAATCGGTAAGTAATTCTAATTTAGCCTTTTGAGGGTTGCAGTTAACGCTGTAGTAATCGGCCCATTTGTTGATGTGCGAGCTGGGACACTTGGACAAGACTGTTGTTACTATCTCAGGACTTCTCAGATAATCTATTTGATTCATAGCTTGCACTGCTGCCACAAAGTTTTTTATTTTGATGGAGAATGAAACGATTTCGTGGTGGTAGCTCTGAGGTAATGGTGCTAATTTTCTGAGTTGTTGTGTTATCTTGTTAATTACTATTTCAGGTCTTCCAAAACGGAGCTCTAGTGCTTCCAGTATATTATGTGGTGCTGTGTTTCCAACGAGAAGTGAACTAACTGTCTCCTTAGCTTCTCCGCGGAGTGATTTTCGCAGTCTCCATATATTTTCAGCATCACTAAAGTGGCAAAACTCTGTGGAATCTTCGTAGGCTTGTTTATATGCCAGCCACTCAAGAGGGTCTCCAAAAAACGGTGGTAAATCTTTGGACGTAGCGAACCTCGATAGCATCTTATGATTTTGGGCGTTAGACTCCTGGATCGCATTGGCTAAGTGTCTAAGGCCGAAACTGGTAGTGCCTACGTCGTTGTCATTTTGCTGGTTTGGTTGCTCAGATGCATTACTTTTCTCAAGCCACTGCTGCACTTTTGCTGCTGAACTGACTCCGGATCGATTAGAGCTTCGGTGACTTTTAGCAGATTGACTTTCTAAATCTGCTAGTTGAGCAGCTAGTCGTTTTGCAATAAGTTCTTTATCTATTTTAGCTTGGGCTTCAATTAGTTCTCTACTTATTTTAGCTTGGGCCTCGGCAGCTTCCAACTCTAAGTGCTTTCTTCGAGCCTCTTTAGATTTAGTAGAGTTTTGAGAATTTTGGCTTAGCGATTTCACAGATTTTTCTATAGTTTTGGTGGCGGAAATCGATACGTTTTGGTTTTGTGGTTCTATTACCTCGGATTGTACGGGTTGTGGTGCAGGGTCTTCCATTAGTTGGCTTTCCAGTTGTTTTTGCCTCCTGGTGCTGCGTGTTTCCATTTTGGTGCTAACGGCAAAATGGCGGTGCGGCGGTGGAGTATTAAACATTTGATTAACTCTTCAGTGGTAATCCCGCTGGTGCTCGAAGGAAAATTGTTGGTGACACGACGAGGGTTATGAAGAGGTGGAAAGTGGAAATGAAAGAATTAAATAAATTAATATTTGTAGCGCCCTTACGTCAACCGAAGCTATTAGAAACTGTTGCCACTTTTTCTGTGACGCACGGACGCCAAGCTTTATTTAAAAATAAATATATACAATAAAAAGGTCACACTTGTCGCGAAGGTCCGTCTGTAACTCTGTAGTCGACACAGCCCATTGCGTTCCCACTGCTGGGATGTGGGCTTATTTCTCAGCGAGAACCCTCTCGCTGAGACAAACAATATATAATGAACCAGGCTGGCCAAATGTGGATTAGTGAATGACACAAATCCCCTTTTGTAATTCTTGAACATGTTGGTTTTTATGATGGATTCTTCCTTCGCCATTGTAGTAAGTGAGTGCAAGTTCTGCACAAAACACAGAGAGCCATCGGTGTGGGGCCGAGCAGGATTCAAATCATGGGTGGAAACAATGGTAGACTGCCTGGCTGACGACCTGGTTGGTGGAGTGACGACCTGGTCAAACCTGCGGGGAGCCATTGGGCCATTGCAAGATGTATCGTTATGAACTAGGTATGTTTCCATCTAGATAAAGTCCTAATCCATAATCTAAGCTCCTTGAGGTGGACCACGGGAAAAAAAAATTCCCCGTGGTCCACCCAGGACCACGTGGACCACGTGGACCACGGGCAATACCCGAATTTAGGCAAAAACCTAATAATGATAATAGAGGGAATGGTCATACCAATACAATAAGGCTGCTCCTTCCTCTGGTAATTGTCGGGTTGGAACTGAAACCCGCTGTAGCAGGTACACCACACTCGCTGGTCTATCACCTGACACGCTTGCTCGCATAGCTTGAGGCTGCAGGGGTCCACCGATTTGTGTATGCACCTTAAGGTTGAAAGAGGATAGAGATACAGTTATTTAAACCCTAAAGAAGACATAATTATTAAACGGACATATCATTATCATCATCATCATCATCATCATCATCATCATCATCATCATCAACAGCCTGGAGACGTCCACTGCTGAACATAGGTAAAAAGTACTCTGTGGGCCTCCCCCAGAGAGCGCCACTTAGAGCAGCTGCTCGTCTCCTACATCCATCGGCTCCCCGTGGTTTTCACCAGATCGTCGGATCGTCGGTCAGTTTGTGGTCGCCACTCGAGAACCTTTCTTCTCCATCGGTTGTCAGTTCTACAAGCGATGTAGCCTGCCCATTGCCATTTCAACTTGCTGATTCTAAGAGCTATATCGGTCACTTCAGTTCTCCTGCGGATCTCCCAGGACATAGGTATACCCAACCAAGTACTTTTTATCGCAATTAATTGATCAATGTGTACGAAGCCGCAGTCTGTAGTTGTCTGTTTCGTTTTCATTGCTAAAGACTGAAGGCCTTCTTTGGTAAAGGACCAAAGACTTTTATCGCAATAAGCTGACATACCGGAGAGTTAGCCAGTATATTGCCAGTCAAAAAATTTGTAACTGGAACTATAGACAGTTGAATTATTTTGGTACATTTGGATTGGTGGGAGTCCGATGTAGTTGCGAAGAATGCTGGTGCACCACACGCTGTTGCGAAAATGTTTGTTGAACGATATCCAGTTTTAAAACTCATCGTATCGAAAACCAACAGATCGAACGACTCTATTGTAGTTCGAAACACGAATCTGAAATTTTATTGTCATGGCAGTTGTAGGTTGTTGAAGTTTATGACTCTGATTAGGTACCTGAACTATGGTGGTCCCTGCGTAAGAATAGGACTACTCCATTTCTTGCCATGGGTGCCGTAAGAGCCGGCTAAGAGATCAGCAGCATTCTCTTCTGTCTTCATTATAATCTATGGTGAATGGTGATCACCAATACTCCTACCAAGCATGGTGATTATGGCAACCCCCTTCTTCCTCATCCCCTCTCTCATAGCGCTCTATCTCTATGTTCAGGTAGAAGTCTCCAGGCAGGCTGATGATGATGATGATGATGACCTAAACCTATGACCTAGCATTTATTTTATGGGTTTTCTGTAAGGAGCCCGAAACAGTTTCCACACCTAAAGAATCAGATTCCGCACCAATTGTGCGTAATAAGTGTGTATGAACTAAACTTGTACTAGGCACCTACTTACTTGGTTAATTACGCACAAAGGTTATTGTAGTTTAATAGGTACTTACATCAAAAAAAAAAATACGTATCGGCTCAGTAAAACACGATGGGATAATAAGAGAAAACTTACATTGTATCAAAGAGGTATAAGTACTACGTTCATTGAATTTACGTTGCAATGCCCTGAGACCGGACAGAAACACTGATAGGCCATCCGTTCGTCACTGAGACCACAGTTTAACATAATAAACGTCTTGTATAAAAGGTCTAATATGCTGAACTGCCACTGACACAAGTTATGCTTATTCCTCATAAGTTATTGTTGTGGTTTTGAAATCCAAACAAAGAGATTTAGGTTCACGAACGTTTATGTAAAGATGGAGCGCGTGCTAAGAATATTATACCACATTCGTGTGGTTTTACTAAGAATACCGACGTAAGAAGGTTGTTATAAGTAATTAGGTACCTAAAACATTATATATTCACTGACCATAGACCTATAGGTATATGTATAATGTAGGTAATTAGGTATACTGTAATACGTTAGTACGACTATACCATATCTAATAAATTCACGACAGAGGGAATTCCATTTTCGGCAGAAAAATAACAGTCTAATATTTATTCTGACGAAAGCAGAATCTGACCTAAGTGTACCAAAACTTTAATTTTTATAGTTGATTGTACTTGACCAATTGCGTAAATGGCCATAATTCGGCTAAAAGACGATTTGGCGAACTGCCGATTTAAACAATATCAATTGCCGATTTGCCGAATATCAGACTCCCTGTCCCTGTCGTTCAACCCTACCTACCTACCCCCTATTTCATAAATACACGTCAAAATATGTCCGTAAATTTCGTTTTCGAATTGACAATATCAGTTGTTAAGCCAAATCAGAAGCCTTCAGTGGCTTAAACATTGTAACACCAGATTGGACCACTTACCTGCACAAGAAGAAAAGAAGTAGGGCTTGACTAAAATAGAGATCTCCCTATATTCATCTTCTCAGAATAGCAACATTAAGTTGACATGATAGATTTCCTTACTACCTGCCAGCGACGTATACATGAGAGTCACAGCACCGCAGCCGGAGGCATTGGATATCGGCTCCGTCCACATTACACGTCTCTCGCGTACGCAGGACTCGATCCGATGGGCACTCGCTCGATATGTCTTCTCTGCAAACAGAAAAAGTAAAATAGAGCTGATTGGAGCTGGAGCTGGAGTTTGATGGGAATCAAAAGCATTTATTTATTTAATTCACTGGCATGAGATACATTGGTGCCAAGTGCCAACTATATGAAGCTAATACTACAGCTACTAGGTGGTAGGACTTTTCTGCAAAGTTCGTCTAGGTAGGTACCACCGCTTTGCCAGTTATTCTGCCGCCAAGTAGTGTGCAAGCACTACTGTGTTCCGGTTTGAAGGGCATTGTAGCTAGTGAAATTACTGGGCCAATGAGACTTAACCACTGATCTCACAGTCTAGAAATCTTTTTTAGTCTGTATGTATCAGGATGACGTGCGCAGTGCGCAGTGTCTCGCGAAACTTTAATTTAGAGTTCCAAGTGACACTGTAATCTGTAATGGGCGGCCGTGACGCTTAACACCAGGCGAACGACTGGATCGTCACGTCATTCATTTACAATAAAAAAAAATTAAGAATGAGAGCTATTCCTTTCACGCATTCTAGAAAAAATGTCCCAACCGTATAGCCGTATGAATGACTTCAAGTTCAGGCAGGGGTCTTCCCTGTTGGTTAGTGCCCTGCCAAAGATGATCAATGTTATTAAGAATTTAAGACCTATAATGAATCGCTACAATATAATTTGTACTGTAGCTATTCACTGTATGTCTTCTAATTCGCTCTAAGTGGCGATGGTAAAGCCCCTATATGTTTAGAAAAATGCTACTGCCCAGCCATTCTCCCCACCCAGCACCCCTTCAGAGCGGAAGTTTGGTTGGGATCAGTACTGTAATGAGGGTGTAAGGTACTTACTAATAATCTAAATATGTAGATACAATTTAAAGCCCCCAAAAGGCCGTACCGAGCGCAGAGAACAATTTTATAATGCTATCCAACATTATACCCTTATCTTATCGAACGGTTCCGTTTGCTGATTATGATGATTAACTGCTCTCACGATCACAAACAATGACCTACATAGGTACTCGTAATATTTACTAATGACCTAATTGCCTTGGGTAGAGTTCAATGGAATACGGTACCTATTACAACAGATAATATAATACTATTACATAAAAATACCCATTAATTACATTTTCGTTCTTAAAAGCTTGATTAGAAGAGATTAGGCAGTAGCAATAAGACTGACCCGTATAACGTGCTACGCTTTATTCGAAGTGCTTCAGACGGGTGATGAAACGGTACTACATTACTATGTAGTACCAATTCATCACCCCGAGTGCTCTGTAGTACTTTTGTTTGTACTACCAAACGACACGACGAGACTCGAGATAAAAACCGAAGTAACAAAACCAACCCAGTCGAAGCTAGCAGCAAATTAAAATTCTCAGAACTCCTACTTCTCAGTACTCAAGTACATGCCTTAAGTACTTAGCCATTAAAACAGATAGGTATACAGAGCAGTAAGTATGTAGATATACCGTAGGTATAAGTAGGCGCTTGAGATCACGCATCACTCATCCTCGCGTTCCAAAGCTGCATCAAAGGGTTCTTGTAATGCCCTATTTTTAACTCTTATACAAAGAGCAAGATGCATTGGCCGCATAGTCCTACTGCGTAGAATCGTAGATCTACTTATAGTACCAAGGGTTTTTTTGTCCATGGTTCTTATAATCTTTGATGGTTCTATTAGCTGGAGCGGTCCAGGGGGTCTAGCAAAGGTACCTTTCCTTTAGCGTTAACGCCAAACGATAACTCAAAATGTATGGGAATGACATTGTCTGCGCAAAACTTTTCCGCAGGTAATGTCATAGTTAATGTCATACCCATACATTTTGAGTTATCGTTTGGCGTTAACGCTAATGGAAAGGTATCTTTCCTAGACCCCCTGACGCATCGGCTGATAATGTGTATTAGAGAAAAAACAACATTAGGTAATGATATTTAAAACGGTTACCTGTTTACCCAGGTATTAAACAACCTAGGCATAAATCCGGAATATATTTTGTCTTTACTCCGAATTATTAAATTTTTTGTCCTAAAGTTCATCTTAGCCTAGGTGTGCGTACCTCCCGGCGAAGTCGCGCTGTTCTACCAACCAGTTATTTGCTAATAACTTACTATTATAGTGTGCAAGCACTTCTGGGTTCCAGTTTGAAGGGCACTGTAGCTAGCGAAAATGAGACCTTATGACCTCGCAGTCTAGAAATCATAATGACTAGATTAGGACAGTGAAGTGTCATCATTGTCACGTTAGAGTCGGTAAACTTTATTAATCTAGTAGAGTTCTGAGTGGCGCTACAGCAACTATTATGGGTAGCCGTGACGCTTAGCATCAAGCAAACGACTAGCTTGTCTCATCTATCGCTTTCATATATATACCTAACGTTAGTAGAAAACGACAACCCGACTAAAATCCCATGAGAAAAATTTTGCATTGAAGGCTACATTTTTTTGGTCTTCTATGAGAGACAAAAAGTACTATACTGCCCGCCTGATGGAAAGTGGTAACCGTAGCCTATGAACATCTGCAACACTAGGGGCGTTGTCGACGCGTTGCCAGCTCAGTAAGGCTTTTTTTGATACCCTTTTTAAAAGACTGCATATTGAAGCATCGCGGGAATACTTCCGGGGGAAGATTATTCCACATCTTGCAGGTGAGTGGTAAGAATGAACGCATGAAACGAGTCGTGCGAGATTTCCATTCTTGCAAGTAAAGATATGTGGATGAGCCTTTTGACGAATAACAATAACAAACCGATAGGTCACCTCATAAGTCTTTAGGCGCTATGGTGAAACATACGTAAATACCTACTGCTAAAACATAGCCGTACCTTTTGGCTTCGCCGTAGTCGGGTAACCAAGAATAATTATAACTTTGAAGACTGAATGCAGACGAAGAACAGTTCCCAACTTGACTGGACCTTAGACAAATGTTGACATAGTTAGGTAAAAAAGTTCTCCGGCAGTCACTTTAAAGCTGATGTGCATATTTCATAACGTGGTGCATTGTACTTGGCTGCAGGCAGTCATTGAACCCGCTCTGGTTTAGTAAGTGATATCGATATGGCGCAGGGGAAGTCACCAGTGGCAGTGATTGTAGGACGAAAGTTCGAACACAAAAATAGCACTAAAGTTGTTTTCGCAGTGAAAAATAAAATGAGAGCACTTTAGAGTTATTGGTAACAATTTAAGTCAAACCCACCAAAAAAAAAATATTTCATCCGCAGCCCACCTGTTAGTTTTTACTTTACATAGTGGTTCCGCTGGAAACCCTGCATATTACCTACTGATTTTCTTCAAAATATAGGTACTCTACAGTCAGTCATCAACTCATCATCTATCTCTACGAACAATAAACAGACATGCTCCTTTATTTTTTTGTAAATCTTGAAAAGCTTTTTTATTTATCTCACAAAATTTTTGATTTTGATTTGTTGAAACTTTCAGCTTTAACTCGGGCTTAACACTAGAGCATCACTGGAGTTGATATAAAAACGTATTTACGATCATCTCACTTCCGGGACGCAAATAAAATAGATCACATCACTCATCCTTATCACCAGGGTCACATGAACTCACACGTCTATCACATCCTCCGGAGGGTAGGAGTCTTCCGCGTGGTAGCCGATTTCCTGGTAAGTAAGTACCAGGGTCGCAGAAGATAACAGAAGGAGCGCGTGAGCCGCACGCATCTCGACTGCGGACTGCCAGCCAGCGACGGATGCGCTTGCGCACAGATATCCAAACTTTATGCGTATGTCGTGTGATGTAAAGTTATAAAACGTCCAGCTGCACAGATATTATTATGTATGTGGTGTCGCCTTCCTGGTGGAATGGTTTGATTTATGCGAGGTTAGCGTTGATGGTTTATGGGTTCTATTGAAGTTGTATGAGGTACCTTTCTGTCCTTGACGTCTGTTCTGGGATTCATCTTTCTCCTATGATCGAGTTTGATCTGGATTCAGTATCAGTATCAGGGGGCGTACTGTGAGCTCTTACCGCGATTCAAAACAGAGCCTATATCGATACCTGTAATTTCAATTGACGTAAAGCACATTTTGGCCAAAATGAGCTATGAATGCCATCTTGCTTAGTTTTTTTTTCTCTTTTTTTCTGTCTAATCCACGTAGCAATACGACCATTAATAACGATTTTAGACACATTGAAAATGTAACGTAAAGAACGTATTCACTGTCAAATTGTAAAACTTTAGGTGGTATGTGATATTCATAAATTAATTCATAACGTAAGGAACGTCAAAATTTGATTCTGTTTTTAACAGCCCAACTATTTACTATAAATAATACTAAATGTGCTTTAAGTCGAAGTTTGTTAATCACCTCTGTAAACATAATAGGGCGTAAAGCACACTTTTTAAAATTACAATGGGCTACATACTTTGAATCTGCCCGTAAAAACCGAGACCTTACACAGTCATTGCTCCCGACCATACTGATTTTCTAAACTTTGACGACATTGGTGCAGAAATATTTACTAAAAGCACTTTGAAAAGTATTAAGTTTAAAGACATACGAATCGCTGCGATGAAAAAGAAGGCTACGAATAGAATTGTTATCAGGTATTCGATGAAAGACCATGCAGAATGCCGTGAAGTAGAATTGTGTGATAAGACGAATACAAAAAGAAAGGGTAAGGGCACTGGTAAAGGAAGGAAAACAGAAAATTTAAACCAAACTAATGCTAATGAAAAGCCACTTACAACGATAAGGATAAAAAAATTATACAACTCAAAACTCCCAATATCAGATGCAAAGTACAAAGATCTTATTTCACTATGTGAAAAAGGTGTTACACCTAAAAGATTTCACAATGAATACATTCAACTGCCTACACATTCAAGTGTTAAAGATAGATTAGCAGAAACTGATGAAGAAGAAGATGATGATGAAGGCAACGAATAATAAACATTTCAGGTAGGTTCAAAGGCAGACATGGAAATGAGAGAGGGATACTTGCAGAATTATTGTTATGAGAAAAGATTTTTTTGTTGATAATAGGTTGATTATTTATAATTTTAAAAACTGATTGACAAATCAAGAATCAGTATTACGTAGGAACCTAAGCACTAGGCTTGTTCTGTTTGTGAAAAAAGTTTAATAATTT
Source organism: Ennomos quercinarius (assembly GCA_910589525.2). Lineage (NCBI taxonomy): Eukaryota > Metazoa > Arthropoda > Insecta > Lepidoptera > Geometridae > Ennomos > Ennomos quercinarius. Next base: position 14,055,993 of record OU342504.1, on the reverse strand, counting down.
GTTGATTAGTGATCTACCTTGATACCTTGAGACTGATTGATACTTATGCTTTTAAAATGACGATCTTAGAGCAAACGAGGGAATGCTCATTTTATCCCCACAATGTCAAATTCTCTTTGCTACAACACTTTGAACACTCACAGAGGTGTGGTAGAATGAACATTAGCTTGTTTAGTGTAAATCCTAAGATAAAGATATTTCAATGTTAAGTACCTTGCTGCTTTATGTTAATACTTGTGAATTTATTAAAGTTGTTTTTTGTTTTTCTAGTAATAATCAAGCTTTTTTAAACTTAGCAAAAAAAGTGCTAGACCAAAAATACCTAGATTAAAAAAATAATTAGTACAAAACTGTTTTATCAATATTTTCTGGTTCCGTGATTATATAACTGTCTAAAGTTTAATAAAACATAATTACATACATACAATAATACAAACTAACTAACTTTAAAATACCTACTAACTTTGATCAAGACACTACATTTTCAGTCATTAATAATAGTACTTATTTATCCACTGTATGTATATTACCTACCTACTTTATTTAATTTTAATAGTTGAGGGTTAAGAGGAGTGTTGCTCTATAACCTACGCTGATAATTGCCTATTCTAGAATGTTTAAGATAATTTAAAATAGAAAATGCCGAATTATTACCCAGATTATTTTTTTATTTGTTTAGTTATCCATTTTAAGTCCTTTGACAACACATTTTGTTATAATGACTTGTAGGCTATGTATGCTACACCGCCTAATCAACAAATGAAGTTAGTTCTTTAATTCAAAGTACAAGATTATATTTTTTTTAATTAGCCTTACACCTGCATCCTATGTCTATATTAACACTCTGCAACATTTATTTTTAGGGCGTAGAGAATATTATTTTTTCAACCGTGCTTTACGCCCAAAATGAATCTAAGCTTCATAATAAAAATGGACATAGAGAACATTTTAATGAATTTTCTTAGATGTAAGGCACATCTATTATCTAAAATAACAAACTAAACTGAAAACAAAATATTTCATTGTCTGCATCTCAAGATTTTAGATATAATTTGTCTACATCACTTTTTTATAAACTTAAAAACACAAAAATAATGAATTTAAAACTTAAAAAAAAAAACTTATTTTGGCTCTCCTGTAAAGTCGGGTTTTGTGCTTTACGTCAATTGAAATTACAAGTATCGATATTTGATCGCTTTGTTTTTTTGTATGAGGATTTTGACAAGCGATCCAGTATAGGGTCTGTTTTGAATCGCGCTAAGAGCTCACAGTACGGCCCCAGGTGAGATTGCGGTCAAATCGGGCCTATATATATAGTTATAACAAAAAAAAAAAATATTATCATTAAAATTCTTTGAAAACTCAGGATAGACGTGTCTTCGCTTTATTTTTCGATTTTAAAAGTTCAAAGTTTGAACATCAGTGGCTAATTGGCTAGAAATAGCTCTTAAATAAACAGCCCTGGCTTAAGTGTATTGATTTAAGTGTAAATAATCCTACTCACAATTTGAGCGTCAGGGACAACCATGTTTACCGCATATTACTGTGACCACACTTTACAAATTTTTCACATAAAAAATCGATCACTTAGTTATCATAGTCTAATTTTAAATGTTTAATTATTGGCAACATAATATAAAAAGAAAAAAACAATATAAATATATAAATAATTTTATTTTTTATGTATATGTCGGATACCATAACATATTAATTAGGTATAGTTAATCTATCACTATACATATACAGCACCAGATTTTTAAAATGATTTGTAAGTTGCAGCAAGCATTTCGCCCGTAGCAGCAATAGAGTTTGGGTCCCGGGATCTCTCGTGTCTCGAAGTCCCGGGACCGGGATCTCTCGTGTCTCGAAGTCCCGGGACTTTTCGTAATTTTAGTTGTCTTGAGTCCCGGGATTTTTACAGGTTGTTGGAAATTGAAGTTGCAGCATCAGGTTGAAAGTAGCAGCAATCAAGTTGCGGCAAGCAAGTTAAAGTGGCAGCAAACAAGTTGCAAGTTGCAACAAGCAAATTGGAGTGGCAACAAGCAAGCTGCAAGTTGTAGCAAGCAAGTTGAAGTGGCAGCAAACAAGTTGCAAGTTGCAGCAAGCAAGTTGGAGTGGCAACAAGCAAGCTGCAAGTTGTAGCAAGTTGAAAGTTGCAGCAAGCAAGTTTTCGTGGTTACTCTAGCGTAGCAATGTTTGTTTACATAAAACATTCACGGCCGCGCACGGATCGCCCCACTGACACTGTTTAATTTTGGTTTAATTCGGGAATTTCTGTGCAATAAGATAAATATAGGCTTCCGATCCGAGTGATCCCACAGTAGCTGTGGCGGCTAGATCAATCTAGATTATCTAAACTATTACAAATATCACTCGCTAACGGAAGAAGGATGACAAAGGGTGGGTTTTTGACCCGTAGTTAAGGTAACCGATGGTTAAAAACTCTAACAAATTTTGGCCATTAGTTAGAATTTGTTGGTATTTTTCACCATTGGTTACCTTAACTTTGGATCAAAAAACCCACCCTAAGAGCTGCATCATTTACAATTCAGATTAAACTGTCAATTCAGCAGTTAAAACTCTAGTTAAGGAGAAATGTGTCAAATTATGTCAAATCAAATCAAATCAAATAATTTATTTACGTTGTCGTTTTTTTTTTCTACGATCACATTCATAGATCCTGGACCCTAACTAGAATTCCCTGTATCTAGGGACTCAGAAGCTACGAGGACCATGCTTCCACAACACCCAGACACAGAACAAGTATTTGCGCTTTTTTTTTCAGGTGCTCAAATACCTACTTGTCCTGTCGCGGGAATCGAACCCGCCGCCTACGGGTTATGAGCCGATCAGCTCAACCACCACACCACAGAGGCTGTTCTTTTGCGCAGTTCACCATTATCACCATCGTCGGCTGGTAGGCGTCCACTGCTGAACATATAGGCCTCCCTTATAAAACGTTACTTACTCACTTTAAACGTACACGCTTATCATGGGGGTGAAAGTTGGCCATAAACACCACGCTTATTTATGGCACGCTACTTGGTGATCGCAGGAGAATGATGCTGCCCATTTCTTGGATATTCCCTTAGCCGGCTCTTACAGCCCCCTGTGTAGGAGGCGACGGGGTAGTCCTATTCGCAATACCAGGACCACACTGCCTAGCGGTTAGATTCTAATATCAATCAATGAAAACTGCTGTTTGTGGCATAGGTAATGTAACCAGTTTGTACAGGATGCCATTTAATTCATTAGCATAAATTGAGTGCAGGATAGTAAATCAATTTTATTGATGATTATTAAAGAGTAAAGAGTGAAAATGAAAATATTCTATATTGATGATTCTGAAGATTGCCGCGGCGCCTAACGTAGTTGAGTTGAAACGTACGGTTTTGATCCATTTAAAAGTTTTTTTTACCTGGTATGTAATAATTAAAAACAGTAGTTAATCATTTTAATTTAATTTTGTACTGTAGCAGTTGATTATTATCCGTTGTTGGAGTTATTATCAATACCAAATCGATGCGTTAGATTTAAAAAATTTTGGTCTTCTCGGGTACCTAGTTTGAAAGGATGTTAATATGAATTCAATTACACATACCTATGTTACTTTCTATGTAGTTTCCGTTCTGTACACATATCTATGTAATGTTTTTTGGTGTTTAATAAATTATTTTATTTTAGCGCCATCTTGTAGGATTGTATGAAACTACGTAAGTGCTTTGCGTTTTCACAACCGTTGGAATCGTAAGCACTTTGTTTGTGGGTTTTCCTTAGATTGTACATTCGTAATTTTTTTTATCGCAGTTAAAATACTAATTTTCAGAAGGTTCCGTAGTTTTTCCACAGAGGTCCTTACTTACTATTTTTGGAGCTTTATTAGTAACAGCTAGTAACTATCTACAGGTAGTACGTGGTACCATTAGTACTTCAGTCGACCAGGGCGAGGCTATAAAGGTCGGTAGAGACCAACAGCATAATATTAGCCTGTTCAAAAAGGTAGGTAGGTACTCACTACTCGTAGTATTCAATCTATAATAATACATATATACAGCTAAATTCTCAATGTAAAGTTAAGTTCATATATAGAAATATAGTTAGATACTTTTCTGTTTCTAAATACATGCATAGAATACAATATAACACCCAGACACAGAACAAACATCGATGTTCATCACACAAATGTTTGTCCCGAGTGGAAATCGAACCCACAACCTATAGCACAGAATATAATTATATAATCGTACTGCCTTTAGTTCAGAAGGCAGAGCTAACTACCAACTGAGCTTTATAGTCAATGGAGCTAACCGAGGCCAGTCCAGTCAGGTACAACCAAATTATTGAAAACCCTCTCTTTTTTTAAGTCTGTTGAAAATTTATATCCCTTAAATCGCTATACTTCCTTAGTACCTTAGTTAGTATATACGCAGGAGGCATTATATGAGAATGATAAAAATGCTTACAGTACATAATAATTAACAGTACTAGGTACATACTTATAGCCTACGCTTATAATACGTAGCCCTAAGGTATAAGGATTGTATCATTAAGAATCTAGAATTCAAATAAAAATCGTTATAAAAGTAAAAACAAACAGCCTAAAAGAAAAATATAAAGTCGCTACAATAAAAGGTTTAACAGATTTTAATTGAATTTGTAGTGAAAAATCCTATACTATTTATTCTAGATCTCCAACAAATACCAATTTAGTTGAAAAGTAGTTATACAGTCAGTCAAATAAAGCCTGCGTGAAACACGTACCTACCTCTAGTTTCTTCGCAAGCACCATCCGACAGTGTTTGCTCGGACGCCGGACTCGATCGTCCTCGGGGGGCTGGACCAAATAAAACTTATGAAAAACTTTGATATAAAAACTCACTTAATTGTGCAAATACAGAATCATTGAAAATAATTGATCAATCACGTTTTAACTTTTTTATGTAAAAAAAGCGTTGCTTTTATATTAATTATAACGGTCGGTATATGTTTTAGTCAAAAAACAATGGAAAAAAATCTATAAAACGTGTTCGTTAGTGATATAAAAAAAAGATCATTTTATTCGTTTTGAAAAAAAGAAGAGTTTTGAATGTAGATAACTACTTATACAAAAAAACAAACCTTCCTCAAAAAAACATTAAACAAAACGGTTTTCAAAATCCCACTCCGAGAATGCTAAAGCTACTCGTGTTGACAACCCTGGCTACCGTAGTGGTATCCTCCTACCAGCTCTATGATCCTGGTTACCCTGGCATCCACAACATCCACACTGGTCTGGAGAGAGCCAGGAGCTTCTACAACGAGTGGACAGTGGAGGTGGAAGGCGGTGAAGAAGTGGCCCAGTTGGTGGCTGCTCAACTTGGATACATTTATGGGGGACCGGTGAGTAGGTGATAAGAAAGAGGCTTTTCATTTCTTTTATTTACGAAAACGCAAGATTAGTGGCCGTGTGGTCCCGGTTTGTGAGTAGGACTACCCCATCTCTTCCCGTGGGTGCCATAAGAGGCTAAGGTAATATCCAGGGAATGGGCAGCAGCATTCTCCTCTGTACATTAAAATCTTTTGCCATCATCAAGCTGCCTGCCAAGCGTGTGGTGTTTATGGCAAACCTTATGATAAGCGTCCAAAGTGTCAGGCCTGTCTTCAGCAGTGGACGTCTTCCGGCTGATGACGTGACGAAGACTATACTACTCTACTACTCTATTTTTTTAGCTGTTATACGTGTGTGTTGCTGTGCATTTACGTTTGACCACCAACTCGCCTGATGTTAAGCGACAGTGTGCTGTCGAAGATGGAGCACGTAAATCTAGAAGGCACCTATTCACTCCGGCCTTGAAGATATATGGTGCGTTAAGCCTTGTATAAGCCCTTCAAAGCTTTCTGATAAAAGTTCCATACTTGTTCTTAGGTCCTTAGCTATTAAAAGTATTTTTCTGTCGGGATTTTTCTATTTTTAAATATACAGTTATTGCTTTAACTTCTAATATCACTTATCATCTATGTTCATCTAGAATCTAGTCTAAGGGTGCGATTTTTGATCCATAGTTAAGGTAACCAATGATTAAAAACTCTAACAAAATTTGATCAACGGTTAGAATTTGTTAGCATTTTTAACCATTGGTTACCTTAACTGCGGAACATAAAACCCGCCCTAAGGCAAAGAACACATATTATTAGGTACTTCGTTCCGGGTAATACATAAAAAAGAGCAAAGGACCTTGGTTGGTTGTAGTGTAAGAACTATCCATCACGGTGTATGACAGCACTACAAAAGCTATAAGCCTAAGTGAAGGGTGCCAGATTTTCTGTGGCTCCTTTGAATTCATACACTGAAGATACTATAGAATTAGTATTTACTTCACTGCAATGGCGAGGGCTAGGCTCCAGAGCTAAGAGCACCGTCGTAAAGTTGCCAGCTTATCAGTGTTCTACAGGTTACATTTCGGTGAGTGTGCTGCCGAGCTACACAATCTAATTCCACCATCTCCATTTCACCATCGGACGACAAGACGTACAGCTACACGCCATCCATTTATGGTTGATATTCCTTCGATTCCCACAAAGCGGTTTGACTCGGCATTTATAATCTGAGCAGCGAAGGAATGGAACACTTTACCAGCGTCTTTGTTTCCCGATATGTACAATCTGGAGCTCTTCATGTCACGAGTGAATAGGTATCTTCTAGGCAAGCATGTACCATCGTAGACCGCGTCGTCACTTTCCATCAGGTGAGATTGGGGTCAAATGTGGGCCTATTTATATATAAAAAACGCTATTGCCTAAAAGCTTTAGATATTAAACTTTTGAGGGGGTTTTAGCTAAATTACGGGACTATTCTTATTCTACATGGGGGTGATAAGTCCCTCACTGACGTCCCGCTCGGGGTGTATTGTGCATCTCCCCCTGCCAGCATCTACCCGAGCCATCCCAACTCCTTAAAATAGCGAAGTGTGGCTCTAGGTTGCTGGCACAGCTGCTCTAATGGCACTGATGTTGGGTGATGGAATGATGATGATTAGGCATTCGAAATTTCTTTCTTTTTCTACGGGACTATGATATACGCTGGTATCCTATACCGGTGCGTGGTTCTTTGTTCAAGCGTGGTGATTATGATAAGCGTCCAATGTGGCGTTTTATGAGGGAGGCCTGTGTTCAGCAGTAGACGTCTTCCAGCTATTGATGTGCGTCCTATACCGGTACCAAAATCGGTTCTATATAAATCAGACCCCACAGCACTCGTAGAACTGACAACCGATGGGGAAGAAAGGTTTTCGAGTGGCGACCACAAACCGGAAAACTCAGCGTAGGCTGGCTCCCCACTAGGTGGACCGACGACCTGGTCAGAACTGCGGGGAGCCGATGGATGCAGGAGGCAAGCGGCCGCTCAAAGTAGCGCTCTATGGGGGAGGCCTATGCTTAGCAGTGGACGTCTTCAGACTGATGATGATGATGATGGTGATGATAAATCAGAAGGATTATAACTGGTAGCCGAGTTGTTGTTGAAGTCCACTTGCATATAAAATAAGCGTTCGACCGACACATTAGACTAACTAAAAACAGATAGAGAAAGACGAGGCATTGCAGTGCCACAAGGCATTGTATTTTAAAACTAGGTGACATTGAAGTGTTACATGCATGACGGGTACTATTAGGTGAACGACCTTCTCGCCTCGTCACTTCCTAGTGACAAAACTCTCGTCGTTTATCCTCTGTGAAATCAATTTTCTCGAGTGACGAGTGACGTAGTAGGTCACTAACTCGAGTTACTCTGGTTAGGCTGAAGGTTTATTTTTTAGCCACCTTATACTTTTAGGACATAATAAAAAAAAAAACCACCACTCATACCATTTAAATAAAACCGGCCAAGTGCGAGTCGGACTCGCGCACGAAAGTTTGCGTACCATTATCTATGAAAATGAGCAAAAAATCACGCTTATTGTATGGGAGCTCCCTTAACAATTTATTTTATCCTGTTTTTTAGTATTCCTTGTTATAGCGGCAACAGAAATACATCATCTGTGAAAATTTGAACTATTTATCACTGTTTATGAGATACAGCCTGGTGACAGACGGACAGACAGACATACACACAGACAGACAGATGGACGGACAGCGTATATAGCCTTAGTAATAGAGTCCGTTTTACTCTTTGGGTACGGAACCCTAAATAATCTTTTATTCCAAGACTTTTCTTATATTTTTTGCCAATGATAATAATAGGATAAAATATATTTTTTTTGTGCCTTGGGTTATAATGTAGTGTACCGGGCTTATTATTTTACGTATTACGATTATGTTTTGGTGTGTAATAACATCTAAATAAGCAAGTAAAAAGAGCGCCTGGTTGATGCGACGTGTGACCAAAATGCTGGCACTTATTTGGCCCAACGCATCAGCATTGTAATTCAACGTGGCAATGCGGCCAGCATGTTGGGTACGCTACCTACCGGTAGTGGGCTGGAGCACTTGGACTGTCTATAGGCCATCGCGGCTATTATACAGTCCATAAGTGTTCTTTGTAGTAGGTAGTGTAGCTAGTTTAGTTTAGTTTAGCTTAGTTTAGTTTAGTTTAGTTTTTATTATTGTAGTAGTTAGCTTGAGTAATAAAGGCAATTTGCCCGTAAAAAAAAAGCAAGTAAAGAAGAAAGGTTCTCGAGTGGCGACCACGACCGGAACGTAGCGTAGGCCCCCCACTAGATGGACCGACGATCAGCTGGGTTAGCATGGATGGTAGACATAATTGTCTTTCCCCGTTTTACGTCACTTTCTTCATACTTGCTTTGAGTAAAACAGGGGAAAGACAGTTTTGTCTATCGGCCGTGCTAACCCTACTGGTGAAAGCCGCGGGGAGCCGATGAATGCAGGATCGAGTAGCCGCTCATAGTGGCGCTCTCTGGGGGAGGCCTATGTTCAGCAGTAGACGTCTTTAGGCTGTTGATGATAATGAAGCAAGTAACAAAGAAAAAATATCATATACCTTACCAAGGTTCATCGAAATCCACAAGTTTTAGCGAGAAGCATGTTCAAAAGGGAAGAAAGAAAGACAAAAAAAAACTAAATATTTACTTATATTGAAAGAATAGTATTTCAAATAAGAAACAATGTCCATATTTACTTAGCCCCGCCACAGTTTTATTTAGAAGGTATAGAGAGATGTGTGTAGGCATTGTTTATTCATGGTTATCCAGCCAAAAGGAAAAGTTGTAGTCGATGCTTCTCTGCCGATAGTTATCATTATCAAATAGGATGAGTATGAAAATATGAGTTAAAAAAGTATTCTAGCTTTATTGAATATATATAGTATTTTTTGTAGTGCTACGTAAAGAGTATGTTTTTGTTAAGATTAAGGTCAATGTGACGTAGATGCCTAGGTAATACAGACACCAAGCTTTATTCAAAAGTAAAAAAACCGGCCAAGTGCGATTTGGACTCGCGCACGAAGGGTTCCGTAGCATTATCTATAGAAAACGAGCAAAAACATCACGTTTGTTGTATGGGAGCCCTCTTAAATACCTATTTGTTTTATTCTGTTTTTATAGCAACTACAGAAATACATCATCTGTGAAAATTTCAACTGTCTAACTGTCACGGTTCATGAGATACAGCCTGGTGACAGATGGACAGACAGACTGCCGGATAGAAGAGTCTTAGTAATAGGGTCTATTTTACCCTTTGGGTACGGAACCCTAAAAAGGCTTATAAGGTACAGTAGGCACGTGGCGTCATCAACAAAGTATGTCAAACTTTGCCAGCCCCTGAAGCCTCACAGGAAGCAATACAGACGTCGTAATTTGCTAACATTTTGTAAAAAATATGCCACTTTTATTAGAATTTATATTATTTTCAAAGTAGGTTCACCTTCAGTGAACAGTTAGGCCGCTGAGTGAGCTACATGAAAACATTGTAAGAAAAAACTGAAGCATTTTAGCATTTTCCTGTAAAAAAAAAAAGTTCCCTTACCTCATTTTATTGGATTGGGAGCTACACCTAAAATACAATAAAAGATAATTTATATTTTAAAACTTGATATCTCTAATTAAGCTATCCTTCTACAAAGTTTCATGCATACACGTTTATGAATTTACACGTTAGGCTTTAAAGGGTTAGACGGACAGAATACAGACACACACATGACAACCTATATCATGTCACACACAGACATGTGAGATGTTGTCAAACGTACGCCCATTTTAGAATTAAAAAATGTTGCGTGTGACATGATATAGGTTCCGACTCAGCATGAAATTAAGGCCATCTTATATAGATAGAAAATGCTTTATTGCACAAGATAATCAAGTACATAGGTGAACTTAATGCTAAGTAGCATTTTCTTCCAGTTAACCTTACCTTATATAAGAGTTTATTGTACTACGGAACCCTAAAAACTAGTAAAAGTGATCAGAATTAACAGTTTTGATAATGTTTTTGTAGTTGTCAAACGCATTTCTCTCATTACCCAGACTATACTTCGCAATTTCATGAATTCAACAAATTTTTAGGTAGATATTCTTTCGGCTGTCTACATCGGTAAACAATTTTACAGTTTAATTATTTCGTAAGCTTCTGATCTCGTTTACATTTTGAAATACAATTTAAAATACAAAACAGGTTTCGTAGGGCATTTTCTATTAATTACTATTTTAATTTTTCTTGATATCCCATCATCGTCATCGTCATCACAGCCGCTCAAAGTGGCGCTCTATGGGAGAGGCCTATGTTCAGCAGTGAACGTCTTCAGGCTGTTGATGATGATGATGATGAGGTATATGACTTATCAGAGGAATTAGTCACTCACCAGGTGAGATAGTGGTCAAGCGCAAGCCTATCAAACAATAAAAAAAACCATAAATCGTGATTGTACCGCTTTACAAAAGTTAAGTATTTTAAGACTCGCTATTTTAAATCTGTCAATTGTCAACAGCCGATGAATGAAAGAGTGCCGCAGTGTATTTTAAATCTGTCAATTGTCAACAGTCGATGAATGAAAGAGTGTCGCAGTGTATTTTAAATCTGTCAATTGTCAATAGTCTAACTATGAATGAAAGAGTGTCGCAGTGTATTTTAAATCTGTCAATTGTCAACAGTCGATGAATGAAGGAGTGTCGCAGTGTACTTTAAAATCTGTCAATTCGCAGTGTGTCGTGTATGGTGTGTGATTTAGGCCCAATTTCACCAAACTAGAATAAATTTTATTCCAGGTATAACTTTCCGAGAACAACCGATTTACGCAAATATAGCCCTTATACCACCAATTTTGTGAAGGAATAAGACTTATTCCTTGGATACAATCAAAATAGCGTCTTTTTCGTGTAATTTCATTTGTCAATTAGCTGTATCCAAGAGTAACGAATAGCCGTATACTTGGAATAAACTTTGGTGAAATCGGGCCTAAGTAGAGTAGGAGTGCTGACCGTATGCCGGAAAACTTGCACTTTGCCCTGTACCAAATGTAACTCCGTACAGTCATTTCTTCACCGATTTGCGTCTCATGCAATGATGTCTGAGCTAAGATATTTCCTTCTATGAGGTCATCTACCTATTACTAATCAAAACTAATCATCTTATGACTGTGACAAGCGAAACCAAACCTAATCGGCGTTGTTGTTTAAATTCTAAAAACTGTACAATCACTTCAAACGCAATTAACCATTTATTTGTGGCTTACCACAATTCTGTGAACTGAGCGAGTAGGTATAGTGATTTCAGGTTCACAATCGGATTTTCAGAAGGATAAGCAAGCTTGTAGTTATTAGTGTTCATTTGTCTTCGTCCAGTTTATGTTTGCTTTGTCATTTTCGGTTAAAGATTTCCAGGAAATATGTATTTGTTAACTTACGACGTATCTAATTGTCTCAAAATGGCCAGAAGTCTCATATCTCTATATTTCATCCATATTTCATCGACAACCGGAAGACGTGCACTGCTGAACATAGGCAGCTATAGTACCTAACTATATTTAGACTAACTACTACAATAATGAAAACTAATAAACTAGCTACACTATACTACAAAGAACATTTGGACTGTATACTAGCCGCGATATGGCCTATAGACAGTCCAAATGCTTCAGCCCACTGCTGGTAGGTAGCGTACCCAACAAATGAGTGCTAGCATTTTGGTCACGCGTCGCATCGACCAGGTGCTCTAATAAACTTTGGAAATCGCGATGAGTTCCCGGTCCCCACGTACCCAGGGTCTCAACACCAAACGGCTCAGATATGTAACCGCTACCGGGATTAATATATTTGTCGGCGTCTAGCTGCTCAGCCGAATTAGCCGCGGCGTCGGCTCAAAGTTTAGCCCCTAGTTTTTATTATTGTAGTAGTTAGTTTAAAGAAGAAGAAAAAAAACTATATTTATTATTTGCAGTTTTTTCAGTTAAACAAGCAGGCCTACCTTATATTAGACGTCTGCACCACTACCAGGGGGTCTAGCAAAGATCCCTTTCCATCAGCGTTAACGCCAAACGTTAACTCAAAATGTATGGGAGTGACACATGAGTGACATTAGCTGAGGATGTCGCTTTTCCGCATGTAATGTCATTTCCATACAGTTTGGAGTTATCGTTCGGCGTTAACGCTAACGGAAAGGGATCTTTCCTAGACCCCCAGGAGTGCTGATGATGCATTGTTGGCTCTTGGACTCTCAACACACTTTTTGAATGACTATACATTACTACACTATTTTGATACCTAGTACACTTTTTGAATGTTTGTCCCTGACAAACTAGTCTAATGCTGCGTAGTTGTTATGTGGATCAAATTCTATTCTAACAATCAAAGATTATAAAACCCGTTGATAGCTCGTGAACATAATTTCACGTACAAACACGACTCACCTGCGCGGACAGGGGGCGAGGTAACAAAGCGAGATAAAGTCATACGAAATTACAATGAACAGAGCAGGATAGAACAAAAGACATCAACAGGTTCCCGTGATTTATTAGAAATTCATAGTATTTATTAGAAATTAGTGGTTGAAATACACCACTAATTTTCGTATGTGGGGAAGTTGTATCATTGGGCAACTGGATTTATAGCCAATGCTAACAATGAAGCTGTAACGTGTCAATGATACCATGTCAGGTCTTATAAAAAACCGTAAATTGTAACTTTAATACCTTATAAAAAACCTTAACTGCAATCGATAAAACTCATAAAAACTATGTCGTAAAAGTTAATAAGGCTTATTATTAATTATAATATCTCCACGACATACAGTGCGCCATGATACTGCGGTTGATAATCCAGGCAATATACTGGCCCGCCTAATCTGGAGTGGCACTCGACGGGCCCTCCGTCATCGCTTTGATTCGCCTTTATCTATGGCAAATATAACGAACAGCAAAGTTCATTAGGTGGTCTTTTGGTATAGACAATAACAAGCATGAAATAAAAGGTACATTTATGATAACAAGTCAATATAAAAGTTACAAAATGATGAACAAATGATGTTCATGCTTTCAGCCAACAGCGCGGTTACGGCGGATAGAGCTTTTAGGTATTTTGGGCAAAATACCTAAAAGCTGGTAGTGAAGAATTTGTAGGCAGCAGACGGAAGGCATTCGGGAGGTACAACACCATAGTATCTCTTGCTAGCTGCGAAACTTATTTGCCAAGACGGCCGGAAGCATGGTGGTAGTACGATATACAACGGATCCTACCAAACGGATCCCACCTAATATTTTTTGCAACTCATACCCCATCGGTTGTCAGTTCTACGAGCGATGTGGTCTGCCCATTGTCATTTCAACTTGCTAATTTTAAGAGCTATATCGGTCACTTTAGTTCTCCTGCGGATCTCCCTATTTCGACTCTTATCTGGCAGGGAAACACCGAGCATAGCTCTAACCATAACTCGTTGTGCGACATTGAGCTTACAATGAGGCCAACAGTACGTAGTACTATAATATCTATTCTGTGCCAACAGTAAGCACACGCGCAACACGTGCTTTAATAAATATTTAACAAGAAAATAAACCACTCCTAAAACTTTGTTATGAAGTCCTTGTCAAGGCACCTAAACCGTAGATGGTGTGCTGCAACTAAATTTTACTCTTACGGCAATCGTTTAAAAGCATAGTTTTACACATGTTTTACATCACAACAGCAAGAAGTATGGATTAGATTCGCTCTTGTCACATTCGCCTACTATAGTCTAGCTAGTCCAAGGTGGAGAGCCGGATCCAGAAATTAATGATGCTACTGTCGATGAGAAAGGTCGAAGAAATAAGTTTCCATATTAGAATCCCTTGGTACTATTTTGCTATTTCGTTAGTACCTTAGAATAAGTACCTATAGAAATTTCCGCGTCGTCACTTTCCATCAGATGAGATTGCGGTCAAATGCGGGCCTATTTATAGTTATATAAAAAAAACGACGCCCTGCATCCAAAGGCTCCTCGCGGTTCAGGCCAGGTCGTCGACGTCTACCTAGTGGGGGCTACGCTGCGTCTTCCGGTTCGTAGTCGCCAGTCTAGAACCTTTCTTTCCCATCGGTTGTCAGTTCTGCGAGCGATGTGGCCTGCCAACTGCCACTTCAATTTGCTGATTGTAAGAGCTATATCGGTCACTTTAGTACTCCTGCGGAGACAACAATACCTTTTTTTTTATAATTGACCAAGCTAGCGGTTGACCACAATCTCACCTGATGGGAAGCGATGATGCGGTCGAAGGTGTAGCACGCTTGTCTAGTAATAAATACCTATTCACTCTTCACTTGAACAACGGTTGTATTTTTCTGGGAACACCGACCAGGACAGGGCATTCCATACTTTTGCAGTTCTTATTAAAAAAGTTATACATTTATAAACTTAAATCATAAGTATTGATTTCGACTTATAAAAGTGCTAAATATCTGCATTATTTGACATTTGAGCTGTGCCAGCTTTAGTCTATACTCTAAGGTGCCAGCCTACCTAGGTACTTACCACAGATTAGAAAAAAAAGCATATGCTACTTACAAGGTTTGATTAGGTATCTGTAGACAATCAAAGCCTACAAGTCGCGTGTCACCAGTCCGAAATAAACGATTATATTGCAAACTGAGACAAATGGTCGGAGCTAATTCCACATCATCCATCTCCGTTAGATCCGATACGGTGACATCACGTGGGATTAGTGCAAGCTAATTTTAGTCTGTGATTTTGGTACGGGTTAGGGAAACTAGATTTTGCTGACACTATATCGGGGAATATTTTTTTATGCTATATTAAGGTCTCGATAAAATATGACTTTAAACCCAGCTCTGCTTACCCATACAGCCCTATATTATTATTATGTTCCACATTCCCACAAAACAGAATAAACAGCCTAGGTACCTACTTCACTTTTGTTTTCGAGCGTTGTTAGCATCTTCCAGTTTTATAAGTCTGAGGGCACAATCTATGCTTTTAGAAGAGTTTGCTGGCGATCAATAAGTACTTATACCTATGTATAATAATTATAGGCAAATGATATTTATTATAAGCCTTAAAGCCCTAAAGTATGAAAGAGCTTTATTTAAACTTGCAAAGCATCTTTATTTTACCTACTTAAGGTAGAAGGTAAGGTAGCTTAGGTGTTGGTGTGGTAGGGGCTTTTATAGGTTAATAAAAAAATCTACTTATACTAAACGCTACCAGTTACACTATGTACTACAAAAAAACATTAGGACTGTAGGTATTCTAGCCGCGATGACCTAAGTGTAGACAGTCCAAAATGCTCCAGTCCACTACAAGAGCTTTTAGTAATAGGTATACACACCAGGGATAGGGAATATACCATAACCATACCCTACTAACCCCCGGTTTGTCGTATACGTTTGTTAAAGTTAAACTCACATCAACTTATAAATACTGAACGCTCATTGGTTGAAGACAGCCGATGATCAGCAGGCAACCAATAAGCGTTCCGTATTTTTAAGTTGACATGAGACTTATAAACTGATCTCACAGTCCAGAGATCTTTTTTTTAGTAGACTGTGTGATGTCTCAGGATGACGTCCGCAGTCCGGTGTCACGCGAAACTTTAATTTAGAGCTCCGAGTGACACTGCAATCTGTTATGGGCGGCCGTGACGCTTAACACCAGGCGAATGACTAGCTCGTCATGTCATTCGATTACATAAAAAAAACAAGGGTACGAGAAACTGGAGGATAGAGAGGCATTCAGCTGTCCCAATATATAATTATAGGTGACGGCATAGAGCAAGAAAAAAACCCCCGAAGCGTCATATGTTGGTGAAGGCAACTTGCGAATTTGCCTGAAGTTTTCCGGGTTTCCTGCAGTAATACGAATTTTCCAATACTTATAAAAAGTACCTACCATCTATATTTATCTCAGTAAAATAATCAATGTGTGAAAAACGTGTGTTCCGTGACGCAGAGCCAAATACTAAATGAACAGTTTCAATTGTAAATCGCCGTTAATGACGACCACAAAATGACGTAAAATCCTTTAACTGTTTAATTATTGTAATAAACGTTGTCGATCGTTCGTATATAATCCCGAATGACGTATTTTCCACCCACAGATGCCAGTACTTGAAGTTATTTACTTTATTTTAACGTCTAACTCGATTAGTGTCCAGTGGAAACCTGCCTCTGCTAGAGCTAATTTTCTAGACCAAAGCTGACAGCTCTAGGAAACTGGAATTAAAAATGTAATAAAAGTAAAGAGAGATCTTACGACTAACGAATTAATGTTTTTTTTTGTAAGTACCTATCTACTTCTTACTTTTAGTAATGTAATTTGTTTTTGCTATATTTGTTTATCTCCTAATCGGAACTATTACTGGAGTTACTCATCATTCTCTTTGCCTTTTCCCATTTGTTATTGGGGTCGGCTCCCAATCTAACCTGTAGCGGGGAGCTGCCAGAATTACACGAGCGACTGCCATCTGACCTCGCAACCCATAAGGAACCAGTAACCGGGATGGTTAGACCAGGTGTCAAATTCTATCAGGCGTCTGACTACCCGTAACGATTACCTTAGATGTTCTTATGACAACCGGGACCGACAACTCACCGAGGCACGCAGCGATGGCATCGAAAACTGCACATAACTTACTAGACAAGTCATTGGTACAGACAGGGCCGAGGATCGAGCCCGGTGCCGTAAGATTGCGAAGCGCACATGCTACCGCTCGGCCACCATCGGATTGGAGTTAATATCATAGAATAAATAATAGTACGTATGCTAATAATTATGTTCTTGTTCTTTATTGCATTTTACCGTCTTGCCCCGGATTCTATTAGATATGCAGCATTTCTCTAAAATCATGAGGCATGGATAACTGTATTTATTTCAGGGGCATTTATTCGGTACTTTGTGTCTATAAACTAGAAAAGAATTAAGTATTTAAATTGGCCTGATATTAGGTTTCTGGAAATATCGGTATTTGTAATAAATCATTATATAAAACATACACGACAAATTGATAATAACCTCTTATTTTAATCAATTTGATTAATCATTGTTTGTTTTAGTGCCATCTTGCGGCAGTGCGCGGTAGCTGCAATCTGCAACACGATCGGTGAACTGAACTAGAAAATTTTCATGTGAAATTTAGTTCCCATAAATAAAACTTGTAAGCAGATGGCGTTGTCTCTGTCTTTTACAAACTAAAATAATTATGTACCTAACAACCTACTTTATGTTTTATACAGACAATAAAATCGTCACTTATATATCCGCAAAAATGTATTTATAAGTAAACGTGGCGCGAGTGCGAGGTAGTTCCAATAGCATTTTGAATACGGTGGCTGAGCGGTACAACTCGCCAATCATGCGGCGCTTTGTATTCACACTTGTGGATAGAGGTAGGCATGGAAATGATTGCTACTTTAAAATCATTGTCATTTCATTATATGATTCATTTTAGTCTTAGTCTGTGATTTTTCATATGCCTAATGAATTTATGATCAATGGTGATTGGCTGTGCTTTATAGAAATGGAACAGAGATGTGATTTAGGAGCACCATAATGAAGTTGGGACCTGCTACAAATGATTACAAGTATAACGCTACTCTCTTAATTTAAACAAGATCAAAGTTCACCGCTACACCCTAAAGTTAATAAAATTATACTTTTTTGGTCTCAGTTTGTTTACTGAAGCATAAATAAAATTATGTTTTGATGTTCACCGCTTATGCTACTCTCGTATTATGAAATTCGAAGCCACGATTCAATTAAGTGTGGTTATCACACTGTGATTTGTAGCATAGTATCTGACAAAAAAGTAGCAGAGTGATTTATGAAAAATAAAATCATATGATTTTACACCTGCTCCTTGTGATTTGATCCATGCCTAGATAGAGGCAGGCAGGTGTATGCGTAGAGGTGGTAGAGGGAGGGTACCATGTTGGTGGGTACCTATACTGTGTGTTTATGTAATCTTGTCTTGTGTGTTTGTTAGTGTCAATTAATTAATTATTATAATTAGATTACTAACATTAGGAGTAAGCCCACACTAACAAATGGATTTATTTGTCCGAAAATAAAGAATTTTGAATTTTGTTTTTGAATTTGAAACCCTGTACAACAACGGAGACACAAGTTTTCAATTTCAATACAAGGAAACAAAATTAGTAATTAATTACCATATGAAAAATCTATACTAAAATAAAGTATAAAACTATAATTCAACAAGTATGTCATCATTAACAGCCTGAAGACGTCCACTGCTGAACATAGGCCTCCCCCAGAGCACGCCACCTTGAGCGGCTGCTCGCCTCCTGCATCCATCGGCTCCCCGCAGCATTCACTAGGTCATCGGTCCACCGAGTGGGGGGCCGGCCTACGCTGCGTCTTCCGGTTCGTGGTCGCCACTCGAGAACCTTTCTTCCCCATCGGTTGTCAGTTCTACGAGTGATGTGACCTGCCCATTGCCACTTCAACTTACTAACTCTAAGAGCTATATCGGTCACCTTAGTACAACAAGTATGTACTTACTATAAAATAAAATTGCCTAGGATAATACTTTTTTAAGTTTCATTCCGCAGGTTATTTATTTATTATCTTTACATAATATAATTAAGTCCAAAACACTATACAGCAAAACTAAGGTAACAACATTTTCATATGTACTTACCCTATCAGTAAACAAATCTAGCTCTGGATGTTGAGCAAGCATGTTATTGAGTAACACATGTTATGACGTCATTGTTTGTAATGTAAGACAAATAGCTCCGCCTGAAATTCAGGCGGCGGCGGCGCGTGGCGTCGTGGCTAACTGTAGTTTCAGCAACGCGTATACCAGGCGAACAGAAATAGTACGAAGCGTTTTTTCAGCCAATCTCCAGGCTGAAACTTCAGGCAGATGCGGTAAACTGAAATGAAACAAATTTAATATTGTAGTCATAGGTATTTCGTGGTTTACTAGGTGGTAGGACTTTTCTGCAAAGTTCTTCTAGGTAGGTACCACCGCTTTGCCAGTTGTTCTGCCGCCAAGCAGTAGTGTGCAAGAACTACTGTGTTCCGGTTTGAAGGGCATTGTAGCTAGTGAAATGCCGGCTAAGGGTATTTCGAATATCATATTCCTTTAGGCGGCTCTTACGGCTTCCGCGAGAAGAGATGGGTGGTACTATTCTAACAGAACAAAACAGAAAAATTACAAAATAATTAGGTAGGTATAATAGCTATGCCAAATTACCCTCGCTTCATTGCAGAAAACACCAAATTATGAAAACAGTGAGTGTCTGAAATATTGTCTCTGAAACATATCGCTTGTACACTGATTTGATTTGACGGTGATTCGTCCAAGATTTGACGTCGTTCGTAACGTCTATATTTTTTTATTCTTTAACTAACTAATATAATAATATTAAAATAAAATAAAAAATTAATAAAAAAAAAAATTGCGCTACAACTCGCTTGCTACTAATATGAAAAATCGCGTTCCAATACCACGCGCTCCACTTTCCACGCTCACATGCGTGTTAAACTTGACCTACCCTAAGCGCGTCATATGACAACCCTTATCGTACACACGCGCGCACTCCCGCATATGTGGCGTGCGAGCTCCTCCCCACTTCTGTTCGCCTAGTACACGTGTGCCACAGACTACTCACATGATCACCGAACTGACACTCTGACATACCCAGTTATGGACACATGTGACAATGTTACCAATGTGTATGTACACATAGGATATTGTAGTGGATTAGCACGTAATAGTATGCGCGTGGTAATATGTGTACATATATGGTGCGAGAGCCCATTGCAAAAATACCTACGTCATCGGGTACCCCAATAGGCTATCTTTAGATCGTTAACCGACACTTAAACATGTAAAAAAAACAGGTCTGCCAGTTCTGATCCTGCCGGGTCATGGAAATAAATCCACCTGCACCAACATCAAATACCTTGAATACTAAGTTTCGCCAAGTTTAGACCTGGCACGCCTTTTAATCTATTATCAGGGTCACCTAGGCGTAGGCGTAGGTTTCATCGGGGTATTCGCTGAGGTAGGTAAAGAGTGTGAAGGGCACATTCTTAGTGGTCTGCCAGGTACTTCCGGCAGGGTGCGCAATAGCAGACCAATTTTTTTTTACATAATTAATCAATTGTTAACTGTTGCCAGAACCTTCATTCGGGTAAATTTTGACAAAAAAATACGTCAGAAAATTTCAATTATATCCATGACCCGGCAGAATCGGAACTGGCAGACCTGATTTTTTTACATATTTAGATGTCGGTTAACGATCTTAAAGATAGCCTATTGGGGTACCCGATGACGTAGGTATTTGTGCAGTGGGCTCTCGCACCAATAGGTTTTAGTAGTTGTGTTGTGCTGTATGCATGTGTAAATAATATTCATGGCATAGCTGTATGTGTGTTGTTGTTTTTACTGAGGTCAGCGGTTTCGATTTATACATATTGTGCTTACAGCGATGCCAACACACACAAAAAGCCACTTAAACATAATATTTTTTAACTTATAACTACACAACTATTAACCTAAAAACTCTACACCAATACCATGCATATGTGTACAAGGTGAGTTTGAATTGGTATGTTATCCCGAAGGGGGGACTGGGGCCATGGACAGCCCACAAATTGTGAGAGCCTTACTTGAAACTGCGTGTTTCCTAACCTCCATACTAAAAAATAAATCCACTCACAAAGCTGCAATCGCTACGAGTGTTAACAAGATACTAAAATATCATTAACAATCATTTCTAAACACAAGTCGTCAAACTCATTAAGGGCTTGTGCAAGGCCAGCGCAAATTCACGTCAAAGCCACAGAATAGATGTATAGTACTAGGCCAAAGCGGGGATGAGCCAGGGGCCGCGCGGCAGGGGCGGTCTAAGTTAAACTGGTTCCAACGCGCAATAGTTTAGGTAATTTATTATTACACTGAATATAAAGGGTAATTTAAAAATCCGCTATACATAAGCCCTCCATTATATTTAATTCAACTACTACACAAAGTTTCATGATCTTATTTAAAGTATTCATTGAATAATCGCTGTTTATTTGTACGGTTTGGAGGTAACTTTGTAATTTTTTTCTATCGAGAAAATTTTATTAATTCGTGTTTTCACTATACATTTGCAGTAGCATTAGTCCTGGACTTTACCATATATTAATTTCAAAGTCATTGTTGCAATATTGTTGACAGGATACTGCTTCAAGCTAAGCCGTTTTAAGCAATTTGGCGTTGTATTGGCTCTTAAGTGCATTCGGTCAAGGACGAAATTCAACCACCCAGCTGTGCTAGGGCTATCTTCGAACGTAAACTCTACATGCCATTTCTTCAATGAAAAACTATTAATTTAGAAAAGTCGTAGAAGAAACATTGTCTACCTTGGGAAGTAGCTTTCGGGATAATATACCAATTCAAACTCAGATAGTAGATAACACTATCAATATAAGGCTTACATGACTATTTATTTTTCTTTTATAATACTTATCATTTGGCACATTGTATTAAAATAACCGACCAAGTGCGAGTCAGACTCGCGCACGATGGGTTCCGTACAATTATTTATCCCTGCCATCTAGTGTTGAGTAGCAGTACTATTTAAAGCTGCGCCATCTACGACTCATCTGGTAAACAAGCAGAAAAATCACGTTTTTTGTATGGGAGCTCCATATTTATTTTATTCTGTTTTTTAGTATTTGCTGTTATTTGGCAACAGAAATACATCATCTCTTATAATTTCAACTGTCTAACTATAACGGTTCATGAGATACAGCCTGGTGACAGACGGACAGACAGACAGACAGACACCGGAGCTTTAGAAATAGGGTCCGTTTTACCCTTTGGGTACGGTACCCTAAACACAATAGCAGTTTTAGTAGATAGGGGTGGGTACACCATCGCTAAATCCGCCCAAAAACATTTTGCTCCCTCATATTGGGGGCGGTATGTGCCACCTACATTCCATTGTTTTCCACGTTATGTACCAGGGGATCAAAAATGTGTAGGATATACTTTAGGAAATCTCGTATGCAGAGGGGTTGATCAAGCCTGGGCAGGGGTGCCATCTCGTTATGCTAAAAAGAAAAGCTTTTGATTTACTAACATTTTAGTCACGGAAATGGTAGACACAAATCATGTTTAACACAGTGGGTATGACCCCTCCACTATCCTCATATTTCTCATCATCATCACCATCATCGTCATTCTTAAACCCCACGCGAGAGGAGTCAAAGTCACCAGGGAATACTAGTGAAATTGTCCAGTTTCTGAAACACACGTTCTTGTTACAGATTATTGGATTTCCGGGAATGTACCGATTCCAAAAATACGAGCACGAAAAACAACGCCGAGCCCCTAGCACGCACACAACCACGCTCATACATGATAGGAGGGTAAGTTCACGCACACTAGGATCGTTTCGTTGTTACATACATTCATTCATTGTCGTTGATAAACGAGTGGACGGTAAAGCTCTCGCGTGATATGGCCGCCTGGTACGTTCGGTGGTAAGCGGTTACGTCACTCGGGGTAAAATGATCCCTTCAGATGATTGCGACAAGGACTAGGCGTACTGCAACTAGGACAATTTTGTCTACCGACCGTGCTAACCCAGCTGGGCTGGAGTAGGGTATTTCCCTTAAAAAGGAGGTTTAATAACATTTGCCAGGAATATTCTTTAGCTTACCTACTTAAAAAATCAACTTCCAACCAAACTCTTGCATAAGTTTCTACTGTTTGCAGTACGCCTAGTCCTTGTTACTATTTTGTGTCCTTGTCGCAATCATCTCCACTTGACAAGTAAGCAAGTATGAAGAAGGACATAAAACGAGGAAAGACAATTTTGTCTACCGCCCGTGCTAACCCAGCTTCTGGCGTAGCTGCTAACCCAGCTGCTGCCCTGGCACGGACGGTAGACAAAATTGTCTTTCCCCTGTTTTACTCCACTTGACAAGTAAAGCAAGAAAGAAAGTGATATAAAACGGGAAAAGACAATTTTGTCTACCATCCGTGCTAGGGCAGCAGCACTCATAAAGGACCTGAAAATTCTATGAAATTGGAGAACCTGCATGTACCAAGTTAATTTCGTCAAGAAAAAATATGACGTACGCGAGTCGAGTACCAACATCCAGACATCATCATCATCAACAGCCTGAAGACGTCCACTGCTGAACATAGGCCTACCCCAGAGAGCGCTTCTTTGAGCGGCTACTCGCCTCCTGCATCCATCGGCTCCTCGCGGCTTTCACCAGATCTTCTGTCCACCGAGTGGAGGGCAGGCATACGCTGCGTCTTCCGGTTCGTGGTTGCCACTCAAGAACCTTTCTTCCCCATCGGTTGTCAGTTCTACAAGCGATGTGGCCTGCCCATTGCCATTTTAACTTGCTCATTTTAAGAGCTATATCGGTCACTTTAGTTCTCCTGCGGATCTCCTCATTTCGGAGCTTATCTCGCAGGGAAACACCGAGCATAGCTCTCTCCATAGCTCGTTGCGCGACTTTGAGCTTACAGACATCCTAACATTGTTTTATTATGCGTCAGGTAAGATGGGCAGAACAGTTGTTCGCCAAGTCGAGAGTGAAGAGGTTTCCGATGCCGACCCCTGAGCAAGAGTTGCAAAGAGTGAAGAGACTGGATGAAATGAACTTCATAGAAGACAGGCTCTACAGTAGACGGAAACCACTCTTCAATGATGAGCTTTGGGGACAGGAGTGGTATCTGGTAAGGATTTTGAGGCGGATTTATTAAGTATTATAGGTAAAAAAAGTAAGTATTAGGGTTTATAAAATGTGCAAAAAAACTAATGTTTTTCTGTCAGAATCAGAAGTTGAACCCAGTTAAGCAATTTGAACAGTTGAGGGCTCCAGCTTGGATTTGGAGGCATATGTGCACGTAGTACCTAGTAGGCATACAGACTGATGAAGTCAATACACGTTCAAATAATAACAACTCTTTGATTGGAATAATACTACATGAAGTCTACAATATGAGAAGCCGATAAGTGCAGTATAAAGCTGGCTTCTACCGTGCGTGATACTGCGGACGGACGCGGACCAGCCCGCACCAACGCACCATGGGATATCGGCCGTGGTAGCGCAGATACGTCCGGTGCGGTGCGTCTGATCCGCGGCGAGTCGGTAACTTCAAAGGTCCGGAGCGAGTTCTCTTTCACTATTCATTTTGGAATAACAAATGGCTTCGAATCTCAAGACACACACAGACCGACACGCACCGTTGGAAGAGCCTGTGTGCGGTGCGTGACCGTCAGTGGTCGTCAGCCGTGCGTGAAGTCGTGCGCAGTATCACGCACCGTGGGAAGCCAGCTTAAGTGTAGACTGACTATTTTTAGTCAAAGGTAGTTATAGACTACCAAAAACCTTTGTGACATTATACCTTGTAAACCATTGACTATAAATCCAGTTGACCAATGATACAACTTCCCCGCATACGAAAATTAGTGGTGTATTTCAACCACTAATTTCTAATAATTACTATGAATTTCTAATAAATCACGGGAACCCGTTGATGTCTTTTGTCCCATCCTGCTCTGTTCTTTGTAATTTCGTATGACTTTGTCTCGTTTTGTTACCTCGCCCCCTGCCCGCGCAGGTGTGTCGTGTTTGTACGAGAAATTATGTTCACGAGCTATCAACGGGCTTTATAATCTTTGTTGTAAACTTTTCTTCAGCAAGACACGGCTCGGAACCTGCCACGGTTCGACTTGAACGTGCTCCCGGTCTACCGACTCGGGTACAACGGCAGCGGCGTCCGGGTCTCCGTGCTGGATGACGGCATCGAGCACACCCACACTGACCTCAAGGATAACTACGTGAGTAATAATAATCTGTCTTCTTCTCGCTGATAAGGCCTGACACGCGTGCAAGAGAGACAAGAACAGTATGATAAAGTGATCTATGAGCACGAGAGGATTGTTACCTCTCCTCAGATATGAATGCTTAGTACTTTCAGAGGTTTGTGGGGGAGACATGATCCGTCGACGGACGGTCTGTCAACAACACGCTCAGTCGTGAAATTGAAATGATAATTTACGGGGTTTATAGGTACCATCTAATAAGAATCCCAAAATAGTACATTGTTTACATAATGAACAATAGTACATTACTGAAGCGGCCAGCAACAGAGGCATTGATGGACGAACGTGTAGATGTGGGCCGAAGCGAAGCCGAGGCACACATACGTAAGTCCACCAATGCCTAGTTGTGGCCAAGGCTTGTAAAGTACTTTTCTCAAATAATGCGCGGAAATTAAAACAAAGAATTTTTTAGTTGAAAATAATTTTGCCCACCATAAAGGGTTACTTTTTTTCCAATAAACAGCTTTCTATTTGCAAGCCAGTTCGAAATTTAAATACAACCTTTGATAAGTTACCTCCTTAGTTGCCATGTTTCAGAGTAAAAGATCGTTCCATTTTTAAATTACGCGACAGATATGAGTTTACTATGTAATTTAGTTGGCCGCTAAACCACGACAGATATGGATTTTCATACAATTTTTGCCGGCCGCTGCTCGCCAGTACAGCAATTTCGATTTATCTCGAAGAAGGTTGTCAAAATAATGTTCGAATTTCAAAGCATGCTTGAGAAAATACATATTTTACACTAAAGGCACAGAATTAGTACATTACTGCAGCGGCCAGCAACAGAGGCGTTGATGGACGAACGTGTAAATGTGGGCAAACACATACGTAAGTCCATCAATGCCTAGTTGTGGCCAAGGCTTGTAGCTTGTAGGTATAGTACTTTTCTCATAAATGCGCGGAAATTAAAGCTATAATAAGTAAATAGTACCTAGGCAGAACTTTTTTGATTTGAAATTAATTTTGCCCACGATATAGTGTTAATTTTTTTTCAATAAACAGCCAAAGACTTCTATCGTTTCATTTTCAAATTACACGACTAGTGAGTTTACTATGTAATTTATTTGGCCGCTAAACCACGACAGATATGGATTTTCATACAACTTTTGCCGGCGGCTGCTCGCCAGTACAGTAATATCGATTTATCTCGAAGAAGGTTGTCAAAATAATGCTCAACAAGGATGTTTGAGAAAATTATAATAATAGTACCGAAAAAGGCGAGCAAAGTGTTGTTAAGCTAAGTACGTGCTTTTTATCACCCTCTATGAGAAAAATAAGTCCTAAGTGCTACTTATTTATATCGCATTTTTAGCGTCCGAAGTCCGATACCATGTTCTCTGGAGATTCATTCTCACTACTTGAGGAAGACACATTCAATTTAAACAAAACTAATAATAATCTTTGGAGGGAACAAACACCCAAGCCCGTGTCACAATGTTGGTGTGCGGACCTGCCTGTGCGGATATGAAAGCCTAGTACTTTCAGTAGCACTTGCTTACGTCATCCTCGGTGAGAAAGAGCCGGATATTTTTTGCCAACAACAAAAAGAATTTTAATATTGAAAATGTAAAAATGCTTTTCTGAGCCCGAATAACTGACATTTTGATACCAAAATAATTAAAAAATAATACAGTTTTCGTCGTTACTCAGAAAATTTTCTTTGAAATTGGTCCCTCTAGTCGGATATAGTGGAATTTTAGCGGGCGTCCCGCGCAGTGTTTTTAATATTATAGAGATGTCGATAGAGATCTATGATTGTAGCCGAGTCACCAAGGCGAAGCGGAGAAAAAATTTGCTGAATCAAAATGCTTTAGGTATTTTACTATTAAAAAACGGTCTTACAAAAAATATACGACACACCTAAAGATATTTGAATAATGTGCTAATTTTTAGGGTTCCGTACTAAGGCACCGCTCTCTGTCTGTCTGTCCGTCTGTCACAGGTCAGTATCTCATGAACCGTGATAGTTAGACAGTTGTTTCACAGATGAAGTATTTCTGTTGCCGCTATAATAACAAATACTAAAAACAATAAAACAAATAATAAGAGGGCTCCCATACAACAAACGTGATTTTTTGCTCGTTTACCAGATTAGTCATAGATAGCGCTGCTTTAAATAGTACTGCTACTAAACACTAGATGGCAGGGATTTATGCTTTGTGCGCGAGTCCGACTTGCACTTTGTAGCATACGCACCAACTAACCGAAATAGTGGGTGGCTTTCTGCTTACACTGGGACAATACGATTTCGAAAAAAGGACGATGTTCAAAAACTCGACTTATGCTGCAGCGAATACAATGCACTCACGTACCTTGGACTGCTCCAGCACTCGTTGAGGTTCCACCTTCGATGTTCATCAGCTAAGTCCAGAGGTTCACGCTTTGAGGGGGCACTAACACACGCGTAGTAGTTCAGTTGATTAGATTTTCCAATAAAATCCACCGATAGGGGGCGCGTGCGATGACAAGGTTTACACACACACACGAATATTGCTTAGAGCTCCGAATTATACGAGTCCGCGGTGCATGACAGTCGAAACTAGACTGCGTTTCACTGCTGCGCTCGCGAGTAACTGAACATCGATAGGTACACAAAAAAAAGATTCTATTTAGCTATATGGAAACGAAACATCCCGCCCACCAAAATGCCTATGGTATTTTCTGGTCAAACGATAAATAGGACAAGTTCAGGGACGAGGAAAGATGTCCAGTTAATTGTTACTAGAACTATAGTTTATTTAGCTTAGAAATACAATTATGATACGATAAAATATGATTGATACGATAGAGTATGATGCGATACGATATAATACGAATTGTGATATGCTATGCTACGATTTTTTGAAATGATACGATTTAAGCTAGTCCTCTATTGGTAGAGGGCATAACTTAACCAACGGTCTTTGAAGTATATGATTGTTTGCGGTTTTAACTACTGCAATCCGAGTAATCCCATCAGCACCAGGTAAAAGATTTACCACTCTGGCCAATGGCCATTGTAGGGGCGCGCGGTTATCGTCTTTGATAATCACCATCGAACCTATCTGCAACGGTTTAGAATCTTTGGTCCATTTGGCGCGTTGTGTTAAAGAATTCAGATATTCGTGTTTCCATCTGGACCAAAAGTTCTGATGGAATGCTTGTAACAACTGCCATCGATTAAGCCGATTTGAATTAATGTTTGTGAGATCTTGATCGGGGACAGCAGTTAGAGGTTCTAGAGTGAGGAAATGTCATGGCGTTAAAACGGATAGGTCGTTTGGGTCGGAACTGATCGGGCAAAGGGGTCTAGAATTTAGAACGGCTTCGATTTGAACGAAAAGAGTGGTGAGCTCTTCGAAAGTCAAAACTTGTTCACCTACGACGCGCAGTAAAAGACTCTTCGCTGATTTAATCTGGATTTCCCATACGCCGCCAAAATGCGGAGCTGATGGAGGGTTGAATTTGAATTCAATCTTCTCCGCGCTAGAAGCCTGCTGCATTAGAGACGACAGTTGGCTTCTAGCGCCGATGAAGTTTGTTCCGCAGTCAGCGTGTATTACGTTGCAGCGACCGCGACGTGCTACGAAGCGACGTAGCGCAGCGATAAAACCGTCCGTAGACAGCGTCGAAACAACTTCGAGGTGGACCGCTTTAGTGACGAGACAGACGAACAGACATAGGTATGCTTTGTCAATCTTGGCTCCACGGTGTGGTCCAAGCTTGATACGAAAAGGGCCGCCTATATCAACGCCCACCACCGAGAAGGCTTTGACTTGATTCACGCGGTACGACGGAAGGTCGCTCATAAACGGTTGCAATGGTTGAGGATTTGTCCGATAACAGTTGATGCATTTTGCAAGGCAACGACGGATTGCGCGTTTAGCGGAAACTATCCAAAACTGCTGTAGGAGCAAGTAGTGTGTAGTGTTGACGCCCGGGTGCAAGTAGTTACGATGAATGAAGTCAATGACTAAGAATGTTAGTGGGTGCTCAGATGGCAGAAAAGCTGGGTGCTTTTGTTCGTATTCTAAACCTGATCGAGTGATTCTGCCGCCCACCCTGAGCACACCTTGACTATCGATGAACGGATTAAGTTTTCGGAACAGTTTTGATAGCGGTTTATTCGAGTTTAAGTTATCGATTGCTTCTGAAAAAGTAATACTCTGTACGTGTTTAACGATTAGCATCAATGCGCTGTGTCGTTCAACGTTGTTGAGAAAATTGTTGCGATTAGCCCGACTCGGATTACGACAGTTGTTTATAAATCGGCGAACATAAGTCAGTACATTGACAAGTTTTTGCAGAGAGGAGAAACGACTTAACAAACTTTCGCAAACTGAAGGTTCTGTTTCAGCGATCTCGTTGGAAGTCAAAGCGACTGACTTCCGTACTTCAGCATTCACTGTAGCCTCATCCTCATGAGATACGTTAGGCGTCTCTAATGGCCAGGCCTCGTGAGGTTTAGATAGCCAACTTGGCCCCGCCCACCACAACGAATTGTGAAGAATTTCACCGGGAAACAGACCACGCGAGCAGAGGTCGGCAGGGTTGTCGCCAGAGGACACATGATGCCAGCATTCGGTAGGAGTGATGTCTTGTATATGACTGACACGATTTGCGACAAACGTTGCCCACCTTGAGGAGTGGGAACGCAACCACGAGAGGACGACTGTGGAATCTGACCAGAGGTAGACAGCGTCAATTTTGATACGAGAGAGGTAAGTGTCACGCACGAATTTATATAAATCCGAAAGCAGAACGGCAGCGCAGAGTTCAAGTCGGGGCAGAGAGGTACGTTTCAGAGGTGCTACACGAGCTTTGGAGCATACGAAGAACACATGTGACTTGCCTGATGCATCGGTCACACGCAGATAGATGACTGCTCCAAAGGCAACTTCAGAACTGTCACAGAAGCCGATGAGTTCATATGATTGTGCATCTGCGCAGGTGAGTTGACGAGGTACTCTGAGCTGAGTTAATAACGTTAGTTGTTCTTGATAAGTGTTCCATGTACGGATGACCTCATCAGGAGGAGTTTGATCCCAGCCAACACCGAGAATCCAGAGCTTCTGGATCAAGCATTTAGCTTGAATTGTAATAACTGAGAGAAATCCAAGGGGATCAAAAATCCTAGCGACTTCACTGAGGATAGAGCGCTTAGTACATGGCCGATCTGATGGTTTGATCTCGAAAAGGAACACGTCTGACGTAGGATCCCATTTGAGACCCAGAACTTTCAAAGTCGGTGTTTCGGTGTTATCAAGCGATACGGAACCAGATAAACAGTCCTCGCTGGGAAGATCGGATAAAAGCTGAGGATTATTACTGGCCCATTTTCTAAGTTGAAAACATCCACGTTTGAAAAGTGCGATGGTTTGCGATTTTGCTTCTTGAGCGACTTCGAAAGAAGAGAATCCGGTGGTGACGTCATCAATATACACGTCTAACAAAATGATTTGTTTCGCGAGAGGATACAAATCTCCTTCGTCTTCAGCGAGCTGTCGTAAAGTACGGCAAGCGAGATACGGAGACGAAGCTAATCCATAAGTGACCGTGTTTAGACGATATTCTTGAAGGGGCTCGCTGGGCGAGGTCCTCCAAAAGATGCGTTGATAGTCACGATGGTCGGGCGATATTAAAATTTGACGGTACATTTGACGAGCGTCTGCCATGAAAACGACGTTATGTTCTCGAAAGCGCAGAAGAATGTCCAGAATATTTGGTTGCAGTTTAGGACCGATGAGCTGCGTTTCATTTAAGGACTGAGCGTTATAATCCCTAGCGGAGCCGTCAAAAACTACGCGTAGGCGTGTCGAGGCTGAGTCCGGGCGTAAAACGCAGTGATGGGGAATATAATATCTTCCAGTGCTCAACTCATTAACTGGAACCAACGACATGTGACCGCTTTCGATATAGTCAGACATAAAATCTGCATATTGCGACTGCAAGTCAGGGTCACGTGACAGTCTTCGTTCAGTAGCGTGAAATCTTCGCAATGCTACATCACGAGAACCTTCGAAAATGGGCTCAGAACTGTCCTTGAAAGGGATGCGAACCATGTATCGTCCAGAATCATCGCGAGAATGATCGATAGTAAATTTTTGTTCGCAAAGCGATTCATCTGGAGTCAGCCGTGATGTATTCGGTAGGGAATCTAATTCCCAGAAACGTTGTACCAACGAATTTAGATCGTTATCGATATCTGGCAATGTATGCAGAAGAGTACTAGCAGATAGGCATGTCTTGCCTAAGAGTAGCCAACCAAAGATTGAATTGAACGCGGTAGGTTGGTTGACACCTCCCTTTATATGTTGGTTAAGCACAGAGTCAGCGAAAATATCTGCAGCGAACAACAAGTCGATAGAACCCGGAATATCAAAACCAGGGTCGGCTAACGGCAGCAATTTAATATGTGACCAGCCCGATGTGTTTAATTGCGCGATAGGTTGATCGCCACATATTTTGGGAAGAACGTGCATGTCCAAGTTGTATAAAACTCGACCGTTTGTACCGACACCACAAGTGACGTCACCGATAAGTGGCGCGGCGGCTTCTCCCAGTCCACACACGTTCGCGTTCGCCTTAACCATTTTTAAGTTTAATCGCTTCACTGCAGATTCGGTAATAAAATTGCTTTGACTTCCCGTGTCGAATAAAGCACGGAACGATTGCATATTGCCTGAAGCATCCTTAACTTGCACAATAGCAGTTGCCAGCAACACAGTAACGTTCGATTGTGACCTTGAAACCAACGACGATCCGAGGTGGTTAGATTCGATGTTAGAGTTATCGCGATGGAGTAAGGTGTGATGTTTACGTTTGCATGTGCGGCACGAAAATATCGATTTACAGTTTTTTAATAGATGAGATGGCTTCAAACAATTATAGCACCAGTTTTTCTCGTTAGCTATTGTCATGCGTTCGTCAAAAGATTTTTTAAGAAAACTTTGACATGATAAAATTGAATGAGATTCATTACAGTAAGAACATTTACCTGCATACGAACCGGTTTTATTATCACTCTCATTATATTGTTCATCAGTCGCAGCAACGAGCGTGTGCGACAACATGTTGGCGCGCTTAGGTTGCGGCTGCGCTGGCGGAATCTTAAGCGCAGGCTTAATGACTTTGTACGATTCGGAAAAGTGCGTGTCGCGTAACAGAGCCTCGCACTTAGATCGCAAAAAACACTTTAACTGATCATAAGACGGAAGTTCGACATAAGAGTATTTTTCTTCAAAACTACGGCGCAAGTCCTTATCCAGTTTCGATAAAATGTGATAAACTAAAATAAAATCCCAGTGCGCAATAGGCAAGTCAATTGTTTTTAAAATACTCAAATTCTCTTCAAAAAAGTCCAGCGATTTTTGAAACTCGCGCGCATTGCTGCTTTTAAAATCAATGTTTAATATATCCCGCCAACATGTAAAAGCTAAGGTGCGTTTACACTTATAGCGAGCGACGAGCGAGTGATACGCGTCGCGATAATGTTCGTGAGTCATGGGAAATGCTCTGACTACTGATAACGCATCGCCACTGAGAGAAGAAATCAAATAATGAAACTTCTCAGTATCATTAAGTGATGTGGATTGATGTATCAACGCGTTAAAAGTATCGAAGTACTCAGGCCAGTGTTTAATGTCACCAGAAAATTGAGGAAGTGAAATTTTCGGTAAACGAATATTCGATGATGAAGGTGATGAAGATGATAAGCCGTGCGGTTGTGGTGATTCATGTTTCGTTAAGCTACGGTGAATTGACAAAACTTGATAATACATTTCGTCGAAACGTTCTTGCACGTCACCTTCATAATCATCATCTCCCGAGTCATCATCAACAAGTTCCATGATAGCAAGATGTGCATCTTCAAAGCTTGCAGCGATTTGTTTTACTTCCTGGTGATAAGACAAAAACAAGTCGCGCTGTAAACAATCATTCATGCACGACTCACCTATCTCTAAAGCCTTAGCTAGTCGTTTATAAGCGATAGTTCGCTTTCTACGTAATGATGGTAAATCTTTAATTGAATACTCGACTTCTACAAATTTAGGCTTTGATAATTTCCCAAGACTCTGTCGTTTACGAGTTGAATGTTTACTTAAGATAGGCATTGTTTCTTATTTGTTAAAGTTCGTCTTAAATTAAAACTTATCTTTTACTAAAAGTTACAAGTTAAAAATGACAACGATAATAAACTAAAAATAACAAGTTCAATTTCAACGTTATTATAGTAGTAATAAACAGTTAGAATTTGTTCACGGAGTTACGACCTTGTTATTATGCACTAAAAGTACAACTCACCTAGCAAGTGGACGCGACTTTTACCGATGAATGTATGAAAATTATTAAAAGTACACGTAAACCTGCGTGATAGATTGTACACGGCAAGTGCTCAGCTACGCACGGAATGTTGAGCCGGGCGTGGTCGCGACTCAGTACGATGAATGCGGCGTTTATTTTTCTACCCTACGGTTTTGAGAAAAAAAATAATATTAGATAAGTTTACGATTTTAACTTATGATTTAGGTATTGAAACTATGTTATTAAGTATGCAAGAAAGATAAGGTTTGTTTGTTACGATTGGGATGTTGAAACTATTGTAAGTCGATGGAATTGAGCACCGATAAATATTAGTGATTGCTCAATTAGTTCTTACAATAACTCCCGATTAATTATGTGTGTGTATAGAATTGAACTCTATTCGATGGTGATAGCTAGTGAACGTTTTAAAATAATATACGTAGGTAGGTAGGCACGATATCTTTTACGATTGAATGATGATGCAATAACTTAGAATGCAGTAAGTTTGTAGTTATGACCGATGGGTTTACGTATCCTAAGCTAACAAACACACTACGATTATGACCAGAAATACCATACGCATACTGAGATAGGAGAAACTTCCCTGGTTTCGGCACCATTAAGATGTAGCATACGCACCAACTAACCGAAATAGTGGGTGGCTTTCTGCTTACACTGGGACAATACGATTTCGAAAAAAGGACGATGTTCAAAAACTCGACTTATGCTGCAGCGAATACAATGCACTCACGTACCTTGGACTGCTCCAGCACTCGTTGAGGTTCCACCTTCGATGTTCATCAGCTAAGTCCAGAGGTTCACGCTTTGAGGGGGCACTAACACACGCGTAGTAGTTCAGTTGATTAGATTTTCCAATAAAATCCACCGATAGGGGGCGCGTGCGATGACAAGGTTTACACACACACACGAATATTGCTTAGAGCTCCGAATTATACGAGTCCGCGGTGCATGACAGTCGAAACTAGACTGCGTTTCACTGCTGCGCTCGCGAGTAACTGAACATCGATAGGTACACAAAAAAAAGATTCTATTTAGCTATATGGAAACGAAACACACTTGGCCGGTTATTTTTCTTTTTTTGGTGAGGTGAAGCAGTCGTGTATTATCTATCGTATTTGTGTTAGATATTTGTCAGCTCAGTATTTTCGTACAAACTTATTGAATCACCCTAGTACCGAGCGACTCCGAGTGTTCAGGTGTAATTTCGTGGTTTTCATAACATTCAATATTAGTACTTATTATTTTTGTGTGAATACCGTGAAAGCTGTGCGAAATTATGGGTGCCTGGTGGGTTCAGTGGCATTCGCATACGTAACCGGACTGTCCGTGGGCGGCGCGTGGCGGGTGCAGCTTTGAGTTCGCTTGTCACAATGTCTGGTCTGCCCAATGCCCATAGACTAACTTTTTATGCTGTCTGCCACCCAGACTCTTATAATATATGCTTTAGTACATACTCTAAGCTCCTAGCAGACGTAATTAGTTAGAATCAATCGTCTCCTTTTGGCTTTTTGTTCAAGTCGTTATAGGTACTTGTTACTATAGTAACAAGAACCAAACTACAGAGCACACACAAGGTAGATAAGATACTTGTACTGTTATATTCTAGTTAGTATAGTATAGAATAGAATAATACTATACAACTTCCTTGACAGAGCATAGTAGTCTTATCCCAATTTCCAACGCAGGGAACGCGCAGTGCGCACAACACTCGCATCGTAGCATCAAATTAAATTGAACATTTTTTTCGCTTGGTCGTATTGTATCCACCGATACGAGTTTATAATGTCCTAGTACAAATGCTCGGAAGGCATCAGCGTTTCGAGGTAAAACGACGCAAAAGCAAACAATACCAACCGACCCGCGGAACGGCCGGCGGCCAGGGCGGGGGCACGAGGACACGTTTAATTTTTGGGTAGGCACGTTCAACGTTTCTTCGGGCTTCGGACATACTTCGGAGTTCGGACGATGATCCGAACGGCGGCGGGGCGCGGGCAGCGCGGGCGGGTGTGGCGTTGGCGATAGCGGTGGGTGCGGTGACGCGCAAGCAAGCCGCAGGCTATGCCAGCCACGTCCCACATTTTACGAGCGCCTTTGCTACCGAGACCTGCTGCCGCTTGCTGTTCCCCTAGTAGCTTCGCGGCCCATATGACGACTCTGCGACACCGCGAGGTCAGCGCCACGTACGCTCTCGCCCTAGTTTCGTTGGAGACGTAAACGAGTGCTTATATTAATTTATACTCTTTGACTGTAATGATTACGAACCGCTCATTCTCAATTTCTCATTCATTCATTCGACGATGTTTATTGTATTGTGATTATTTGAACGATTTGGTGAACCTGAAAGTTAAAATTTGAATAATTTTATTCACAGAATTCGCCTTATTTGCATAGGATTCTATTATCATTTTACTTGCTAAAAGCGCTTTGCCCGTCCAAAAAATAAGATTACTACACATTTAAACAAAAATAAAAAAATAACGTATAAATTAAACACAAAATATAAAGACTAAACAAAAATATTGTTTGTGTAAATTATTAGTAAAGTTTTATTGGAAGGGCATACTAGTTCAACAGGGGCGCCTCAGGGCGCCTCTATCTGTGGATGCGAAGCGTAATTTTTTTAGTGCTCTGTGGTAAGGATATTATGCATTTTATTCTTTACACTTTCGATCATGATTTATTTTAGTTTACTTGGAAACCAACAGCTGCTTAGGTGAAACATGATAAACATGAGAAAGTACCTACTTAAAACAGGCAATGCAGTGGGCAGAATGAGCTGAATTAAAACGAAACTTTTACTCAGCCTTTTTTTATATCTAAATAGGCCCGCATTTGACCGCAGTCTCACCTGATGGAAAGTGACGACGCGGTCTACGATGGTACATGCTTGCCTAGAAGATACCTATTCACTCGCGACTTAAAGAGCTCTAGGTTGCACTTGTGGAAACAAAGACGCTGGTAAAGTGTTCCATTCCTTCGCTGCTCGGATTATAAATGTCGAGTCAAACCGCTTTGTGCGAATCGAAGGAATATCAACCATAAATGGAAGGCGTGTAGATGTACGTCTTGTCGTCCGATGGTGAAATGGAGATGGTGGAATTAGATTGTGTACCTCCGCAGCACACTCCTATTTTAGTTCAACTGTTGGGCTGTTCATTCTGACCTTGGGAGAGTGTAACCTTACCTACCATACCATTATGTCTCATCAGGATCCAGAGATAAGCTGGGACTGCAACGATAGCGATTCGGATCCCACACCTCGGTATGAGAAAATCATGACGAATTCTCACGGAACCAGATGTGCTGGAGAAGTAAGTATTTTGCAATTATCTTACATAATTAACTAGTAGCGCTCCGCTGTTTCACCCGCGTTCCTACAGGAACCGTTCCGGTTTCCGGGATAAAAAGTAGCCTATGTTAATCCAGGGTATAAGCTACCTCCATGCCAAATTTCATCCAAATCCATCCAGCTGTTAGAGCACATGTCGTACACATACACACTTTCGCATTTATAATATTAGTGTTATGTGATGTGACTATGTAAGTAATTTAAAGATTTAAATATCAAATACTAAACAAGGTTACATACAAGACCTTTTTCGAGAAGTCGCTTGTTTTTATATTTGCAGATAGCAATGACAGCTAACAACCTGAA
The DNA here is from genome assembly GCA_910589525.2 of Ennomos quercinarius. Classification (NCBI taxonomy): domain Eukaryota; kingdom Metazoa; phylum Arthropoda; class Insecta; order Lepidoptera; family Geometridae; genus Ennomos; species Ennomos quercinarius. Next base: position 14,018,754 of record OU342504.1, on the reverse strand, counting down.
ATGCGGAGTAGGGGTAGCATGGGGCGCTCGAATTGGTGGTGTTCGAATGCTTGACGGTCGCATCACTGATCGCGTCGAAGGGGAAGCAATAGGTAAAAAATATTTACCAAAATATCTTTGAAAATAACTCATGCGTCCTCCTCTTATAGGACTATATCGAGCGCAAACAACACTATACGAGATTACGAACGCGCAAACGGCGCGCGAAATCGATAATCCGTGTGCAACACATATGTTATAATACCTCGCAGTCGCGTTATGTTATGTTATGAGTACCCAAAAAGGAGACCAATTCCGTCAAGCAGTATGCTGTTTTGTGTTTTGTTTATCGTTATGTGACACCGAAAATAGACATAACTTTTGTCTATTTTCGGATCGCAGTGTTTTAGTAAAACAATGCAACACAGGACTGGGTCGGAAAAGAAACTCGCTCGAGCCTATGTAGTATGTACCTACCATGTAATCCGTTCTTAGATGGGTATGGTATGGACACAGTATGTATAAGATATGATTATAAAACTGTGGTATGGATATGGATGAGTAGTATGGGTACTACAAACTATAATATGATCATTGTGATCAAAATATGAACGATTCCACGGATTGCTTGAACTATCTATAGACCTTTGCCGGTCTATAGATAGTTCAAGATTCCTTTAGATTGTTATTTTTAGTTTTATATCTTAGTTTTAAAGTTTTTAGGTTTAGTTTAGTTTTTAGGTCTAGTTTAGTTTAGTATACTTATTATATGTTACTTAAGTTTTGAAATAAAATATTATTCAGACACGGAATCTAAACATACGTATTATTTTATTTAACTTTATATTTTTTGTAATGTTAACTGTTCCTAATAAATAAAATAAAATACTAAGCCTCAGACTAATTTCAAACTCGAAGTAAACTAACCTGAGCCTGACTATTATATTATCTGTGGCCTGACTAACCCCATCTTACCCATCCCAAACAAGGAAATGCGCCAATCGCCCATTTGTGGCATTTGGTTTTGTTTTCTCGTTGGCCGGGCGGTGGTGGGTGGGGTTGTGTGGTGTGGCGTTTGTTCGGCGCAGACAGTTGTTGCACACCAAAGCTACCAGGGCAGCAGGAAAATGCAGTAGTTTGTCGAATCGTAGCTCGAGTGACGTGTGGAGTTTGTTTACCTCAACGGAAGCGACGCCTCCGGCTTCGTACGCTGCTCGCTCGGCTCAGTTGGACTATAAAGAGTATTCTGTCACTTGATCTTGAAGAAGCTCTCTAATATGAAAAGCATTTCTTTAGTAATATGTGGTAGAAGTGTAAGGCTTGGTTTACCATTGGTTTACATCTTCGACCATCGGGAGGCCTACGTTCAGCAGTGGTCGTCTTCAGGCTGTTGATCATGATGATGATAATTGTATTGCAGCAGGTGCCTATTTCTATATAAACAAAAAGTATATAAGACAAGTAGTCTATCAGCTACGCGGTTCCATCAAGTTTTGCTTAGTTTGAAGTTATAATAATATGGCGCTGTGTGAAACTCCACACATATTAATTATCAGTTTAGAGAATGACGCTCGGAACAATAATGTGATATGTACCTACTGGTGAGTGGTGATATACAATCTGAGTTTGAATTGGTATGTTATCCCGAAAGAGGGTAAATCTACTCCCCAAGGTAGACAATGTTTCTTCTACGACTTTTCTAAATTAATAGTTTTTCATTGAAGAAATGCCCTGTAAAGTTTACATTATGATTTTACCCAAACGCTTCGAAGATAGCCCTAGCGCAGCTGGGTGTAGTTGAACATCTTCCTTGACCGAATGCACTTAAATGAGTTCGACGACCTGTGGTTAGAAACTCTCGTAGCGATCGCACGTGCAATTTTGTGAGTGGATTTGTATTTTAGTATGGAGGTTTGGAAACGCGCAGTTTCAAGTAAGGCTCTCACAACTTGTGTGCTATCATGTTCCCAGTCCCCCCCTTTTCGGGATAACAAACCAATTCAAACTCACCTTGTATTATCTTATTGTCAGCATATGCTGCTGACAAAGTGGACATCTACAGTGCATCCTGGGGCCCCAACGACGATGGACAGACGGTGGAGGGACCCGGCCGTTTAGCCATGGACGCGTTTAAGAAGGGAGTCACTATGGTAACGTATACATAACGTACCACTAGCATGTAATTTAATGGGACAACGGGAGCTCAACGTGATTTCTAAAGTTTATCAGCGCCTGGTCGATGCGACGCGTGGCCAAAATGCTGGCACTTATTTGGCGAGCAATGCTGCCAGCATGTGGGGTGCACTACCTACTATTTTTGTTGGGTTTAGGAACCAAACTTAACATGTTAACAGGACAATTAAATAGATTTTTTTAATGATTATTTTGAGAATAATCATAGTGTGCCGTAAGTTTCATGATCATGTACGATATAGCTTTGCTATAAAAGCAAGATAACTACATTAATTTATCGCTTCTCAGTAAACCACGCACCAGTGTTCTATAACTTCCCTTAGTACAATCTTTCTTTTTGGAGCTGGATGTCCACGATATTTATTTATATTCTGTCTTACAGGGTAGGGGAGGTAAAGGTTGCATTTATGTTTGGGCAAACGGAAACGGTGGTGCTCACGAAGATAACTGCAACTGTGACGGGTAAGCTCTGTTTCAGACGTTTGTCTTGCTTGTATAATTATTTTATATCCCATAGGACTGAGATGTGTGTCAGTGGTAGTGTTCGAATTTTATTACAGTCAAATTGTCTCCAACTTATAGTTTTTTGTAAGTACCTAGGTACTTTATGTTCGTGAAAAGTGAACACCTTTTGTTTTGTTAAAGATATTCGTCGTCAATATACACGGTGGCGATCGGCAGCGCGTCTCAACACGGCAAGTTCCCGTGGTACGGCGAGATCTGTTCCTCAACACTGGCCGTGGCTTACTCCTCCGGTGCTTACACTGACCAGAAAATTGTAAGGCATCTCTGGGAAACATAAAGTTGTTTGACTTGTTCATCAGCCTGAAGACGTCCACGACTGAACATAGGCCGGGTAAGCTATAGATATCCGGTACTCGCGGGGGAGCGGGAAGGGGTGGAGGGGAGGGGTGGAGGTTGGGTAACCTCCCCCCACCCCCCCTTTTTGCAGCAAGCATATAGTTTTTTAGTTATAATTTTTTTCTGTTTAACCTCACTTTTGCTGTCACGAACTATTGTGATTGATGAATCGTGTAGGGGAGTGGCTGGTGAACCTAGTGATCAGCGTTTCAAAGTTTGTAGCGCTTCGCCGGCCGCTGCCGCGGCACGCTCGCTAGCTCGCTTGGCTCGCTAGCTCGCTTGGCTCGCGCGTTGTGTTGTCGCAGGTTTAACTTAACCTAACCTAGTGATCTGTGTAACAGACTTTTTAGCTCCACTTCGCTTCGCTACCTACCTACCTTTAGAGCAGAAGAGGTTAATGGAAATTAATAATAAAACAATGGAAATTATATTTTTTCTGGTATTACGTTTCGTTTCTCACATTTCTATGTATGATTTAACAACTTTGACGTTTGATTTACGCAATATCTGTCAGAATTGTCAGAATTGCGTTTCATTTCACGTATTTTTTAGGATCTTATTTTTGTCGTAATTAATTCAAAACGCATTTCCTCGGTCCAAAAACAGTTTAAACAGATTAGGACGAACCCCTAGAACACCTTTAAACTCACACAATCATTAAAATCAGGTACCGGATATCTATAGCCAACCCCATAGGCCTCCCCATAGAGCGTCATTTTGAGCGGCTGCTTGCCTCGTGCATCTATATCTACAATGATTACCTAGGTCCAAGGGCACTAAAGAGTCAAATATGAAAACCCAGATATTATCACCCAAGTGCTTATAGCGGAACCGACCGTTTCGGCCAAGTCGTCAGTGCACCTAGTGAGGCGGGTTTTATAATCTTTATACAAACGCCTATCGCTACGTCTTTCGTTCATTAATCCTGGTTAAAATGATGTTTAATTACAGGCGACCACGGACACCAGTGACTCCTGTACATTGAAACATACTGGGACGTCTGCAGCGGCTCCACTCGCCGCCGGCATTGTCGCACTTACTTTGCAGGCCAAGTATGTTTCGGTTTGGCGTGAAAGCTACACAAATACAGACATTTTTTATATAGGTACTCGTATAGCAGTTTATGCATTCTTGTGTAGTATGACGCACCGAATAGTTATATAATGCGAATTAAACAAAAACCTATATATATACTAGACACTGGCACTGTCGGCTATATTCTCTTTGGCACTGTCGACCACAGCGAGGATACTTACTAATTACTTAGGGGCACTCAAAGAGACTGCACGTGTCTTGCAATAAAAATTATGATTCGAAAATCCCATCGTGCGTGCTCAGATAAAAAAACATACAAAACAACAAACAAAAGCGTCGCGCGTCGCTTTGAGTGTACAGCTTTGTAATGAAGTTACGTTTTAGTTGAATCTCGCAAGGAAAGATCGATTTGGCGTAAGGTGCAGCGGGGCAATTACGACTAGTAAACCCCAAACTACGACTTTGAACTCACAAAAATATTAGTTAATGTTATTTTATCATATATGTAATGTATTGGGGCTGTAGTGTCACTATTTGTTTTATTTTTACAAACTCGCATTGAAAAATATTGATTCTATAGATTCCAAAATGCGTTTTTTATCAAAAATGGCAGTAATAGTTGGAATTTCCCCTCCGAGGGGTAATTTCAACTATTGATCATAGTTTTTCTTATAGAGGTCCCAGCTTGGTGTAAGTCACATACAGAGTTTCGTTATAGAGTCGGTAATCTAATATGAACCTTGTTATTCACGTAACTACATCCATTTCCGTAATAAAACACGTGAACTGTTTTGGCGGGGTAATTTCAACTGCTCTCCATAGTAAATAGTGATGGGACTCGTCATAAAAAAAGTCGATATCTACACTAACATATTTAGGTACTTACATCTACTAACTAATATACAAAAACTACATTATAATACAAGAAAAAATGTATTTTAAAATCAAATCAGAACTGAAAATTTAATAAAACACCTCTTACTAAATCTACAATCTCTAAAATGTTAGAGTGGCAAACCAACTACAATAAATAAATAAATCAAAGACCCAAGCCAAGATGTCAAAAAACGTAGGTTTGAGTCGAGTTGCCATCCTGATAATAGAAAGATTTATACACACACACACACACACACTTCTGTTTTGTAAAATAGGCATTTACATCGACAAAAAATATCAAAGCGTGCACATCACTAGTGTTTCTTCATTTACATACAAAATATGGTGGGGCAATTTCAACTGTAAAATAGTCGAAATTAGCCGACATTGGAATTTTGGTGGGGTTATTTAAACTATCGCCAAAATACTGTTAAAAAGCAAAATACACCAGCTAATGTAAGCAAGAAACATGTAACAGTCTTCAATTAATTATCTTGCCTTTGAAAAACTACGAAAAACACATTACAACTACCTTTTTTTTGTAAAACTGCGAAGCACAAATTTGCAAGTGCACACAAGAAAAAACGAAAAAACAAAGAGGCTTCGTATTTCAAACAGTATTGGCTCTAGCAGTGCCATCTACGGTCAAATTACGAAAGAACTTTTGCGCTATACGGCCATAGCTGTCACTTATTCAAATAATGCATATTGCGAGAGTTATTAAGAATAGTCGAAATTTCCCGCAGTCGGAATTGCCCCGCTGCACCTTATAGTTTTTGATATTTTGCAATCTAGGTATATGCTATGCAACAAGTGGCCAAACGTTTGGTGGTGGTCAGGTAACCAAAATGCTGGCTTTTATTTTGGGTACAATTTCGTATTGCCATTCAATGTGGTGGCTGCCAGCATTCTGGCCACTTTTCCCTTTTCGTTATTTTAAGTTTTATATTTTAGTATTATCGTTTTTAAGTTTTTAGGTCCTAAGTATATTATCTGAGTTTGATGTGAGCTATGAAGAATGCAGAGAATTACATACCAGTCAACCTAAATGTGCAAGAAAAAAAATTTGTAGCGGTGCAATAAAATTTGTTAGGTAAATAAATAAAAATTAAAATATTAGTTTGATATCATAGTACCTATATCTGATTATTTAAGTTTTTTTTAATGAGGCAATAATTATGACATAGTAGGTAATTGTTCATTCTGTGTACCTCAGCCACAGAATTCGCCGTAAGGTCTATGACCTCAGCAACTTTTGTCTTCAGCCCTAACCTCAATTGGCGTGACGTTCAACACTTGATCGTGTGGACATCAGACTACGCTCCACTATCACATAATCCGGGATGGCAAAGAAATGGGTGAGTTGTAATATTAAAATTTTACCAGCTGCGCCCTTACAGTGGGTACTACCTACCTATCTATTATTCATTATTCTGTGATCCCTGTACGTACTACAGAACAGAATAAATAATAATAATTAATATATATTGTATACACGGTGGAATTTAATTGGTTCTTTTCCTTCAATGTACGTACTTAGTCCATGCTATAGAACGCTCCTATATAACTAAAACTATGGATTTAAAACTTAAATCTAGGTATTATCAAATTACTGCGAATTCAAATTCTAAAGAAAAGCCCTGCGACATTGAACAAAAGCACGGAATAGATAATAGTACAACGTAATAAAACGCCCGACCGAATACTGGCTCAAACAGTGACCGCCGCGGCCGGCGCCGCCCGCGGTGACCAATAGCACAAAAAGAATAAAAGTCAGTCGGTCAAAAACTTCCAGGGGCACAACTTGTGTCCCGTTTAAGCGCGCATCGCGATTTTGGACCATGAATCGACATTACAATTATTCAAATGTTGAGTGGTTGGACATGGTGCGTTTTATACGCTGTCAAGCTACATCTTAGCAGAGGTTAGGCGGATGTACGCATAGCCACAGCACTTGAACACTTTACGAGCACATTGCATCAGGGATCCACAAGTTCCTGCCGTATCCTTTTGTTCGTAGCTGATTTTCTTAGTAGGCAAGTAATTCTGACGGTCCTAAGCCCGATAAGTATGAAGGGAAAATTGGGAGTCTTTATTAGCAAAGATAAGAGATAAGCCGCACTCGCGTTGTTTTTTGTCTGTGAGAGCGGGACGGGTAGCGCAGGTGTTTTTGTTTTATTACCTACCTACGAAACATTTCCAAAGCGCTCAGCCGCTAGCCGGTGCCCGTGCTGTGTGTAGCGTTAAATAGACATTTCGGCTGTTATCCAGTTATGTAAAGAGGCATTAATTTTTTTTTTTTTTATTGCACCTTGTACGATTATTCTATAGCATGGGCTAAGTACATACATTTAAGGAAAAGAACCAATTAAATTCCACCCTGTATAATAATATATATCATATTAATATTAAAATAAAATAAATAATAATAAAAATAACATCACCATCCCGCATGACGACAACCTCGTGAAGGCTGAGAAGGACAAACTCAGCAAGTACCTTGATTTGGCTCACGAGGTAACCGCCATGTGGAATGTTGACTCGACAAGTATTGTCCCGATAGTCGTTTCGGCGAACGGCCTTATAGCGAAAAGCCTCGACCAGCACCTCGAGAGGCTCTCGCTAGACGGTTGGGTCAAGGGTCAGATTCAGAAGGCAGTACTCCTTGACACGGCACGTATTGTCAGGAGGTTCCTTACTCTGCAGCCCTGACCACCGGTAGCTTGGGCCCTGCCCCGCTGCCGGCGGCACTCTAGGCTTAGGATTTTTTGATAGTATTTTTGTAATGTATTTTTATAACAATATTGTAAAAAAACCTAAACCTAAGAAAAATGAATAAATGAAAAAAAAATAAAAAATAAAAATAAAAATAAATAATAATAAAAATAATAATTATTACGATTACACTAAGTGAGATTATCATTCACAGGGTTGGCCTACATTTTGACATTCGGTTCGGATTTGGCCTCCTAAACGCAGCCAAACTTGTAAACGCGGCCTTGAACTGGACGACTGTGCCAAACAAACACACTTGCCGTTTCGAAGCTTCACCGTGAGTATGCATCCCTGGTACTATTGTGGGCCCAGTGATCGTCGCGCGTCGTGCCACATGATGCATTCTCATTCATAGCGGCCGGCGGCGCGGCGGCTATGAATGAGCAATTGAGCACGTCACGAACAACGAACGACTGACCATATCATACCAACTCACTATCACCTGGCAGTGGCACACACAACTGCAACTGTTTACATACTTTTACAACCTTCTTATAGAGTATGAGCTCCTAGTGAACCATTCGTTAAGTTTCTGCTAACAGAGCATCAACCCGCGACGAGTAGTCCTCTATAAACCAGCTAAACTAGAGCTCTCGTTAGCTTATATCGATACAAGAATACAGGTATCTATTTATAATGGTAGGTTTAAATGGTACTCTATTCAAAATGTTCGAAACACGAAACGGTCGGAAAGTACGTTGTCTTTTTTCCATTCTTTGAGATTGACCACAGAATAGATATAAGTACTACGTGAGACTACCGAAGACTGACTACCTTCCTACAAGGTATGAGCTCCTAGTAAAACATTCGTTAAGTTTTCAGAGCGTCGACTGACGACTGCTCGTCCTAAAAACCAGCTTAATTAGAGCTCTCATTCATTAGCTTATCAATATATGAATAAAGGTATCTATTTATAGTGGTACTTTAAAAATGGTAGTCGGCTGACATTCTGGCTGACCATTCATTCACAAACGAGTTCGAGTTTGATCTCAAACTTCGTTATGTCAGAAATTGATTCGTGACGTGAGATCGAACTCCGGACCCGGTGAGTATTCTCCGCGTCGTTAAATTCAGAGACGAGAGACCAAACGATAACTCCGTGAAGTTCGATTCCAGCCATAGTAAGTGTAGTTTGACATTAGTGAGCAATGATTTTCTTTTTTTATTTGGCAGTATTATGTTAAAAAGAGAGAAACAATAGCAAATATTGTATGAAAAACTGAAACAGGAGACCAAACTTGGTGGTGATATACTCTTTGCAGGAGAATATAAAAAGCGCGCCATTTCAGATTATTATTCTGTATTCTGGAAAGCGCGGCCGTTATCTGTTTTTGTTTTTCAAAGTTAAAATTATTATAAATTTTGTTGTTAATTACCTAAATTTATTTTAAAAAAAACGAGTGAATTTTAGCGGACATAGCAGTAGGTTGTAAAGCAATGAAAAATAAATCGTCTTTAGTGTTCAAAGTTTTTGTAAAAAATATCCGAGGGAGTTAATAGCTCCATACATACAAATTCTAGAAGCTAAAATGAATGCTTCTTATAAAATGAATACAACAAAGAAAACACACAGTAACTTATCTGCCCACAATGAGTAACTGGTATATTTATTTTTGAGTTTTCCGATGTTATTTTGATTTTAAATAAAATTATTGCTCAATTTTATTTCGTAATTTATTAATTTTATTTTAATACAAAACTAATTTCTTCACAATAACCATCTTAAAAATTGATTCTAAACAGCATTGTATTTAAAAACAGGCGTGATAGCAAAGATGGCGGTGTCTAAGCACGGCTCGAGTCACCGATTTCGCGGCTCAGCCCGTCTCATTCTTAGCTGAGCTTATACTCGTACTCCATTATGCTAAACTCGAATGTGAATGCCGATACGATTGGAGTTTGAGTCTAGACTCAATTTCTGACATAACGAAGTTTGAGATCAAACTCGAACTCGTTTGTGAATGTCAGCCTGAATGTCAGCCTCGGAGTCGTAAACGAGCAAGTCACGCACGATCACGAACAACGAACGACTCGCCATCACCACACCGTGGCTGCAAGTGCTGCAATCGTTGCCATACTTTTATAACCTTCTTACAATGTATGCGCGCCTAGTGAACCATTCGTTAAGTTTCTGCTAACAGAGCGTCGACTGACGACTGCTCGTCCTAAAAACCAGCTTAATTAGAGCTCTCATTAGCTTATCGATATATAAATAAAGGTATCTATTTATACTGGTTCCTTAAAAATGGTATTCTCTAACGTAAGTCGTAACGACTAACGATCGTAAAGGACAAGGGTCGCCTTTCCATACTTTTACTACCTTCCTACAAGGTATGAGCTCCTAGTAAACCATTCGTTAAGTGTCTGCTAACAGAGCGTCAACCCACGACTGCTAGTTCAAAAAACCAGCTAAATTAGAGCTCTCATTAGCCTATCGATATATGAATAAAGGTATCTACTTATAATGGTACTTTAAAAATGGTAGTCTCTAACGTAGGTCGTATACGAGTAAGTCACGACGAACAACGATCGACTCACCACACTCACCACAGCTGCTGCACCTTCGTAGAAAGTCAATCAATCAATCAATCAATCAAATATTTTTATTGACATAATTTTAGGTACAAAAATTATTTAAATGAAGCCTCCAGTCCCCGAACTAGTTGAGAACTGTGTTTCGGGGTCCGGCGTCTTCTCCTATAATGAGGCACTTTGGTTGTCAATAATAACAATTAATTAATAAAGTTTACATACAAACTAATTAATATAAACTAGTGTAACAATTTTATTATTGTAATAGATAGACTACCCCGTGTGCATGTATGTTGTAGGTATTGTATGCGTGAGTTTTGTATAGGATTGAAGTGTACGCGCGTGTATTTGAGTGGGGGTGTGAGAGGGTGTTTGTGTGTGTATGAGAGTATGTATGGGATGGGTGTGTTAGGGAGGGTAGGAGGGTGGGAGGTTGTATGCGTGCATGTACGGGTATATGTTAGGGTGTTTGGGAAAGTATGAGCTCCTAGTGAATCATTCGTTAAGTTTCTGCTAACAGAGAGTCAACCCACGACTGCTAGTCCTAAAAACCAGCTTAATTAGAGCTCTCATTAGCTTATATCGATATATGAGTAAAGGTATCTATTTATAATGGTACTTTAAAAATGGTAGTCTCTAACGTAGGTCGTAAACGAGGAAGTCACGAACAACGATCGACTCTCACCACACACACCAAAGCTGCTGCACCTTCTTACAAAGTATGAGCTCCTAGTGAACCATTCTATAAGTTTCTGCTAACAGAGCATCAACCCGCGACGAGTAGTCCTAAAAACCAGATAGATTAGAGCTCTTATTAACTTATCGATACAAGAACACAGGTATCTATTTATGATGGTACGTTTAAAACGGTAATGGGGCCAATTTTAAAGGTTTTAGTTGACAGATCTAAAACTTTTAAAACTGTTGCTGTTCTTGTCTAATAGACGGCAATGTAAGAGACGGATATATTTTTAGTAAGTTAAAGACTGTCAATAAAGCCTTTAAAATTGGGCCTATTCTCCTCTATTTAAAATGTTTCAAAACACACGAAACGATCGGAAAGCGCGTTGGTCTTTTTTCATACTTCAGTACCTTCCTACAAGGTATGAGCGCCTAGTAAACCATTCGTTAAGTTTCTGTTAACAGAGCGTCAACCAGCGACAAGTAGTTCCTAAACCAGCTTAATTAGAGCTCTCATTAGTTTATCGATACATGATTAAAGGTATCTCTTTATAATGGTGGTTAAAATGGTATTCTGTAATCAAAACGATCGGTAAGTTAACTCGATCGCTAGCAAACTGGCAGCCATTTGCAATCCTGAGGGAAACGGAAAGATCTATGCGTCGCGCTTCGCGCTACGATCAACGCAACGTCAATGACCTTATAGGTGCGCACAACTACACTATACATATCCGCTGTTAGTATTGACTGGAGTCTGTGGTGTTGAGTAACAAACAGCCAAGTGACTTGTGAGTTGGTGACATTGGCAAAATTGTGGTTACCTCTCCACAAAGGCCAAGAGTTGAAGTTGAAGTCGAATAGTGCGTGCGAGCGAGTACGAATACTACACGTATCAATGAGCACGAATGAAAGCGTTATATATTTTCTATTTCGCTAAATACTTGTCGGATGCGACGCAATCAAAAATTGTGAGCGGGCGGCAGCGGACGGTGCGGTGGTGGGCGGTAATTACACGGAGTATGTAGGTACCTATGTTCTTATTTATTTATGCAGTCCTAGTAGAACGTTCGAGGGGAGGTCCAGAAGTCCACGGAATGGAGAAGAACTAAATGCCACCGTGTCTTTTAAGTTCTTATCTCGTTACACACAGACTTATTAGAAGCAAGTAATTATGATTATAAAAGTATGTATGTGATCTAAGGCGTTATTATTATACTTAAGAGCTTAACATACGCCAATGACCTTGAGCGTTGGACACAAAGTTATTAATAAGAGCCACCTGGGGCGCCACACTTGCAGGTTTGACAATGAGCTAGAGTTTGTCAAAGATAAACAATTCCAGATGAAACTCCGTGAAAAATATATCTACCTATTATAATAATATTATGGTGCCCGGTTTATTACTTATATAATATATCTATCTATATTACTTATAATAAAACTGTAACAGGTCCAAATCTGTACATTGAAGATAATGTATAGAAATTTTTTTTGAGGGCTCCATTTTGATGGCCTTGATAGCTCAGTTGGTAATGGCTCTGCCTTCTGAACTATAGGTTGTGGGTTCAATTCCCACCTGGGACAAACATTTGTGTGATGAACATAGATGTTTGTTCTGGTGCTGGGTGTTGTATTGTATTCTGTCTATGTATTTACAATCAAAAAAAGTATCTAAGTATACATAAAAAAATATTATTTTGGAGGCTTGCATTAAATAAAATTAAGCAAGATTTAAAGATAAAGATAAAGATAAAGATAATTTATTGTAAACCATGGGTAATTACATTTAGAAAATGAAGGTGGTAAAAGTTTATAATGGTAGCGCACATGTTTGGCCTGGCTTGGCATACAAAGAAATTGGTCAATATGGCCATGCAAAATAAAATAACAAACATTGTGGTGAATTGAAATAAGAGATTACAAGGAAAAAAACAATTAAATACATGCAAATTAATTAATTAACTAATAAAGATGTTAACAATGTCAGATGAAAAATGTCATACAATTAATGTGGGGATTCAATAAAATAAAATTTTAAAAAGAAATTGAAAGTGATAATTTTGATAAATGAGTTAACGCCATAAGAGGTCTGGTCAAAAAATAGTGCAATAGTCAATTAATTGTTTATTTTAAAATGTATGTCCATGAAATAAGCAACTACATTATATTGCATTGATTAAAACTTGTCATTCAAAAAGTCCTCTACGGAGTAATAGCATTTATCAATTAATAATGTTTTCAATGTCCTTTTAAATAATACCGCATTCATATCTTTTATATATTTAGGTATTTTGTTATATATAACAGGAGCCATGCATAAAACACTTTTATGCATCAGTGTTGTCTTGGCGCGGTGTAAGCGGAGTTCATTGTGGCGCCTATTCCGCTTCACACCATCTGATAACCATGGGAATAGGCCAGGGCTACCTCTTACAAATAGAGCTACTTCAAAAATGTAGAGCGACGGAAGTGGTAGAATTCTATATTTGCTAAAGTATGGCTTGCAGCTGTCTGTTGTATGCAACCCAAACATAGATCGGATGCAACGCTTCTGTGCTTTAAAAGCTAACCCTTTATCCGTTGAGTTACCCCAAAAAATTATTCCATACCGCAGAATAGAAGCTGCCAGACCATGATAGGCCGTGAGCAATGCATCTATATTCACAATAGGGGCTATTTTGAAAAGTGCATATGCTGAACTGCTCACTTTCTTACATAATTCAGCTATATGAGGCTTCCAATTTAGTTGCCTGTCAATGACTAAACCTAGAAACTTAGCAGAGTCTACTTCCTGTAAGACATCATTTCGGTAATGTATTTGGATGTCATGTGTTTGCGGCCTTTGACTGAAATGCATGAGTTGGGTTTTAGATAGATTTATCCTTAAATTATTACTGTTAAGCCACGTAATTATTGCTGCTAGTGTATTATTTATGTCTGATTCGTAGAGCTCTTTTGTTTTGCAAGCAATCGTTACAGTGCTGTCATCAGCAAAAAGTGACATGGGATGATCAGTGACTTTGGGTAAATCATTTATGTAAACCAAGAATAAAAGAGGTCCTAGCACGCTACCTTGTGGCACACCATACATAACAAGCCGTGCGCCTGATCTGCAGGGTTCTTCACGTTTTGTATTAATATTAAGTCTACAAATTTCAGTTACCTGTATTCTATTAGATAAATATGATTTTAACAACTCTATAATGTTACCTCGTATACCGTACGACTCTAGCTTACGAACAAGTATGTTGTGATCAACATAATCGAATGCTTGCGTCATGTCACAAAATATGGCACATGCGCGAGTTCTATTATCTACGTTTGTTAGCACCGTATCATAGAAATCATAGATTGCCATATTTATTGTTTTGTTTTGTCTAAATCCTTTTTGTTCAGAACATAAAATATTGTTGTGCTCTAGAAAACCATTTAATTCTTTATAGATGTATTTTTCAAAGATTTTTGAAAAGATAGGTAACAATGCGATAGGTCTGTAATACTGCATTTGTTCCTTATCTTCTTTTTTGTACAGTGGCTTAAGTATGGATGTTTTTAAGCCATCTGGGTACACACCTCTAGATATACATAAATTTAGAATATAACTTAAATGTCCACAAATAAAAATAGATACTGATTTTACCACCTTGGTAGATATGTCATCATAGCCTACACTATTCGTATTTTTAAGTCCATTTATAATTTGTATAATGTCAATTGGGATGCTGGGTGCCATAAACATAGAGTTAGTCATATTATTTGATAGGGATGTTCCAATATTTCCCGATCCTGATAAAGGTATTATTTTATCGACAAAAAAATCATTAAATGCATTTGCTATGTCATTTGGGTCAGTAATCAATTCATTATTTACCCTAATCCTTGTAATAGAATCACAAGGAACATTAAGTCTTGTGTTGTTAATTATTTGCCATGTGGTTTTTGATTTATTATCTGATGTTTTAATTTTGTAATTATTTTGAGCACGCTGTGTCAGTTTGATGATTTTTTTGAATAATTTCGAATAATTTATGTACAATCGTTTATTACGCGATGATGGTTTAAATCGAAATTTCCACAAGAGCTGCCTCTTTTTTTTGCTACACTTTCTGATACCCTGGGAAACCCATCTTGCTCTTTTATTAACTCTAATGGTAATAATTTTAAAAGGGAAGCACAAGTCATAAAAAAGTTTAAATAATTTAAAAAAGTAATTATATGCTTCATTAGGATCCTCCTTCTCATACAATTCAGAAAAAGTTAAGCTACTCAAACATGATTTAAATTTTAAAACATTTTCTGTACTATAATCTCTGGTTTTTTTCCGCCAATAATTTATGGTACATATTTTCTTTACAGGTATTTTTATAAGCTGTGCTGTGTGGTCAGATAAAGCCAATTCAATCACTTCAGTCTTACATGGTTTCGGAAAATCATGAACAAAGTTATCAATACATGTATTGGACGTTAATCTAGTAGGCACCTTGAGAGCTAGAGACATATTGTAATTTAATAACATGCATTCAAAATCTAAAGTTAATTTATTTTGCTTTAATACATCTATATTAAAGTCGCCAGCTACTATTACATGCGCTAAGTTCTTTTTCTTCAACAAATATAAAACCTTTTCCAATTTACAAAAAAATAAATTTAAATTCTCTACTTTTGGAACTCTATATACACTAAGATTTAAAATATATTTTACAAAATACAATCAATCGTAACACTTTTTAAACTTTTGTGACTTTAACTCATATTATTAGGTTGGGGAAAAAGTCTTTTCGCATTATAGTAAGTATGAACTTGTAATAAAATTTCTTTGGCTGTACTATTTGTATCTGGCTGGTTTTATCATTAAAAGTTTAAATTTTAAAGAAGATATTTCCATATTCAAATTAGGAAAATGTGTGATTTTTATTTGTTTTTCGTACTGTGAAGATGAGTGAATCTAATGAAGAAACTCCATACATTTTAAAATTTTACTACAAAAAACATGGACCTAATAAAAAAAGAAGGATGGAGTCCCAATTGATCCCGAACCGAGGTACCCTTAGGAAGTCGGAACGCTAATAAGTACAAGCGGACACGCACACACTCACATCATAGGAAGTCTATCGCCTGCCATTACTGCTACGGACGTCGCCCAAGACGCTTAGAAAAAAAATTATAAAATGCTGTCTTGCGTTGCGAAAAGTTGTCGGAATCATAGTAGTTTGATAAAAAAAACTCAAGGGATCACTTTTCACAAGTAAGCTTGTTATTATTCCACTAATTTTTTGCTTTTTCGATAAAATTATTGAGATGCAATCAATACACAAAACCAGCTTAGTGTTGCCAACAATCAAACTTGCAAATTACCCGGAAGTATGGGAGAATGACGAAATTGTGTTCGAATACAAGTTATTCACCTATATTGATCATAATTAGAGAACTGACTATATGCAAATGCATATTTACATTATGCATATTATGCATGTGTTGGTCTTTTTCAGGTTAATAAATATTTTACCTGTAATGGACCTACTAATCGTGCATATTTGGGCAGGTTTTCTATAACGTAGAAAAAGTAAAGTGTCATGAAATGTATTAATAGATACTTACTTTTACAAATTAAGACGTGTTTTTGACTTTTTTGGTTGGCAAACTGTCAGAAGGGCCATGATTGGTTGATACTTGATAGGTTGGTAGTGTTGGTACCATCAGCCAATCATGGATGGTTCCGCTCGAAGAAAATTGAGTTTGCTGGGGAGTCCAGCCATTACGAAAATGTCGAAAAAGCAGTTAATTCCCGTTGAGCAGCAGTGGCGTCAAGACATATGACACTTACTAGTATTGGAAGTTTGTATAATAAATAACAAATATACATAATGGAAGATGCAAGTTTCATTTCAAAATTAAAGTAGAAAAATACGAGTGATGTGTTCATAAAACATTTTCAGCAAAAGCCTGGCTATAATTCTTTGTGCGAAATAAACAGTTTTATTGACTGACTAACAGACCCGACCCGGTTAGTTAGTTTTACGCCCTAGCCCTATCCAAAGGAAGAAAGAAATGGGAGAGGAAAAGCCTCAATGGACGCAGGTGCAGGTGTAATTTGTTTTGTGCTTAAATAAATAAATAAAGTAAAATATATCATTTTATATTTAGGGTCAGAGGGGGTAAGTGAAACATACTTGCACATCTGTCCACTTTGTGAATTCTGCTAGGACGCTAATTTTTTACACATAGAAAGCCTTAATCTGAAATGGCAAATGACGGCAATAAATACTTTTCAAGAAAATAATTTCTGAAAATACAATTTGCATGAATGAAACATCACTTTAAAAATGGTTCACGATTTTGACAGAAACGTTCCGATTCAATATTCTGACGGTAGGTTGACATTGGGGTTTGATTATTTTGTAGGCTGTTATCCGCAATTATTATCCTACTTATATAATAATAGCTGCATAGTATCTTTATAGCACTTTATAAGCGCAGAATCTCCATCTCTTTCTGTGGGTGCCGTTAAGAGCAGACTAAGGGGCTATCCAGAGAATGGGCAGTAGCACTCTCTTTGGAACATTATAATCTTCTGCGATGACAAGCCATTTGCCAAGCGAGGTGATTATGGCAAACCTCTAACCTCTCTATAATCAGCGTCTAAAATGGCGTTTTATGGGCACGCCTGTGTTCAGCACTAGACGTCTTCCAGCTGTTGATGTGAAATACGCGATTTTCGCCCATCGGACATTTGTAATGTAGTAGGTATTTGATTGATTTTATTACCTGTGTCGTCTGTGACTGCAAATACTAACCGCACATTACGCGCCCTTTCATGCATTTTTTTGTGTAAAAATGTACATAAACACTATTAAATTGCTTCATGGCATCAACCGAGCTGTGTTTTGTAAACTTAGAGATTTCTTTTTATTATATGACCTAGCAGAAAGATTGTGTGACGCGTGTGTTAGAGCATTGAAACCATTTCGCCACATAGCATAGAGCTAAACTGCGTGATTTATTGATTACGATAGGGTTTCACTTAGGTACTCCTTCGTTTCACTTACCCCACCTGACCTTGCATTTTAGTTTTTACAATAAACTTGAAACAATGAACACTGGTAAAACATAATTTTTAGGTATCAAAGTAAATTACTCTATAGATAGAGCTAACGCAATCACCCATTATTTACCCAAAATTTTGGGAGACGTTCTTATTCAGGCAGCACCTTGTGTGGGAGCAAGAAACAACTAGGCGGGCACGCGCTGTAAAATTATACTAGTGGGAATTCTGTGGTGTCCGCCATTGCTGTACGTCAGTTCGATGTCAATCAAAACTCACTCCTGTTTTATTTTAATTCTATGACAAAAAAGGTAAAAATGAAACGCAAGCCACGAAAAAAAATTGCGATGTTTATGGACCTAGTGCAGTGCGTTTTCAATCCGGACATTTTGATGTCAAAGATGCACCTCGCTCTGGTCGCCCTATTACGGATAAAATGGATGCCATTTTTAAAAAAAAGTGGAGCAAGAGCGGCATATCAGTAGTTACGACGTAGCTGAAGAACAGCATTGCGTAGCATTTGAAAAAAACTGGGTACACAAAAAAGCTCGATATTTGGGTCTCTCACGAGCTCACTGAAAGAAACCTAATGAACCGTGTACTCATCTGTGATTATTTATTACGACGTAATGAAACCGAACCATTTTTGAAGAAGCTGATAACTGGTGATGGTAACACGTTCAATTTTATTGATCAATAAAATTGACGAGACCACTTAAGTCAATGTTTTCTCCATACTGTAAACCGAAAAACATTGACCAATACTAACCCTAAACGATCAATAAAATTGATCAATCCCAATGATTGATCAATAAAATGTAACGTGTATGGGAGGCCTAACGCTAATTTAGTTCGACTGGAACCCTACCCTGCCAAAAGAGTTTAAAATACCTATACTGACCTTCTGTGTATACGATCTATTATTGTTCCAAATACTTTTACTGACATTAAAGTCACTAAGAACTAATCAAATGGCTCTAAAACTGACTTTTTCGTATAGTCGATACCTATTTATTGGCTGTTTAATTGATAATTTTCTTACAAATAAGAAAAACATTTAAAATATTTTATATAAAACAGCAGCGCGTCCACCCGTTGGCACATGCCGGGGCAGACTAACTCACGCGCCGCCAAGGGCCTCGCCCTTGGCTCGCCGCAAAATAACGCAAAATATTACTAAACAGACTTAATTTTGGCTCTAAAAATAAAATGATCAATTGAGCTTGTATATTTTTAAATTTCCTATCCGAGGGTGTAAAAATATTTAATGACGCAATCTTCCTTTACGCGGCATTGTACACTGTGTGACTGGAAAGGCGTTCTAAAAGTATTTTTTTTATTCATAATGTACCTTGTAATCGAATATTTTGTTCAATTGATAAGTACAGGTGCAGAATGATCTTATTGGTGATATTTTTTTCATGTCTGTAGAATTCATAGGTTCTTCAGTATGATTAGTTAAAAAGACGCGTTTGGCCTATGTTAAAGGCTTAATTTGAAAAAAAAAGGGCCGTATTATTACTATGTGTTATTGTTTCATTATTTTATTATCGGTAAAGTAGAGTATCGGTAGTAAGTACCAGACTAGACTAGTACATAAACAGCATCATAGTTTTACTAGGTGGTAGGACTTTTCTGCAAAGTTCGTCTAGGTAGGTACCACCGCTTTGCCAGTTATTCTGCCGCCAAGCAGTGTGCAAGCACTACTGTGTTCCGGTTTGAAGAGAATTGTCGGTGGCACGTAGCGTTCGGACCACTCACTTTGGGCAGCAGCGTCCCTAAGGCGCCGGCCGCTGCCAGGACTCTTGGGCCAGGCGGGTAAAATGGGCCCCAAAAGTCCACCTCCCGTCCAGGATGAGACCCAGATATATCATACCCCGTACAGAAGCACCCGCGTTCTACGGCCCGTGTCCATGATTCAATATTTGTGGATTCAATTCAATTCCATTCATTTCACTCCTGTCATGAGTAATAATAGTATAACCGGCAACACTACCGGACTACCGGCTACTGTGTTCCGGTTTGAAGGGCATTGTAGCTAGTGAAATTACTGGGCAAATGAGACTTTATGATCTGATCACTCAGTCTAGTAATCTGATTACTAGACTGTGTGATGTCTCAGGGTGACGTGCGCAGTGCAGTGTCACGCGAAGTTTTATTGTTTTAAAGTTCCGAGTGACACTGCAACTGTTATGGGCGGCCGTGTCGCTTAACATCAGGTGAACGACTAGCTCGTCACGTCATTTAATCACATAAAAAAAAAAAAAAAAAAAAAAAAAAAAAAAACATATGAGTTTGGTGGCATACGGCCACGGACACGGACGATACCACCGACACACTACCTATAATGTCTGTTGTCTTGGTCAGAAGTGAAACTGAGAAATACGCATGCAACCATAGTTGCGGACAAATCGGACATAATGACTTGTAAAATGCGCGTGTATAGTAAAAATTAACCTCGGACTTTTAAAATAGCCCCAAAAATGTGATCTCCTACCTCTTATAAATACATATAAAATTGAAACTGGTGTTAATGTGGTTATTTAATTTGTTTGTTTGCGTGGCTTTCAGCTTTTACACCAAATCTCATTTGATTTCGCTGAAAGTTTGGTACCTACCTACCTACTTTATATTTTGGAAAAAAGTATCTTAAATTGTGGTGCGGGCAAATCAATATCTTTAAACCCGGGCAAAATGAGGCTATAGGTTAACCCATCATGCGTTTCTCCACAGCGTCGAAAAAGAAGATGCATTGCTATTTTCCCGCGAAAGCGTCGAGATCCAAATCGCGGCGGAGGGGTGTGTTGTCAACTATTTGGAGCACGTGGAGGTGATAGTCAACGTGAAGTATAGTCGCCGTGGAGCATTGGAGGTCTACCTTACTTCACCTCAAGGTAAATCTGGAGTTTGGAGCTTAGTTTTTCTAATCCCTTATTACTTCGCCTCAAGGTAATGTTTGGAGATGAGTTTATAATCTCTTAACAGCCACTTTAGAACCTTCAAATTTTTATAAGTTCGCCATGTCTGTCTGTCTGTCCATCTGAATACTTACAGCCTTATAACTTATAGGATACCTTTTATCCCTGCAAATTTAAGAGTTCTCCCGGGAAACTGGGCAAATTAGCATATGAAACCGCGGAAGCGTTTCAACGAAGAGATCGCTGTACTTGGGTTTATCCAGGATCTTGTGTTGTTTTATTAGACAGTTAAGACAGCCTCAGTGGTGTGGTGATTGAGCAGGAAGCTGCTGTTGAATTCCCGCGGCAGACAAGTGTTTGTGCATAAAAAGTGCATGTAAGGTCACTAAACTCACCGAAATGCCATGGCGACGTCGCCGGCTACGTATCTAAACAATTCATAACTCATTTCAGTTAACTCATTTCAATACGAATTTTGTATACGTAGCCGGCGACGTCGCCATGGCATATCGGTGATTTAGTGGCCTTAGTACTTGTTCTGTGTCTGGTTGTTGTGGGACCATGGTCCTCGTAGTTCCTGGGTCTTTAAATTAAAGTGAATCCTACTTAGGGTTCAAGATCTATGGGTGTGATCGTTACGCGTTATTTACTATTATTTGCAGGTACTAAAGTGCAGTTGCTGAGTCGTCGTTCTAAAGACACCTCCAAAGCTGGGTTTGTGAACTGGCCAATGATGTCTGTGGCCACTTGGGGAGAGCAGCCTCAGGGAACCTGGACCCTCTCTTTTGAGGATATGGTAAGATACATGAACAATGATGCAAGTTCATGGATTTGGTACATTGTACTAATAATTAGCTCTAACCTCTTTTGATAGCCTTTTTATGGACCTACAACATCATCATCATCAGCCTGAAGACGTCCACTTCTGAACATAGGCCTCCCCCAAAGAGCGCCACTTTGAGCGGCTGCTTGCCTCCTGCATCCATCGGCTCCCCGCGGTTCTGACCCATTGCCACTTCAACATGCTCTATAACTGTTTTGATAGCCTTTTTATATACCTACCTAAGTACGTATAAATTGTTATTTTTCAATCCACAGATGCTTAAAACATTTTTAAGGTTTTCCTAGAAAAAACCGCTCTACGATTGACGCTTGTTTTAATTTAATAAAATATATAATGGAAAGCCTTGACAAAAAGAAACCAATAGTTACAATATTTTTGGACATGAGCAAGGCTTTTGATTTCGTAAATCATAAGACTCTGCTTCAAAAATTGGACAGGTATGGAATACGTGGAAAAGCTCACGAGTGGCTAAAAAGCTATCTCAGCGGTCGATATCAAAGCGTAGAGATAAGTAAGATACTAAAAGATACCAAACAATCGTGCCGTTCACAGTATCGCTTAAATGAGTTTGGAGTGCCACAGGGCAGCGTTTTGGGACCACTTTTGTTCCTCCTCTACATAAACGATTTACCTGACGCCACGAAACATCAATGTTTGCTGTTTGCAGATGACA
Organism: Ennomos quercinarius; assembly: GCA_910589525.2. NCBI lineage: Eukaryota > Metazoa > Arthropoda > Insecta > Lepidoptera > Geometridae > Ennomos > Ennomos quercinarius. The sequence continues at coordinate 13,996,345 of OU342504.1, read as the reverse complement.
CAACAATAATGATTAAATGTGAAGATAGAGCTTCATTTGAGAGGGAAGTCAATGAGTCCCTTAATAGCATAATGAATTGGCTTCATATAAATAATCTTTCGGTAAACATCACCAAAACAAAAATAGTTGAGTTTCAAACTTATAACGGAAATCCTACAAATATTTGCGTTTCGTACGGATGTAATGTAATAGATAGAGTTAATGAGACAATGTTCCTAGGTATTACAATAGACAAATTTTGCAACTGGAAACCTCATGTCAATAATCTTTGCAGTAAATTAGACAGATTTGTTTATGTTCTGTATCGACTCAGACAGGTAGCAACTAAGGAAGCTGCTCTATTGGCGTACCATGGCTATGTCTCATCCTGCCTTAGGTACGGGATCATTCTTTGGGGCTTTTCCGTTGATGCAGAACGAGCATTTCTTGTGCAAAAAAAGTGCATACGTTCACTCTGTGGCGCAGGATTCTTAGATAGCTGTAAACCACTTTTTAAAAGACTCAAAATTTTGCCTTTACCTGCACTCTATATATATGAAATCTGCTTATTTGTAAAAAAACACCCAAATTTGTTTAAAAGACAACATGAAGTTATAAAACGAAGTCGAAATGTTCATGAGCTATATGTTCCTATACAAAGACTCCAGTTGAATAGTCAAAATGTAAATTGTATGGCAATCAGAGTATTTAATAAATTACCTGACACTTTCAAAGTATATGACATAAATGAATTTAAGAAAAAAATATTTGACTTCCTACTGGATAAATGCTACTATTCTGTAAAAGACTTTTTAAATGACGCTTCGATTAGTACTTATAGATATAGATTAGTTTGACCAATTCAATGTATTTAATTTGTATTTAATGTGTTCAATGTATTTTATGTTTTTTAAATAATAACTCAATGTTCAAAAATGATAAATATAATTTCTTAATCTCATTATTATCTCATTTAATAAATTAGATCCAATTACGAATATTTGTACGCCTGCACCTATGGGCAGAATTTTGTTGGAAGAATTATGTGCTAATCCATCTTTGCAATATTGTAACCCAAAATTCTTACAAATAAATTATTTCATTTCATTTCATTTCATTTCATTTCATTTCATAGATTCGTGGGCGTGGTAAAGCCTTTTACTTATATGGCTAAATACGGCCTATTTATTTATTTATTATTTACTTAGAAAAGTTCATCCACAATATTTAATAGCTCACACTTAGGATATTTTGAGTATTTAGGAATTGGGAATAGGCAGCTTGCAGCACAAGCAACATTCAAGACGTTATTTTTATTTAAGGTGGAACGTTACACTAGCGCGGGAAATGCAAATTTTCTTGCGTTCTTTTGCCAATAATAGCTTAATTACTCAACGTGATTACATGAAAACTAATTTTGCGCAAATAAATAGAATGTATCAATAAATTACAATTAAAAGTATCACCCACTTATCATTAGTTTTGCGACAAAAGGCAATAGACTGAAAAACTAAGAAGAAAATTGTTTATTGCCATTTGTCGCTAAACCAATGATATCTAGGAGGTACTTTTAATCGTAATTTGTTGATATATTCTATTTATTTGCGCAAAATCAGTTTTCATGTAATCACGTTGAGTAATTTAAGCTATTATTGGCAAAAGAACGTAAGAAAATTTGAATTTCCCGCGCTAGTGTAACGTTCCACTAATACAAGTTCAATTATTATATCGATTAATTTGATAATCTATGACTGTATCTGCAATCTGTATTATGTTAAGCCACAGAATAATAATAATAGTACTATAGTACAGTAAAGTTATTGTCAATTGTTTTTTTCTCTAATCGGTGAGTACAGTTCAAGAACGCTCCATAGAAGCTCTGCGCAATTATGAGTGCCTGGTAGTTTCAGAGGCATTCGTATACGTAATCAACGTTGAATCGCACGAAGAACTAGACTTGAAGGTTCAGCGAAGCTCTGCGCATTTATGGGTGCCTGGTAGTTTCAGTGGCATTCGTATACGTAATCGACGGGGTAATACCGAACGGTCCGTGCCGTGCGCGCGGTTGCGCGGCTCGACGCGAGATGGTGATAATAATTATAATCATTTCCATCGTTCCTCGAATCACAGATCTAATAATGCTAATAGCATCAAGCAAGTTATAGATATAGAGATAATTATTGTATGCCTGATTCGTTGACTATTAAACCTATGCTATGGCTTGATTACTTTGCATCATGATCATGCAATTTGCATATGAACTTAGTTTGCGCTGAGGCTGAGCAAATCTATGTGGAAAACGTAGCTCGTAGAATTGTTTAGCGTATGTAATTTTTTCATAGCCCACGAAATAAAGATAAAAAAATCTACATCGCCCTTTTGTAGAGCAAAAATACTTATTGACTTTTTTATTTATGACTCCATCTGCTAAATCGAAACTTTGTCGGACCGTTTCGTAACATAACAGCATGCGGCGCGCGTGGCGCTCTTCAGCAAGCAGTTCGGCTAAAAATAAGTATACTTCGTGAATTTATGTGCTCCCAATCGCAGACTAACTCGAGCTAACATTTCGAAACAGAAAAAAAAACTGTGATTGACTTCTCTCGATGCGTTGATTGAGGTTGGCTGTGCTGTGTATCGGTTTAATGCGGGTTTAATGGCCGGTTTGAGTGCAAAATATTTGGCGGTAAATGAACTAACAAGCAAGATAAGCAAGAAGTCCTGTTTTCTAATGACTGGATCTGTGATCTGGATTGTTTTTATATCAGGATATCAGAATTCAGAGTTCAGTTAGGTTTGCTATTTTGCATTGCGTTAGATCAAATTATGAGATTACATGCTGAAGGACATGAGTTGTTCCCTTTCTCCCCACCAGCTTTGTCCGTTTAGTGGGGAGAAAGTGAAAAACAAAAAATGTATGGTCTTTCTTCCCACTATGGAATATAATTATGTATAATTTGTTTCTTTGTTTATGTTTTTTAACCGCGGGGAGCCGATGGATGCAGGTGCTAAGCAGCCGCTCAAAGTGCCGCTCTGTGGGGGAGGGAGGTCTATGTTCAGCAGTGGACGTCTTCGGGCTGTTGATGATGCTGCTGATGATGATGACATAATTTGACAGTGATCACCGTTCCTCTGGATCCTGTCCTGGCTGTTAGAAGGCTTGAACCGGAACATCATCACTTGTCCTGATGTATTGGCACTTGGTTCATATTTATAGCTAGGTAACATTAGAACATAGGCCATAATCCAACAAGTGTGTTGGATTGTGTTGGATTAAATTGTGAGGATAAATGTTGGTTTCTTCGCGATGTTTTACTTGACAAAGAGAGCTGAGCCACACATAATGTGCCAAAGTTTTCCTTCAATAAATTAATATTTATAAGTCATCAATCAACAGTCTGAAGACGTCCACTGCTGAACATGAGCGCTACTTAGTGCAGCTGCTTGCCTCCTGCATCCATCGGCTCCCCGTGGTTTTAAACAGATCGTTGGTCCACCTAGTAGGGGCCAGCCTACGCTGCGTCTTCCGGATTGTAGTCGCCACTCGAGAACCATTCTTCCCCATCCTACGAGCGATGTGGCCTGCCCAAGTGCCCATTCCCATTTCAACTCTCTAACTCTAAGAGCTATATCGGTGACTTTAGTTCTCCTGCGGATCTCCTCATTTCGGATCTTATCTTGCAAGGAAACACCGAGCATAAAATATATAGCTCTCTCCATAACTCGTTGGGCGACTTTAAGAGATATTTGTAGGTATACTTCAACGATATTTACCTTTACTTACCTACCCTTCAATTCTCACAGACAGATGAAACTAACTCCGGAGAATTAGGACCAGTCAGCCTCATCCTCCATGGCACCCGTGACATGCCTGAACACATGAACACTGGAGGCACCTCCTCATTCGAAGATTCATTGGAAGAGCCTCTTGAAACGGAGTACATTGAGGATATGGACCCTACTTTCAGGGCTCAGGTCGAGAAAGAACTGCTAAGAATGCATCATAGGAAGGACGACATGAGTAATTTTGGCATTTAAAATAATGACTGCTCAAAGAACGAAGGTACCTACCACAGAGCATTGAAAAGTATGACGCTTCTCGGGGGGCGAAGCGTATTTTTTGACATGCTCTGTGGTACCTACGTATAAACGTGAATTTTTTAAAGCACTTTCTGTGAAAAACCCCTGCACTTGTACAAACTAAACAAGTGGCTATGTTATCAAAAAACTTGAGTTGGTTTATTTGCAAAGGTTTATTATACACTTACAAATTTTTTTGCGTTTCTAAATATTATTATTGTCGTGATCCTACCTAGAATGTTTGTAAGTCTATGATCGTGATACATTTTAAACTTATTTTTAAGCTCAGCTGGGTTAGCACGGACGGTAGACAAAATTGTCTTTCTCCATTTTATGTAACTTTCTTCATACTTGCTTACTTGTCAAGTGGAGTAAAACAGGAGAAAGACAATTTTGTCTACCATCCATGCTAACCCAGCTGGTGTATAGAAGTAAAAAAAAATACTAGGTCCATGCTCTGGGGCCGTTGATTATTATGAAGAATATGAAGTCGGTAAAGTGTTCCGGTATATATTAAGAAATTATTGAACCAATTTTTGTGTTAGCAATTTACTAATAACCATGAATACTGTGTGTACCTAGCGAATACCTACAGTACCTACCTATTATACATATTTATACACGGTTGATTTTAATTTATTAAAAATCTTTTGGGGCATAACTCACATCACTGAAACAAACAACAACTTTAAAAAATTTCAGTTGATTTTTTATTTTTGCGTTAATACATACCAAAAAATTCATCATAATACGGGCCAATACTCAATTAAACAGAATAATAAGCACTGCAGGTGCAGCCTGTATTGCCTAACATGCAAAAAAAGAAAATTACAGTTTTTTAAGCGAAATTTTAACCCATTGATGAAAATATTAAGATTAGAAAAAAAACGGTGGAACAAAAGTTGTTTGTTTAAGTCCCGATTTCACCAACGTTTATTCCAAGTATACGGCTATTCCCTGCTCTTGGATACAGCTAATTGACAAATGAAATTACACAAAAATACGCCATTTTGATTGTATCCAAGGAATAAGTCTCATTCCTTCACAAAACTGGTGGTATAAAGGCTATATTCGCGTAACTCGGTTGTTCTCGGAAAGTTATACCTGGAATAAAATTTATTCTAGTTCGGTGAAATCGGGCCTGGAGTTAGGCCATAAAAGGTTTCCGGTAAATTAAAAATAATCATGTAGGACATTTGTCGGAATCAACCAATAAACTCATAATCGAGGTACCCACAGACAGGGTATAATATTGTCATTGCCATCAGAGGGTCTAGCAAAGACGCCTTCCATTAGTGTTCACGCCTCACGCTAACTCAAAATGTATGGGAATGACATTACCTGCGGAAAACTTTTCCGCAGTTACCCCCGGTTTCTGGAACGTTTCTTAAAGTTAAACTCTTATCAACCTTGAAATACTGAACGCTCATTGGTTGACGATAAACAGGCAACCAATGAGCGTTCAGTATTTCAAAGATGACAAGAGTTTAACTTTAACAAACGTTCCAGTAACCGGGGGTTAATGTCATAGCTAATGTCATTCCAATACATTTTGGAGTTGGCGTGAGGCGTCATCGCTAATGAAAAGGCATCTTTGCTAGACCCCCAGGTGAGACTGTGGTCAAATGCTAATATTCCCATAAATTATATTTAAAAAAAAATTGTCCTAGAAAATGGATATGACTACATTTACAATCTACAACATATTACTAATAGCAAAGATTTCGTTTTTATTATAATTTAGACGCTTTTACTTCTATAAATATTTAAAACACACAGATCAAATAACATAAAAAATGCATTTAGCGTATAAGTAAAATGATCTCTTTATGTAATTATTATTATACATTTATTTTATTTTGTAAATAGGAACATAAGTACGTAATATTACTTAGTTATTGTAATACTTAAATAATAGTAACTTTTAACAATCATATAGTAATTATAATTATTATTGTAAACGATGTAACCCTGTCAAGATGCACAGTATTATAATCGTAATGGTTGTACGTATTTTGTATTGTAATAATCAATTCAGTACATATCAATATAAAAATTTGAAAGGGATCTTTGTTAGACCCTCTGGTGGTTTAAAATACACAAAAAATAATAAATATGTGCTTGCCATTTAGTTCTCTAAACTTATTTTCAGTCCTCTAAGGATGCCCCCACATTGGGTGGTAGCGATATCGCCGCGTTATCGCCGTGACATTTTACCATAGTGCGGCGTATGTCGCCGCGATATCGTGGTATCGCGGCGATATCACGGCGATATCGCTACCGCCCAATGTGGTGGCAGCCTTAGGGTGGGTTTTTGTCCCGTAGTTAAACCTTAACTAAGGGACACTTGGTTACCTAACCAATGGTGAAAAACTCTAACAAAGGACCATTGGTTAGAATTTGTTAGCATTTTTGACTATTGGTTACTTTAATCAAAAATAAAAAAAACCCACCCTAAGTCTATAGCATAAACAGAATGTATTATTTTTCTAAACTTGTGCTTTTTCCAGTGTTAATGGTTAAAATTGGTGGTGTTTTACGCATTAAATGCTGAATTACGAGCATGAGTGTGGGCAAGTGATATAATGTAGTGAAACGTGGTTTTTCGTGTGGCTTCCAAAATTCCATAGAAGCTTCTAGTAAAGTCGCCACCACTTTACTAGGGTATGACTTAGACTGGACTATGATTACCTGACTTAGACTGGACTGTGACTAAGACTTAAAGACTTGACTTTACACGTGAAATATTCCATAACTCGATGATTAATTACAATACTTGACACTGGCTAAATACACTATGTGTGGAGCCAAAGTATAAGAAAAAAAAAGTATGTATATAGGTAATTTGTACATAAGAACATTTTGCGTTGAACTGACCATTGCTCTTAGCTTTGCTTCATTCCTAGTTAACCCCGAACATAAAAACCTAGATCCCTCAACTCCTTCACAATAAAATCATCCTTATACGAGTCAATTTTAGCTATCCACTCCTCAGTAGGTACAAAATTCCTGCAATGGCCCCCCAGGTCACTGGGCAAGTACTGGGGGTGTATATGTCTGTGGAGAGACGTCAGATCGGACCCGTGGAAGTGCAGCCTGGACCAGACCGCTGAGGGTATGAACTGTTTGAAGAGGTAGAAAACTGAGTGTAGGATCCAGTTGTAATTCACGATATGGACGCCGTGCATTATCACAGGGAATGATACCTGAAACAATAATATGTCTTCCGCGTTAAATAACAACCTATTTGAAACATAATTACAATACATACAACAACTCTTTATTGCACACCAAATCAAAAATAAAAGACAATAACAGAAAAAACATTACGAAGCTTAGTACAATGGGCGGTCTTATCGCTATACAGCGATCTGTTCCAGACAACCTTGGGATGGACAGGAAAGTCAGAGACTATCGTAGTGGTCAGTGGTTAAATTAAATACATGCATAGAATAACATGTTTTTTTTTTTTTTTTTAACGGGCAAATTGCCTTTATTACTCAAGCTAACTACTACAATAATAAAAACTAAACTAAACTAAACTAAACTAAGCTAAACTAAACTAAACTAGCTACACTACCTACTACAAAGAACACTTATGGACTGTATAATAGCCGCGATGGCCTATAGACAGTCCAAGTGCTCCAGCCCACTACCGGTAGGTAGCGTACCCAACATGCTGGCCGCTTTGCCACGTTGAATTGCAATGCTGATGCGTTGGGCCAAATAAGTGCCAGCATTTTGGTCACGCGTCGCATCGACCAGGCGCTCTGATAGACTTTGGAAAACGCGATGAGCTCCCGGTCCCCACGGACCCAGGGTCTCAACACCAAACGGCTCAAATATGTAACCGCTACCGAGATTACTATATTTGCGCCGTTTTAGCTGCTCAGCAGAATTAATTAATAACATGAATAAATATATGTTTAAATATTATATTATAAACTAGTATTTTGCCCCGTGCGCGGGCCGCGAGCGGCCCGCGTGGGTGTTTTCGTGGCGTTCCATTTGTTCAAATCGCTATACTTGTGTTTTAACTTGTAATTATGCAAGTACTTGTACAAAACTGCGGTATCTATCAAAGAAAATGATAATTCATCTGACTTGTGCATGGCGGCCATCTTGTTTGACTTGACAGCGTCATTGGCACCATTAGCAGGTCGAAACCGGCACACTTGCACCGTGCGCGGGCCGCACGCGGCCCGCACACGGTGCAATTGTGCAGGTGCAAGTCTTGATCGTGACCGTCCACTTATACCAAACTACAGTAAACTAACTCGCTTCGCTCGTCGTCGCATTGGGTAGGTTGGAAAAAATTTGACGTTTGACATCTGTCAAAAGTTTGACATCTGACATCAATTAAACTGACATCTGTCTACACTTGACAGCGGTATTAGAACAGTGCGCAGGTCGCAAGCGGCACACTTCCACCGTGCGCGGGCCGCACGCGGCCCGCACACGGTGCAAGTGTGCAGGTGCAAGTGTTGCTCGTGACTGTCCAATTATACCAATGAGAGACAATAAACTAACTCACTCATCGCCGCATTTGGTAGTATGGAAAAAATTGACATTTGACATCTGTCCAAAAAATTGACATTTGACATTTGTCAATAAATTTGACATGTGTCAAAAAATTTGACATTTGACATCTGACATCAATCAAACTGACATCTGTCTACACTTGACAGCGGTATTAGAACAGTGCACAGGTCGCAAGCGGCACACTTGCACCGTGCGCGGGCCGCACGCGGTCCGCACACGGTGCAAGTGTGCAGGTGCAAGTGTTAGTCGTGACTGTCCAATTATACCAATGAGAGACAATAAACTAACTCACTCATCGCCGCATTTGGTAGGTTGGAAAAAAAAATTGACATTTGACATCTGTCAAAATTTTGACGTTTGACATCTGTCACACTGACATCTGTCGAAATGATCACTATCTCCTTCCGAAACTGTAGTACCATAGGCGATAAAACGGAAAACAGCAATTTCGATAATAGTATATACGGCGGCCATATTAAAAAATGACAGATGTCAAAATTTGACCAAACCATGTTGATCAGCATCCTTTGGGACCCCCAGATATCGATTTATATCCTGATCAGAGCACCTTTACTTTCAGACGCGGACCAATAGACCGCCATTTTGAAAAAAAGAACTACTTCAGTGTGTGCCCCTCTGAAAACTATACAATATTAGAACAAACCCTCCTCACAAAAGTCTTATAGTTCCGGCGTTAATTGCAAATTAAAAATCCTTAAAAAGTGAAATTGTATGTTCGCAATTTTTCAAAATGGCGGAACCAAAAAATTTTTTACACGTTCCTACCAAGTGTACCGTGGGATTTTCAGATATCGATTTTCATTCGGATCGGACAACTTTTACTATGAGTCGGTACGTCTACAGCCACCATCTTGAAAAAATCGATTTTGCTGATATTGCATTTTGACCCTTATAGCATCTATGCTTCATCCCCAGGAACGATTTTTCTTGAACGCTCGTATTGGAGGCGTAAAAAAGGAAAACTGATTTTTCCATAAAAGCACCTTTGTATGGCAGCCCCATTGAAAGTTGACACATGTCAAAATTTGATTACAGAATGTTGATCATCATCCTTGGGGACCCCCAGATATCGATTTTCATCCGGATCGGTGAAACTTTTTTTCCCGCCGCAGCCAAAATTTCCGCCATTTTGAAAAAAAAAATTTTTCGCAATCTTCCCCTCTGACCTCCAACTAATATTAGTTCTAGCTCTTTTTACTAAAGTGTCATAGTTTCGCCGTCATTTACGGTTCAAATTTGTATGGCGGATTTTTTTTTCCGCCATTTTGAATTTTTTTTGACATCTCCAAAATCGTCCCAGGGTTTGCTATGACATTCCTTAAAACGCACATGACCTATCTCATATGGTTTGGCCAGGCCGTTGACTGTCCGAGTGACCGAAGGTCGGAAGACCAGGTCGCGAATTTTTTTGAAGACACCTCGATCACCTGGACACAAAAGTCAACAAAGACATTCAAAATTTCCCATAGGTATCGAGAAACAATGCGTCAAAAATGAAAAAAAAAAATTGTATGGCAGCCATCTTTAAAAATGGCAGAATCCAAAATTTTTTTTCAAATTTTGAATCTGCGGCCCCGAAAACCCCCCCCATGCGAAAAATCACCCCGATCGGACCAACTTTCAAAATGGCCGCCATTTTGAATCCGCCATCTTGGATTTTCATGACAACTATCTGACAGCCCCCGTCATCCTCTATGACATTTGGTCGAGCACCACTCCCCTACCTCTTACCGTTTCCGAATTATGAGCGTTTCAATTTTGTATGGAATTTTTATTTTTTGTAGGGCAACACTTTTTTTTTTTATTTCTCTGGAAACATCCCAGGGTTTAATCCAACTTTAGTTAAAACGGGACCCCCTTATCTCTTATCGTTTTCGAGATCCGTTGACCTGTTCCATCTCAGAGACGATTTTCTGGTAATGTCAGATTTTTCCTGGGGTGACATGACCCATCACTATACAGCCTCATACTCAGTTTTGACTGACCACTTCTGAGAGCTGAGATCAATTATGTCAATCATCAGTCAGTGACTCATGGGTATCCAATTTTATAGTAATAGTACTAGTATTTTGCCCCGTGCGCGGGCCGCGAGCGGCCCGCGTGTGTGTTTTCGTGGCGTTCCATTTGTTCAAAACGCTATACTTGGAGCTAAACTTTAAATTTTGCAAGTACTTGTACAAAACTGCCGTATTTATCAAAGAAAATGATAATGCGCGTGACTTTGCATGGCGGCCATTTTGTTTGACTTGACAGCGTCATTTGCACCATGAGTAGGATGCAACCGGCACACATGCACCGTGCGCGGTGCAAGTGCTGATCGTGACCGTCCACTTATACCAAACTACAGTAAACTAACTCGCTTCGCTCGTCGTCGCATTGGGTATGTCGGAAAAAATTTGACGTTTGACACCTGTCAAAAATTGACATTTGACAACTGTCCTAAAAATTGACATTTGACATCTGTCAAAAAAATTGACATTTGATATTTGTCAATAAATTTGACATCTGTCAAAAAATTTGACAATTGACATCTGTCAAAAGTTTGACATTTGACATCAATCAAACTGACATCTGTCTACACTTGACAGCGGTATTAGAACAGTGCGCAGGTTGCAAGTGTGCAGGTGCAAGTGTTAGTTGTGACTGTCCAATTATACCAATGAGAGACAATAAACTAACTCACTCATCGCCGCATTTGGTAGGTTGGAAAAAAAAATTGACGTTTGACATCTGTCCAAAAAATTGACATTTGACATTGGCAATAAATTTGACATCTGTCATCAAATTTGACATTTGACATCTGTCAAAAGTTTGACATTTGACATCAATCAAACTGACATCTGTTTACACTTGACAGCGGTATTAGAACAGTGCGCAGGTTGCAAGCGGCACACTTTCACCGTGCGCGGGCCGCACGCGGCCCGCACACGGTGCAAGTGTGCAGGTGCAAGTGTTAGTTGTGACTGTCCAATTATACCAATGAGAGACAATAAACTAACTCACTCATCGCCGCATTTGGTAGGTTGGAAAAAAAATTGACATTTGACATCTGTCCAAAAAATTGACATTTGATATTTGTCAATAAATTTGACATCTGTCAAAAAAATTTGACAATTGACATCTGTCAAAAGTTTGACATTTAAAATCAATCAAACTGACATCTGTCTACACTTGACAGCGGTATTAGAACAGTGCGCAGGTCGCAAGCGGCACACTTGCACCGTGCGCGGGCCGCACGCGGCCCGCACACGGTGCAAGTGTGCAGGTGCAAGTGTTGGTCGTGACCGTCCACTTATACCAAACTACAGTATACTTGGTGCTTGCTTCGCTCGTCGTTGCATTTGGTAGGTTGGAAAAAAATTGACATTTGACATCTATCAAAAAATTTGACATCTGTCAAAATTTTGACGTTTGACATCTGTCACACTGACATCTGTCAAAATTTATTTATTTATTTATTTATTTTATTTGGCACACAAAACAGAATATAACCAAATGAAAGAACAAGCAGAAAGAAAAAAAAAATACATACATTTTGAGCTAGATTATATCCCAAAACATGTGTACACATCATGATTGACATAACTGTTATTAGAATATTTAGTAAAAATAGAAAAAAAAAAAAACAACAACAAAAAAAAAAAAAACAAAAAAAAAAAAACAAAAAAAAAAAATTACAACTATCTCCTTCTGAAACTGTAGTACCATAGGCAATAAAACGGAAAACAGCAATTTTGATAATAGTATATACGGCGGCCATATTAAAAAATGACAGATGTCAAAATTTGACCAAACCATGTTGATCAGCATCCTTTGGGGCCCCCAGATATCGATTTACATCCCGATCGGAGCTTCTTTATTTTCGGACGCGGACCAATGGACCGCCATTTTGAAAAACATTCTTTTTCACTGTATGCCCCTCTCAAAACTGTACAATATTAGAACAAACCCTCCCTACAAAAGTCTCACAGTTTCGGTGTTATTTGCGAATTAAAAATCCTAAAAAAGTGAAATTGCATGTTCGCAATATTTCAAAATGGCGGAATCAAAAAAGTTTTTACACATTCCTACCAAGTGTACCGTGGGATTTTCAGATATCGATTTTCATTCGGATCGGACAACTTTTACTATGAGTCGGTACGTCTACAGCCGCCATCTTGAAAAAAATTGATTTCACTGATATTGCATTCTTACCCTTATAACATCTATACTTGATCCCCAGGAACGACTTTTCTAAATCACTCGCAACGGAGGCGCAAAAAAGCAAAGTTGATATTTCAATAAAAGCACCTTTGTATGGCAGCCCCATTGAAAGTTGACACATGTCAAAATTTGATTACAGAATGTTGATCATCATCCTTGGGGACCCCCAGATATCGATTTTCATCCGGATCGGTGAAACTTTTTTTTCCGCCGCGGCCAAAATTTCCGCCATTTTGAAAAAAAAAATTTTTCGCAATCTTCCCCTCTGACCTCCAACTAATATTAGTTCGAGCTCTTTATACTAAAGTGTCATAGTTTCGCCGTCATTTATGGTTAAAATTTGTATGGCGGATTTTTTTTTCCGCCATTTTGAATTTTTTTTGACATCTCCAAAATCGTCCCAGGGTTTGCTATGACATTCCTTAAAACGCACATGATCTATCTTTTATGGTTTGGCCAGGCCGTTGACCGTCCGAGTGACCGAAGTTCGGAAGACCAGGTCGCGAATTTTTTTGAAGACACCTCGATCATCTGGACACAAAACACAACAAAGACATTCAAAATTTTCCATAGGTGTCGAGAAACAATGCGTCAAAAATGAAAAAAAAAATTTGTATGGCAGCCATCTTTAAAAATGGCGGAATCCAAAATTTTTTTTGAAATATCGAATCTGCGGCCCCGAAAACCCCCCAATGCAAAAAATCACCCCGATCGGACCAACTTTCAAAATGGCCGCCATTTTGAATCCGCCATCTTGGATTTTCATGACAACCATCTGACAGCCCCCGTCATCCTCTATGACATTTGGTCGAGCACCACCCACATACCTCTTACCGTTGCCGAATTATGAGCGTTTCAATTTTGTATGGGGGCCACCGTTTTTTGTTCGGGGGCCCCCATTTTTTTCATTTCTCTGGAAACATCCCAGGGTCTACTCCAACATTAGTTAAAACTGGACCCCCATATCTCTTGTCGTTTTCGAGATCCGTTGACCTGTTCCATCTCAGAGACGATTTTCTGGTAATGTCAGATTTTTCCTGGGGTGACATGACCCATCACTATACAGCCTCATACTCAGTTTTGACTGACCACTTCTGAGAGCTGAGATCAATTATGTCAATCATCAGTCAGTCAGTCACTCATGGGTATCCAATTTTATAGTAATAGTAAAGTAAGTAAGTACTAGTATTTTGCCCCGTGCGCGGGCCGCGAGCGGCCCGCGTGTGTGTTTTCGTGGCGTTCCATTTGTTCAAAACGCTATACTTGGAGCTAAACTTTAAATTTTGCAAGTACTTGTACAAAACTGCCGTATTTATCAAAGAAAATGATAATGCGCGTGACTTTGCATGGCGGCCATTTTGTTTGACTTGACAGCGTCATTTGCACCATGAGTAGGATGCAACCGGCACACATGCACCGTGCGCGGTGCAAGTGCTGATCGTGACCGTCCACTTATACCAAACTACAATAAACTAACTCGCTTCGCTCGTCGTCGCATTGGGTATGTCGGAAAAAATTTGACGTTTGACACCTGTCAAAAATTGACATTTGACAACTGTCCTAAAAATTGACATTTGACATCTGTCAAAAAAATTGACATTTGATATTTGTCAATAAATTTGACATCTGTCAAAAAATTTGACAATTGACATCTGTCAAAAGTTTGACATTTGACATCAATCAAACTGACATCTGTTTACACTTGACAGCGGTATTAGAACAGTGCGCAGGTTGCAAGCGGCACACTTTCACCGTGCGCGGGCCGCACGCGGCCCGCACACGGTGCAAGTGTGCAGGTGCAAGTGTTAGTTGTGACTGTCCAATTATACCAATGAGAGACAATAAACTAACTCACTCATCGCCGCATTTGGTAGGTTGGAAAAAAAATTGACATTTGACATCTGTCCAAAAAATTGACATTTGATATTTGTCAATAAATTTGACATCTGTCAAAAAATTTGACAATTGACATCTGTCAAAAGTTTGACATTTAAAATCAATCAAACTGACATCTGTCTACACTTGACAGCGGTATTAGAACAGTGCGCAGGTCGCAAGCGGCACACTTGCACCGTGCGCGGGCCGCACGCGGCCCGCACACGGTGCAAGTGTGCAGGTGCAAGTGTTGGTCGTGACCGTCCACTTATACCAAACTACAGTATACTTGGTGCTTGCTTCGCTCGTCGTTGCATTTGGTAGGTTGGAAAAAAATTGACATTTGACATCTATCAAAAAATTTGACATCTGTCAAAATTTTGACGTTTGACATCTGTCACACTGACATCTGTCAAAATTACAACTATCTCCTTCCGAAACTGTAGTACCATAGGCAATAAAACGGAAAACAGCAATTTTGATAATAGTATATACGGCGGCCATATTAAAAAATGACAGATGTCAAAATTTGACCAAACCATGTTGATCAGCATCCTTTGGGGCCCCCAGATATCGATTTACATCCCGATCGGAGCTTCTTTATTTTCGGACGCGGACCAATGGACCGCCATTTTGAAAAACATTCTTTTTCACTGTATGCCCCTCTCAAAACTGTACAATATTAGAACAAACCCTCCCTACAAAAGTCTCACAGTTTCGGTGTTATTTGCGAATTAAAAATCCTAAAAAAGTGAAATTGCATGTTCGCAATATTTCAAAATGGCGGAATCAAAAAAGTTTTTACACATTCCTACCAAGTGTACCGTGGGATTTTCAGATATCGATTTTCATTCGGATCGGACAACTTTTACTATGAGTCGGTACGTCTACAGCCGCCATCTTGAAAAAAATTGATTTCACTGATATTGCATTCTTACCCTTATAATATCTATACTTGATCCCCAGGAACGACTTTTCTAAATCACTCGCAACGGAGGCGCAAAAAAGCAAAGTTGATATTTCAATAAAAGCACCTTTGTATGGCAGCCCCATTGAAAGTTGACACATGTCAAAATTTGATTACAGAATGTTGATCATCATCCTTGGGGACCCCCAGATATCGATTTTCATCCGGATCGGTGAAACTTTTTTTTCCGCCGCGGCCAAAATTTCCGCCATTTTGAAAAAAAAAATTTTTCGCAATCTTCCCCTCTGACCTCCAACTAATATTAGTTCGAGCTCTTTATACTAAAGTGTCATAGTTTCGCCGTCATTTATGGTTAAAATTTGTATGGCGGATTTTTTTTTCCGCCATTTTGAATTTTTTTTGACATCTCCAAAATCGTCCCAGGGTTTGCTATGACATTCCTTAAAACGCACATGATCTATCTTTTATGGTTTGGCCAGGCCGTTGACCGTCCGAGTGACCGAAGTTCGGAAGACCAGGTCGCGAATTTTTTTGAAGACACCTCGATCATCTGGACACAAAACACAACAAAGACATTCAAAATTTTCCATAGGTGTCGAGAAACAATGCGTCAAAAATGAAAAAAAAAATTTGTATGGCAGCCATCTTTAAAAATGGCGGAATCCAAAATTTTTTTTGAAATATCGAATCTGCGGCCCCGAAAACCCCCCAATGCAAAAAATCACCCCGATCGGACCAACTTTCAAAATGGCCGCCATTTTGAATCCGCCATCTTGGATTTTCATGACAACCATCTGACAGCCCCCGTCATCCTCTATGACATTTGGTCGAGCACCACCCACATACCTCTTACCGTTGCCGAATTATGAGCGTTTCAATTTTGTATGGGGGCCACCGTTTTTTGTTCGGGGGCCCCCATTTTTTTCATTTCTCTGGAAACATCCCAGGGTCTACTCCAACATTAGTTAAAACTGGACCCCCATATCTCTTGTCGTTTTCGAGATCCGTTGACCTGTTCCATCTCAGAGACGATTTTCTGGTAATGTCAGATTTTTCCTGGGGTGACATGACCCATCACTATACAGCCTCATACTCAGTTTTGACTGACCACTTCTGAGAGCTGAGATCAATTATGTCAATCATCAGTCAGTCAGTCACTCATGGGTATCCAATTTTATAGTAATAGTAAGTATACTAGTATTTTGCCCCGTGCGCGGGCCGCGAGCGGCCCGCGTGTGTGTTTTCGTGGCGTTCCATTTGTTCAAAACGCTATACTTGGAGCTAAACTTTAAATTTTGCAAGTACTTGTACAAAACTGCCGTATTTATCAAAGAAAATGATAATGCGCGTGACTTTGCATGGCGGCCATTTTGTTTGACTTGACAGCGTCATTTGCACCATGAGTAGGATGCAACCGGCACACATGCACCGTGCGCGGTGCAAGTGCTGATCGTGACCGTCCACTTATACCAAACTACAGTAAACTAACTCGCTTCGCTCGTCGTCGCATTGGGTATGTCGGAAAAAATTTGACGTTTGACACCTGTCAAAAATTGACGTTTGACAACTGTCCTAAAAATTGACATTTGACATCTGTCAAAAAAATTGACATTTGATATTTGTCAATAAATTTGACATCTGTCAAAAAATTTGACAATTGACATCTGTCAAAAGTTTGACATTTGACATCAATCAAACTGACATCTGTCTACACTTGACAGCGGTATTAGAACAGTGCGCAGGTTGCAAGCGGCACACTTGCACCGTGCGCGGGCCGCACGCGGCCCGCACACGGTGCAAGTGTGCAGGTGCAAGTGTTAGTTGTGACTGTCCAATTATACCAATGAGAGACAATAAACTAACTCACTCATCGCCGCATTTGGTAGGTTGGAAAAAAAAATTGACGTTTGACATCTGTCCAAAAAATTGACATTTGACATTGGCAATAAATTTGACATCTATCATCAAATTTGACATTTGACATCTGTCAAAAGTTTGACATTTGACATCAATCAAACTGACATCTGTTTACACTTGACAGCGGTATTAGAACAGTGCGCAGGTTGCAAGCGGCACACTTTCACCGTGCGCGGGCCGCACGCGGCCCGCACACGGTGCAAGTGTGCAGGTGCAAGTGTTAGTTGTGACTGTCCAATTATACCAATGAGAGACAATAAACTAACTCACTCATCGCCGCATTTGGTAGGTTGGAAAAAAAATTGACATTTGACATCTGTCCAAAAAATTGACATTTGATATTTGTCAATAAATTTGACATCTGTCAAAAAAATTTGACAATTGACATCTGTCAAAAGTTTGACATTTAAAATCAATCAAACTGACATCTGTCTACACTTGACAGCGGTATTAGAACAGTGCGCAGGTCGCAAGCGGCACACTTGCACCGTGCGCGGGCCGCACGCGGCCCGCACACGGTGCAAGTGTGCAGGTGCAAGTGTTGGTCGTGACCGTCCACTTATACCAAACTACAGTATACTTGGTGCTTGCTTCGCTCGTCGTTGCATTTGGTAGGTTGGAAAAAAATTGACATTTGACATCTATCAAAAAATTTGACATCTGTCAAAATTTTGACGTTTGACATCTGTCACACTGACATCTGTCAAAATTTATTTATTTATTTATTTATTTTATTTGGCACACAAAACAGAATATAACCAAATGAAAGAACAAGCAGAAAGAAAAAAAAAATACATACATTTTGAGCTAGATTATATCCCAAAACATGTGTACACATCATGATTGACATAACTGTTATTAGAATATTTAGTAAAAATAGAAAAAAAAAAAAACAACAACAAAAAAAAAAAAAACAAAAAAAAAAAAACAAAAAAAAAAAATTACAACTATATCCTTCCGAAACTGTAGTACCATAGGCAATAAAACGGAAAACAGCAATTTTGATAATAGTATATACGGCGGCCATATTAAAAAATGACAGATGTCAAAATTTGACCAAACCATGTTGATCAGCATCCTTTGGGGCCCCCAGATATCGATTTACATCCCGATCGGAGCTTCTTTATTTTCGGACGCGGACCAATGGACCGCCATTTTGAAAAACATTCTTTTTCACTGTATGCCCCTCTCAAAACTGTACAATATTAGAACAAACCCTCCCTACAAAAGTCTCACAGTTTCGGTGTTATTTGCGAATTAAAAATCCTAAAAAAGTGAAATTGCATGTTCGCAATATTTCAAAATGGCGGAATCAAAAAAGTTTTTACACATTCCTACCAAGTGTACCGTGGGATTTTCAGATATCGATTTTCATTCGGATCGGACAACTTTTACTATGAGTCGGTACGTCTACAGCCGCCATCTTGAAAAAAATTGATTTCACTGATATTGCATTCTTACCCTTATAACATCCATACTTGATCCCCAGGAACGACTTTTCTAAATCACTCGCAACGGAGGCGCAAAAAAGCAAAGTTGATATTTCAATAAAAGCACCTTTGTATGGCAGCCCCATTGAAAGTTGACACATGTCAAAATTTGATTACAGAATGTTGATCATCATCCTTGGGGACCCCCAGATATCGATTTTCATCCGGATCGGTGAAACTTTTTTTCCCGCCGCGGCCAAAATTTCCGCCATTTTGAAAAAAAAAATTTTTCGCAATCTTCCCCTCTGACCTCCAACCAATATTAGTTCGAGCTCTTTATACTAAAGTGTCATAGTTTCGCCGTCATTTACGGTTAAAATTTGTATGGCGGATTTTTTTTTCCGCCATTTTGATTTTTTTTTGACATCTCCAAAATCGTCCCAGGGTTTGCTATGACATTCCTTAAAACGCACATGACCTATCTCATATGGTTTGGCCAGGCCGTTGACTGTCCGAGTGACCGAAGGTCGGAAGACCAGGTCGTGAATTTTTTTGAAGACACCTCGATCACCTGGACACAAAACACAACAAAGACATTCAAAATTTTCCATAGGTGTCGAGAAACAATGCGTCAAAAATGGGAAAAAAAAATTGTATGGCAGCCATCTTTAAAAATGGCGGAATCCAAAATATTTTTTCAAATATCGAATGTGTGGCCCCGAAAACCCCCTCATGCGAAAAATCACCCCGATCGGACCAACTTTCAAAATGGCCGCCATTTTGAATCCGCCATCTTGGATTTTCATGACAACCATCTAACAGCCCCCGTCATCCTCTATGACATTTGGTCGAGCACTACCCACATACCTCTTACCGTTTCCAAATTATGAGCGTTTCAATTTTGTATGGGGGCCACCGTTTTTTGTTCGGAGGCCCCCATTTTTTTTATTTCTCTGAAAACATCCCAGGGTCTACTCCAACTTTAGTTAAAACGGGACCCCCTTATCTCTGATCATTTTCGAGATCCGTTGACCTGTTCCATCTCAGAGACAATTTTCTGGTAATGTCAGATTTTTCCCGGGGTGACATAACCCATCACTATACAGCCTCATACTCAGTTTTGACAGACCACTTCTGAGAGCTGAGATCAATTATGTCAATCATCAGTCAGTGACTCATGGGTATCCAATTTTATAATAGTAGTAAAGTAAAGTAATAAAGTAAAGTAAGTAACTAGTATTTTGCCCCGTGCGCGGGCCGCGAGCGGCCCGCGAGTACGTTTTTGGGGCTGTTTTATTTATAAAAGAGTTATACTTTAGTTTAAACTTGTAATTTTGCAAGAATTAGTACAAAACAGCGGTATTTTTCAAAGAAAATGTGTTTTCGTTTGACTTTGCATGGCGGCCATCTTGAAAAATGCTGTCAGTGAAGTAAAATGTCAAAATTTGTAATCGCCGTCATTTAAAACCCCCAAATATCCCAAATACGAAATATCAGAAGGATCTAAGCAAATTCCAAATCTTACGCCATTTTGAATCCGCCATTTTGGAAATATTTTAACACCGTGAGAAAGTCACCAATTTTCTCTTTACTATGAGTCCAAACACGCCATGTCTACCTTTGTTAATTTCCAAAATTTACACGTTTGAATTTTGCATGGCGGCCATCTTGAAAAATGCTTTCAGTGAAGTAAAATGTGAAAATTTGTAATCGCCATCCTGTAAAACTCCCAAATATAAAGTATCAGACGGATCTAAGCTAATTCCGACTCGAGCGCCATTTTGAATCCGCCATCTTGGAAATATTTTAGCACTAACAAAAAGTCATCGACGTTCTCTTTGCTATGAGTCCAAACACGCCATGTCTACCTTTGTTAGTTTCGAAAGAGGGCACGTTTAAATTTTGCATGGCGGCCATTTTAATTTGTTTGCCAAATAGAAAATAATTTTAGATCATCTTCATTTATAAATACAGTCAGTAGTAAGGAAAGGTTAGGCATTAAGTAAAAACACTTGGTAAAATATAGTAAATGTCGCGCTTAGTAGTTTGGAGCTCCTCCTCGCTTCGCTCGTCGTCGCGTTGGGTAGTTCGAAGCTCCTCCTCGCTTCGCTCGTCGTCGCATTGGGTCCCCCCTCACTAAGTCCACCCCCGGCACTTGCCCCCCTCCCCCCGCACTTAATCCGCACCTCCTAGCATCCCCCCGCACTTGCCCCCTCCCACCTCCCTAGGCCCCTCTCCCCCCGCACTAAGTCCGCACCTCCCAGCACCCCCTCATCCTTCCCTTAGTCCGACCACCCGCACTGGCCCCGTTCCCCCCCGCACTTAGTCCGCACCTCCTAGCATCCTCCCGCACTTGCCCTCCTCCCCCCGCACTGAGTCCGCATCTCTCAGCATCCCCGCGCACTTGGCCCCCTTATCCTTCCCTTAGTTGGACCCCCCTGCACTTGCCCCCCTCCCCCTGCACTTAGTCCGCACCTCCCAGCATCCCCCCTTCCCCTGCTTTTAGTCCGCACCTCCCAGCATCCCCCTGCACTTGGCACCCTTTTCCCTCCCTTAGTTCATCCCCCCGCACTTGCCTAAAGTTATAACTTGATACTGGCTAAATGCGCTAATAGTGTTGAGTCAACTTTAAAAGTGACATATTATATACGGACGAATCCGCCGCCCCCTAATTACCTAATTTGCGACAGGCGTAAATCTCGCGGTGATTGCTGTCATACATCATTAGTGGTGTCGAGCACGTATGCTAGGCTACGCTACTCCACTAATGATGTGTGACAGCAATCACCGCGAGATTTACGCCTGTCGCAAATTAGGTAATTAGGGGGTCGATTTTTTTCTTTCTAATCTGTCGGACGGAACCACAGATTAAAGAAAAAAACAATTGATGACTCTGTGGACGGAACATCATTATAGGCTGTCAATCAATCATGTCATTTATTATCTGGGTTGTCATTGTCAGCTGTCACTTTCACAGACGCAGCCGCAGCCTGTGGCCGCAGCTTCGAGCGGTAAACATAAACAAACATTGTGAAATGTCACTTTGATATGGAATTATTACGGGAAGCAAAACAGGTAGTTAGTTTAATAAACGAAACAAATTACATATTTACTAACTAACACTGTTAATTTGTAAAAGATACCATTAAAATCTGCGATCACCAAGCCGCCTGCCAAGCGTAGTGATTGTGGCAAAGCTCCCTATCTGTGGTAAGCGTCCAAAGTGGTGTTTTATGAGGGAGGCCTGTGTTCAGCAGTGGACATTCTCGATTTGCGGCTGTTGATGTGAAGCTTCCTCTCCATTCCTTTTACTCTAGGTATCTAGTCTAGTTATTTAAACTACAGTAAAGGGTAAAAGGGTGAACCTAAATATTATTTTTATGAATTTGTACTTAAAGATTTGTTTGTTGTTTTTAAAGTAAGTTAATGTGTATGTGTAAAATCAAATCTATTACCATAAGAAACTGACATTTTTAATGATAATAATACCTAGCTATTTTTTACAGATGACACCCAGAACCAACACAATTTTAAGTGAGGATAGTTCAGCATGACACACAATGCTCTATTACAAGATTATAAATTAGTACTTAATAATACAATTTTATAAGTTTGATTGTTGAAATGTAATAAATGGTTTAAATGTGTTTTCTTGTCCGAATCCAAGAAGCCATAGCCATAGTAGGTTAGACAGCAGCTGGAGGTAAATACTAATATATGCTTGTCTGGGGTCCACATCTTGCACTTAAATATGACTTAAGTTCAATATGCCCCAGTTTGTTTCTAAACAAAACTTCAGCAAACTTGGATAAAGGATTTCATATTGAAATAATTAATTGGCTAAAACATAAGATGTATTCATTCAATATGTATATTATAATGAAAGGAGGAGAAACACATAATCAAATTGATTTCGAATCTGTTCAATACCGAACAACTGGTTGCAATCTGTAGTTTTTTTTATCTTTGGCAATAAATATTATATTTTATTTTTCTTATCATTAGCCATCCACTGCTGAAAATAGGACTTCCAAATAGATTCATTATAATACAGACCAAGGAGAATTTCAATGTATAAATAATTTGGTATTCCTAGTTGACAATCAGGAATAAAATTCCTAGTTGCAACTGGGTGGAAATTTGGCAAAGATAAAGGTACTTACAAGTGCCGAACCCTGTAAGCATTTATGCCTCAAACACCATCATAGGCCCATGTGCGGAAAAATTTATTACAAGAAGGCTGTTATTAACCCATTTATAAGTCAAAAATATACCAGGAGAATAAAAGAAGCAAGAGTAGACACAAATGGATAATTTATTGAAGCCTGTATGTATCAGTTTGTTTCTCTGTCCCAATGAAATAATTTATTACCAAGGTGAGAATGTGTTGGGCCCCTATAAAAATATCTACCTAATTTATAATATACATTAAATTACTCTTGATAACCTGCTGTATTAAGCCGTACTTATTAGGTCAATTTCTTTGAATCATTATAATGTAGGCTAAGAGGTTAAATAATATAAAATGTTCAGTTTTAGATTTATGGGTAGGTATTATAAGTAAATACAAAATATGGTCTACTATTGTAAAACATATAGTTCTAGAAGATAAATTATGAGAAGACCCTGCCTTTTACAACACAGTTTAATAACTAAAGCAAAAGGCAGAGCTCACCTGATGTAACCTAATTACTGATTTGCATTAAACTATTTGTATTTATACACACCCTTTAACATTTTCAATGTTTTCTTTTGAACTCACATTTTGGTATGTTATGGTACTTTTTAATTATCTCTTATTTACAGATAAACATGGGTAGGTTGTTTACTTTTACTGATTATTTATACATTTCTTTTACTTAAATAAGATACAGTAAACTCATTACTTTCTTTAACACCTAGATAGGTACCTACATAAAGGCCTATTTAGACCTGGGGCCGTACTGTGAACTCTTAGTGTGATTCAAAACAGACCCTATACTGGATCGAGTGTCAAAAAAATCGAAAAAAAAGCGATCCAGTTATAGGCTGTTTTGAATAGCGCTAAGAGCTCACAGTACGCCCCCAGAGCGTTATTCCCTATCGCGGGTAGATTTGCTATATTTTCTTCCTTTTTACTTCCTGGCGCCGCAGCCGGTGTTGATCGGTCACAAATCGACTGTCCTAGAAAGAAATAAAAATGTATATTTGTAAGTATTTGAGGATTCAATAAATATGAAACGTTCCACAAGCATTGCGCAATGAATTAAAAAATTATTGAAGCCGATCTTTATCAAACCACCATGGAATATTCGTCATACTTTGACGTTGGTTATCCCTATATTTGTTGCACCACTGGCCCCCCACTCGGTGGACCGACGACCTGGTGAAAGCCGCGGGGAGCCGATGGATGCAGGAGGCGAGCAGCCGCTCAAGGTGGCGTGCTCTGGGGGAGGCCTATGTTCAGCAGTGGACGTTTTCAGGCTGTTAATGATGACTGGCAAATAATAGAAACTTGACATGATGAATAGTTACCACTATATATAAAATATATGAATTATTAAAGTTACCTTGTAAATACGCCTTGACCTTTTAGACGCAGTGGTTTTCCCTGTGGCCATTTGAGTGCTTGCATCAGTGACTACGTTACTGAAAACACAGACATCATTTATATGTATGTAAAAAAACATTCATGTAGATTATAATGCATGATTTTGATTGTTTATATTAAAATATATAAATAGCCGTCATCCACTCAATATGTTCCAACAGCTAGGACATGGGCACGGGCCTTCTCACACATAGAGTGTAGGTCAAAATCTACCAAACTGGCCAAGTGTAGGTTGGCGGGTGACACGTTCTCGAACTTTATGATTGTTTAAACGTGTCGGTTTCTTCACGATATTTTTCCACCGTTATAAGAACTAATAAATACCACACATAACTTGTTAAGTCATTGGTATAGGACTGAGTGAGATTTGAACCTATATGCATCGATTTATCGCCGGTAACCGCCGAGCCATATACTCACTCTACAACTAACAATTACAATATATAGTTTTTACTAAGATCCATCAACAGAAAAATGATCAGTTTCTGCTTGCAGTTACTTGTCATCTGAACAAAACGGGACTTAACTTCAGTAAATAGCGGGGGCTGAAAACGGGCGTTGACGAAGCTCGCCGTTCAGGTTTCAGGTTGAGTCCGAGCAGCACTTGCGACCATCAGAAAACCCTGGAATGCAACGAAATTTCCGGCCTTGAATATTTTAAATAAAATGTGTATAAATGTAAAAATAATATAATGAAATCTTCTTATATTATTATATTATATATAGGTATAGGTGCCTTTGTATTTTGAGACTGTAATAGAAATTAACGCTGCATAAAAGTACCTAAATATATACAATAAAAATAGATATGGGTCTTGGGAATTTTTTAATTTCATCCCTTAAGGTGGTAAAAAAACAGTGTAAGGTCCCATCATAAGACGTTCGCACAGCCAAAACCACTAAATCTTGAAATTTCTAAGATACATTGATTCTATGACGTAGGGTTGTAGATAAAGATTTGCTATGCACAATGTCACTGTCATTGAATTACCTCTTTTCTCGTTTCTTTCTGGGGTGAAGTTGTTTTTAAAATCTCTTCACACCCTTTTCCTCTTCCATGGGAGCTATATTCTGAGCATTGCTCTTTGCACGAGGTATATTGACGTTTTCTGCGCTGACCAACCATCTCTGAAATTGCCACAATCTGAATTACCATATACTTACTTACTACTACTACTAATATTATAAAGGCAAAAGTTTGTATGGGTGTTTGTGTGTGTTTGTTACTCCTTCACACAAACAGCAGCAGGGTTAGCATGGCCGGTAGACAAAACGGTCTTTCTCCTGTTTTACTTCAAGCAAGTATGAAGAAAGTGACGTAAAACGGGGAAAGACAATTTTGTCTACCATCCATGCTAACTCAGCTGGACGGATATAAGTATGGCAAGTTTAGTAAAGATATTAGCAGTTTGATTTATAGAGTGGGTAAGTTTTTGCATAAGTATGGCCAGTTCAGCAGAGTATCTCAATCATCATCCTCCTGCTCCCAACCTAACCTGTAGCGGTGAGCTACCAGAATTACACGAGCGACTGCCATCTGAACTCGCAACCCGTTAGGAACCAGTAACAAGGATGGTTAGATCAAGCATCAGATTCTATACATCTTTTCTACTTAACAAACAAATCACATACAACAGTCCATAAATCTCGGAGAAATTGGTGAGCTTTGCTCAGGGTTATCATTCGCACCCTCTCTACAAGAAAAACTTCAATATATAGTTTTTACTAAGATTCATCAACAGAGAAGATGAAGAGTATAAGTGTGGTTTTGTGGATGATAAATGTTCTTGAATTTTATGAGTAAAATCGTTTTTACATCTAAAATTTGTGTAATGACTTGCATGAAAATAATTACCTGTGCAATAAATAGCATCAAATCTTCCACTTGGAACTGTAGAATTGTATCTGCATTTGTAAGCATTCAGCCCAATCCTATCCAGGGATAAGTAGGACTTAGTCTGCACCTCCCAGCATCCCCCCGCACTTGCCCCCTCCCTTAGTCCACCACCCGCACGCACTTGCCCCCCTCCCCCCGCACTTAGTCTGCAGCTCCCAGCATCCCTCCGCACTTGCCCTCCCCATCCCTCCCTTAGTCCGAACCTCCCTGACTTGCCCCCCTCTCCCTCCCTTAGTTCACCCATCCCCCCGCACCTCCCTGACTCCCCCCCGCACTTGCCCCCTGCCACTCAACCCCCCAACTCATCCCCGCTTTGGCCTAGTAGTATATATATCTATTCTGTGGCTTTGGCTTGGATTCGCGCTGGCCTACCACAAGCCCTTAACAAAAAATCACATACAACAGTCCATAAATGCCAGAGAAAAATCACATACAACGGTCCATAAATGCCGGAGAAATCAGTACCCACATAGAACCTCATTCTTTTTTAAAATCGGTAAAAATGTTTTTTTGTGTTTATTATCTGGCCCTTTTAACATGATTCACTGAGCAGGATTCAATAAAACTTGGTATGTTTAAAGCATTTTTTTAGGATAGATACTTTATGTTTTCAAAAACAGCCAAGTGCGGGTTGCACAAAGAATTAAGGAATAACTATAAAGCGAGAATTATCTATCTTCTTCTGTATGTATAAGAACTACTATATACTACTATATATGCTGTATTATATAAAGATATATTTACCTTCCTTAATTCCAAGGAGAAACTGGTTGAGTTTGGTGAAATCTCAATTGTATCCCAGCTCCTTGATGTACAAATTTTTTTTAAGGGTGACTCCAATTCACTCTGAAAAAACAACTTTTTATATATATATATTCTCACTATATATATAAAAATGGAAACAGACCAAAATCTAAATGTACATACCTACACCTTTATCACACTAATATTATAAAAGCGAGAAAAGTTTGTCTGTGTGTATTGTTTGTTACTCCTTCACACTCAAACAGCTGGAGGATTTTAATGAAACTTAGAACATAGATAGCTTATTATTATGTACTGGATTAACACATAGGCTACTTTTATCCACAGGTGAAACCGCGGGACACAGCTAGTAAATACTAAATCCAAGAATGTTAAACACATAAACAACCATACCATAATGTACAATACACCCCAAGCGGGATGTCAGTGCAGGCCTTATCACCCCCATTTAGAATAAGAACCTACCATACAGATTTTAATTGATAATTGATAACGATTTGCTATGCAAAATGTCACAGTAATTGAATTACCTCTTTTCTCGTTTGATTCTGAGGTGAAGCTGTCTTTAAAATCTCTTCACATCCTTTTGCTTTTTCATGGGAGTCATATTCAGAGCATTGCTCTTTACGTTTCCTCTGCTGACCAACCATCTCTGAAGTTCAAATCAAATTATTAATTAGTAAGTAAAAAATAAAATCTAACCATCCATAATGTGGGCTCTTACTGTTGGCCTCATTAGTAAGCTCAAAGCTAAAGAAAGCTATGGAAAGAGCTATATTCGGTGTTTCCCTGCAAGATAAGATCCGGAATGTGGAGATCCGCAGGAGGACTGAAGTGACCAATATAGTTCTTAGAATTAGCAAGTTGATATAGCAATGGGCAGGCCGCATCACTCGCTGAACTGACAACCAATGGGAAAGAAAGGTTTTCGAGTGGCAACCACAAACCTGAAGATGCAGCATAGGCCCGCCCCCCACTCAGCGGCCCGAATGCAGGTGGCGAGATGCTGCTCAAGGTGGCACTCTCTGGGGGAGGCGTATGTTCAGCAGTGGACGTCTTCAAGCTGTTGATGATGATGCACCATCCATCCCATCCCATCCCGTTCCCTACATATTATGTTCTAGTTTGGAAAGCATATTTTATGAACATAAATGCTACTTGACTTGAAGCCCTCAAGCAGCACATTCAAGCGTGTCTAGAGGTTGAAGGATTGTTTTGGAATCAAACAAATAAATGTGATCAGTAGGTAAGCTACATATTGTTTAAAAAATTATTATGTTATATGGCATGTTTAGGAAAGATATTAGTGCGGTTTGATTTAAATAGTTAAAATGGTGTTTATTTTAATGCATAAGTTTAGGCTGTTGGGCAGAGTATCTTAGTAAATTATTTTATTATTCGTACCCATCGTAAAAAATACCAAAAACCTACGGAACATAGTTTCAGTAAAAAAATTAGGTTAGATTTTTTTCATCTAAGTAGTTTTCTTGTAAAACATGTATTACCTTGAAATAGGAAAGGTTTAGCTCCACCAACATAAATCCAACTTAGAATAATGCCTATGCTAGGCATTTCATTTTCAATTTATATGAGGGGCGAGCGAGCCACGTGCAATTTGATAAGAGTTGCAAACATGAGCACAGAAAAAGAAGGTGTAGCAAATACATACCACAAAATCACAGGTACACCATAAAATAGCAATATAATAACAAAGAAAGAACCCATCCCATATAGGAGCGTTTTCCAAAAAAAGTGTACCATGTCTAAATTCATGGCTATATTTTAAATATCATAATTTTGGTATTTTTTTGTTTTAGATATTATAAAGATAGCAGAGAGTTTACGAAAAAACATTTATTTGTTTGGCAGATTAATCTGTTTAACGAGAATCATCAAATTAAAATGGCACTGTAGAAAAAATGATGTCAGTTTTGCGACTATCATAGAAGCTTATTTTGTACTGAATATGAAGAAAAAACAAATTATTTTAACTTTGTTATGAAGATTATCATAGATATTATTTAATTAAAATGCCAATATAGTCGTCATATTAATAAAATATGAATTATGCTAGTTTTAAGTTCCGTTTTGTTACAGCTTATATCAAAGTAACCGTTACTTTTACGATACAATATCGAAATGTGGCTTAACGGGAAAAGTAATAATTATATTCCAGAACATTATAACCATTTCAAATAATGCATTCAAATTACTAGTATACCTTCATATTAAAATTGGTCAAAACTAAAAATTTCCACGTCGCAAAACGAGGGACAGTCGCAAAATCGACAGACGAATTATTATAAGGCTGGGTACACACATAAGCGAAAACTGAAACCAGAAATAATACCTTTTATAGTCACATTTATTTAAATTTCTATGAGACATTATTATTATTAGTAACATATTTTATATTAACATTGTACTTCAGTCATCATAATATTAAATATATTACAAATACACAATAAACTTGAGATCAAGGCTAAATCTGAGATTACATAGGTAACTTTAGTCACAGTTATATTTTTATACTTAGGGGTATAGGTAGGTACTTACCCGTATATCATCCAAAACAATAACAAAAATAACTCTTGGAGTACATAGTCGTCATGACGGTTACTTCGAGAGCAATTTTTTGATTGGAATCCTTAATTAAATTATAATTTAAAAAAAACTTTTTGAAAGTATTACAAATTCAAACGAGATATCATTATGTACTGTACGCTCACTTTTTCTTTATTTCTGTCTGCTAGCTTGTTTTTCTTTACGCCAAGCTTTCCTTCTTTTTTCAGCTTCTTCTTCTGTCATTTAAGATTTTTTTTCTTCTTAGATTTTATTCTTTGCAAATTTTAAAGTCTTTGGGCTTCTAACAATTCAGGATTTTTTCGTTTCAATTTTTCTCTATACCTTTGAGATCTTTCTGCACTAGCTTACTAGTGGCATTATGAAACCTAAAAATACAATTAAGCCCTAATGTAGTCCCTGCCTTATAGTGTCGATTTTGCGACTTTGTTGGTCAGCTTGTAGGACACAGAGAAAAATGTCGCAAAACCGACGTGACGCTTTGTTTCCATTTTATAATCAAAATTATATTCTGACGAAAATATATACCTACGTTTGATAGCAAATGTAAATAACGTTACACTAGAATATTGTTAAACCTACGAAAATAGTTAAATGATGTAAACTAACCTGAATCAGTAGATAAAGTGTCTCAAATACGACAGAAGAAATCTTGACGTCCGTGGCACTCACACAAAACGTGTCTGTTTCTAAAAACCTATCATAACAAACTAGTTTTTTTATAATGGCGGTCGGTGACGTAATGATTATATACCATTTAAAATACTTAAATAGTGTGTGGTAAATATTCAAACGGCAGTTTTATCCGTGACAAAACTGACATGTCCGGTCGGTACCACTTTTTATGATATTTTTTGAAATCAATCTGCATTTAAATGAGCGTAAGACTTAAATTATAATCTACCGGCAACGATATGCGATAACGAGTACTGTCAAAAAATGGAAAAATATCATGCTACCCCAGTATAAAAAGTTTTCAGAATAGCTTCTAACATCGCGGATTTTGAGCAGGGGACAAGTCGAAAAGTGACACTTTGGTGTTTAAAAATATCTATTATTTAAATATACCGCAATTTTAATACATCTATTCTTTGAATCTAACTAGTGTATAAAATAT
Source organism: Ennomos quercinarius (assembly GCA_910589525.2). Classification (NCBI taxonomy): domain Eukaryota; kingdom Metazoa; phylum Arthropoda; class Insecta; order Lepidoptera; family Geometridae; genus Ennomos; species Ennomos quercinarius. The sequence continues at coordinate 13,965,418 of OU342504.1, read as the reverse complement.
TTGATGCTTTTGAATAATTAAAATAATTAGCCACATACGAATTTTACTTGTTATTAGGCTTCAAACTCGAGGGACAGGCCAAATATGAGGGGTACACTTTTTTTGGAAAACGCTCATAGCCATTTTTAATCGCACCAACACAGAAAAAGTAAGTAAAAGTAGGGATGTTTCGATACCAGTAAATACAGGTACTCGATACTTTTCTTTCGATACCGAGTACTTTATAGCATAAAATCATACTTGGTACTTGGTATCGGAAACAAAGTACTTTTATCGAATCAAATCAATGCCGCTAAGTCAAAACAGGATAGAAACGCCAAAAATTCAATGCCTAGCAGCTTTAGCTTTATTTCGCCATAACATATTTCGCTTTAAATAGCATAGTGTGGCCTAACTTTAAGTCAAGAGCCTAAAAAGGTGATTTTTTTAATGTGTACTCAGGGCTAAAACAACCCCATTTTTAATTTAAGCAGGATTAAATCGAATGTAAATATAATTCAAAGCAACGAACACATTTAATACACACACACACACACACGCACACAGACACACACACAGTACATTAAAGGTACTTGGTATACATAATTAAAAACGAATCTTTCTCGCGATACTAATTCGGAATCGGAAAGAAAGTACGGACACTTTGGTGGTACCGGATCATCCCTAAGTTAAAGCAGGGTATGGATTAATATTAAAGAGTATATTGGTATGGGTTGTGTTCGTTCATTTCATTTCAAAAGAGTTAACTACATTTTTTTGCAACTGGGGTTAAAGATACCTTTTACCATCCTTTTCTTACAATCATATTTTTCTAATCTACAGGTACAGATCTGTTATTTATTCACTGCGTTTCGTACTCTTTGTGTTCTTCTTAGAATAGGTTTTCTAGCAACCAAATTTAAAAAAAATTAGTTGCAAAAAATCCGGTAGATGGCGTTGATGAGACATGGCCGAGAATATCTGTGTTCGATAATTTATGCCACGGATTAGAGAAAAAAACAATACTGTGATTTATGCATAAACTATAAACAGCTACTCTCTGCATATCTATGTCCACGCTGTGAAGCAAAAGCAAGGAAGGTGAATACACACACACACAGTACACTACAGTAGAGGTAGTTGTTATACTTAATTAAAATAAATATCGGTATCGGTATGTCGGTATCATGAGTAGTATCGAATCATGATTTGAGTACTACTCATATGAGAAGGTATCGATACTTTGGTGGTATCGGAACATCCCTACAAACAAACAAACACAGACCCCAACTGTGTCACCATCTGTAAACTATAGATTCTGCCCTAACCTTAAATAGGCTAGAAATCTGCCATAATCGGCCAACGGCTTTAAAAAAAAAACCAATGAATTATTAATTTAAGAATCCAAAATCCGGATAGATACGATAATATAACTGGCCAAGTGCGAATCGGACTCGCACGCGAAGGGTTCCGTATCATTATCTATAAAATGAGCAAAAATATCCCGTTTGTTAGTATAGAATAGTGTTTGTTGTTATAGCGGCAACAGAAATTCAACTGTCTAACTATCACGGTTCATGAGATACAGCCTGGTGACAGACGGACAGACAGACAGACGGATGGACAGCGGAGCCTAAGTAATAGCGTCCGTTTTATCATTTGGGTACGGAACCCTAAAAACGGGAAAAATGTTAATTAAAGCTACGTACATAATTATTTTCTTTAAATTTGGCGTGAGGGCAAAACAGGATTGCGATTTGCTAATACGCATAAGATACGAAACAAAGAATAAGGGGTAAGTACCACTGATTACTATTATATTCGATATGTAAAATATAATAATTTGACTTCATGATATTAAAAAGTACCAAAGTGAAATCTACCAAATGGCAGAAATCTACCACAAGCGGTCACATTTGCCGCACATTCCCGAGCACCGAACTGAAGTTTGCCGTATGCGGCCATCCTGTGCCATACAATTATCGACATTATTACCATAGCAATAAAGTGTCTTACTGAATGACAGGACTGGAACATACGACTTTCTATGTACGGTTTTGATGTAGTCAAATTATATGTAACCTAATATATTATCCGTTTAGATGCATTAAACAATAGCAAAAGACGTTCTTTATTGTTTTTTTATATATTCCTGCGGGTTTGCATCAAAGTATCGCTAAAATGTCTATGAAACTCTTCTTTGCAACTAAGTAGGTACAAGCTCGTGACGTATGTTCCGGTTTTCGGTTTTTGTATGAAAAAAATGTTTTTTTGTATGGGAGGTACCTTTTTTTATTGATTATCTGGAATTATACCAGGGTTTCGTACATTTTCTATGTCGACACTTTTTTGGTCGGCCTTATCGTTTCGGAGATCCGATCTGGTTTTCCACCTTGGAGACGATTTTCTGGTAATGTCAGAATTTTCTGGTAATCACGCACATCATCCCTACACTTTCGTAGTACATTGCCAAGTCGTCACATGGCTCCTTCTGGCAGATGTAACTCCTCAAAGGTTCGTTGTATGATAGCCATGTTTTTTTGTATGGCGGCCATCTTTTTTTTTCACTTTTTCGAAATCGACCCAAGGTTTTCTACAACTATTGTGAAATGTTTTTTTTTGTACCTCTTACCGTTTTCGAGAACCGTTGGGGTACTCCATCTCGGAGACGATTTTCTGATGATATTCGATTTTTCTGGTGGTCACGTGACCTATTCCTATACTTTCGTAGTACGTAGCCAAGTAGTCAGACTGCTCCTTGGGGGAGAACATTTGTGTCAAAACCGGTACACTTGCACCGTGCGCGGGCCGCACGCAGCCCGCACACGGTGCAATTGTGCCGGTGCAAGTGTTGATCGTGACCGTCCACTTATACCAAACTACAGTACACTAACTTGCTTCGCTCGTCATCGCATTGGGTAGGTTGGAAAAAATTTGACGTTTGACATCTGTCAAAAGTTTGACATTTGACATCTGTCAAAAGTTTAACATTTGACATCTGTTTAACTGACATCTGTCTACACTTGACAGCGGTATTAGAACAGTGCGCGGGTCGCAAGCGGCACACTTGCACCGTGCGCGGGCCGCACGCGGCCCGCACACGTAGCAAGTGTGCAGGTGCAAGTGTTAGTCGTGACTGTCCAATTATACCAATGAGAGACAATAAACTAACTCACTCATCGCCGCATTTGGTAGGTTGGAAAAAAAATTGACATTTGACATCTGTCCAAAAAATTGACATTTGTCATAAATTTGACATCTGTAAAAAAAATTGACATTTGACATCTGTCAAAAGTTTGACATTTGACATCAATCAAACTGACATCTGTTTACACTTGACAGCGGTATTAGAACAGTGCGCAGGTTGCAAGCGGCACACTTTCACCGTGCGCGGGCCGCACGCGGCCCGCACACGGTGCAAGTGTGCAGGTGCAAGTGTTAGTTGTGACTGTCCAATTATACCAATGAGAGACAATAAACTAACTCACTCATCGCCGCATTTGGTAGGTTGGAAAAAAAATTGACATTTGACATCTGTCCAAAAAATTGACATTTGATATTTGTCAATAAATTTGACATCTGTCAAAAAATTTGACAATTGACATCTGTCAAAAGTTTGACATTTAAAATCAATCAAACTGACATCTGTCTACACTTGACAGCGGTATTAGAACAGTGCGCAGGTCGCAAGCGGCACACTTGCACCGTGCGCGGGCCGCACGCGGCCCGCACACGGTGCAAGTGTGCAGGTGCAAGTGTTGGTCGTGACCGTCCACTTATACCAAACTACAGTATACTTGGTGCTTGCTTCGCTCGTCGTTGCATTTGGTAGGTTGGAAAAAAATTGACATTTGACATCTATCAAAAAATTTGACATCTGTCAAAATTTTGACGTTTGACATCTGTCACACTGACATCTGTCAAAATTACAACTATCTCCTTCCGAAACTGTAGTACCATAGGCAATAAAACGGAAAACAGCAATTTTGATAATAGTATATACGGCGGCCATATTAAAAAATGACAGATGTCAAAATTTGACCAAACCATGTTGATCATCATCCTTTGGGGCCCCCAGATATCGATTTACATCCCGATCGGAGCTTCTTTATTTTCGGACGCGGACCAATGGACCGCCATTTTGAAAAACATTCTTTTTCACTGTATGCCCCTCTCAAAACTGTACAATATTAGAACAAACCCTCCCTACAAAAGTCTCACAGTTTCGGTGTTATTTGCGAATTAAAAATCCTAAAAAAGTGAAATTGCATGTTCGCAATATTTCAAAATGGCGGAATCAAAAAAGTTTTTACACATTCCTACCAAGTGTACCGTGGGATTTTCAGATATCGATTTTCATTCGGATCGGACAACTTTTACTATGAGTCGGTACGTCTACAGCCGCCATCTTGAAAAAAATTGATTTCACTGATATTGCATTCTTACCCTTATAACATCTATACTTGATCCCCAGGAACGACTTTTCTAAATCACTCGCAACGGAGGCGCAAAAAAGCAAAGTTGATATTTCAATAAAAGCACCTTTGTATGGCAGCCCCATTGAAAGTTGACACATGTCAAAATTTGATTACAGAATGTTGATCATCATCCTTGGGGACCCCCAGATATCGATTTTCATCCGGATCGGTGAAACTTTTTTTTCCGCCGCGGCCAAAATTTCCGCCATTTTGAAAAAAAAAAATTTTTCGCAATCTTCCCCTCTGACCTCCAACTAATATTAGTTCGAGCTCTTTATACTAAAGTGTCATAGTTTCGCCGTCATTTATGGTTAAAATTTGTATGGCGGATTTTTTTTTCCGCCATTTTGAATTTTTTTTGACATCTCCAAAATCGTCCCAGGGTTTGCTATGACATTCCTTAAAACGCACATGATCTATCTTTTATGGTTTGGCCAGGCCGTTGACCGTCCGAGTGACCGAAGTTCGGAAGACCAGGTCGCGAATTTTTTTGAAGACACCTCGATCATCTGGACACAAAACACAACAAAGACATTCAAAATTTTCCATAGGTGTCGAGAAACAATGCAATAGATAGACCGCCATTTTGAAAAAAGAACTATTTCGGTGTGTGCCCCTCTCAAAACTATACAATATTAGAACAAACCCTCCTTACAAAAGTCTTATAGTTTCAGCGTTAATTGCAAATTAAAAATCCTTAAAAAGTGAAATTGTATGTTCGCATATTTTCAAAATAGCGGAATCAAAAAAATTTTTACACGTTCCTACCAAGTGTACTGTGGGATTTTCAGATATCAATTTTCATTCGGATCAAACAACTTTTACTATGAGTCGGTACGTCTACAACCACCATCTTGAAAAAAAAACGATTTTGCTGATATTGCATTTTGACCCTTATAGCATCTATACTCGATCCCCAGGAACGATTTTTCTTAAACGCTGGTATTGAAGGCGTAAAAAAGGAAAACTGATTTTTCCATAAAAGTACCTTTGTATGGCAGCCCCATTGAAAGTTGACACATGTCAAAATTTGATTTCAGAATGTTGATCAGCATCCTTGGGGACCCCCAGATATCGATTTTCATCCGGATCGGTGAAACTTTTTTTCCCGCCGCAGCCAAAATTTCCGCCATTTTGAAAAAAATATTTTTTCGCAATCTTCCTCTCTGGCTTCCAAACAATATTAGTTCCAGCTCTTTATATTAAAGTGACATAGTTTCGCCGTCATTTACGGTTAAAATTTGTATGGCGGATTTTTTTTTCCGCCATTTTGAATTTTTTTTGACGTCTCCAAAACCGTCCCAGGGTTTGCTATGACATTCCTTAAAACGCACATGACCTAACTTGTATGGTTTAGCCAAGCCGTTGACTCTTCGAGTGACCGAAAGTCGGAAGACCAGGACATGAATTTTTCTGGAGACACCTCAAACACCTTGACACGAATGTTAACAAAGATATTCAAAATTTTCCATAGGTATCGAGAAACAATGCGTCAAAAATGAAAAAAAAAATTTGTATGGCAGCCATCTTTAAAAATGGCGGAATTCAATTTTTTTTTTGAAATATCGAATCTGGGGCCCCGAAAACTCCCCAATGCAAAAAATCACCCCGATCGGACCAAGTTTCAAAATGGCCGCCATTTTGAATCCGCCATCTTGGATTTTCATGACAACCATCTGACAGCTCCCGTCATCCTCTATGACATTTGGTCGAGCACTACCCACATATCTCTTACCGTTTCCAAATTATGAACGTTTCAATTTTGTATGGGGGCCACCGTTTTTTGTTCGGGGGCCCCCATTTTTTTCATTTCTCTGGAAACATCCCAGGGCCTACTCCAACATTAGTTTAAACTGGACCCCCATATCTCTTGTCGTTTTCGAGATCCGTTGACCTGTTCCATCTCAGAGACGATTTTCTGGTAATGTCAGATTTTTCCTAGGGTGACATGACCCATCACTATACAGCCTCATACTCAGTTTTGACTGACCACTTCTGAGAGCTGAGATCAATTATGTCAATCATCAGTCAGTCAGTCACTCATGGGTATCCAATTTTATAGTAATAGTAAAGTAAAGTAAAGTAAAGTAAAGTAAAGTAAAGTAACTAGTATTTTGCCCCGTGCGCGGGCCGCGAGCGGCCCGCGTGTGTGTTTTCGTGGCGTTCCATTTGTTCAAAACGCTATACTTGGAGCTAAACTTTAAATTTTGCAAGTACTTGTACAAAACTGCCGTATTTATCAAAGAAAATGATAATGCGCGTGACTTTGCATGGCGGCCATTTTGTTTGACTTGACAGCGTCATTTGCACCATGAGTAGGATGCAACCGGCACACATGCACCGTGCGCGGTGCAAGTGCTGATCGTGACCGTCCACTTATACCAAACTACAGTAAACTAACTCGCTTCGCTCGTCGTCGCATTGGGTATGTCGGAAAAAATTTGACGTTTGACACCTGTCAAAAATTGACATTTGACAACTGTCCTAAAAATTGACATTTGACATCTGTCAAAAAAATTGACATTTGATATTTGTCAATAAATTTGACATCTGTCAAAAAATTTGACAATTGACATCTGTCAAAAGTTTGACATTTGACATCAATCAAACTGACATCTGTTTACACTTGACAGCGGTATTAGAACAGTGCGCAGGTTGCAAGCGGCACACTTTCACCGTGCGCGGGCCGCACGCGGCCCGCACACGGTGCAAGTGTGCAGGTGCAAGTGTTAGTTGTGACTGTCCAATTATACCAATGAGAGACAATAAACTAACTCACTCATCGCCGCATTTGGTAGGTTGGAAAAAAAAATTGACGTTTGACATCTGTCCAAAAAATTGACATTTGACATTGGCAATAAATTTGACATCTGTCATCAAATTTGACATTTGACATCTGTCAAAAGTTTGACATTTGACATCAATCAAACTGACATCTGTTTACACTTGACAGCGGTATTAGAACAGTGCGCAGGTTGCAAGCGGCACACTTTCACCGTGCGCGGGCCGCACGCGGCCCGCACACGGTGCAAGTGTGCAGGTGCAAGTGTTAGTTGTGACTGTCCAATTATACCAATGAGAGACAATAAACTAACTCACTCATCGCCGCATTTGGTAGGTTGGAAAAAAAATTGACATTTGACATCTGTCCAAAAAATTGACATTTGATATTTGTCAATAAATTTGACATCTGTCAAAAAATTTGACAATTGACATCTGTCAAAAGTTTGACATTTAAAATCAATCAAACTGACATCTGTCTACACTTGACAGCGGTATTAGAACAGTGCGCAGGTCGCAAGCGGCACACTTGCACCGTGCGCGGGCCGCACGCGGCCCGCACACGGTGCAAGTGTGCAGGTGCAAGTGTTGGTCGTGACCGTCCACTTATACCAAACTACAGTATACTTGGTGCTTGCTTCGCTCGTCGTTGCATTTGGTAGGTTGGAAAAAAATTGACATTTGACATCTATCAAAAAATTTGACATCTGTCAAAATTTTGACGTTTGACATCTGTCACACTGACATCTGTCAAAATTACAACTATCTCCTTCCGAAACTGTAGTACCATAGGCAATAAAACGGAAAACAGCAATTTTGATAATAGTATATACGGCGGCTATATTAAAAAATGACAGATGTCAAAATTTGACCAAACCATGTTGATCAGCATCCTTTGGGGCCCCCAGATATCGATTTACATCCCGATCGGAGCTTCTTTATTTTCGGACGCGGACCAATGGACCGCCATTTTGAAAAACATTCTTTTTCACTGTATGCCCCTCTCAAAACTGTACAATATTAGAACAAACCCTCCCTACAAAAGTCTCACAGTTTCGGTGTTATTTGCGAATTAAAAATCCTAAAAAAGTGAAATTGCATGTTCGCAATATTTCAAAATGGCGGAATCAAAAAAGTTTTTACACATTCCTACCAAGTGTACCGTGGGATTTTCAGATATCGATTTTCATTCGGATCGGACAACTTTTACTATGAGTCGGTACGTCTACAGCCGCCATCTTGAAAAAAATTGATTTCACTGATATTGCATTCTTACCCTTATAACATCTATACTTGATCCCCAGGAACGACTTTTCTAAATCACTCGCAACGGAGGCGCAAAAAAGCAAAGTTGATATTTCAATAAAAGCACCTTTGTATGGCAGCCCCATTGAAAGTTGACACATGTCAAAATTTGATTACAGAATGTTGATCATCATCCTTGGGGACCCCCAGATATCGATTTTCATCCGGATCGGTGAAACTTTTTTTTCCGCCGCGGCCAAAATTTCCGCCATTTTGAAAAAAAAAATTTTTCGCAATCTTCCCCTCTGACCTCCAACTAATATTAGTTCGAGCTCTTTATACTAAAGTGTCATAGTTTCGCCGTCATTTATGGTTAAAATTTGTATGGCGGATTTTTTTTTCCGCCATTTTGAATTTTTTTTGACATCTCCAAAATCGTCCCAGGGTTTGCTATGACATTCCTTAAAACGCACATGATCTATCTTTTATGGTTTGGCCAGGCCGTTGACCGTCCGAGTGACCGAAGTTCGGAAGACCAGGTCGCGAATTTTTTTGAAGACACCTCGATCATCTGGACACAAAACACAACAAAGACATTCAAAATTTTCCATAGGTGTCGAGAAACAATGCGTCAAAAATGAAAAAAAAAATTTGTATGGCAGCCATCTTTAAAAATGGCGGAATCCAAAATTTTTTTTGAAATATCGAATCTGCGGCCCCGAAAACCCCCCAATGCAAAAAATCACCCCGATCGGACCAACTTTCAAAATGGCCGCCATTTTGAATCCGCCATCTTGGATTTTCATGACAACCATCTGACAGCCCCCGTCATCCTCTATGACATTTGGTCGAGCACCACCCACATACCTCTTACCGTTGCCGAATTATGAGCGTTTCAATTTTGTATGGGGGCCACCGTTTTTTGTTCGGGGGCCCCCATTTTTTTCATTTCTCTGGAAACATCCCAGGGTCTACTCCAACATTAGTTAAAACTGGACCCCCATATCTCTTGTCGTTTTCGAGATCCGTTGACCTGTTCCATCTCAGAGACGATTTTCTGGTAATGTCAGATTTTTCCTGGGGTGACATGACCCATCACTATACAGCCTCATACTCAGTTTTGACTGACCACTTCTGAGAGCTGAGATCAATTATGTCAATCATCAGTCAGTCAGTCACTCATGGGTATCCAATTTTATAGTAATAGTAAGTAAAGTAAAGTAAAGTAAGTAAAGTAATACAAAATAATATATATACCTATGAATAAATATAATATTACATACTTATATTATAAATTAAAATATATGTATATCTATTAACACAAATACATACAAATAGGAACATATATAAAGTTAGTGAATACTAAGCGAGTTGGGATGACAATAAATAAATAGGTACACTAATGCCCGTTTTCATCGAAGATCCTTAAACTACACCCTAACTAGGAATCCCTTTGGCTAAGGGCCCCTTAGATTTGACCCTTACCTAAATTCGATTTCACAGCGCTGAGTGACACTTAAATTGTAAAGTGACAGTTTATTCTTTTCTACGGTTTCCAAAAAGCGTACGTTGCCGATTTTCGTTATTTTATTTATATATTTTAGAGAATAATCGTCAAAAACACAAGTAACATGCTTTATTGATATTAGCATTAGGGTTTTTAATATAATATGCATACAAAAAAATTAAAACAAACACCTTTTCTGGCGTTATGCGGGTAGAAACAATTGCCAAATACAATTGAAAAAAAAACTGGCGTTTTGATAATTTAACCTGCCGCTTACCGCTAAGGGGTTGAGCTTCGGCCCCCTAAACTTAGGGGATCCCTTAAGCTTTGGGTGTCCCTTAATCGCCGGTGAACACAAAATTACTGTCAGATGTCACTTAAATCTTTTTAAGGGTCCCTTAAAATTTAGGGATCTTTGGTGAAAACGGGCATAAGCATATTACAAATACGTATAATATATTTATAGGCCATCGAAGCCATCTTATTTGTGACCATCTAAATGTAACCTATATTGGAGTAAATCAATATTTCATTCTTCACAGGAGGTGATTGATATTGCATTACAAATACGACATCCTATGTACTTGAGTAAATATAGCCATCTCTGTTACTCTCGTTTTTTCAGTATCTTCTTTCGCACTTATTTGCAAAACCGGTAGCGAGTCCGAATTTTGATTTTGGATTTTAAGACAGTTAACACCTGCCTAACATTTATCTACCTACGTCAGGTACAGGTCTGTGACCTATGTAATAATCTTTGTAACTTCTAACAGATAGGAGAATAGTGTAACTATTAGGTAATTACTGAATTGTAAATCTTCAGTCCCTAGTGGCTCCACTTCAGCACGAGCGGACGTGGCCGGAGTTTATACTCCCCTGACCCTGACCCAGATAATAATATTGGCACCGGTTACTATCAGCGACACAGATAAGTAATAGCTACTGCGGCGTCGCAGTCTGCCGACTTTCAATAGTATCATATTCGCCTGGTACTCAGAAGCATGAAAGCGGTCGAAAACTGGATGGTGTTTCGACAAGAAAACTATTATGAAGTATGGCCGCAGACGAATATAGTACTGCAGATCCAGCAGTAGCTTGTCCATTTTATGAATGGTTTCGTGACAGTTCACGCCCATGAAGTTTCGTATTGTTTACGTTAAAATTTCATACAAATAATATTGTACTTCATGGAATTCATCAAAACTAGATCAAAATGTACATTTATCGTATCGATTATTACGTTTACGTACCTAATTTGATTAATGATAATAGTACAATCGGAATGGTATCACATTCGAGAACCTTTAGAACATTCCTAACCTGTCAGTCGTCGAGCTGTCAAAAACCATTAATAAAATGGACAAGGTTTTTATATAATGCTACTGTACTAAGACTGCCTCGGTTTATAAAAAGGTACTCTGGTGACTGCCGCAGCAGCTCGCAAACGTGCGTTCTGTTGGGTTATATTTTAGAAGATGATGATTATAAATAAATATTATGCACATAATCTAGTCCTGGGCTACAATAACGTACGTAAGCGTAGAGTAGGTAGTTAACACTCATTTGACCTCTATTTTTATAGGTACCATCTGGACTGCCGCTTATGCTGATTGCACAGTAGCTTGTACTCGGAACTAATTAAACTGACCAATCAACGCAACGGATTTGATAATTATTGTCACTCTCAGTACAGTATTGTTCGGAGTGACGGTTCAAATTGGCACAAGAAATAAACAATTTCTGTAGCATTTTTCCTTAGAGCTTATATTCAAAACCGGCTATAGAAATAGTAGTAGGAGTGGATCCAGCGTAGTATAAAAATGGAGATAAGTATATGCCTCCACTAGACATGATGCTTATGGGTGCCTAGTTACTGTAATATGGGCAGGCGCTTTAAATACGAAGCAGGACCTAGTAATTCTTAGAAGTCTGTGTATCCCTGTTTTTTGATCCTTAGTTAAGGTAACCGATGGTTAAAAATGCTAACAATTTCTAACCAATGGTCAAAATTCGTTAGGGTTTTTAACCATTGGTTACCTTAAGTACGGATCAAAACCCCACCCTTAGTCTAGCTAGTAGCTACTAGCTAGGTATTCACAATGCAATATCAGAAAATAAATTTAATAATACTAATAAAAGTAAGCTCGCCTATCCTCACACGTCATTGACCTTTCAAGAGTTCTAAAATAAATCACAGTTATATATATACCCGTGGACCTGGTGGGTCTATCCATTCGGGTAATTTTATTTACCCGTAGATTAGTGATACTGGGAAAAATAGCCCTCTAATCTACTCCATCCTATTCTTAGAACCTACTACTGTAGGGCAGTTCATTGACACGCATATACATTGCCTAGGTCACTAGAAAAACCCCTAGTCATTACAGGATTCGAACCCACGGCCAAGGATCGCAAATAAACACTTCCTTCAATGACCAAGTGCGGGTTGTTAAATGACGCCCGTGCGCCTTTTAAATAACCACCACTCGGCACCAATAACTTTTATAATTTGTGTGGAATTTGCACTTGCTGTTACAACTAAGCGACAACTAATACTAAGCGTATAACTATGAACAACTTTTTTATATATTGGTGTATCGTGAATGACGTGACAAGTTAGTTGACCGCTTGACCAGCTAGGCTATCATGTAACTTGGTTGCAACCGATAGAAACACAAAAATGTATGGACTTGACAGTTTCAATACGCAGTTTATATGCATAGTTACTGTAAAAATTTTCAAATTTGGAATGAAATTTCTCCTATTGCACTGCAATCAAAGTTACATGATCACCACGCTGATGCCACTCATAATTCAGTCGCAGCGCCGCTCGGAAGGTGCTGCACACCGTTGCGCACGTCATCCTAAAGCATCACCGCCGTCTAGTCTACGTATCTTCTCCTTAGTCTGTGGGGTTAGAAGCTTTAGGGCTACATCTCAATGTGACTAGGACAGCACGTATGACTAGATCGCTTTAAGACTGCAGTATTACTACTAACTAGCTTTTACTAGGTGTAGGTGGTAGGAGCTTTCTGCAAAGTTCGTCTAGATAGGCACCACCGCTTTGCCAGTTATTCTGTAGCCAAGCAGTAATGTGCTAGCACTACTGTGTTCTGGTTTGTAGGGCATTGTAGCTAGTGAAATTACTGGGCAAATGAGACTTTGTGATCTGATCAGACAGTCTAGTAATCTTGTTACTATATAGACTGTGTGAAGTCTCAGGATGACGTGCGCAGTGCAGTGTCACGCATACAACTATAACTAATTTAGAGTTCCGAGTGATACTGCAATCTGTTATGAGCAGCCGTGACGCTTAACATCAGGGAACGACTAGCTCGTCACGTCATTCGTTTACATAAAAAAACACATGCTAGCACAGTACGGGTCACTTATTTCGGATGTAGGAGTAATACAAGGTGTCTTTTTTCCCCAGAGTGGGGCTGCCTAGAAGATAAAAGATGTATTTATAGAATATGTAATGAATGTATATAATGAAGCTAACACAATATCTATGCTATGCGGCTAAAGCTCCCGAAATTTATAGATTAAAAAAAAGACTAATGGTCTGCTTACGCCCAACAAAGCCACGACCTGGCTGGCGACAGTGGGCGTCAAATTTTTAACATGACGCACGCTCAGGCCCTCCAGGTCCACCACGATAGTGAATCCGAGGATCTGCATTTTGGGCTGCATCACCACCACCTCATCCATTAAGACGGCGCAGCGAACCACGTCCTCGATGGACACCACGTCTGTATCCCAATGACCTGGAAATGTCGTAGTGAGTAGGATAAATCTTGGAATAGATCTACATTGTAATGCCCATCATCGCGTGATGATTCTAATGCCCATGATCGTGTGATGATCTTCTAGCTGATGGTGTGTCCCATCAGCTAGAAGACGTCCACTGCTGAATATGGCCTCCCCCACAAAGCGCCACTTTAGACGCGTATCATAAGGGGGATGGCTTGGTGATCAGAAGATTTTAAAGTACGAAGAGAATGCTGTCCATTCCCGGAGATTTGCAAAACGGGACTACATGGCCAAATTCTGCACTAAGGGTTGGTTTTTTGATCCCTAGTTAAAGTGACCGATGCGATGGTTAAAAATTCTAACAAATTTTGATATAAGTACTATACACTATTACTAGCTTGTACCCCGCGGCTTCGCCCGCGTGGACTACTTTTATCTCTCAGGAACCGTTTATATTTCCGGGATAAAATTACTTTAATTATAACTAACCTTTTTGGGAGGCGTTTAAAAAGTCCTATAGGTACCTAACTAAAAAGGTTACTTTTAAATCCTTTTAATCTTAAGTGGCTTCGTGCAGTGATTTTTCATGGTGGCATTATGCCAGCAGGTATGAAATATGTAGTTTTTGAGATATCTGGTAGTAATTGACATCAATATATTATGTAGGTACCTATAGTTTGACAATAAAGCGAAAAATGTTAAAATACACCACCCATTTTTGTTCCTTTTCAACCCACCTACCTAATAATAACCGGTTTTACGAACGTGACTTCGAAAATGAAGAAACAAAACTTCCTTCCCTATTTAACCCTTCAAATCAACCCTGGCAAAAAGTATTACTGTAGCACGAAATGATTTAAAAGTAATATAATGCCAATTTTCATCACTAAAATTTAAAATACACAGTTTCGTCTCTTATTTCAACCACGTAAGTGCTCCCTGTCAAAAAAAAATTAATACAACATTATTTTATATCTAAGGAACTATCCAAGTTTGATTACATTACCACACATTACGATATTATTTTTTATTTACAAAGCTTAACCACTGATTTTGGGGTTGAACTCCAAACAACAAAGAACACCCATTTCATTTTAACTCGTTTGTATGGTCCGAGTTTAAAAACGATAACCTACCTACGTTAAGAAATAAAAATTTCTTCATACAAAAACTTTTTACCCTTTCCACCCCCTTAAAGGCTGAATTCATTGCACCCCTATGTAATAAACGTATTCAAAATTTCAAGATTTTAGCTTCAGCGCTTAGGCCGTGCGAGCGTCTTACGATGGGACCTTATCCTGTATTTTTTAACCTCTCGGGGGATGAAATTCAAGAAACGCCGTGACCCGTATCTATTTATTTTGTATGAATTTCAGTGTGATACGGTAATTTTTTTTAAGTTTCCATACAAACTTTAACAATTTTTTTAACCCCCTTATGTGTCGAATTTCGAAAATCTAAAAGGTACCATTTCTTTTATTTTTATACTTGTTTGTATGTGTTAAGTTTCAAAACGATATGTCACGAAATGTAGGTTTTTCATACAAACGTTTTTTAGTCTTTTCACCCACTTAAGGGTTGAATTTTCAAAAATCCTTTCTTAGCACGCGCTTACGTTATAAAAAAAGCTACCCTTCAAATTTCAAGTCTATACGTTTAGCGGTTTGGGCTGTGCGTTGTCTGTCAGTCAGTCAGGACAAAGCCTTTTATATAATAGAAGATATACTGTGGTTGCGTGTTGATCATCAACCAATGAGCGACTGAGCGTACCACAGGGTCTGTGGAGCGTACAGTATTTATGTGGAGAAAAGTCTTATTAGAAAGAATTTAGAAAAAAAACGTTGTTAGTGTCTCTTAACATCAGGTGAACGACTAGCTCGTCACGTAATTAATTCTCATAAGAAAAATAAAAAAAGTATCTGGTATCATCTTATTAGGTATGTACATGTAAATATAGCGAATTCTGTGGTATGTACCAACATTATTTGTTACAGTTTTATGCCGATTATAATTTCATCATCAATACCTCCAAACTGAATTAATTAGGTGTTCAAACAACACCTGTTACTACACAATATGAATATGAATAAGTACAATCAAGGTAATTTTTGGAATTGGAGGCCATTCTCCCCTTTAGTTTTTCAACCGGCTTCAAAGAGGTTCTGAATTTGGTTTGTTACTTCATTACCTCCATTATGTATAGACCGTTTTTAAAAATTCTTTTTAAAAAGGACATAAGTACTTGCAGATTGAACCCATACAAAATTTAATCAAAATCGATTTAGTTTGGTTTATAAATCAAAATAACTGGAAAAATATTTCGATGATAATATTAATAATATTGTCTAAGCATTTCTCAGTCACAGAATTCGCCCTATTTACATAGTTCTTGCAAAAGCGGCATCTAATTGTATTGGAACGATACTCTCGAACTTGTTGAATAATACTTATGTCTACCTAAGACAGATTGTCCAGTTAGGTAGGTCCAACTTCGACAAAGAGGTCGTACGAAGAATCTAACTCGGCTGGGCAGCGCTGCGTTCTCCCGAACGCTGCACTTCGACCCATCTTTTCATCCAAAATACCGCAGAGCCTGAAAACAAAGGTTTTCAATCAGTGTGCGTTGGCAGTGATAACTTCTGGAACTGAGACTTGGTCTTGATGATGATGATGCAAAAAGCAGCTGAAATACACAGCGGTGGAGCCCCACATTATTTTGTGCCGAAGCTAAGCGAAGAGCTTGGTGGCTGAGATAGGGCGTGGGATGGCCGAAAGGTCGGGTGGCTTCCGCTCCCGCACGTTCCTGATGCGGGCAGCTTGGCAATGCAGCAAGCGTTATGGGCACCTTTCCACCGGGAACAGTAAAGCTGACCCCACATTGGCCGGTAGTGATCGTCGAGCGACTTCACGCGATATCGCGGCGACACACGCCGCACGCTGATAAAACGCGCCGCGTTGTCGCGGCGTTATCGTCGGTAAGTCGCTCGAGAATCGCTACCGCCCAATGTAGGTGTTGGCCTAATGGGTGGCTTATTGGAGTGACCTAATGTGTGTAAAGTGACGTTTTATTTAATTTAGAATAGTTATGAGACAGTTATTGTAATTTAATTTATAATTACTTGAGTTATTTAATCTATCTCTATTTATTTCTCCGTGATATTCGTGTTTTTTTTCCAAAGCCTTTCCCCCTTTCGAACCTCACGTGATTAATGGACGATCCTTAACCTATTGTACATCTATGTGAGCATAAATATGAATATGAATGAATAAGAAACATCAAAAAACAACAGTTACTACACAATAACCATGACGTACTTGACAGTGCTATTTTTGGAGGCCATTCTTCAGTTTTTTTAGCAATGGCATTCCCAATTACACCATGCCCTCGTACTCCTACTACATAATACTTATCAAACTATCATCCTGGTGGTAGGGTATAATCAGATATTAACTTAAACATATTCAATTAAATGAAACTATCTAGATCTCTGATTGATATTGTTATTGAGTTGACTGGCCTGATAGCTCAGTTGCTCTTCTTTCTGTGCTATATATAGGTTGCGGGTTCGATTCCCGCCCGGGACAAACATTTGTGTGATGAACATCGATGTTTGTTATGTGTCTAGGTGTTATATTGTATTCTATGTATGTATTTACAAACAAAAAGTATCTAAGTATTGTATCAGTTATCTGGTTCGCATAGTACAAGCTATGCTTAGTTTGGGACTAGATGGCGCTGTGTGACATGTCCACACATATTTAAATGGGTCTCTACAAGATTGTCGGGAGCTTACTGTGAAATTATTGAAATCTTTCATTTCATTAATCAAACAAAGGATTAAAAATATCTAAGTACACGCAAAGACAATTAATAGGTATTATATGGTGTTATTTAGTTGTCTTTGGTACACAAGAAGGAAAAGAAGGAGGGTACTGTCGTTGTCAGAACCCTCAGTGCGACTCCGTGCTTACGGTGAGCCCAAAGATTATAAAGCCCGTTGATAGCTCGTGAACACAATTTTTCGTACAAACATGACTCACCAGCGGGGGCAGGGGACGAGGTAACAAAACGAGACAAAGCTATACGAAATTACAAAGGGCAGAGCAGGATGGAACAAAAGACATCAACGGGTTCCCGTGATTTGTATAAAAATAGTAGTGGAAATCAACTACTATTTTTCGCACGGGGGGAAGGTGTATCATTGGTCAACTGGATTTATAGTCAATGGGTGAGCCTTACCAAACCTCATGAGTATGATCCGACCTTTGTCAGGGCTCTCTGGCACCACTCCTCCGTACACGTGCTTCACCTTCTGCAGTCCGAAGGCATCGCAGTTGTATAGGTAAGCATTTTTGTAACGAAATTCTTCGTAGCGCACCATCTAGAAATTTGACAGACTAAGGTTAGGGGTGACATCACGAAAGATCATTAAAAAACCAGCCAAGTGCGAGTTGGACAAGCACACGAAGGGTTCCGTACCATTACCTATAAAAACGAGCAACAAATCACGTTTGTTGTATGGGAGCCCCGTTAAATATTTATTTTATCATGTTATTTAGTATTTGTTGCTATAGTGGTAACAGAAAATTACAACTGTCTATCACGGTTCAAGAGATACAACCTGGTGACAGACGGACAGACAGACAGACAGACAGCGGAGCCTTAGTAATAGGGTCCATTTTACCCTTTGGGTACGAAACTCTAAAAATTATACAAAAACCACCACAGCAGCAGCAGTGCGGCAGATGCAGTACCACTCGAAACTCTAAATTATAAAGTTTCGTGTGACACGGCACAGCGCAAATCATACTGAGACATCAGTACAGTATAGTGATAACATTTGTAGCTGTGAGATCACGTCATAAAGTCTCATTTACCCAGTAACTTCACTAGCTGCAAACTGCTCTTCGAATCGGAGCACGGTAGTATTTGCACACTAGGCACGGCAAATATCTAGCAAACCTAACGCAGGTGAACTTCTGCTGAAAAATAGGTACCACCTAGTAACCTGATCTGTCACGTTAGTCTAAATGGGCCTTTACGAGCTGGTTTCCGTAGTTGCCAATGGAAACTTTCTTCCATAGGATTTTGACTCTTCCACCTAGGTGGCCTGCATCTTATTATTACTGGGGATTTCCACATTTCAAACCCATCTCGCAAAATCTAGTAGAGCTCTCCTATACGCGTCTCGTAGTCCAAATAGACCTTTCAAAAGTGAACTCTAACACCTAAGTATAAGAGACAGCATAAACAGGCAGAAGACAAGGTGGTCTTTCTCCTCTGTTATACTGTTTTATCCGATACACCAAGTAGAGTAAAACAGAGGAAAGATAATTTTTTCCACCGCCCGTGCCAGGGGTGCTGACGTTCCTGTGTCGTGAACAACGTATATGTTTCGTTTTTTTTAATTCTAAAATGGCCTGATGGTAAGTGATTAATTTGTCTAAGGTGGTGTACGTTTGCCCAGGAGATGCCCATTCACTCTTGACTTGAAAAGACCCAGGTTATACCCAGGAGCAAACACTGTTGCTGGAAGGGCATATTAAGTTTTGAATGGCAATCATAATAGTCCTGCGTATTATTATATATTTTATGGCTACAATCAACCAACCAGTTTATGAGCTAAAGCTGGTATGAATTTACGACATCGGAGGAAACGGAGTAGATACGCATCATCCATGCGACGCGGGCTGCATTCACCTCGCTCTGTAATTAAGGAGAACATTATTTTTTGTTGGTACTATTTTGCCTGGTCAAGCAGTAGGTGGTTAGTTGTCTCATGATTTACCAATGACAGATCGGCTTTGTACTGTGGTGACCCTAAGATACTCAAGATAGGCTCAAAGTCGCGCAACGAGCTATGGAGAGAGCTATGCTCGGTGTATCCATGCGAGATAAGATCCGTAATGAGATCCGCAGAAGAACTAGACCGATATAGCTCTTAGAATTAGCAAGTTGAAGTGGCAATGGGCAGGCCACATCACTCGTAGAACTGATAACCGACGGGAAAGAAAGGTTCTCGTGGCGACCACGAACCGGAAGACGCAGCGTAGGCCGGCCCTCCACTAGGTGGACCGACGATCTGGTTAAAACCGCAGGAAGCCGATGGATGCAGAAAGCGAGCAGCTGCTCAAAGTGGCGCTCTGTGGGGAGGTCTATGTTCAGCAGTGGACGTCTTCAGGCTGTTGATGATGACCCTAAGATAGGACTTCGGATATCCTTACATGAGATAAAGATCTTGACGTGACTTGACAGTTTAACCACTACAAAAAAGGTAAGTATTTATAACTTCGGTCGCGGCTGCTTTAACAACTCTGACACCAGAGTTGATAAGTGATAACTTGCCTACACGAGAAGAAGAAGAATCTAAAAAACCTAAGTGGTAAAAGTAAAAAGTAAAGTAAAAGCGAAGTGATCCTAACTGTTATAAAGTTGCCATTTTCCCATACACAGAATAAAACGCAACACAATAGACAAGGCACATGACCACATTGTTTTTTTCTCTAATCTGTACACAAGACAGACCCTAAAAAGTCCAAATTTAAGACGAACAAATCAATATCGAACCATAAGTCTTACAAGCATCCAAAAGCTTTCTCCTTTCGTGTAAGCTCAGTATGTAAAAGATCCCGTGTTGTTAAGAGAGCAATATTTTTGCAAGAGATGAATGCATCCTACCTGCAGGTATACCGGTTTGAAATGAGTTCAACAGCTTTTTATTTTAAGACCAATAAAAGGTCGATGCTCGTTAATGCATTTAGATGAAATATTCGGCGAATCCCTAACAAGCATATATATATATATGCTTATAATATAGTATACGTGTAGTATACATAGGTATAGAAAAGTACATTCATTATCATCATCAACAGCCGGAAGACGTCCACTTCTGAACACAGGCCTCCCTCATAAAACGCCACTTTGGACGCTTATCATAGGGAGGCTTGCCATAATCACCACGCTTGGCATCAGGCGGCTTGGTGATCGCAGAAGATTTTAATGTACCGAGGAGAATGCTGCTGCCCATTCTCTGGTTATTAGCCGGCTCTTACGGCACCTGCGGGAAGAGATGGGTTGATCCTATTTGCAAACCGGGACCACACGGCGTCAATATAGATTGACGCAGTGTACACAAGAAACATAAAAAAGTACATTAAAGAAATAGAAATGTTAGCTTTATAAAATATTGTTACATTAAGTCTTTAAATGATAAACAAATCATGCAGCCAGAGTTTTGATCACGCTTCATCGTAAAATTAAATTACGTATGCTGTTAAATTATGTATGATTTTCCGCGAATCGGCTTCCGACGTGCTTCAGCAGAATGCAACACCATGATTTGACCATCAGTTCACCCAAAATTGCGGTGCTGCAAGCTGGCACTCAAGCCTAATCTAACAGAGTATAAATCATCATTAACAGCCTGAAGACGTCCACTGCTGAACATAGGCCTCCCCCAGAGCACGCCACCTTGAGCGGCTGCTCGCCTCCTGCATCCATCGGCTCCCCGCGGCTTTCACCAGGTCGTCGGTCCACCGAGTGGGGGGCCGGCCTACGCTGCGTCTTCCGGTTCGTGGTCGCCACTCGAGAACCTTTCTTCCCCATCGGTTGTCAGTTCTACGAGCGATGTGGCCTGCCCATTGCCACTTCAACTTACTAACTCTAAGAGCTATATCGGTCACTTTAGTTCTCCTGCGGATCTCCTCGTTCCGGAGCTTATCTCGCAGGGAGACACCGAGCATAGCTCGCTCCATAGCTCGCTGCGCGACTTTGAGCTTACTAATGAGGCCAACAGTAAGAGACCATGTCTCAGTTCCATAAGTCATCACTGGCAACACACACTGATTGAAAACTTTCGTTTTCAGGCTCTGCGGTATTTTGGACGAAAAGATAGGACGAAGCTTCCCGAACGCTGCCCAGCCGAGTTGGATTCTTCGCGCCACCTCTTTGTCGAAGTTGGACCTACCTAATTGGACAATCTGTCCTAGGTAGACATACTTGTCGACAACTTCGAGAGTATCGTTCCCAACAATTACCGGTATAGGTGGAACATGAGCATTAGACATGATCTTTGTCTTGTCCATATTCATCTTAAGACCAACCTGCTGGGAGACTCTACTGAGGTCGTTGAGCATGGTGCTAAGGTCCTCGAGCGATTCCGCCATTATGACTATATCATCGGCAAAACGAAGGTTAGTGATGTACTCGCCATTTATGTTGATGCCAGATCTTTTCCACTCCAAGAGCTTGAAAACATCCTCCAATGCGTTTGTGAACAGTTTCGGAGAAATAACGTCTCCCTGTCTCACGCCTCTTTGCAATGGAATTTGTTCCGTACTCTGGTCCTGTAGTCGGACTGACATAGTGGCCTTACTGTACAAACACTTCAAAACTTCGATATACCTATAGTCAATTTGGCATCGCTGCAAGGACTGCAGCACCGCCCAAGTCTCGATTGAATCGAAGGCTTTCTCATAGTCCACAAACGCTAGGCATAACGGCCGATTATACTCTTTGGTCTTCTGTATAATCTGGCGCAGCGTATGGATGTGGTCTATGGTGCTAAAGCCTTTTCGGAAACCGGCTTGTTCGGGAGGCTGGAATTCATCAAACCTGCGTGCGAGACGATTCGTAATGACTCTCGAAAACAGCTTATACACATGACTCAAGAGCGAGATGGGCCTATAGTTCTTCAATAAGGTGTTATCGCCTTTTTTGAAGAAGAGCACCACCACGCTCTTGTGCCATGCCTCTGGCGTTGTACCTTCAAGGATGACAGAATTAAATAACTTCTGGAGGACTAATAGTACCGGTCTACCACCCGCTCTCAGAAGTTCGGTCGTAATTCCATCTTCACCTGGTGCCTTGTTGTTTTTAAGCTGTTTGAGGGCCATTCTAATCTCGTACAGGCTGACGTCCGGGATATCTTCGGTATAGTGTTGGACTAACTTGGCTCTGATGTCCTGAGCTGTGTTAGTAGCGGGCTTACGTGTCGACGTGTATAACAGAGTATAAATATATGAGTATATATACGCAATCCTACAGCCTCTGATGG
Organism: Ennomos quercinarius; assembly: GCA_910589525.2. NCBI lineage: Eukaryota > Metazoa > Arthropoda > Insecta > Lepidoptera > Geometridae > Ennomos > Ennomos quercinarius. The sequence goes on along the minus strand of OU342504.1, from coordinate 13,942,619 downwards.
TGTGGTGGTAGAGCAACTCATAACCCGGAGGGGGCGGGTTCGATTCCCATGGCAGGACACGTATTTGAGCACAGAAAAATAAGCGCAAATGCTTGTTCTAAATCTGGGTGTTGTGCGACCATGGTCCTCGTAGTTCCTGGGTCCTTAGCTATGGGTCCAGGATAATTTATGTGACTGTTGGAAGTTATTTATTTATGTTTAAGCGTAATGTGTGAAGATGTCCTCTGGCAGGGTCACCATGTAATGTGGCATGGTTTTGCTACGTGAAGGTTGCAGGTTCTTGGTGAGTAGGTGGGAACTCTTATGGTAGATGGTGGGCCATGTTGGCAATCAAAGATGGTAGTGCATTGCGGTGCACAAGTGTATTGCTCGGCTTCTACATGATGACTGTTCTAACTTAATACTAACTTGCGTGTTCATACACTACATAAGTGCGGGTTGGATCATCATGTCTTACCCCGTATCAACTGGCGCAACTCCTCAATAACCTTCCCTCTAGTCTCGAAGGTCTCATTGCAGTTCTTCTTGGCATACTCCTCAAACTCTGGGTCCTCGTATCGGCTCACTTCAGCTTGGAACGCTATCTCGAGGAATGGCATCTTTCATATTTTTCTCAGTCCTTGATCGGTTTTATTTTGCAGACGAAGTGTTTATGATTAGGTATCTTTGCTAAAACTGAAGTAAATGATTTTTCTAAAAATGAAAAGAACGTTTTTAACTTCGGCTTGATTTGGCTTACTGAAACTACAATAAAGATAGGTATTTAGGTATTCCCAAAAGAGCATAAATTATAGCATCGAAAAATTGGATAGTACGAAATATAGGAGAGTAAATATTTGTCACAAATTTTGAGTAGGTACACACTTATTACATGCAATTCTTAATTTAGGCCATAACTACTACCAGGGAATTCAGGGAAAATATGAAAATAATAATATTAAATTAGTTAATAAAATATTGATAAGTTGAATGGTTGAATAAAATGACAACTACGGAAACTGCGTATTAGGTAAGTGCCACCATTATGGTCTTATAAATGGACGTTAGAATTTTCGGAAGTACATTTGCCTCAATGGGGTTGGGGGCGGACGGTAACCACTAACAAACCGGTACGTAGCTAAAGTAGTGGATTTTTTATTAATCACAGTAGGATTTTTTAAAAGTAAATGAATGACGTGACGAGCTAGTCGTTCGCCTGGTGTAAAGCGGCACGCTCACGGCCGCCCATTGCAGATTGCAGTGTCACTCGGAAATCTAAGTTAAAGTTTCGTGTGACACTGCGCACTGCGCACGTCATCCTGAGACATCACACAGTTTAAAAAAGATTTCTAGACTGTGAGATCAGTTCTTAAGTCTCATTTGCCCAGTAATTTCACTAGCTACAATGCCCTCCAAACCGGAACACAGTAGTGCTTGCACACTACTGCTTGGCGGCAGAATAACTGGCAAAGCGGTGGTACCTAACCAGACGAACTTTGCAGAAAAGTCCTACCACCTAGTAAACGTTCTTCCGTAGTTCTTCCTCTAAACTTGAAAAAAAGACTTCATAAATAAATGCAATTTAAAATTCACTTTAGAATATAAAATTGATATTATATAGGTACCTCAATAGTCGCACATTCATTTATTATGTACCTATACTTTTTAAATCACTTTACAACTCTTTTACAATCACATAGATTCATAATTGCGTTTGGCACAAACTTCTGAACGTCAACTTTTACTCAACTCCAAGCGGATAATTTCCGATTTCGTAACATCGCTTTTGTTTTTTAACACACGTGCTGTGTCCTTCACGATACCACTCAAACTCTGGCTTGCCGGATCCGCTCACCATCACATTCGGAACGCGCCGGTAGGAAGTAGAATACGTACTACTTAGTATGGCAAGATGGGTTGTTACTGTTGTGTCATCTGTGGCGTAGGTGGTTAACCAAACGCTTGTGGTGATTATGAGGGTGAGTAAATAGTAGTTAGTGTGTGGCTTAAGTACGTGCTTGTCACTGTTGCGGTCGTGCTATCGCCGTTGATAAAAACATCATTAATTTCGATTTAACTAAAGTGAAAGGTATGACCGTTTGTATGCTGTACCTACACAGTGCTCAGATTTGTAGAATCATATAGACTCAGCGCTTACAACTACGTAATGAAGCCAAAAAAGGAATACAAGCATTTTATCGTACTCGTCTAGCTAGCTAGTACAGGCTACGTGCCAGCCTTCAGCTTAAAGATATAGCTAAATGTAGCTTTTATTTATTTATTTATTACAATAAGAACGGATGACACACCCAATTACTCTAATCATACAATTACTTACATTAAAAAAAAAAACAATAAAATACAAATCATCAAAACAAATTACAATAAGTCGCAGAATAATGATTGTCAACAATTAAAATTAAATTAAACACAAGTCAACTTAAAAATTAAGACACCGCTATCATGCATTCACTTCGCAGTATCTCAAACATTCCGATAATATTACCTTCCATTCATCAGCAAACACGTCGCAATCAGGGTTGGCATCCAGAAGAGCATTAAATGCCGTGAGGGTTCGCGGTATGGGACAGTTTGCTCGAGCGACGCGACGCCGACGGTTCGACACGTTAGAACAGTAAACAGTCTATGTTTCCTGCTCCGACGGTAGTTGTTGTTTATACAGCTTGTTCAGCAGAACAAGCTGTATAAAGCTATATTGCAACAGAGGCCGTACATAAGTCTTGTATAGCCTTGTATAGTGCTTGGTGACATTAACTTCCTATGCTTTCCAGATTTAGAACCCTTACTTTAAAAAAGATATCAGCCTGCTTGAAAGAGTACAGCGTAGAGCTACTAAAATGGTGCATTGCCTGAAGAAGAATTGCTCCTATGAGAACTGGCTCAAGAGACTTAGGGTGGGTTTTTTAACCCAGAGTTAAGGTAGCCAATCGTTAAAAGTTCTAACAAATTTTGACCATTGGTTAGAATTTGTTAGCTTTTTTAACCATTGGTTACCTTGTATGTACAATGTAGCTGACCTGCCAAGCTTATACACCATGAATATGAATAAACACTTGAGAGGACACTCGCTAAAGCTCTTAAAGATATCCGCTAAAAACAACCCGCAAAACACTTTTTGCCTAACCATGTAGTGGATGCTTGGAACAAACTGCCAGAGTCAGTGATTAGTGCTCCCTCAGTGAACTCCTTGAAAAACAGACTTGATAAACATTATAAATTGCAAGTGCACTGCTAAGATATATACGTATCAGCTAAATAACTGCTAGTGTATTAAGAACAATAATAACTAGCTGACCCGCTCCGGCTTCGCACGGGTTAATTATTTTAACGCCTTATCTCACTCTAAAAGAAGAGAGAGAAGGAAGAGGGAAAAAGATAAGGAAAAAGGATGAATGCATGAAACGTTGAATGGAGGAAAGGGTGAAAGGTGCCTCCTTTTTTACCTTCATCCATTCATCTTTTCCCTTATCTTTTCCCCCCTCTCTTCTCTCTTTCCCATAGTACAGTATAGGAGTGGCTTTGGACCTAATACTGAAGGTTGAATGTCTGTAATTTCTGAACCACAAAAGCGACGACCTTGAAATATTTACGGGACAATATTTAAAACACCCACTTTTGAACAAAAAAAGAATGAATGAAATCGGCTCCCGCGTTAATGAATTACAAATAAGTACATATTTTTACTTTCATCCCCTCTCCCGCGAGAACCATGCTGAATTTCGGGATTCAAAGTATCCTATCTCGTAATATAAACTCAAATTATGTCAAGTTTCATTTGAATCCATTCAGTATTTTCAGCGTGATGCTCAGCCAAGATACAGACAGACAAAAATGAAAAAAATGTAGTTTTGGCTTTAGTATCGATTACAGAGAGCTGTCCAACCAAATTTTTCAAAATATCTTTAATGTACAGAATTGACCCTGTTACAGTTTTATTATAAGTATAGGTAAGCACTATTACGACTGTGTTCTAGCTTGCTCGGGCAGGCTCACGTGAGGACGAGTTCCCATTTCATAGGAGTAGCATGGCGCCACCTTCAGCGATATGTTGGCGGATAACCATAATATTAACTACAGCAAAACTTATTTTAATCAGCCGCATTTGTTAAATATAAATAAATTAAATAAATTTTATAATCTTTAAACGCTATATATCTATTCTATATCTATACTACTATAATACGTGAATAGTCACGTAAAAATAGAAGAACGCTTGCAACTTGTGAAAGTAACATTTGAGGCCAAGTTGAGACAAACAGAAAAAAAACAGTAGTATAGGTAAGCTACCTGACAGAATGTTGATAGCAAACCGTTTCTTTTTGCTATTTAAGATTATGAAGTCTTTTTAGGGTTCCGTACCCAAAGGGGAAAACGGACCCTATTACTAAGGTTCCGCTGTCTGTCTGTCCATCTGTCACTAGGCTGTAGCTCATGAACCGTGATAGTTGATAGTTAAAATTTTCACAGACGATGTATTTCTGTTGCCGCTATAACAACAAATACTAAAAAACAGAATAAAATAAATATTTAAGGGGGCTCTCATACAACAAACGTGATTTTCTGCTCGTTTTTATAGATAATGGTACGAAACCCTTCGTACGCGAGTCCTACTCGCAATTGGCTGGTTTTTTTTTTACTTGTATAATAATTTGTTAGACAAAAAAGCTTGGCCTGAATGCCCCAAGCTCGACAATGTTATGAAATCTTAGGTAACTTGTCTGTTGCATGTTGATTAGCTAAATATATAATTTTTATTTACTATTTGTATTTTTTTATTATGATCATTCCAATATTCCTCTTACAGTGGTGTAGTACGTTTCATTATGCTGTCTAATTGTAATAAATTATAAATTATATTTGTACTGCTCACACGTATCGCTACGTCAGTGGCGAAGGAAACAAACAAACATATAGTAATTAGCTACGCTTGCAATAAGCACCGTACCATTTTATTCGACTCAACTGTTTTTTCTAAGTTTTTTTTTATACAAATCTGTCAGACTCATTGACATCAAAGTGTCCACATCATATAAAAAGTGTCCAAAAAAGTGGTACACTTGACATAGGTAACCCAGGTCTCTCTATGCTTTAGTTTATACTCTAAGGTCTTTTGGGTCTTACGTTGGACCTACACTAAGCCCTAGTGTCTGGGTCATAGAAACAACGAGAAACAATAAAAAGTTTTTATTATATTACTTAGGTACATTTGTAACTACTATATGGTATAGGTACCTACATTTATTACTATTTTTACATACTATCAAGTTTTATTGTCCTTAACGAGCATGCATAATCATTTAAAATTCAACAGTCTTTGCACTTCAACCAAACAACTCTGTATTAAAATGGCTCTTAGGAAACTATTATTAGGTCTATAATAATAGCAGATTATCAACTACAATATCATTGTAAAAGCTGTTCCAATCTTCAGTTGAATGTTGGCAAATTAGGATGAAGATAAGTTAGGAAAGAAAGTGGATAACTTAGGAAATGGACGAGATAAGAAGAGGACTAATCAGAAAGTGACAAAATTTGGAAGTCGTGGCTTTGGAAATTGACGAGTTAGGATCAAGAAAAATTAGGAAGATGACAATTTTGGAAATGGACAATTTAAGAAGTGGACCAAACTGACGGGAGGGGAATGAACTAACAAAGTTAATAAAACTTCACGGTTTCTTAACTTTGTTAGTTTAACACAATAACATTACAAATGTTAATGGGAAATAAAGGTAGGCCGGCCTCCCCACTTGGTGGACCGATCTAGTGAAAGCTGCGGGGAGCTGATAGATACAGGAGGCGCGCAGCCGCTCAAAGTGCATAGCATTTGACCACTGTCTCACCTGATGATAAGTGATGACGCGGCCTACGGTGGTGCATGCTTTCCTAGAAAATACCTGTTCAGCAGTGGACGTCTTCAGGCTGTTGATGATGATGTATCTCCCAGCAGATGGACTGAAGTTTGACAGCTCTTAGGTTTTTACTTATCTCTCTAGGAATACTACTCAAAATATGCTTTGCAGTAGGTACGTCATAGAGATATAAATAAGAACTTAAAAGCTGTCTCATGTGAGTACAGACTCACATAAGAAAACTTAATGTACAATAATTTAATTTTAATATTTTTAATGGTGGTTTTGACTTGTAAAAGTGCTAAAATAGCCTGTTAACAATAAATTTTTAAAATTTTGAATTTTGAAATAAAATCCTCTTAAATATCCGAAGCCCATAAGCTCACACGCAACGATGAAACCAGACCACCGACTAAAAAAATGGACCTAAACCCGTAGTTCCATGACCTAAACCAAACTTGTAGATTCAGGAATTACGAGGCTAGGGTAATAATGATCCCCTAAACCCCGACTCAAGAAACGTTTTTAACGGAAACCCCAATAAATCAATTTACAAATAAATAATAGTAAATACCACCCAACGATGACATACATAGATTCTGGACCTAAACTAGGATTCCTTGTATCTAGAGACCCAGAAACTACGAGGACCATGGTCCCACAACACCCAGACACAGAACAAATATTTGCGCTTTCTTCCTATGCACAAATACTTGTCCTGTCGATCCTGATCCTGATCCCGCCGCCTCCGGGTTATGAGCCAACCTGTGGGTCTGGCAAAGATGCCTTTGCATTAGTTAACACATCCCGCTAACTCCAAAATGTATGGGAATGACATTAGTTGCGGAAAAGTTACCCTCACAGACACTGTCATTCCCATACATTTTGAGTTAGCCTTTGACGTGAACGCTAAATGAAAGGCATCTTTGCTAGACCCCCTGCTCAACCACCAGACCACACAGAAGCCGTCAATAATAAAATATTATTAGGAACATATACCTACGTTGATTCGAACCTGGTGGTGGTACCTGCAGAGGATTAAAAATATTAACAGTAAAATTAATTCCTCAAAGGATCAATCCTATTAACATCAATACTGGCTTTTTAATCTGTGGCATAACCTAGAGTCCTCATGTCGTTGTCGAACTCTTTGTTCTTGTACTGCTTGATCTTGGTCAGCCACATGGCTAGGGAAACCTCTTCGCGATGGCCACCGTAACGTTTGGGCAGGCATTCAGGGTCTATGTATCTGTAAACGGAAAATATTTATTATATGGTACTACAATACTCAACCGCGGGGAGCCGATGGATGCAGGAGGCAAGTGGCCGCTCAAAGTAGCGCTCTTTGGGGGAGGCCTATGTTCAGCAGTGGACGTTTTCAGGCTGTTGATGATGATGATGATGATGATGATGATGATGATGATGACAATACTCAAATACTAAACTTGATAAAGAGAAAAAATTTAATAGCATCGGCAGAAGGGTAACTTCATCATCAACTAGACATTTTACTAGGTGGTTGGAGTTTTCTGCAAAGTTCGTCTAGGTAGGTACCACCGCTTGGCCATTTATTCTGTCGCCAAGCAATAGAGTGCAGCACTACTGTGTTCCGGTTTGATGGGCATTGTAGCTAGTGAAATTACTGGGCAAATGAGACTTTATGATCTAATCTCACAGTGTAGCAAACTTATTACTGGACTGTGTGATGTGTCAGAATGACGTGCGCAGTGCAGTGTCACGCGAAACTTTATTATTTTAAAGTTCCGAGTGACACTGCAACTATTATGGGCGGCCGTGCCGCTTAAAATCAGGTAAACTACTAGCTCGTCACGTCAGTTATTGTTATAAAAAAAAATCAAATCGTCATCAGCCGAAAATGGGGGCAGGCGGAGCCGAAAAAGGCGGGGGAAGCATATGTTCAGCAGTAGTCTCTTGCATCTAACGGTTCCCCGCGCTTGTGACCAGGTCGTCAGTCCACCTAGTAAGGGTCTTATGTCCATCTTCCGGTTTGTAGTCGCCACTCCAGAACCTTTCCTATCCATCGGTTTTCGGTTCTGCTAGCCAGGTAGCTTGCCGTTGCCATTTTAATTTGCTCATTCTGAGACAGCAAAGCTTATCTAGTAACAGTCTTTGGGTTTTGAGTTAGTACTTATTCTACATGGTACTTTCTCATCAACAGCCTGAAGACGTCCACTGCTGAACATAGGCCTCCCCCAGAGAGCGCCACCTTAAGCGGCTGACCACCTCCTGCATCCATCGGCTCCCCGCGGCTTTCACCATATCGTCGGTCCACCAAGTGGGGGGACATAGTACTAAATACTTTGTATTACATATTTTCATATTATGCTTATACTACCAAGACTGAGTAGAGCTTTAGGCTTTATAACCTTGGGACATATTCTAATGCATGGAATCTAAAGGTTTTCTTATCTAAATACTATTTAAAACTATTTGCAACTAATATTTACTTATGCAAAGAGGTGAAGTCATATCCGTGAAAGTAGACGTTCTGCCATAGGTCGTCAGCTGGGGCGAACCGTTTGAAGAACGGGAATAACGTCTCGAAGAACCGCGAGATGTTCACTATGTGGATCCCGCGCTGGTGTAAGGGGAATGCGTACTGGAATAACATAACATCATTATGAGCTTAGAAAATGTTCTGTTTCAAATACCCTTTTCATACAAAATAGGCATGCTGCTTATTTATATGCGTTGGAGCCGGTACAGGCTCAAAAGCCTAATGAATGACAACTTACATGAAGTGACTGGTGACTGTTTCATATACATTTTCCTACTTTATTAATTTTAACACTTGCTTGACGGCTTTCCATTATCGATACCTAAAGGCCCATATATCCTTTGGTACAGGTACATTAAAAAAAATGTGAAAACATGAGATGATTGTAAAACGCGTTTATATAAATAACTAATCTTATTATATAGAATCACTTTGTTATTATTATTTATCTTTATTATTATAAATGTTATGATACGATAGATGTTACTACTGTTATGTTACTACTTGAACTATGATTAAATTTTTTTTTTTTTTTTTTTTAACGGGCAAATTGCCTTTATTACTCAAGCTAACTACTACAATAATAAAAACTAAACTAAACTAAACTAAACTAAGCTAAACTAAACTAAACTAGCTACACTACCTACTACAAAGAACACTTATGGACTGTATAATAGCCGCGATGGCCTATAGACAGTCCAAGTGCTCCAGCCCACTACCGGTAGGTAGCGTACCCAACATGCTGGCCGCATTGCCACGTTGAATTGCAATGCTGATGCGTTGGGCCAAATAAGTGCCAGCATTTTGGTCACGCGTCGCATCGACCAGGCGCTCTGATAGACTTTGGAAAACGCGATGAGCTCCCGGTCCCCACGGACCCAGGGTCTCAACACCAAACGGCTCAAATATGTAACCGCTACCGAGATTACTATATTTGCGCCGTTTTAGCTGCTCAGCAGAATTAGCCGCGGCGCCGGCCCTAACGTGTGTCTCGGGAAATGATGATTGAATGTCCGAGTTAAGTATATTTTATTGTATTTGTTGGCATTGGGTACTTGGGTAGATGCAACAGGCAACATTTCAATCACGGCTGGTTTGTAAACTAGCGCTAGGTACATACTCTTTGTTGATTTTTATGATTCTTGAAAATGTTGGTTTCTTACATTGAGCGAGTGTATAATATTATATTCATTTTAAGCTAAAATACAGATCAGTAATATGTAGCTAGAGCTAAAAGTCTTAGAATAATTAGGTGATGAAATGTATTATAACAATGGTTCATGCAAAATGCGTTGTCTGTGCTGCTGTGTAGGTACCTATTTTTTGTTTATCTATTGTTTGTAATCTTTGTCTTTTTAAATATGTATTTATTTTTACTGTAGGGTTTACTATAGGATTCTCACTTCTTAATGCATGATGTGGCCATTCTGTAATTAGGCCTTCATGCAATTCAAAACCTGTCATGTAAATCATGTAAGCTAAAATTTTTATTACATTTGTATATCATGTAGTACTGTTAAAGGTCCATAAATAAATAAATAAATAAACGCGTTCACTAAGGTGGTAGGACTGTTATGCAAAGTTCGTCTAGGTAGGTACCACCGCTTTGCCGATTACTCTACCGCCAAGCAGTAGTGTGCAAGCACTAATTGTGTTCTGGTTTGAAGGGCAATGTATATAGCTAGTGAAATTACTCGACAAATGATATTTTATGATCTAATCTCGCAGTCTAGAAATCTTGTTACTATAGACTGTGTGATGTCTCAAGATGACGTGTGCAGTGTAGTGTCACGGGAAACTTTAATTTAGAGTTCCGAGTTACACTGCATCTGTTATGGGTGGCCATGACGCTTAACATCAGGCGTACGACTAGCTGAATACGTCCATTTTTGTAAAAAAAAAACCGCACGTCGGTGCCAGTTAAAGTGGTCAGACGTTGGAATCTAAATCCATCCATCTTGACAACTATTGACGACAGATTTACAGAACAAGTTATTTTACTTCAGTAGATCAGGCCTTAATCCCAAATTTGCGATCTTAGGAGATCCTTACCCCTAACACATTCATGCTGAGTGAAGCTATGGTCGGTGAGAAGGACCGTATATGCCTCATCGTCAGACCCTCGCAGTCCATAAGGGCTGTTCCACCCAGGATCTGGAGCTTCGGCTGCATGATGCCAATCTCCAGAAGAAGCAGGCAACCACGGATCAAGTCTTCTACTGGAATTTTGTCTGGATCCCAAAGACCTGCAAATTTTAGAGAAGTTGCTTGTGAAGAAGTGGTTTGAATGGTGAAAAGTTTTTCAGCTTTTTGTAGACGTATACTTACATACAGTCTGTGGTTCACTCAGCACAAAATAATGTACTTTGGACATGATATCACAACCAGTAAGTAACATCGCTCGTAGAACTGACAACCGATGGGGAAGAAAGGTTCTCGAGTGGCGACCACGAACCGGAAGACGCAGCGTAAGCCGGCCCCACTAGATGGACCGACGATCTGGTGAAAGCCGCGGGGAGCCGATGGATGCAGGAGGCGAGCAGCTGCTCTCTGGGGGAGGCGTATGTTCAGCAGTGGGGGTCTTCAGACTGTTGATGATGATGATGATACACACACAGTAAATAAATAAGGTTAGGGGATACATTTTACGATTACAACGATGAATCTCAAGACCCATTAAGAATTTTATGCAAAACAGTAGCCGAGAGCTTAGTAGTAGGTCGTGTAACTTTTAATTCTAACAGTTTGAATCCCATCCAGCCCCACATCAATGACTTTGCAAGTTATGTGAAGCATTTGCACTCGCTATTACAATGCGAAACCATCGTGAGCAAACCACAATATTCAAGTATCACATAAGTCGAGGACATGTATTGAATTGTGTGACAGCTACCACAGTACGTGCGCTTGCTCAGAGTGGAAGCTATGGCTCTCTCGCTCACTCTCCCTGTCTTAGCCGTGGGAACGTGGTATGATGATGCAATGCAGTAAAAAGCCCAACTTCAAAAGAACACTTACCAAGTCTACAAATGATTAGTCTTCCAACATCAGGTCTATCGTACAGTACTCCTTCGAAGATGCTGCCGAGGCGGGTGAGTCCGAACCAGTCCAGGTCTCGCCATAAGTGAGGGTTGCTATCACGGAAGTTGCAGTAGCGCACTAGCTGGAACAAAGGCTTGGGTTATAAAAAATTTCACCCTGCGATACTCCGCAACCCTGCTTATGTGCAGTTTCATATATGGAAGCACATAATCTTCTTCTTCACATGTAGGCAAGTGGTCAGCCCTGGTGTCAGAAGTTTTAGGTCACCCAAATGCTTCTGACTTGGATTAACGACTATTGCTTTACGACAACAGCCAGGATCGACGCGCGACGGCTTAATCCATCGGGCATCAAAGTAGTGATCGCAGCGAACGTTGCTTAACTTTACCGATCGTTTTGAAACGGCTCGTCGTGCTTCGCTACTATGGTATTATTCAGGTCCGAAAACGAGTCACGTCGTGGCCTACATCTCCTTCCCTGCGAAAGAAGGTCCGTGTCCCAGTCCCAGCAGTGGGGACGCATTGAGCTGATGACTGAAGTTTGTATTGTTTAAACTTTTAAAGGGTTTACAGTAAGTACGTATTCCTAATTCCAATTATTCTGTTGATGTTTCGAAGAGTGCGAGTGAGCTGATTGGCTTGAAATTTTTTCGGTTGTTTTGATCCCACAGCACATATTATTGCTCAGCTCACTCCACTGATCTGATATTCATTAAAACAGCGGCTTCCTAGATCTTTGACGCCATTTCAGACTAAGATTATATGCATGCTAATGCGTGCAATGTTCCTCGGAAATGGCTTAAAGCAACTTTCAATTACCAGTCTATGCGCCCGTGCGGGTATTGACTTCCTGGCCCTCAGGAAACGCAGAAGAAAAGCATCGTCTGTTCGCGGTGGGTTGCATTCTCCTCTCTCTGGAAATATATTACAGAATTGACAATATTATTTAACTCTTACTTTCCTTCTATACTATTATGTACCTCAGTTGTATAAAGCAAGTATTATGTAACTGTTTTTTAGCTTGGCCGATCATTACTTTTAGCTGTTCTACACATATTATGGTTTGCTTGATAGAAATAGTAAATCTCTTCTTAATGACAACATATAAAACTACCTACAGCCTATCTCAAACTTTCGCCAATGGAATAAATAAAATGGACCATACGATCACACAATAAAATACAAAAAAACAGCTCTAGATTTGTTATTTTTACAATGTTATGCTATTATTATTTCCATATTTTATTATTGTTCATGAATTTAACCTATGAATTTTCTATGTGGATTATTGTGGATAGCCCGTAATTCCCGTAAGCCCGTAGATAAAGGCCAACATATCCACTTTATGTGTTTGCTATAGCAAATTGTTGCATTTATAAACTTTTGTGTAGGCGTTTCTATTTCCCCAACTCTGTCGCAGTTCAAAGAATGCGAGGCTTATCGCTTACTTTGAGAACCATTGATAGTATGTACTTATGTAGGTAGGTACATAAAACTAAGCACATACACTAATGTATCATCAACATCGGTCTTAGAAAGTGCCATTGTAAAAAGTCGTAGTCTTCCCACACGATCAATAAGTGTTTGTTGACTGTTTGTGAGAGCTATGATGCTCGGAGTTTCCTTGCGAGACAAGATCCGAATGAGGCGATCCGCAAGAGAACTAAAGTCACCGATATAGCTTTGAGAATTAACAGTGGCAGTGGGCAGTCCACATCGCTCGTAGAACTGACAACCGATGGGGAAGAAAGGTTCCGGAGTGGCAACCACGAACCGGAAGACGCAGCGTAGGCCAGCCCCCACTACGTGGACCGACGACCTGGTCAGAACCGCGGAGACCCGATATATGCAGGAGGCAAGCAGCCACTCAAAGTGGCGCTCTTCGGGGGAGGCCTATGTTCAGCAGTGGACGTCTTCAGGCTGATGATGCTGATGATGATGAACTTTATTTGAATACTGGTGAATTAAAATAATATGTTAAAACAAAGGGAGACAGGCCCCATATATTTAGGTACCGATTTACTCAATAATTAGGAAAAAATACAGAATGTTTGATGTATGTTTTGGGACTCACCATAAATCAGTCTTCTCAGTTCTTCTGTATTCCTAGTCCTGGAATAAGGGTCTTCTTCACACAGCTCGTAGGCTACTTCCACTGAATCTGGGTCATCATGACGATTCATCTCAGCCTCGAAGGCTATTTCTTTGAACGACCATATCTTTAGGTCAGTCTGAAAATGGGACAAAGTAATGAAATAAAGAATTATCGTAATTCCAAAGGTTCTCGCGAATTTCGTGATTATGATCAGATACAGAAAGATTTAATATGATTCAGATAATATCTAAATGATATTATCTGAATCATATTAAATCTTTTAAAATTAAAATTAAAATTAATTAAAATTAGATACGTCGGTAAATGAATAAATAAATATTAGTATGCACATGTACGTCATTCAATTTGAACGCTAGGTGAGTGAGACGAAAAAGAAACCTTCAGGTATTTCATCCTTAATTGAAATTTAAATCAGAAGCTCCATTACGAATCCCTTTTATAAATTTTATACCCTTCTTTACTCTTCATCATCAATATTATAAAGAGGAAAGATTTGATTGTTTGTTTGTTTGTTTGCATTGAATAGGCTCCGAAACTACTGAACCGATTTGAAAAATTCTTTCACTGTTGGAAAGCTACACTATCCCCAGGTGACATAGGCTATTTTCAAAAAAATTAGGGATCCTTACTAAAACTCCAATAATGTGACCCAAGGTGTAAAAATGTCACCTAAAATATTCTTTACGTCGCGTGCGCTGCGAAAATTATTATACCCGTGCGAAGCCGGGGCGGACTGCTAGTCCATAATAAACTTCTCTAAAGGTTTTAACAATGAAGCTACACTATAATATTAGCATATAAGTACAATGTATTTTAGTACATCATCTTTATTCAAACGTCATTATGCTAAACTTACTTAGGCAAGAGTTTCAAACAAAGGTATTATGATGAAAATTCTTCTAATGGCGGTACGTAACTGCATCATCAACAAAAACCACACGGTACCGATAGCTACGCAACTGTATTTCCTAACAGTTGACTATGGTAAGGTCTAAAGTGTTTTTTTTTATCATTAACCATTCGCATTATTTGAGTAAAGGCCTATAGGGACAAGCCTTGGTCCGCTATGGCTGCACTGCTGGCCACGCTATGATGGCCTCGAGCTTAGCTTAGCTCCGCCCCCAGCCTTCAAGCTTCATCATCATTGCAGTCCTTGCTGTCCGCGCTATAAAGGCCTTGATTACTTGTCCATCAAGAGCTGCAATGCTGACCGCGCTGTGATGGCCTAACTGCGCTACGCTGCGCTACGCTGCGCTCTCGGCCATCATTAATCGTTGTCGCGACGCACTCATTACAGACCACGGCAGTAATATACTATAGTCAAATATTTATGAATACTTTTAGTACCGTTGGATATGAACTAAAGGTACAGTTACACATCACACACAACAACCGCAAACGGAACATTAATATGCTGATAATGATTATTTATGATATTAGGGCGGTAAGTTGGTTTTTACAAACGAGTAGACGAATGTAAGCCCGAGACGAAGTCGAGGGCTTACTATAGTCACGAGTTTGTAGAAACCAATTTCCGCACGTGTATCATACAACGTTTTTCAACACATTTGCGAGAAAACAGTACAATAGGTAATGAAACAAACTCTTGTTTATTAGTGGGAAAGTCGCGACAAACAATCTTTGACGTTTCTAATCTACTATGAAAATGGACTAAAATGGTGCGCATTTACAATGCAAATGGCGCCACGTGCGTGTGGTGAAAATTAGAACTACATCTCTAGTCTCATTTTCTCTTTAGTATTAAAGTGAGACAAACGTATTGACCAAAAACGCTTCCAAGGAGTTTCGATCATTTAGCTTATGTATTCCCGTAATGTGAAACTCCTTGGTGAAATTCTTATGTTTATTGAAATTAAAAAGAAAGCGTAAAGATTACGCATTGGTTTTTTGGCGGGAACTCGAAAAAGTTCACGTCGTTTCATTGTATTATTTTTCTAAACTTGTGCTTTTTCCAGTGTTAATGGTTAAAATTGGTGGTGTTTTACGCATTAAGTGCTGAATTACGAGCATGAGTGTGGGCAAGTGATATAATGTAGTGAAACGTGGTTTTTCGTGTTGCTTCCAAAATTCCATAGAAGCTTCTAGTAAAGTCGCCACCACTTTACTAGGGTATGACTTAGACTGGACTATTATTACCTGACTTAGACTGGACTGTGACTAAGACTTGAAGACTTGACTTTACACGTGAAATATTCGATGAATAATTACAATACTTGACACTGGCTAAATACACTATGTGTGGAGCCAAAATATAAGAAAAAAAAAAAAGGTTACGCACGGCGCTATATAAGGAACGATGCGGTAAAATAGGTACTTAGATGAGAGTACCTATTTTACCGCACGCTCCGTTGTATGGTGCGTAATGTTTAACTTTCGAACAATGTACACAGGCTTTGTAAATGCATTTTTTGAGCAGATGTGGTGAAAAAAAATTTGCGGTCACATACCTATAAGTAACATAACTAGTAAAATAACTGTAGGCGCTTCACGTTTTCCTTAAGGTACAGAAAGAAGTGAACAGAGGGGGGGGGGGGGTGGGAAGGAATGACATTACCTGCGGAAAAGCGATTTCCGCAGGTAATATCATTCCCATACATCTATGGAGTTATCGTTTGGCGTTAACGCTAATGGAAAGGTATCTTTGCTAGACCCCCAGGGCCCTATTAATGTGGAATTGGCGCGATTTGAACTGTCAAAAATCGTAATGTTCCACACTATGACGCGTTCCAAAACATCAATACGTCGAAAGTTACCAGCACTTATATCGATATCATTAAAAAAAAATCTTTAATGTAGACTGAAGGCATTTCAAATGCTGTGACACGATTTGAACAAGACACGATGGCGACGACTACGTGGTTTCGTATCGTGTGGAATCTGTGTTTTCATACAGAACTAACTGACCCGCCGCGGCTTATATTAATTTTTCAAGCTTGTTATTCCTATTTTTTTCTTTTAAAACTGTGTAATTGCGAACAAAAAAAAAACTATTATTTAAATCAGTCAAGCCATTTTTAAGTTCGAGACTAACGAGAAGAAGGTCAAGATGCGACAAAGTGTTGTCAATTGTTTTTTCTCTAATCTTTGGCCAAAGTCAAAGTAAGTAATCATGTTGAGTGTTTATCTATTGCCAGTTGCCACACATTATACTAACATTACAGCCACCAGAGATCAAACAATGTTACTTCACCATCGTTCATTCCGCTCCACAGCCTTCGTGACAGGTGCATGCGCATAGAAACGTACCTCTGAAGAATGTTTGACTGTAACCGATGTTGATGACCGTGTTTCTATAAAATTGTGTTCATAAATAAACAAATTTCGTCTTAGTTTTTCAATCTATTGCCATTTGTCGCTAAACCAATAATATGTAGGTGATACTTTTAATCGTAATTTGTTGATACATTCTATTTCTTTACGTTAAATCAGTGTTAATGTAATCACGTTTAGTAATTAAGCTATTATTGGCAAAAGAACGCAAGAAAATTAGAATTTGCCGCGTTAGTGAATCTTGCCACCTTAATCTAACTACTATACAATAATACCAACTAATACTACTGAATGCTACACAGCTACACTATCTACTACAAAGAACATTTGGACTGTATACTAGCCGCGATGGCCTATAGACAGTCCAAATGCTCCAACCTACTGCCAGTAGGTAGCATACCCAGCATGCTGGTAGCATTGCCCCGTTGAATTTCAATGCTGTTTCGTTATGCCAAACAAATGTTGAAGGTTAGCCAGAATAGCAACTAACTGTACAGTGTACACGCCCGTTAAACCACGAAGATTGACGGCCGATTATCTGAACTGTCACAGGCCTATGTTACTGTTCTATTCTTTGTCTGTAGGTGCATGCGGTGGTGACGTCTAATAGCAAACGTAAAAGTAGAAAATATGAACTAGTAGTGTCCCACTCACTAGGTAGACCAAAGATTAAGCTTCATATATTAGTCAACTAGCTGCGCCCGCGGTTTCACCCGCGAATAAAAAGTAGCCCATGTGTTAATCCAGTACATAAGCTATCTTTATCCGAATTTCATCCAAATCCGTCCAGCCGTTTGAGCGTGAAGGAGTAACAAACATACACACATACAAACTTTCGCCTTTATAATATTACTGTAATGAGGTCACAGATAACCCCCAATAGATACCGCATGAAAGACGACGACCGGGCACCACGCATCGGCGTAAATGGTTCTATATAAATCGCCGCTTCGCAGCACGGCTTTAGTTTCGACCAAGTATTAGAGTTCATTATTAGGGCGTCACTCGAAACAGCCAATAATAGCGCATTGGCTCCAGTCCCCGCAACCCGCGCCTTCCGCCAGTTTTGGTGAGCTAGGATGCGAACCAAAATCCCGTAATGCGGTATCTATTGGGGGTTATCTGTGAATGAGGTGGACCAAACTCACAATTCACATTGCATCAGAAAAGTTCCACTTAAAGTGTACATCTCTCTCCGTTTCTTTATATATTAATTAATAATGGCCAACGATCACATACATGAATCACAACAGTCAACAGTCTCAATACGCAGTTTATGTTCATAGTTACTATAGAAATTTTCAAATTCGGCATGAAATTTCTCCTGTTGCATTGCATAAGTTCAGTTATCACCCCGCAGAACACTTGCACTAGGATAGGACTTTTGTTTTGCTGTGCGCAAAACTTCTCCTGTTGCGGGAATCAAATCCACCGCCTTCGGCCTGCTTAACCACCACACACACCATAGAGACTGTCTAGGTCAATTCGTCAAGATGCAGGGGATGGAAAATGTAGATTCCGAATGAACCTTTCCGCTGGCCAGGGCATCACCCTGTTGGCTGGTAAACCGTGGGGAGCCTTTGGAAGCAAGAGGCAAGCGTTCTGAGGGAGAAACCATCGTGGTAAGCAGTGAACGTCTTCCGGCTTATGATAATTTCCTGGTTTTAGTCTCTATGATTCCGAGATTCCGATTGTTTAAAATCATAGTTCATAGTTCATAGTTCATAGTATTTTATTCATAAACAATAACATAGTTTACAAGTCAAAAATGGTAATTCAACATATAAAATAATAAAAATCAATAATTACGAATAATGTAGAATATAAAACTAACTTTAACTGTATACAAATATATGTACAAATATATGTACACAAGAGTTAACATATATTAGTAGTTACCTACTTATATCATATATTCGTCAAAGGTATAAAACGTTTGCTCGACAAGCCAGCGTTTTAATCTTGATTTAAAGCATGTCAGGCTTAGGGCTTCAGTGATACTATCCGGTAGCCGGTTGTACACAGTCGGTCCCATAACGTGTGTCGATGAAACTGTGCGAAGCCAGGGCAGGCCAGATAGTGTACAAGTTTGATTACTTGGCAATTAGCAAGGCCCATGCGGTCTAATTAGTCGAGAGATGAAGACGAGGAATGATAATATAATGCACTTGTCCCTAAAGCCCCGAAGGCGGTAGCGCGTAT
The DNA here is from genome assembly GCA_910589525.2 of Ennomos quercinarius. Taxonomy (NCBI): domain Eukaryota; kingdom Metazoa; phylum Arthropoda; class Insecta; order Lepidoptera; family Geometridae; genus Ennomos; species Ennomos quercinarius. The sequence continues at coordinate 13,923,602 of OU342504.1, read as the reverse complement.
ACTCACACTACACATACCACCTTGAATTTCCAAGAGCCCAATAATTTTACAAATAAGAATTACCAGAAAGTGAAACCAAACCTCAACTCATTTAACACAAATGTATGTTATTACCATTCGAGTGTTCTTCGAATTACGAATGTGTGTATACACGAAATTAAATTATATATTTTTAATGTGTATTCACATTAAAACGAAATAATATTAATTTTGGAGTTGTTGGAACTCGGCATGCATGGGCGTTGCTGGTAATTCTCTGAATGAATAAGAGAAAGGTAAAGTTGATACAAATCGTTACCACTTAGTGAAAGCATGTGTTGTCGCCTGGCAACTCCAGCTTCATTTTTTGATGTAGAAAACTGCAGGCGACGCTAGCGCCTCCTCTATACAGACGCGAGTTTTAAGTATACGTTAAGTTGGTTTGTTAATTCGTGTTTTTGAACGTACTTTTGAAGTTTTGGTTTCTGAACGAATTAATTCAACCAATGAGAGGCCTGCTGAGCTGCCATTGGTGACCGATTGGTGTCCGGTAAAAATGGCGGCTCAGGAGGAACGTTTGCTGGTTTTTCATTTTTATTCGGCAGTTGAGTTTGATTCGGCATTCGTGCAACATCGCTGAGTGTTGTTAGGATATTTTACCGCACAAGTTTATAGCGTGTAGTATAGTTTGTACAGCAGCAGTATCTTATTTATATTTAAAACGTGTGGAATATAGACTGTGGATTTTATTTACTTACATCGTTACCTTGTTTTATTTAAGGGCCGCCTACATCAGAAGTGTTATCTATCCCACGCCTTGCCAGGAAGCCACAGATGCCAAGTTTTATCCTGTCACCATAAGGTTGTCCTCCTCAGCGCCGTTTAGCAGCGAAGACAAACGACGCAGGAAAGTGAGACGTAAGCGATACACATTACCCGCAGTAAGTCAAAATGTAAAACTTTCGTATTGACTTCTTAATTTATACGTTATACAAATGTGGATTAATGTACTCGAGGCTGTGACGCCCATACATTTGGATGGTCAATGGTCAACGACCCATCTTGTGATTAAGTGTCAAGCTTTTCAAATATTCTTTTCAAATATTGCGCATCATTGGTAAATATAGTACGTTGCGTTTTAAAACAAAATAACGCTCGTTGGACCACCTGGATGTTGAATTAGTGGCGAAATACTTTGATAGATACTTTCTAAAATGAATCATAATGATGTACTACATGATAAAAGAACAGAGGCATGTCAGGCCTAGTGAAAAGCAAATGCTTTATGAATTTAATGAATTTTACTTTCAACAGAAAGTTTGCATTAACGACAGATTGAGGTTATCTTTTGATCAACAAGAGATTATATTATCAGACATTTTAGGTTCTCATCATTAACAGCCTGAAGACGTCCACTGCTGAACATAGGCCTCCCCCAGAGCACGCCACCTTGAGCGGCTGCTCGCCTCCTGCATCCATCGGCTCCCCGCGGCTTTCACCAGGTCGTCGGTCCACCGAGTGGGGGGCCGGCCTACGCTGCGTCTTCCGGTTCGTGGTCGCCACTCGAGAACCTTACCCCTACCCTTACCCTTACCCTTTACCTTACCTTACCTTACCTTTTAGGTTCTATTGGTGATAAAACATTTTAGAATGTGACGAAGTGGTTACAGTTTTTTTAAATTAAAAAGGTTTACTACACTAATGCATACAAAATTGTATAGTAAGTGAATACGTGTATTCAGTCTGTAAGCAGGTGTACAAGAAACAAATATTTTTCTTACCACATGTTACAAATTCAAATGGAAAAAAAGTCTATTATAATGTATTTATTATGATTTTGTGTTGTGTGGATAATACACTTTTTGTGTTCCAAATATTCTACCGTTTCGGTGTACAGATACTGTGATAGTGGTTAAATTTAATTTTTAACAGTTTATTATTGTTACATTACAGAACAATCTTATGGCAGATGGTTAAATAAGTAGATATCTAACAGAAATTATTGCACTGAACAATAACTAAACTGCTACTGTTACTATTTTGAATAACAGCTCTAGAAACATTTTGCTTCCAGTCACTTAGCTGTTTCTTAAACACCATTATATCTGCTTCAACTGAGTTGCCCTACTTTATCAAATAATAACTGAGAATAGAGGAACCATTTGATTGTCCATGGCAAGCTGTGATGCTGCTTCAATTGACAGTTTGCCTGAGTTTCTTCAGAACAAAAACATGACATTTCAACCTTTTAGTAAACATGGTTTCTCCAATTCAAATGACTGTTCCTGTTAATTCCAAGGAATTTGTAGGTGTCTGGCTTATCAAACTTTATCCTTAGTATAAACAATGTCAAGAAAGAGTTCCATGATTCCATCTAATAAGCATTGCTCTTAGCTAGGCTATGGGACGGTAGTTATTTGGATCAGACATATTTTCCCCCTTATTGTATTAATTAATAAATAGCTGTTCTGGGAACCCTTCCGAAAGTTATAAATTTATGATGTGTGCAAGTAGGACATTATGCAGATGGTGCAAAACTTACTGGCAATTTCACCAAAACCACCAATTTTACTATCATTAATTTCACTACAATACACAGATTAAAAAAAAATGTTTTTGGGATACTAGTGCCGCTTAACGTTAGTTATTATTATTATTATTTATTTATTTCAGTTAGAAAACCCATATAATATACACCATTAAAAAAATTAAATTAAAATGGTAAATTAAACAAAATTTAAAACAATGAATTAATGGAATCAACAAAACAATCAAATGTATTAAAGATTTTAGTCAGATTATTAAAATAGTTGTTAAATAAATTACACTATCATGTCAGTAGATAGATAAATAGAAAATGCTTAGTTTTACAGATAACAAATGTAGGTACATAGACAAACTGAATGCTAGACAGCATTATCTTCCATTTCACCTAAGTGTAACGTAAAAATTTTTGTGTGGCAGTACAACGCCGATTAAGTATAAATAATTTTCTAGATAAAACTATAGTGATTAATAAAAATTTTAATCATTACAATTCGTTACATTATTTACATTCATCATTTAAATTATTACAAATAGTATTTGTTATGCTTTTCAAATCTGAATTGTACCTACATGGTATAATGTATTCTCCTGGTGAACAAAATCCTTGTAACAAGATATAAACTTGCGAATAGTTATGTTGATGGGTTTTATTCGAGATGGGTTTTTTTAAGATCCAAGTATTTGTGTCAGAGATAATTAGAGTCAGGAGTTGCCGAGCACCATAAAAAAAGTCTGAAATAAAACGATATATTGTAATATGGCAGACGATGATGTTTAGTCTCAAAGCAATATGTTATAGTCGAAAGGTAGCCAGGGCAAATTACGTTAATTTAGGTCGTTTTGCCGTGAAGTAGTCGAACACAAATTAAGGCAAATAAACAAAAACATGCTGTTGATTTAACGCATAAGTAAGCATGCGATTATGACATAAGTGATTTAGTGGTGACAAAGTACCAAACTAATGCCAGTATTTAAAGGACGATTCCAGATAGCAGAAGTGTTGAGACACGATCGGTAAAAGTCGTGGACTTGCCAGGTGATGAGAGTACTTTAAAACAATGTGAAGGTACATCATGCACTGAAAATATGAAAACCATGGATAAGTCTAACAGATTTTGAGGAATGAAGGTGGTATGTATTAAATCAAAAGAAGAATGACACGGATGTTGTCAGGTATTTAATGTGCAGTATTGAATTTGAACATTTTTGGTTGAATAGGTACTTTTGTGTGTGGTTTATATTGTGGAACTGTTATCTTTTCTCTATTTATTACTGTCAAGTGCAATTTGCTTCGATCAATTATTGGTATTTAGGCAATGCAAATGTGATATAATGGCTGTCATGACAGTGGGCTTGTGAAACCATTACATTACAATGTGAAAGTAAGTACATGTGGTGAATGGTATCTAGGGTTGGCCTAAGGCATCGCCTAGAGAAAGCCACTTGTCGTTTATTTGAAAGTACATGTGGTGAATTGTATCTAGGGTTGGCCTAAGGCATCGCCTAGAGAAAGCTACTTGTCTTTCATTTGAAAGTAGGTACATGTGGTGAATTGTATCTAGGGTTGACCTGAGGCATCGCCTAGAGAAAGCCACTTGTCTTTCTTGTGTACTGACCGCCGATGGAACAGTCAATGCCATAGAGAATACCAATAATGATTGATGACTTTGCACCTGCGTTATCTGTTGACCGCTGATGGAACAACAGGTTTACGTACAAAATCCCCTGTTACACAAGTATTTGAAAGTAGGTACATGTGGTGAATTGTATCCTAGGGTGGTCATGTGGCATCGCCTAGAGAAAGTCCCTGGTCTTTCTTGTGTACTGACCGCCGATAGAACAGTCAACGTCATAGAAAATACCAATAATGTTTGATGACTTTGCACCTACGTTATCTGTTGACCGCTGATGGAACAACAGATTTACGTACAAAATCCCCTGTTACACAAGTATAATGACATGTGGTGAATTGAAATACAGTAGAAAATGTTGAAAGCAGTTGTTATGGTTCTAATGTTAACATGTTTGTTCTCAGCAATTGCACCAGACATGAACGCTAGCCGAGGTCGGCTGCGTGCGCAGGAGGGCCGGATGTTGTCGCCTGGCAACTCCAGCTTCATTTTTTGATGTAGAAAACTGCAGGCGACGCTAGCGCCTCCTCTATACAGACGCGAGTTTTAAGTATACGTTAAGTTGGTTTGTTAATTCGTGTTTTTGAACGTACTTTTGAAGTTTTGGTTTCTGAACGAATTAATTCAACCAATGAGAGGCCTGCTGAGCTGCCATTGGTGACCGATTGGTGTCCGGTAAAAATGGCGGCTCAGGAGGAACGTTTGCTGGTTTTTCATTTTTATTCGGCAGTTGAGTTTGATTCGGCATTCGTGCAACATCGCTGAGTGTTGTTAGGATATTTTACCGCACAAGTTTATAGCGTGTAGTATAGTTTGTACAGCAGCAGTATCTTATTTATATTTAAAACGTGTGGAATATAGACTGTGGATTTTATTTACTTACATCGTTACCTTGTTTTATTTAAGGGCCGCCTACACATGTTAGGAAATTACTTGAAAATTGTGGAAAAATGTTCTTTATTTCTGATAATTTAATTACAGCCTGACGCTTTGGTGTCGTGGTTGAGCAGGTCGGCATAAGTCATAACCCGGAAGCTGCGGGTCCGATTCCCGCAACAGGACAAGTATTTGTGCACAGAAAAAGCGCCAGTATACATATTCTGTGTCTGGATGTTGTGGGACCATGGTCCTCGTAGTTCCTAGGTCTCTAGATACAAGGAGACGTAGTATTATTTCCTACAAGGGACCCTAGTTAGAGTTCACAGTGTAATGTAATTGAGTGTTACTTATTTATTTATTTAATTAAAATGATGTACTTAATTAAAATGGGGAAGAAATATCAATCCAAGGATTTATCTTTTTATACAATGCTATCAAACAGCATGACCGATGATGACCCTTGTGTCATTAAGTAAACATTTTAAATAATCCGGCGAAGTAAGAGTTTTACTCACGCACGTAGTGTTCCGTACCACGCTAATTATGGTACTTTCATCAGCATCACACGCAATGTATTAAGCCGAGTTTTTAGGGTTCCGTAATCAAAAGAGGTAAAACCGACCCTATTACTAAGGCTGTCCGTCCGTCTGTCTGTCTGTCTGTCTCTCCGTCTGTCTGTCTGTCCGTTTGTCACCAGGCGTTTTTCATGAACAGAATGGACCCCTAAAAACTTGTCAATGACTTATTTCAAGAGTTACCTTTTATGTTTTATATCTTCACTAACGAATAGGTGCAAAGTATCATTTTATGTTGTTATTAATTTTACAGTGTGTACCCGAGTACCTACGTGCGTTTCCGTGGAGTTTTTTTATTGCTATAAAATTTAACGATGACTTTATTGCTTCAACCACGGAAGTGTGACGTTCTTGACATCTCTGGCTTTTGTAGTTTGGTCATTGTATTTGATTGTTATTTTAACTGTTTAGAAGCAAACGTTATATTATTTCTACCATTCTACACAACACTAAAAGCGAAGCTCGACTAGTCGATCTTAACAGATTGGTAAAGTTAGCTGTGGTTACTACATGGATGGGTGAGTGGTGGCCGCTACAAAAAGTAGCATTTGCAACTGAGCGCTAGTAAAACTGGCACTACCGTGCTTCGGAGAGTACCGATCCTGGCTACAAATCAGAAGCTCTATACGATATAGCGATTGCTATAGGTATATGCTTGGAGATACAGTGGATTGTCGTGAGTGGTGTTGAGCTCAGGATCGGTTCCCTTGGTGCAAGGGGTGAGGGGGGTGGGAACGCTGTTTATTTACTATCTACATAGTTGAATATTAGTTATTGAAGGAAAGAAAACAACTAACCTGACAAATGACGTTTCTAAAGGATTTATAGTTAGAGTTTGTCTCACAAAAGAAGTACCGCGGCATAAAGTGGAACTAATTTTTACAGTTTGGCAGTGTGCCTATTTGTAGCAAATTTTAGCAATTTTTTGGGAGATGGTGTAAACGTTTTTAATAAATTTTTGTTTGTCGTATGAACAACTGTTACATAAATATAGTCTTTTAAAGCTTGAATCTAGACGTAAACAACTTGAAACAATGTTACTTTATGACCTTTGCCATAACAGATATGAAACCTCTTATAAATAAAATATGTTATAGAATACCTACTAGAACGCACTGCCGTAAACCTTCTTAATTGTTTGCAACCTTGCATTGCCGTACTAACGTTGGTAAGCGATCTCCCCTTTACCGGCTGGTACAACAGTATAACAACAATTTCAACTCAATAGATATTGCGGCACCGCGACCTAGTATATTGTAGAATTATTGTCTTAGCACTACCACTTATCGCATCATGTACCTTTTTCACTATTATTTTAATACTCTGTGGTAAACGGTGCTGGTATCACATTAATTACTACTTACATTATTATATATTATTTCTAAGCTATTTGAGTGTGATACTGTTTGTTTACCCAAATAAATTAAAAAAAAAAAAAAAAAAAACCCATCTCTCCTTATTAGAAGATGAATGTTTTAGAAATGACGGGCTGATACATGGAACGGTTTATAATATCTACAGCAAGTGATAGCAAAACATTGATAAGTAGTTCTAGTTTAATAAACAATAAATAGTGACTGAAGTCTGTACGTGTGTGTGTGCGGAATAAACCCAATTGATGACCATAATCGGCTACCAGTGGTTTTAACCAGATCATCGATCCACCTAGTGGGGCTGGCCTACGCTGCGTCTTCCGGTTTGTGGTCGGCGCTCACAATCACACGGGAGATAATGGGTGCAGGAGGCAACCAGCCGCTCAAATTGGCGCTCTATGGGGGAGACCTATGTTACATAGGTCTCCTCCATAGATCTTCAGGCTGTTGATGGTGATGATGATGACCATAACGATACAATTAGAATTTCAAATGTTTTTATTTTATTTACTCTTCTACTATTACGTTTCATAACAATATTTTACGGATCTCCGCCTTATATTGTGTTGTGGTTATTTCAGCAAACCAAAATGTGCTAAATAAATTAGTATGATGTATATATAATTTGTATTATTTACTAAATAAAATAGATATTCACCAATTATTTTATATTGAAATTTTGGGGAGTCTAAAATAGTAGAGGTTAGCAACATTCCGTTGTGCAACTGTGGCGCCGCGTCTGCAGGTCATTTTTCGTGAGACGAACTCTTGAGGTGTAGTACGTATGTAGGTTAGGTAGATCTAGCATATAAGAGCGTAAGTTATTGTAAATATGATGAGTAATTAAAGGTAGTCTATCAAGAGCAGTTGTTTCAATAATGCTACGTCCCCTCATGGCGACCCGTGCCATTTTTGGGGCTCGTGACCGGTATACGCGTGACGCATAAGTACTAACGCGGCGTAGTGTTACGGCTCCAAACGAAATTTAGCAAGTGAAATAAAAAATAATTTTAATTTTGAAATAATAATCTGCTGTCAATATTAGATTTAAATAAATAAAATTGAAAACAAAAGTCAAAATGTGCCGATCAAACGTCGGAAGCACAGATAACCTACAATAGATACCGCATTACGGGTTTTTTTTCGGATCCTAGCTCACCAAAACTGGCGGAAGGCGCGGGCTGCGGGGACTGGAGCCAATGCGCTATTATTGGCTGTTTCGAGTGACGCCCTAATAATGAACTCTAATAATTGGTTGAAACCAAGGCCGTGCTGCGAAGCGGCAATTTATATAGACCCATTTACGCCAATGCGTGGTGCGCGGTCGTCGTCTTTCATGCGGTATCTATTGGGGGTTATCTGTGGTCGGAAGGGAGACCGTTTTTATCAACCAGAATGCAGCGGGCTCCAATAATGCCCATTTGGAAGAATTGAAGACACACATGTCTACTATGAGCATTGTGCTTATGGTCATTTGCGTGCTATTGGGGCTTGGTGCAGTTTACTTCCTGTACAAGCAGTACCAGAAATGCCACAATGGTTGGATTAGGAACGAGATGATGCAGAGTAACCTGAGAGGTTGCTTCGCCCGTGCCATAACTCGCAGAGAGGAGCGCAGCGTTAATATCCCAATGAAATAAAATAATAAAATTAATGAGTACGTAGTGGAAGTACGAAGTGTATTTTAGTGTGTGCAGTGCAATAAATTAAATAAATTATTTTACGGTGTAAAAATAAAGTAGAAATTCAATAAATGTGCAGCGGTAAAATAAAGAACAATATCCGTGACGTCGTCAAACTAAATAATAAATTATTTTCGCGTGATTTATTTTACTGAAAATGGACTCAATTAGGAACTGTTAAGTGATGTTTAAAATAAGGTTTTAGTAATCGGTGTTTAATAATAGTCGGAATATCAACGCAGGGGCGGCTTTGTGGCGAGCCGTCGGTGAGTGGCGACACCGCGTACCCTGATTCCAAGGGGCTAAATGAGACCCCTGACCCCTGGCTTGCCTTAACTGGCTGTCCGGGGGTGGAAGTCGCAAGAGCTAAAACCTAAGCTCCAGAGTGGAAGTGTTAAAGGGCATAACGCCGCGAGTAGCGTTCAGTGAAAGTGCAGCACACCTCTCGACACCCTAAGCCACCCACACCAATGTTGCTTCCTCGGCACCAATATGCGGTAGCCACTATAGGGGGCCCATTTTGTGGGTGGTAAGTCATCACCTGCCCCAAACATTTTGATATGAGACAAAATTGGCAGGTGCCGCTATCTCATTCCATAACCCAATGTACATCACCCATCAAAAGTTTTTTTTTTTAACGGGCAAATTGCCTTTATTACTCAAGCTAACTACTACAATAATAAAAACTAAACTAAACTAAACTAAGCTAAACTAAACTAGCTACACTACCTATTACAAAGAACACTTATGGACTGTATAATAGCCGCGATGGCCTATAGACAGTCCAAGTGCTCCAGCCCACTACCGGTAGGTAGCGTACCCAACATGCTGGCCGCATTGCCACGTTGAATTGCAATGCTGATGCGTTGGGCCAAATAAGTGCCAGCATTTTGGTCACGCGTCGCATCGACCAGGCGCTCTGATAGACTTTGGAAAACGCGATGAGCTCCCGGTCCCCACGGACCCAGGGTCTCAACACCAAACGGCTCAAATATGTAACCGCTACCGAGATTACTATATTTGCGGCGTTTTAGCTGCTCAGCAGAATTAGCCGCGGCGCCGGCCCTAACGTGTGTCTCGGGAAGGTGTGACGGCGCCATAGTATCGACGCAAGTAGCGTCCCACACTAAAGGCCGCCCCATCTTCCAGGGAACCAGAGTCATTCCGTCGGGTCTTTTACCATCGTCACGCATGAGACCATTCGGTTCGAGAATGGCTGCAGCATTGGCGGTGGTAAAAGCCCGGCGAATGATGTCATTAAGACTAGCGTGGCGCGAAATTCGACCAGCGCTTTTTGAACACGAGAGACCGTGATGACCGAGCTGGTCAACTGCGGTACCGCACTGGCAGCGATGGGCCACACAGCATCTTGCGCCCAAACGTAAGCTGATAGCTAAACGAAAAGTAGTCGGATCTAAAAGGTTACCAGTGGTGAAAGAAGGCATGGCCTGTAACCAAAGTCCTGACTCCCACACAGAGACTGCGAGAAGCCGAGCACGATCAGCGACGCTAGGACACGTATCTAAAAGATTTTTCCGTGCTAGTTCGCAGAGCGGTCGGTCCCACAGCCTCTGTGAGGAAAGTACCACCGGGAAATCAGAATTTGGACTAGCCAACCCCCAGGCATTCTTGGCCTCAGACAAATGGGCTACTTCGAAAGTACCTAAAGATGGAGCAAGAATTTTTTCTATTAATTTATGTGTACCATGTACAGAGGACAAAAATGCCGGTAATGCAACACTCGAAATTTTGCGTATCCCTAAACCTCCTAAGCGCACAGGTAGAGAGGCTTGCGACCACGTCCTGTCATCCATATCAACATTCAAGACCGAAACCAGAGTGTTTTTTACAATGTTGTCTAAGCCCATAAGGAGCTCACTGTGTTTCCACAGTTGACAACATCGTAAAATATAAGTAAATTTAGGGACAAATAGACAAAAACGAATAATTGTAAAAGCCATGTGGGCGTTAATTTTGAGTAACCTGTCTGATGCGTTATTGAACTTTTGAATTTTTTCTTCTACAAAAGGTGAGATAGACTCATCCAGAATCGGCGAACCCAAAAGGCGAAGAGAACGCTTGTCTACTAATTTGATATTCGGAGCAAGACTATTAAACTTTTCAAAAACCAAATCTTTATCAGGACAAGTATCGCAAACAAAAAGTTCGCATTTAGAAAAATTTAAATCCAAACCAACATCAAAAGTTCACCACAATAGCCCAGATTTATTTATTACCTTTACCTACTTACACAAAATAGTTTATCATATGCCATACCATGCCTTGTCAGTTATAATTAATTTTGTACTCAACAGGGCCTCTTGGTGTTAGCTTCGGCCCCACCAATGCCTCCCAAATGTCCGGGCTAGACCCGAGAATCAAATTAAGTCGGAATATTGATATTATGTACTAGCAAGAAATAGTTTAAGGAGGACAGTGGCCGCATTCTGATACCGATGTATCAAGTTACGAAGTAACGCTCCGTGTCCCCTACTACGGTAACTCGATGAGAATGTGGTATGTATTATTTTATTGTATAATGGACTATTTTGTGTAAGGTAATGGAAAATGATTTATTTAAATGTGTAGATGAACTTGTATTAATAAGAAAATATTTGATTAAGAAAGGAAAATCTAGATTTAAAGGTAATGTTATTAAGAATAAATTGTCTGAAGCGGAAAGTATTTATGACAAGAGTAAGGAATTAATTCAATTATTGTTGAAAGAAGAAGGATTAAAAACTGATGTTTTAGAATCTTTGACGTTGTTGAAGAATGAGATAAAATCTAATTATTTACAAATTATTAATGTATGTACTGTCAAGAAACAAAGCGATAGTGATAGTGAAAGTGATTTTTCAGAAGCATTTGAACAGTTACAATCAATCATGGAGTTCGATTTGAAAACGGCGTGTAGTTTGATTCCTGTAATGAACGGTAATGAAAATAACATCAAGAGTACCATTGACTCTGTAGAAATGTACGCTGAAATGTTATCAGAAGCAGGGAAAAAGTTACTTATTAAATTTGTTTTGACGAGTAGATTATCTGAAAATGCGAAACTGCGTATGACCAATGATTATACATCTGCGAACGATCTTATCAGAGATTTACGTCGTACTTTGTTGATTAAAAAATCATTTACTGCCATACAGTCACAGTTACAAAACGCAACACAAGGCTGGCGTACTATCGACCAGTATGGTACAGAGATCGAAAAATTATTTACCAATCTGACAATATCGCAAGCAGATGGAAATTCGCAAAGTTATGCTGTATTGAAGCCTTTAAATGAAAAACATGCTATAAAACGTTTTTCAGATGGGTTGAACGATCCTCGGTTGAGTACGATTATAGCTGCCCGAAATTATGAGAGCTTGAGAGACGCGATCCAAGCTGCAAAGGACGAGGAAGTGACCGCAGTATCAGCATCAACAGTTGGAGGTATTATGCAAATGTCACATCGTGGTAGAGGTAAGTACCATAATAATAATTACCCTCACCAAAGACAGATCAACCACCAGTCCCGTGGTCAGCAAGGAAACCATCACCAGAATCAGAGAGGTAAGTACAACGGCTATACCAATTCGTACAATAATTATTCTGACGGAAGGAATTTTAATTCACGTGGTAGATCATTCTATCATTCCCGTGGAAATGATCGTAGTACATTCAGTAATATAGATAGAGGTCGAAGTCAACGAGTTTCGAACGAGAATCGATCGAGTTATGAAACCAATGGTAGTGGTAATAGACATTGAGTGTTTTGTACTGAAGAAACTGATAGGAACGAAACTGTAACTCCTAGCACGAACGAAATGCAGTTTTTTCGAGCTTAAGCATAGCATTTTAGCATTACATGGAAAAGCAAAATTTTTATCATTTTACATTGACAACAGAAAATATTTTTGGTTAGTAGATACTGGAGCATCATTATCTGTAATTAAAAGAGATGCATTACCAAATACTAGTTGCTTAATTAGAGATGAGACTACTATAAATGGTATTGGAGGTCAGATACAATCAACTGGGTTTATTCATCTCAACTTGACTCATCGCGATGATGAGCATTGTATCGAATTTGAAACCAAGTTCCATGTTTTCGATAACATACCGTTAAAGGCAGATGGAATATTAGGTTTAGACTTTCTGGGTAATTATGCATCGAATATTAACTTGAGAACAAATATCATCACCTTAACCAAATATGGAAAGGAATATTCTTTTGTTCTACATGAGATCATTGATTACTCAAATGAAGTGTAACACATTCCAGCGCGAAGTGAATTAATTCATTATTTACTTATGAATACGGACTTAAAAGATGATTGTGTTATACCTAGCAAGCAATTATCGGAGAACGTTTTTCTTGCGGGATGTATAGGAAGAGTAAAGAACAATAGATTACCTGTGAAGATTTTGAACACCAATGAATACGATATTACTTTACCGATGTTTCAACCTGAGATATTTTCGATCCAAGATTATCATTTATGCGATTTCAAACCTAACAATAACAACTTAGAGCGTGCGAAAACTTTATTAAATACTTTGAAATTAGATCATCTCAATTCGGAAGAACGTAAATCTATTCAAGAACTATGTGCTAAGTATTCGGATGTTTTCTTTTTACCAGGCGACAAGTTAACAACAACTAATGTTTACGAACAATCAATTACATTGGAACCAAATACGAATCCAGTTTATGTTAAGCAGTACCGATTGCCTCATTCTTTAAAAAATGAAGTTAACAAGCAGATAGAAAAGATGATTGACAATGATATCATAGAAGAAGCAAAAAGTGAGTGGTCCAGTCCTACTTTATTAGTACCAAAGAAAAGCAGAAGTAGCAACAAGAATATGAAACTAGTAGCATATGCTAGCAGACCCCTCAATAAAGATGAACTCAACTATCCAACAATTCAGAAAGAGTTAGTTGCTATTGTGTGGGCTGTAAAATATTTTAGACCTTACGTGTATGGTAAATCATTTACAATTATGACTGACCACAAGCCTTTAATATATTTATTTTCAATGAAAGATCCATCAAGCAGACTTCTTAAATTTAGACTAACATTAGAAGAATATGATTTTAAAATCTTATACGTGAAAGGAAAGGAAAACAGTGTTGCAGACGCATTGTCTAGAATAAGTATAACATCAGATACTTTAAAGCAGATGAATGAAGAAATTATAACGGTTATGACCAGAGCGCAGAAAAGGCGTACAGAAAAACAACCAGACAAACCAATTTCTAGCAAATCCGACGAACCGTGGCCTGATCACCCACAAATTGTTGAAGTGCTAAAAATACCAAGTAATACTGTAGAAATGACTTTTATAGAAAATGACGAAATAAATAAACTAAGAAAACGAAATGACATTGATAGAGAAGAAGAATGTTTTATTTATAGCGATGAAAAAAGAATGTTATATATTAATCTTAACTTTAGGGCACAATTTACGCGAGCCGAATTTGTGACTAAGTTAGATGAATTTAGCAAGAAAGTGAATATAAATGAACTATGCATAGTGAAAAGTAAACAATACGAAAGTTTTATTAAAGATGTTTTAAAAGAGATAAAAGATAATAAAGAGTGGACCGGTCCTCGAATTTATGTATTGAAAGGAGTTAGAAGAATTGATGACAAAGAAGAAAGAAACTATATTTTACACGACTTTCACCTACTACTCACCGCAGGTCATGCAGGAGTACGTAGGATGACGAATAATATTAAGAGAAAGTTTTATTGGCCAGGTTTAGATAAAGACGTTAAAGAATTTGTGAGTAAGTGCATTCAATGCCAGAAAATGAAACATTGTACATATGTCAAGGCACCCATGGAGATAACTACAACAGCTTCATATGCTTTTGAGAAAATTTATCTCGATATAGTAGGTCCTTTAGAAAAAGACATTGAAGATAATTGCTATGTCCTAACGTTACAGTGCGAGCTTACTAAGTTTGTAGAAGCATATCCACTGAAAACTAAAGAAACGGTAAGTGTAGCGAAAGCTTTAGTTGATAACTTTATTTTAAGATTTGGAACACCAAATGTCATAGCGACGGATCGTGGAACGGAATTTGTCTCTTCAATAATGAACCAGGTATGTAAACTTTTAGGTATAGAAAAATTAACTTCTACAGCGTATCACCATCAATCGATTGGAGCGCTTGAGAATTCACATAAAAATCTAGGTGCACTTTTAAGAATTCATTGTGATGGTCATAAAGAAACGTGGAGTCATTGGTTACCATTTTGGTGCTACAGTTTTAACAATACAGTTCATACAGAGACAAAGTACACACCGTTCGAATTAGTATTTGGTAGAGCTAGTGAAATTCCATGTAGAGTAAGTCAATGTATAGAACCTTTGTATAATCCGGAAAACTATCCTTTAGATCTTAAGTTTAAATTACAAATAGCACACCAAGATGATCGTAATAATTTATTGTTAAATAAACAAAAACGCAAGTTTTTGTATGATAAAAATGTAAAAAATGTAACTTATAATAATGGACAATTAATTTTAGTTAAAAATGAAACAGCAAGTAAGTTAGAAATGCAATGGAATGGCTCATTTGTTATTTTAGATGATTTAGGTGTTAATGTTAAGATTTTAAAAGGTAATAAAGAATATGTTATTATAAAAATAGGACAAAGCCATTTAAAATATAATCATGTAACCAAGCAGTAGATGATAAAATGATGTACGAGTATAAGCAAAAATATATCTGTAATAACAAATATATTTTTCTCTCTCGCCCCCGAGGTGAGGTGTATGTAGTACGTATGTAGGTTAGGTAGATCTAGCATATAAGAGCGTAAGTGCCATAGAAATCTATAATGATTTAGCGGGGCGTTTAGTTGAATCGGCACGTGACCATAATGCTGGCGTCTACTTTGGTCAAAGGATCAGCCTCGCTATACAGCGGGGTAACGCTGCCAGCATTATGGGAACGTTGCCAGATTCCACGGATTGCTTGAACTATCTATAGACCTTTGCCGGTCTATAGATAGTTCAACATTCCTTTAGATTGTTATTTTTAGTTTTATATCTTAGTTTTAAAGTTTTTAGGTATAGTTTAGTTTAGTATACTTATTATTATATGTTATTTAAGTTTTGAAATAAAGTAAAATATACAGAGCGTAAGTTATTGTAAATATGATGAGTAATTAAAGGTAGTCTGTCGAGTGCAGTTGTTTCAATAATGCTACGTCCCCTCACTCTGTTTAATTTCACGAAGACTGACTAGTTATGAATTTTGAGTCTTATTATTATAATCATAAAGCAATCACACAAGATTTCGTGAAATAGAATAACTATAGTCAGCTAATTACTTAATAATTATACTTGTGGCTCATAACTCATAACATAACAATTCCAACCATTTTCAAGCGATTATATCCCTTAGATGGAGTACTTATAGTAAAACTCTTGGACAGTACAAGCATCGCTAATACCACGGAATAAATAATATAATAGTACGCTGTAGGTACTACGTAGGTAATACCCAAACTTACGCAACTTACAGTACCATAGAAAAATGTAACATTGGTACTAGTTTTTGTAAATCCCTACCCCATAAACCAAATATGTACGAGAGTTACTATTATTTATTCTATGCTATCGACTAGATGTACGTTTAACAGTAGAAGTACGGAAAGCCACTTCAATGGGAATCTTCAAATCCAAACTTTACCAACACTTTATATCCATTCAAAATAGTCAGCATAATTGAGCACTTAAAATAGTTATTAAATATGTACTTGTTTTTACTTATTTGATATAGATTTGTAATATATATATATATATATATATATATATATATATAGATATCCCCATGGGCACTTTGTTGATCAGACGTGCCGTATAGGTAGTAATTTGTTGATCCGATTTCACTTGTTGATCCGGGTGGTATTTGTTGATCTAATGCTGCATCACCGTCAGTATGTGGATCCGATTGGAGCCACATTTACCACCAACAGTAATAATAATAATTACGTGTTTTTTATACAAATCCACCTTTTTTGCGTTTGAGCACTAGTTGATCCGATTCAAATGAGCCAATCAGAGCCCACAAATTGTGACGAGCTCAGCAATTGGTTGATGGTGCCCTTAGCCTTTCGTAACAGGTATTATACTATTATCTTATTCACACGTACATGAGGTTTATCAGTAAAGAAGTGTGCGCTAATTTTTTACAGTACTCATTAGGTATATTGATTATCAAAGTAACTGCTAGTAACAGTAAGTACCTACATTTTGATATTTTTACCATCAACAATAGATTCGAGTAAAAACTCTTTTTCAATATGCATTTGCTAAAAATCAATAAAGGTACTACACCAAACATTTATATTATTTCCATTTTGTTTGTCTGCTGATTTTTATAATACATTTCTAGCAGATTTGTTTGTAGCAGTAGATTTGTTGGATACATTTCTAGCAGAACTACATGAACGTGGATCCATCACTCTGATTTCTCAAAATTGTTATAGGTAGATAGAGGTTGTTAGTGATGTTAATTAGGTACCTATGAATGAAGATGAATAATTGAAATGTGAATAAAACCTAGTCCTACTTGTTATTTGGTATTATTAAATTTCCCTATATAAGTAACCCACAAATAGGTCACTTAGTAAATTTCAAGATGTTTGCAGCAATTTAGAGAACAGAAGTTCTGCATTCTAAAAATCACTCTCATCATCATCATCATCATCATCATCATCATCAACAGCCTGAAGACGTTCACTGCTGAACATAGGCCTCCCCCAGAGCGCGCCACTTTGAGCAGCTGCTCGCTTCCTGCATCCATCGGCTCCCCGCGGCTTTCACCAGATCGTCGGTCCACCGAGTGAGGGGCCTGCCTACGCTGCGTCTTCCGGTTCGTGGTCGCCACTCAAGAACCTTTCTTCCCCATCGGTTGTCAGTTCTGCGACGAGCGATGTGGCCTGCCCATTGCCATTTCAACTTGCTAATTCTAACAGCTATATCGGTCACTTTAGTTCTCTTGCGGATCTCCTCATTCTCGCAGGGAAACACCGAGCATATATCCATAGCTCGTTATGCGACTTTGAGCTTACTAATGAGGCCAACAGTAAGAGACCATGTCTCAGTTCCATAAGTCATCACTGGCAACACACACTGATTGAAAACCTTCGTTTTCAGGCTCTGTGGTATTTTGGACGAAAAGATAGGACGAAGCTTCCCGAACGTTGCACAGCCGAGTTGGAATATTCGTGCCACCTCTTTGTGGAAGTTGGACCTACCTAATTGGACAATCTGTCCTAGGTAGACTTCGAGAGTATGGTTCCCAACAATTACCGGTATAGGTGGGACATGAGCATTAGACATGATCTTCGTCTTGTCCATTATCATATTAAGACCAACCTGCTGGGAGAATCTACTGAGGTCGTTGAGCATGGTGCTAAGATCCTCAAGCGATTCCCCCATTATGACTATGTCACCGGCAAAACAAAGGTTAGTGATGTAACTCACCATTTATGCTGGTGCCAGATCCTTCCCACTCTAAGAGCTTGAAGACGTCCTCCAATGCGTTTGTGAACAGTTTCGGAGAAATAACGTCTCCCTGTCTCACGCCTCTTTGCAATGGAATTTGTCCCGTACTCTGGTCCTGTAGTCGGACTGACATAGTGGCGTTACTGTACAAACACTTCAACACTTCGATATACCTATAGTTAATTTGGCATCGCTGTAAAGACTGCAGCACCGCCCAAGTCTCGATTGAATCGAAGGCTTTCTCAAAGTCCACAAACTCTAGGCATAACGACCGATTATAGTCTTCGGTCTTCTGTATAATCTGGCGTAGCGTATGGATGTGGTCTATGGTGCTAAAGCCTTTTCGGAAACCGGCTTGTACGGGAAGCTGAAATTCATCAAACCTGCGTGCGAGACGATTCGTAATGACTCCCGAAAAAAGCTTATACTGCTTATACACATGACTCAAGAGCGAGATGGGCCTATAGTTCTTCAATAAGGTGTTATCGCCTTTTTTGGAGAAGAGCACCACCACGCTCTTGTGCCATGCCTCTGAAGTTGTACCTTCAAGGATGACAGAATTAAATAGCTTCTGGAGGACTAAAAGTACCGGTCTACCACCCGCTCCCAGAAGTTCGGTCGTAATTCCATCTTCACCTGGCGCCTTGTTGTTTTTAAGCTGTTTGAGGGCCATTCTAATCTCGTACAGGCTGACGTCCGGGATATCTTTGGTATAGTGTCAGACTAACTTGGCTCTGGTGTCCTGAGCTGTGGTAGTAGCGGGCTTACGCGTCGAGGTGTATAACTGTCCATAGAAGTTCTCAATCTCTCTCAGAATCTCAGGCTTGGATGAAATGATGCTACCATTTTCAGTCTTCAGTTTTGTCATTTGGCGTTACCCAATAGACGAATCCTTTGCGAACAATTTAGAGACTTGGTTCCGCTCAATTGCGGCCTCAATACGTGAAGTACTAAGAGCACGCAAGTCGTGTCGCATGGAACTCCAGATTCGTCTATTGAGTTCACCGTAGGCAGACGTATCAACTGAAGACTGCAGCTTCATTTCGCTCTGGTCTGCCATTAGTTCAAGAGTTTTTTCTGAGAGGTTTGAGTCTTCTTTCGGCGTTGGGTCTTGAAGAATTTCTATCCAACAGCTTCTACCAACCCGTCGTTTAACTCGTCCACTGTGTTGCATTCGGCTAGGCACTGAAAGTGATTGTGGAGTTTCAGCTGAAAGCCTTCGGGGTTTTGGATTTGGACAAGATTTGGACGGAGCGTAGACTTCACCAGACGCTGCCTTTCAAGCTTAACATTGACATTCAATGTGCCTATTACAATACGGTGATCACTACTGGTTTTCACCTTGGTGATCACAGAGACATCGAATATGTGCTTCTTGGTCGTCATGTTGAAGTCTATCTCATTTTTAGTGGAACCGTCGGGGCGTCTCCACGTCCACTTCCTGGATGGCCGCTTCTCGTAGAAGGAGTTCATCATAAAGAGTTCCTCTTTTTCCATGAAGTCAGCCAGCCTCTGTCCTCGAGGGTTCCGCTGCCCGTATCCAAATAGCCCCACTTTTAGCTCATCGTTATTTCTTGTGCCCAACTTCCAATTGAAGTCACCCATCACAACGGTGAAGTATGTTTCGGAAGTATGCATGGTCCTCATACATAGCTTCTACTTCATCGACTGAGTGTGCCGAGGTCGGCGCGTATACCTGTATGACCTTCAACGAATACCGTTTGGTTATTCTGAGTACCAGGTACACTACCCTGGCCGACACACTGTCGACTTTGACCACGTTGTTGACGAGAGACATGTGGACGAGAAACCCGACACTACCTTGGGAGAGTTGGTCTCCGTCCCGGTGCAAGAATGAGTTACCATAAAAAAGTATCCTAAATGCTATTCTGAAAAATTAGCTATAACCATACCAAATTCCAGCAAAATCCGTTCAGTAGTTCAAGCGTGATGCGTGTTCAAAGGGACAGACAGACAGACAGACACAAAAAATTCTAAAAAAATTGTTTCCACTTCTATATTGACAAAAGAAATGTAATGCAATCAAAATTCTCAAAAAGTATGGAATGTACAGATTTTGCCCAGTTAAAGTTTTATTATATGTATGTATAGATCTGTTAAGCCTATTTTTAATAAATGTTATCAATGTAAGTATTTAACTGCATCCATACCTATTGGATTTTTTATCCCAGAAAATTATCCTGTTCCCTTGGGGGAAAAAACTATGGAACGAATATCGTAATTTTATTATTCGTTGATTTGATTCACTCAAAACTCGGTATAAATAAACTTAAAAATAAATAATGAAACACGTATTTTTGTGTAAGTCCACTTTACACTCCATAGGGTTAGTAGTAAAGTGAACTTAAACGAGTGAGTGAACTTACGTGTAGGGAGTGTAAAGTGTACTTGTAAAGTTTGTATGGAAAAGAACTTTATTCCATTGCTTTGATTCACTTAAAACTTGGTATAAATGAAATTTAAAAATAATCAATGAAAGCGTTCGACCACTGTCTCACCTGATGGATGGAAAGTAATTAATTAGTAATTACCTAAATAACTTTTTTTTTAATTTCTGAAAAGAAAACAAACGCCAGGGGTTCCCAGGCACCCCACTCCAGTTTTGATACAATAGTTTTATGCTGATTTTTTTTCGTGATTGCTCTGTTCGCTGGGCCGCAAGCGGCCTGCGACTATATTAAGCGAAGGTGACCTGTAATAGACGTTGGCGTTTTTTTTTCGCGGCAGCTCTATTCGCTGGGTGCTTGGTGGTGATATTGCAGTGAATGTAAACCTAGACATCTGAATCTCAATCTACCCTGAAATTGTTCTCCACATGCAACAAATCAATATCCACGTGAGCGAAGCCGCGGGGCGCAGATAGTGAATGCTGAATACCTAGTTGGTAAACAAAATCGCGGTACCTCGCGCAGGGCGTTGCAACACTGCAAATGTTATATATATTCGGAGCCAACAAATACTCAAGCGCATTAAAAAATATACCTACGTTACTTAAAATAGTTTCGTTTTGTCGGATCAAATTAAGCTCTAATTTTGATGATATAAATGGAGCCACTTAAACGCTGTATTTCGACACGGATCAACATACGGATTTGGATATGGTATACAAACCGGAGCCAATAAGTGTTTAAGCATTTCAGAATTTTGGCCGTTACGGAGTCGACAAAGTTCGAAATTGCAATGTTAAAAATGTGACGTATATCACTTTCTCGATGAATATGTTTGGCAACGTCGCCCGCGACTTTGCGCCGTTGCCACTCCGTACCAGATATATGCACCCGGAGTCGAGTAGTGAGGCGAAAAAGGTGGAGTCAGTAATGCATGGCAGTCAGGAAGGATCAACTTTGTGCCCAAGTTGGTGTTTATATATATATACTTATATATATTATATCATAAAACTTTATATAAGTAAATGAAATATGTAAGATATTGTATGCATTATATTGTATTATTATTTAAAACCTTATAATATCTAAACTATTAATGTTATCTACCTCTTATTATTATTTTTTATTTTGGGTAATCTTTTCTTTTTCTTTTTTCAACCAGCACTACCACTCGTTCCACACTACACAAAGGTTAACTGGAAGAAAATGCTACTTAGCATTAAGTTCGCCTATGTACTTGATTATCTTGTGCAATAAAGCATTTTCTATCTATCTATCTATCTATCTAGATGTAAGCCTATATCTGCGAAATCGCAAATGGAACAATACATTTACCTTCATTATTGCAGCTATTTTTATCAGCCTTTCCAATCTATTGCCGAACTATGCAGTTACTACATTCTTACTTCAGAATCACAGAGAACCAACTTTCCGTTTCACCAACCGCGAAAATATATAAATGTATAAAACAAATGAATGCAACAATGAGTAAAACTGGGGCAGTTCTGTGCGTACGCGCTGCTAAACACTAAGCTGATCGATAACCTAGAAGCAGTGACTTATAGCTCTGATACTCGGACCTTATAGTAAACAAGTATCTACGCTATCAGCTATGTACTATCGCATAGATGAGAGCGTAACGTACTGCTGTTAAGTGCAGTATTTATACCGGCAAATGTAACATATATACCGGTAATTATACACATTTACCGGGTGATATACCGCTTTTAACGGCAGTATCCATAAATAATGGACAATACCACCTAAACACGACCGGCAGTGTTGGATTTTGTGTAGGTAATTCATTTTATATTTTACTTATGTAACAATTAAATTTTAACATTCAATTGTTTTATTGTTAAATTTTTACTGTCAAAATTTGTTGTTACTTGCGAGTGTATTATTATGTAGGTCAAAACAGTAAATACCTAGCAGATTTTGTATCGCCTTTTAATAAAATGGAATTTATTTTAGTGCTTACATTTTGGCTGTTTTCATGTTGTTAAGAACCATTGACAAAACCAACCTAGGGGAACCTTGCGCCTGCGTGCTTTTGTTGATGACCCATATTAAAAGATTTTATTATAATTTTTTTTTTAAATTAATTTTGTGGCATGGCATGATGGTAACCACGGATGTTATTTAATTTTAATCTACCAAAGACTTTTACAATTTGGCTTAAAAACTTTATTCGTCTTCTGCCGTTTCCGAGATCCGCAAGTGTTTTGGAAAAGGTAGTATAGAACTCCATTATACTTACATTATAAGCAAACTTTCTGATACCGTATTTCTAAAAAACGAAAGAAATGTATTTTACGTTAAAGGGTTACCTATAACGTAAAATAATTTGGCGGAATCGCTCGAGGACCTTAGCACCATGCTCAACGACCTCAGTAGAGTCTCCCAGCAGGTTGGTCTTAAGATGAATATGGACAAGACAAAGATCATGTCTAATGCTCATGTTCCACCTATACCGGTAATTGTTGGGAACGATACTCTCGAAGTTGTCGACAAGTATGTCTACCTAGGACAGATTGTCCAATTAGGTAGGTCCAACTTCGACAAAGAGGTGGCGCGAAGAATCCAACTCGGCTGGGCAGCGTTCGGGAAGCTTCGTCCTATCTTTTCGTCCAAAATACCGCAGAGCCTGAAAACGAAAGTTTTCAATCAGTGTGTGTTGCCAGTGATGACTTATGGAACTGAGACATGGTCTCTTACTGTTGGCCTCATTAGTAAGCTCAAAGTCGCGCAGCGAGCTATGGAGCGAGCTATGCTCGGTGTTTCCCTGCGAGATAAGCTCCGGAACGAGGAGATCCGCAGGAGAACTAAAGTGACCGATATAGCTCTTAGAGTTAGTAAGTTGAAGTGGCAATGGGCAGGCCACATCGCTCGTAGAACTGACAACCGATGGGGAAGAAAGGTTCTCGAGTGGCGACCACGAACCGGAAGACGCAGCGTAGGCCGGCCCCCCACTCGGTGGACCGACGACCTGGTGAAAGCCGCGGGGAGCCGATGGATGCAGGAGGCGAGCAGCCGCTCAAGGTGGCGTGCTCTGGGGGAGGCCTATGTTCAGCAGTGGACGTCTTCAGGCTGTTGATGATGAAAATAATTTGATTCCACAAAAATAATCTGTTATTGTCACTTTTCAATGAAAACGTGAGCCGTTTTTATTATTTATGGCCATCCAGTCCAGTTAGGGTCAACTCACATAGAGCGGCAAAATGCTCGAGCAGTTTTTAAGTGCTATTGGAATATAAACCTTATTCCATTTAAACAAAGCTGAAAAGAGTATGCAACATTAAAATCTTACCTATTTTAACGTTGCATACTATTTTCAGCTTTGTCTAAATAGATTAAGGTTGATATTTATATAGCACTAAAAAACTGCTCGAGCATTTTGCTGCTCTGTCTGAATTGAGCCTTAAGGTGGGTTTGTTGATTCACAGTTAAGGTAACCAATTGTTATAATTTCTAACAAATGTTGACCATTGGTTAGAATTTGTTAGATTTTTAACCACTAGTTACCTTAACTGCGGATCAAAAAACCTACCTTTAATTATTTTATCTATCCCTCTATACTACTACACATAAGTAAAGCGTTGCATGTTTGTTCTGTTTGTCATGCCAAAATGGCTGAATCGATTTGCATGGTATTTTTCCTACAGATTGCTAATACCTTCTACTAAGATCAACAAACATGCTTTTTATCTAGAAAAATTAATGTTTCCCAAAGGAGTTTAAACCGAGGGTTGACATTAGAACTAAACTGCATTTGCTTACCTTCATATTGTTCTTTGCTTTCCCAAAGTCAGCGAACCATTGCTCAAAACACAAGTTTCACTTCACTATAGAAAACACATGTCGTTTACTGTTATTTTAATAACAATCCAGTAATTTAAACAAGATAACACGCAAGTGTCAAAACACAACAAGTAAGTAAAACAGTTAAGTGATCCGCTGACCACACGACCAGTTACCATGGGCGATCGAGAACGAGTAATCGAATGGTATGATGGTAATGAATGTAACTAAACTATGCGCTTTTCCAGAGCTTCTGAAACTTTTCTCCTGTTTACACTTGATTTCGAATTAGATGCGTTAGGGTGGATTTGACCAAACTTAGATTTATGCGCTAGACCAGAATAAATCTTTTATTTTATTTTATTTATGTAAACGAATGACGTGACGAGCTAGCCGTTCGCCTGGTGTTAAGCGCCACGGCCTGTTGTGGGTACAACAGATTGCAGTGTCACTCGGAATTCCAAATTAAAATTTCGCGTGACACTGCGCACTGCGCACGTCATCCTGAGACATCGCACAGTCTAAAAAAGATTTCTAGACTGTGAGATCAGTTCTTAAGTCTCATTTGCCCAGTAATTTTATAAGCTACAGTGCCCTTCAAACCGGAACACAACCCGGGTGTTGCACACTACTGCTTGGCGGCAGAATAACTGGCAAAATATATCTCATAGAATAAATCTATTCCACGATCTTAAACTAGAATAATTAATTAGTCGTTTTACCATGCAATACTAGTTTAGCTATGCTTATACGCGAATAGCGGAATGAACAATGAACGAATATGTTACCAAGCTAACAATTAATGTGAAACGTACGACACTCGTACTTTTTTTGATGGCTCACTTTTTGTTTTATTTTTTTGTTTTTTTGTGCCTGTGTATTGTTCATCTATTGTTTAAACAATAAACAGTAATTGTTATGAAATTTATTTAAGCATTCAATGGGTATAACGGTACATGTCGGTGGTCTATGGATCTCAGTTTGAGAAACGCTGTTATGCGCGTTACGCTACAATGAAACTATTAACTATTGATTGAAATTCGAATCTCAAATAAATACTTTTTTCGGCAGATCTAAAAAAACTACTGGTATCACAATGTTACCTTTTTTCGACTCTGAGGTTTTGTACCAGCCGTTGGCCTCAGGCAAAAAAGCAGCGGTGCTTGCAACACGGCCGGGCCCAGTTGGGTTTATTGATACAGTTGTCATAGCTGCAATGGCCCTTGGTACCTACTGATATGGAAGTTATAAATGCGTTTTGGCTGGTATTGTATACGCAATATTTAATTGAGTACGTCGTTGCAGTGAAGGTCACTGCAGCAACTGCAAATAAAATAATAAATGTCAGGATGCCATTCATTGTCGTTGTTAACTTTTAAGGGTGCCATACACATTTTAAATAGAATTTAATAAAACAAAACTCATTTTCATACAACTTGTATGAATAAACATAGATTTAGGATATACAAGACCAACTATGATAGAATGAAGGCGGGACAAGAAATCGAAGATATTTTGTGTGTGAAAAACTGTTGTTATGATTATGATCTTCAATATTTGCTACAAGCTAACTGTAGCTTTTACCAAATATTGAACCTACCTTACCTATAGGCGTCCATAGTTTTTAAAATAAAATAACAGGCATTTTATTTACTGAGATCCTTCAAAATTTTAGAGTAAAATTGCTGAATTATAAAAGACTGAAACACTGAAATATTGCGATATATCTGAAGGAGCATTAACAATCCAGAAAATAAATAGGTTTTTTAGCCAGGTACCACACCAAAATTAACATAATGTGACTGTTAATAATGCAATAAAATTTGTGATAAATCTGCTGTGATTCGTGTATTTGTTCAGGTTAGTATGTTTTGTACCGTCACATTCACTCACGAATTAAAATGTAATAGCTGCAAAAATAGTATTTTGGACTTTAATAACGGGATTATGGTAGGTACATGATCACAAATGGCTCTTCGTCGTGAAACTAATTGTGGTGATATGTGCTAATCTTTTGCTAATACTCGCCCAAAATAATGACAACCGCCATTATTTTACTCTTTTCCTCTCGGGCAGTATGTGGACTTGATTTGTATCTTTTCACTCCCACGCTTCGTGAGTCTTTTGAGCGTAAAGAAAATATCTTAGGTCTGTGTGAAAAACAAACAAATTATAAACCATGACTATACATTTCGAATATATAATTAATCTACTCTGTGGAGTGGGTGTGGGTCAACGGTAGATCAAGCGAACCGAATTGGCACCCTGGTTGAAATCGCACTCGGCCCTGCACTTTCGAAGTTATGTGTGGAATTTGCATTTACTCATACAACGGTGAAGAAAATAATTAAACTATTTATATATTAAAATTGTGATATGTTATTAAGTTATCAGTTGCAGTGGAGCAATGGTAGAAAACCTATGCATAACGTCTTTTAGGATATGAATTTCCATTAAATTCACAGATTGTCACAAAAAGTACCAGGAAATTATGGGAGTAATCTATGGGAGTTGCACAAGAGAGTAATGAACGATTGATCAAGGCGATGCGCTGGTCATTGGCCCGTGAGATTTGTGAAACCACTGGCTATTTTAGCTTCTGCTCTGCGCTATTGAGTCATTCATTGTTTAGAGTTATACTTTTACTATATTATTTATTTATTTATTGTTGACGTTCCTGTTGGTGGAAAGGTCAGGACGTGGGAAATAAACCGATCATCATAAAAAGATTTACCTTGTTTTTTTTATTTATTTTTTTTACTCAAGATTAGATAGAAATAAGTACTTAGTCATGAGAACCATAGCCGCGGCATGCGAATGCAAAAGTTGAATTCTATAAGCTGTGTGTAATTTTAAACTAATGTCACAACTTCAATTGTGCTAAAACTAACTGGAGTCTTATATCCATTGAATTTATAATTTGGTCATCTATCAGGTATGTTTGATTTAAGCGAGTAAGTGCAATTTTTGGATGGGGGTAAAGCTTTTTCCATGAGTTATAAGAAATTAGGTAAGAAAACGTATAAGTCATATACTAAACACTATAGGAAAATGATAATAACAACAACTAGGAAACGGCTAACACTCACGTTATTTTTTTCGAATAACCAATCACCACTAATATTACGTGAGTGCTAGCCGTTTACTAGTTTAGTTATGAATTTTACTCACGTTAGTTTCGATAATGATAATGTCTATAAAGCAAGTCATACCACCTCCAAATAAATACCTAACCTACTCTAAAAAAAGTAGTTTTCAAAGAGCTTTTTGAAAGGCAAAAAGTCATGTTTCGATTTAAATTATAAAGCTGTGAACACACGAGGAGACTATTCGGCCCGCCAGCAAACTTGCTTAGTATGAATGCATGCTACTTGATGCGATTAAAAATCGTTCTTTGCGAATAAAATCGCCGCACATCGCTCGTAGAACTGACAACCGATGGGGAAGAAAGGTTCTCGAGTGGCGACCACGAACCGGAAGACGCAGCGTAGGCCGGCCCCCCACTCGGTGGACCGACGACCTGGTGAAAGCCGTGAAAGCCGCAGGGAGCCGATAGATGCAGGAGGCGAGCAGCCGCTCAAGGTGGCGTGCTCTGGGGAAGGCCTATGTTCAGCAGTGGACGTCTTCAGGCTGTTAATGATGATGATGATCGGAATTCTCCCTGGAGAGCGCTACACATTTCCAGAGTATGGGAGCCAGGAGGAGAAAAGTGGTAAAAAATGCGAGCCATCTAATATAAAGAAATCGCTACGTGTGAAGTGAGCTTTATCGATAGAAAGAAACCTCACGTCAAACAACGTGATCTGAGAAAGAAACGAATTTGTCCGACTAGCGCGCGGGGCCGCGGCCATAAGCTTAGTTTCCTACCAGTAGTTAAAAAAAGTAAAAAAGTTATAGTACACAAGTACTTGCAGTACACCCGCTGCGTCCTACTTTCTGTGTAATCATTCAGACCCTTCTAATCTCACCTTAGAGCCCATAAAAGGCATGAGTACAGATACAGGTAGATAAGAAGTGGTTCGAGTAGCATCGACGTCAGTCGCCGTATCTTATAGGTAGCGTTAGCTAACCTTTTGTTCCACAATCAAAGACTGTAACGATGCAAGAATGAACATGGATTTTATAATTAATCCACAATTATTACTGTTAACATGATCACAAATTACTAAATAATTATGTAATGAGATGATTTATTTTAACTATACATTTATTTAAATGTGATAAAAACGACAGTATTATTGGAAATGTTGAATTCTTCCGAAAAAGTTGGTGGCACTTACTGAGAACATTCTACCAAGAGTGTTCTAGCGCCTCAGAAATGATCATATCAATAGAGTTTCTGTAACGTGCTTTTTAATATGAATAAGGCACATGCTTTATTTTCTACTACCTACTGCTTTTTTTCTTACTATAATGTTAAATATTACTGACTGGCTTGGTAGTAGCTCTGCCCTCTGAACTATAGGTTGTGGTTTCGATTCCCATCCAGGAGAAACATTTGTGTGATAAGCTTCGATGTTTGTTCTGTGTCTGGGTGTGTTATATTATATTCTAAAGTATTGTATCAGTTATCTGGTTCCACAGATAACCCCCAATAGATACCGCATTACGGGATTTTTGTTCGGATCCTAGCTCACCAAAACTGGCGGAAGGCGCGGGTTGCGGGGACTGGAGCCAATGCGCCATTATTGGCTGTTTCGAGTGACGCCCTAATAATGAACTCTAATAATTGGTCGAAACTAAAGCCGTGCTGCGAAGCGGCGATTTATATAGAACCATTTACGCCAATGCGTGGTGCACGGTCGTCGTCTTTCATGCGGTATCTATTGGGGGTTATCTGTGTCTGGTTCCTATAGTACAAGCTATGCTTAGTTTGGGGCTCGATGGCGCTGTGTGAAATGTCCACGCATATTTATTTTATTTATTTATAATTGCCGTGTTTGAAGAACTCTCTCTCTTGAAGAATAATGAGTAGAAAAAAAATATTTAAGTGTACTCTGTACGACGTACGTATGAATTTGAAATCGAATTTGTTTGGCTATGAATTTCTTAACTTTGTACTAATTGAATCTACCTACATAGCCGTAATCTAGAGCATAACATCCTGAATACGCTATTCAGGATTGAGTTGTCTAAGCTCATACGGTTGCATCAGTTGCCCCTCAGTTACATCCAAGCCTGCTCTCGACTTTCAGATTCGTGTCGTATTACAAAAAATGTGCAAATAATTTACTTAATATCAATGTCGCAGTCAAATTCTATAATCCATCGTATTACATTCCAGCTAGCTGCCAATAACCGCCCAAGTGGGAGTTGGACTCCTGCACGAAGGGTTCCTTACCATTACCTATAAAAACGAGCAAACAAATCACGTTTGTTTTATGGGAGCCCCTTTAAATATTTCTTTAATTTTGTATTTAGTATTTGTTGTTATAGCGGTATATGCCGTGTGGTCCCGGTTACGAATATGCCGTGTGGTCCCGGTTACGAATAGGACCACCCCATCTCTTCCCGTGGGTGCCGTAGAAGGCGGCTAAGGGAATATCCAGGGAATGGGTCGCAGCGTTCCCCTCGGTCTTGGTGGCAATCAATCTTCACCTACTGCGATCACCAAGCCGCCTGCCAAGCGTGGTGATTATGGCAAACCCCCCCCCCCCCCCCCTAATGACAAGCACAAATAAAAACGGCCCCCAGTCCCCGGCAGCTCTGCTATCCCGTGGCTACGGTAGCGGCCACGGTAACGGCAGGGCAAGGGGTGCGAAGAATCCCCGGCAGACGCCCGGCTACCAACCCCAACGACGACCCCTGGCCCTGGCAACACATAACGTGCGCACACTGAAGGCTGACGAAAGGATGGTCGAGCTAGAGGCGGAGATGGGTAAGTTACGCTGGGATGTAATGGGATTGTCTGAAGTCCGAAGACAGGGACAGGACACGATAATCCTAAATTCCGGTAACTTATTCTTCTACCGAGAGGGAGACCAACTCTCCCAAGGAGGTGTCGGGTTTCTCGTCCGCAAGTCTCTCGTCAACAACGTGGTCAAAGTCGACAGTGTGTCGGCCAGGGTAGCGTACCTGGTACTCCGAATAACCAAACGGTATTCGTTGAAGGTTATACAGGTATACGCGCCGACGTCGGCACACTCAGACGATGAAGTAGAAGCTATGTATGAGGACATATCCGAAGCCATGCATACTTCCGAAACATACTTCACCGTTGTGATGGGAGACTTCAATGCGAAGTTGGGCACAAGGAATAGCGATGAGCTGAGAGTGGGGCCATTTGGATACGGGCAGCGGAACCCTCGAGGACAGAGGCTGGCTGACTTCATGGAGAAGGAGGAACTCTTTATGATGAACTCCTTCTACGAGAAGCGGCCATCCAGGAAGTGGACGTGGATAAGTCCCGACGGTTCCACTAAAAATGAGATAGACTTCATCATGACGACCAAGAAGCACATATTCGATGATGTCTCTGTGATCAGCAAGGTGAAAACCGGTAGCGATCACCGTATTGTTAGAGGCACATTGAATATCAATGTTAAGCTCGAAAGGTCACGTCTGGTGAAGTCTACGCTCCGTCCAAATCCTGTCCAAATCCAAAACCCCGAAGGCTTTCAGCTGGAACTCCAAAATCGCTTCCAGTGCCTAGCCGACTGTAACACAGTGGACGAGCTAAACGACGGGTTGGTGGAAACTGTCCAAACTGTTGGATCGAAATTCTTTAAGACCCAACGCCGAAAGAAGACTCAAAAGCTCTCAGAAAAAACTCTTGAGCTAATGGCCGACCGGAGCGAAATGAAGCTGCAGTCTTCAGTTGATATGTCAGCCTACGGTGAACTCAATAGACGAATCTGGAGTTCCTTGCGACACGACTTGCGTGCTCTTAGTACTTCACGTATTGAGGCCGCAATTGAGCGGAACCAAGGCTCTAAAGTGTTCGCAAAGGATTCGTCTATTGGGCAACACCAAATGACAAAACTGAAGACCGAAAATGGTAGCATCATTTCATCCAAGCCTGAGATTCTGAGAGAGATCGAGAACTTCTATGGACAGTTATACACCTCGACACGTAAGCCCGCTACTAACACAGCTCAGGACATCAGAGCCAAGTTAGTCCGACACTATACCGAAGATATCCCGGACGTCAGCCTGTACGAGATTAGAATGGCCCTCAAACAGCTTAAAAACAAAAAGGCACCAGGTGAAGATGGAATTACGACTGAACTTCTGAGAGCGGGTGGTAGACCGGTACTTTTAGTCCTCCAGAAGTTATTTAATTCTGTCATCCTTGAAGGTACAATGCCAGAGGCATGGCACAAGAGCGTGGTGGTGCTCTTCTTCAAAAAAGGCGATAACACCTTATTGAAGAACTATAGGCCCATCTCGCTCTTGAGTCATGTGTATAAGCTGTTTTCGAGAGTCATTACGAATCGTCTCGCACGCAGGTTTGA
Source organism: Ennomos quercinarius (assembly GCA_910589525.2). NCBI lineage: Eukaryota > Metazoa > Arthropoda > Insecta > Lepidoptera > Geometridae > Ennomos > Ennomos quercinarius. The sequence continues at coordinate 13,891,748 of OU342504.1, read as the reverse complement.
TGAATTCCAGCCTCCCGAACAAGCCGGTTTCCGAAAAGGCTTTAGCACCATAGACCACATCCATACGCTGCGCCAGATTATACAGAAGACCGAAGAGTATAATCGGCCGTTATGCCTAGCGTTTGTGGACTATGAGAAAGCCTTCGATTCAATCGAGACTTGGGCGGTGCTGCAGTCCTTGCAGCGATGCCAAATTGACTATAGGTATATCGAAGTTTTGAAGTATTTGTACAGTAAGGCCACTATGTCAGTCCGACTACAGGACCAGAGTACGGAACAAATTCCATTGCAAAGAGGCGTGAGACAGGGAGACGTTATTTCTCCGAAACTGTTCACAAACGCATTGGAGGATGTTTTCAAGCTCTTGGAGTGGAAAAGATCTGGCATCAACATAAATGGCGAGTACATCACTAACCTTCGTTTTGCCGATGATATAGTCATAATGGCGGAATCGCTCGAGGACCTTAGCACCATGCTCAACGACGTCAGTAGAGTCTCCCAGCAGGTTGGTCTTAAGATGAATATGGACAAGACAAAGATCATGTCTAATGCTCATGTTCCACCTATACCGGTAATTGTTGGGAACGATACTCTCGAAGTTGTCGACAAGTATGTCTACCTAGGACAGATTGTCCAATTAGGTAGGTCCAACTTCGACAAAGAGGTGGCGCGAAGAATCCAACTCGGCTGGGCAGCGTTCGGGAAGCTTCGTCCTATCTTTTCGTCCAAAATACCGCAGAGCCTGAAAACGAAAGTTTTCAATCAGTGTGTGTTGCCAGTGATGACTTATGGAACTGAGACATGGTCTCTTACTGTTGGCCTCATTAGTAAGCTCAAAGTCGCGCAGCGAGCTATGGAGCGAGCTATGCTCGGTGTTTCCCTGCGAGATAAGCTCCGGAACGAGGAGATCCGCAGGAGAACTAAAATGACCGATATAGCTCTTAGAGTTAGTAAGTTGAAGTGGCAATGGGCAGGCCACATCGCTCGTAGAACTGACAACCGATGGGGAAGAAAGGTTCTCGAGTGGCGACCACGAACCGGAAGACGCAGCGTGGGCCGGCCCCCCACTCGGTGGACCGACGACCTGGTGAAAGCCGCGGGGAGCCGGTGGATGCAGGAGGCGAGCAGCCGCTCAAGGTGGCGCGCTCTGGGGGAGGCCTATGTTCAGCAGTGGACGTCTTCAGGCTGTTAATGATGATGATGATGATGATGTTATAGCGGTAACAATAAATACTATAAATGCTCTGGTGTGCGAACCTCGGCTTGGGCCGTAGCCGGGATAAGCAGATCGAAAACCCTCGACGTAGTCCACTGGAAGAGTGAACCCTATAGAATAGAGGACCCTATGGAAAGGCGGCAATCGCGGCGCGGCCGTCTATGAACACGGGCCCTCGGGCAGCGATGGGTACTGAATGGCCGATTTTTACGTTTCACTGGCACCACTTGGCGCGCCAGTGGAGCTGGGGGTCTAGCAAAGATACCTTCCAAACGATAACTCAAAATGTATGGTAATGACATTAGCTATGACAGTGCCTGCGGAAAAGTTTTCTGCAGGCACTGTCATTTCCATGCATTTTGAGTTATCGTTTGGCGTTAAGTTAAGGCTGCTGCACAGAATTCGCACTAGGGCTGCTGTATACGCAGATCCACTATCTCGTTTGCGCATTACGACTTTTTTGAAGATATAAAATAACTGAATTTACATACGCAAAATCTGGCTAAACTATATTCGCGTGAATAATATTACAAATGTTCAAAAACAATACCATATTAATCCAAACAAGTTTTCATACATAAAAATGGCTACGAATGAAAAATAAACTTTGATAGCATTGTATATATGAAATCTTGCTTGAATTAATATGATATTTTTGTTAATTATATTTGATATTATTCATGAGAACATAGTTTAGCCAGATTTTTCCTAAGTAAATTTAGTTATTTTATATCTTCAAAAATGTCGCAATGCGTGAGCGAGATAGTAGATCTGCGTATACAGCAGCCTTAACTTAACGCCAAACGATAACTCAAAATGTATGGGAATGACATTACCTGCGGAAAACTTTTCCGCAGGTAATGTCATAGCTAATGTCATTCCCATACATTTTGAGTTATCGTTTGGCGTTAACGTTAACGGAAAGGTTTCTTTGCTAGACCCCTTGGAGCTTGCACGCTCAACGTTCAATGTAATCGGTAAGTAATCCACTCCTTATACATTTATGCTCTTGTCAAGGTTTAGCTGCAAAGTTGACTAACCGGTGTAACGGAACGTTACTCATTTAATATTAATTTCTATTTAAATAAACATATATTATACACAATTTAAACCTACTTAAAAATTAAAACTAATAAAAATATGTACAATCTAATCCTAACTTATTTTCTAATAAATGTATATTAAATAGCTACGACGTAATCCTAGATCCTAAGTGCGGCACCTGTTTCTTAGCGCTTACTAGATCAACGCGTCCTGATTACGTCCGACCGGTTCACAAGATCTCCGCGGGGTATGTACTGGGGAAGGGGTGGTCGAGCTGGGCCACGACCGCCGGCACCGCTGACAGTCGTCACTAGACTTGTTTGTGAGCAGAATCGTATCACTTTGCCAGTTCCGAGCGCCCTAGCCGACTGTGCAATTAAAATTGAAATTAATAATTATTTTCTATACGTATTTTATACAAATTTGATAGTGTCTTCTAAACACGTTATTATAGTTTTTAGTGTGTTCCCGATATAGGGAGCAACGTCAAATTTGGATTTAAGAAAAAAAAAAAAAACTTCCTGCTTCCGGTAGAATTTCCTACCGGCGGAATTTTTACTACCACCACTTCTGCCATCTTCGGGGTACTCCTGCTGCGTCTCCGCCTGCCGCTACCGCTTTGGGGCCATCCACCACCCAGGGGCCCCCACAGACATCAGGAGAGTACTTTTCCCGCGGTAGTGCGTTGAAGCGTAGGAATTGGTTAAAGTGCCCAAACCCACGACCCTATAAATTTATGTGCCCTCCGATGAACTCGCCGGTCTAATATTTTGTAATTTAAAATATTATATAAATTATTTGTTGCGTATACCTTGGTTCTGATTTATTTCTCCCTACTAAATTAGGTAGGTAGGATCAACCATAGGGGCAAACGGCACATTGGCGCCCTCTTACGTGGGTTTAACCAATTTCTACCTTCTTCTGCACGTAGTTAGTTTTGCACGGTGTGTGGTTTTTTTGTAAAACGCTATTTCTTTTTTGGTTTGCAGTAGCTGAGGTGAGTATAGTGTTTCCATTTTATGGTCGATCTCGATACTTGATACTGTATTGCGAATATTTTTTTTTGTGTTGCCATTTTTTTTTAACTGCTGCTAAATTTTTTATCCGTATGCTAACGGAGAATAAACCTTTGTTTTTGTTAAGCTGTACTCACACCAGTTACAATTTTTTTATTTACGCTTTTTTATTTTTGGTTGCAATTTTTTTTTTCTTGTTTATTTTTTCATCTAGGTACAATCATTCATCATCATCAAACCATAGCGTTCTGTTAAAAGCTGATTGTAACAGAACGGAGTATTTACATCATTGATCAAATTTCCTTTTGTGTGCCATTTACAACTACAATGTCGTACCCTATTAAATTTTTGTCTTTGCAAAAATCAGAATTAGAATACGAGGTTGGTGTTCGTGGAGAGACTCCTGGTTCTACTGTTGCGGATCTTAGAAAACAAATCATCAAGCTGAGTGAATGTTTTCCTTCAGAAGACATTATGTACTCGCATCTGGATGCATTGGTCGATTTAAGCAGTTCCTTAGAACTATTGGAGAAGGTTAAGGCGATCGTAGATGAAGGGGTTACTGATAAAAATATTTTAACTCGTACTGAAAATATGTTTCACCATCTTTACCACAGACTGAATAGGATAAATACAGATGAGAAAACTTCACAACAACATGCAGAATGTAGTACACTTTTTAAACAGTTTTATAAAAACTTCCTAGTGTTGAAGAAGAAGAGTGTTGATCCACTGTCTTTGCCCGGATCGAGCTCTGAGTCGCAAACTCAAAGCGCCGTACCAATTCATGTTTCGGTAACATGCGATAGTGGTACTAGAACTTCTGAATTGGGTAGGTTGAAGTTTGATGGGAAGTCTTGCGTACGCTCTTTCATCCAACGAGCTAGCGAATTTAGTGAAGCGCGCAATATTTCTGGATCAAAACTTTTTTCATATGCTACCGAAATTTTTGTGGATGACGCACTACATTGGTTTAGAAGTGTTAAGGAACAGGTATCGACTTGGGAGGACCTTGTCGTTCTCTTAAAGCAGGACTTCGATAAAACTGATTATGACTATCGATTACTCTCTGAGATTCGATCTAGAACTCAGGGTGAATTAGAGAACATAACAATTTATTTGTCAATTTTGTCAAGCATGTTTGCACGTTTGTCGAAGCCCTTGCTAGAGGAAGACAAGCTTGAAATCATCTTGCACAATATCAGACCGTGCTATGCAAGCACTTTAGCTTCAGCGACTGAAATTAAAACTATTGGCCAGTTGCGAACCCTATGTAGGAACTTTGAAAATGTTCAATCACGTTTGGTACATTTTCGTGAGCCTCCAGCTGCAACGTCTGATACTGTAGCACCTGAATTTTCTTATAAACAAGAAACAACTACATTTAATAAATCAAAACCAAACTTTAATTCAACAAATAATACAAACTACGATGATTTTAAAAACAAACTACAAAATACATATAATTTGAAACCTAATGCTAATAATAATAATGTTAATGAAAAATATTTACATGCTATACACAAAGGTGATTCTGATTCTGACAGGAAACTACCTTACTGTCCTCGCTGTCGTAATAACTCACATAGCTTGAGCAATTGCCAGAATACTGAAATTATGTGCTTCAAGTGTGGTTTTAAGGGTGTTAAGAAACCTGAGTGCCCTAAGTGTAATCCGAATTCAAAAAACTAGATTCTCAGAATTGCAGCGATTCATCTTCAACAGAAGGTCGTTTTAGTGTTGAAGAATGGAATGAATGGTTGAAAACAGTACGAATGTTTTTCAATAGTTACAACATTGCTACAATTCTGCAAGATAAGCCTTTAGATGATACACGACCGTACGTGAATATTATGGTAAATGACATAACAGTCTCAGGTCTACTTGACTCGGGTGCAGCTGTCTCCATTTTAGGTAATAATGCGCACCACACTTTAGTTAACCGAGGTCTCAAGGTTTGTACTGATGATAACGTGTCAATCGTTGCTGCAGGTGGACAGTCTTTTGATAGTCTAGGTTATATTAATTTACCTATACATTTTGAGGATAAATTTCATATTGTAAAAGCTTACGTAGTTCCTGAAGTTAAGTCTTCTCTGATTCTAGGAATTGACTTCTGGCGCGCTTTTCATTTGTGTCCTAAATATTTAGGCTCGCTACAACTGTCACGCGTCCCGATAATGGATTTAAATGCAAATAGCCAGCAAACTTTTATCAATTCCTATGATAATTTAGACGATTCGCAGAAAGCTATTGCGGATAATATAGTCGATCAATTTAAAGATATTTCTTTCGAGCATAAGGGATTAGGTCGAACGCATTTGATATCCCACCGCATTGATACTGGTGATTCACCTCCTGTTCGACAAAGGTACTACCGACTTTCACCAGAGAAACAGAAAATACTTGTCGAACAGGTAGATGAAATGCTTAGTCTTGATGTGGTGGAACCGTGCGAAAGCGCATGGCAGTCTCCGGTTCTTATAGTTACGAAGAAAAATGGCCAGCCTCGTTTCTGTTTAGATAGCCGTAAACTCAACTCAGTTACGAAGCGAGACGCTTACAACTTGCCTTATATTTCTGAGATTTTGGATAACTTGCGCGACGCACATTTTCTTACTAGCCTTGATTTATCCAAAGCTTTTTGGCAGGTGCCAATTTCTGAGGAGGACCGTGACAAGACGGCATTTTACGTCCCAGGCCGCGGAACGTTCCGATTCAAGACCACACCCTTTGGACTTACAAATGCTCCCGCTACGCAACAACGTTTGGTTGATGCGTTGCTAAGTGACGTAGATCATCGAATTTTTGCCTATCTTGATGATATTGTCATTGTATCCAGCTCTTTTGATGATCACGTCTCTCTCCTGCTTCGCGTTTTAGACAGGCTGCGTAAGGCGAATCTCACCGTCAACCTAGAGAAGTGTGAGTTCTTCAGAAGTGAGCTCAAGTATCTGGGATATGTGGTCGATGCGAATGGACTGCGAACCGACCCAGGTAAGGTTGAAGCCATCCTCAACTACGCGACTCCTACTAGTCGCAAGGAGCTTAAGCGTTTTTTAGGCACAGCCACTTGGTATCGTAGGTTCGTTCCCAACTTTAGCACGATCGCAGGTCCGCTAAACAAGCTTACTTCAAATAAGAAAAATACTCCACCTTTCCAATGGACTGATGAAGCTGATGCTGCCTTTAAAAAGCTAAAAGAGTGTTTAGTTTCCGCTCCGGTACTTTCTTGTCCAAATTATAATCTGCCGTTCGAGGTACACACGGACGCCAGTAATTACGGAGTAGGTGCAATGCTTACTCAGACAGTTGATGGTAAGGAGCATCCCGTTGCGTACATGAGCCGATCTCTCACTACGGCTGAAAAGAACTACAGCATTACGGAACGGGAGACTCTTGCTGTTCTGGTAGCATTAGAACATTGGCGATGTTACGTCGAAAATGGTAGAACTTTCACGGTTTATACAGACCATAGCGCTCTGAAATGGTTCTTATCATTAAACAATCCCACTGGACGACTCGCACGTTGGGGTGTTCGTTTGTCGTCGTTTGATTTTGAAATCAAACACCGTCGTGGTGTAGACAACATCATTCCTGACGCATTGTCTAGAGCTGTTCCAGTTGCATCGATTGTTACTTCCAAGTTATTTGCGACTACTAGTGATGACTGGTATAAAAACATTTACAATAACTGCCTTAATAATCCGGTACACGTTCCAAATTTCCGAATACAGAATGATTCTCTTTTCCGCCTCAGTAAAAATAAGTGTCACCTGACAAATGAGTTCTCTTGGAAAGAAGTCGTTCCACAGGAACTTCGGAATGGCGTTATTGCGGAATACCATGATGAGCCGACTGCTGGTCACCTTGGCATCTTTAAGACGTACAGACGCATTGCACTTCGATACTACTGGCCAGGAATGTATCAGGATGTGGCAAAATACGTAGGTTCATGCTCTGTATGTCTGCAGTACAAAAGCCAAAATCACGCTACTCTTGGTACTATGGGTCGGCCAAAACAGTGTTCACGTCCTTACCAAATGATATCCATCGATTTAATGGGACCTCTTCCGGTCACACGAAAGCAGAATAGCTATATTCTAGTAGTGACATGCTGCTTTTCTAAATTTTGCCATATTTTCCCTATTAAAAAGGCAACTTCTGATATCATAATTAAAATTTTAGAGGAACAGGTTTTCTTAGTTCACGGCGTTCCACAGACCATACTTATGGACAATGGAAGTCAGTTTATTAGTGGGCAGACCAACGATTTCTTCCAAAAATACCGCATTCCTAACGTATTTTTCACGCCTAAATATACACCTCAGGTGAACTTAGTTGAGCGGTACAACAAAACTATAATTACTTGTATTTCCACCTTTGTCGAAGGCGATCACAGGACATGGGATCTTTTCATACCAAAGGTCCAGTTTGCGATCAATAATTCGGTGAACGAAGCCACTGGATTTACCCCATCCTTTCTTGTGTTCGGCAGGGAAGTAGTACTATGCGGCTCGCACTATGCTGATATAGACTTGGGTGATGAGGTTTTGTTTATGCCCCGCGAAGTTTATGCGGAAAACCTCGGTTGCTTAAGTAATGTTTTTGATCAGGTTCAGAAGTCACTATATCACGCTCACGTTAAGAACACATCTCAGTACAACTTGAGACGCAAGCCATTTGAATTTAATGTAGGTGATATCGTCTACAAGCGCGCTTACGTATTGAGCGACAAGGACAAGTTCTTCAGTAAAAAACTTGCCCCAAAATACTTAAAATGCCGAGTTACTGAAAAACGCTCGCCACTTGTTTACGTTTTACAAGACATGTCGGGTAAGAACTTGGGCACTTGGCATATAAAAGATTTGAAGATTTATGGTAAATATTGTACCTAATTGAGTTCTGTTATGTTACCAAGTCCATTAAAATCATTTTTACATATCTTGCAAAGAGTTTTATGTCGAACATATAAAAAAGGCATAAGATTTTTGTTATGAAAGGTGCGTCTCATAATTTTATAATATTATTAGATGTTTTCTCTGAAAGGCAGTATGAAAGTGAGGATTGAATGTTATGAAAGGCAGTGTGATAGGTAATTGTAAGAAATTTTGTTCAGAGTAGTTAATGCGGATTTTATTTTTAAAATAAAATCCTTATGAGGGACGAGCGGGTAATGTAACGGAACGTTACTCATTTAATATTAATTTCTATTTAAATAAACATATATTATACACAATTTAAACCTACTTAAAAATTAAAACTAATAAAAATATGTACAATCTAATCCTAACTTATTTTCTAATAAATGTATATTAAATAGCTACGACGTAATCCTAGATCCTAAGTGCGGCACCTGTTTCTTAGCGCTTACTAGATCAACGCGTCCTGATTACGTCCGACCGGTTCACAAGATCTCCGCGGGGTATGTACTGGGGAAGGGGTGGTCGAGCTGGGCCACGACCGCCGGCACCGCTGACAGTCGTCACTAGACTTGTTTGTGAGCAGAATCGTATCACTTTGCCAGTTCCGAGCGCCCTAGCCGACTGTGCAATTAAAATTGAAATTAATAATTATTTTCTATACGTATTTTATACAAATTTGATAGTGTCTTCTAAACACGTTATTATAGTTTTTAGTGTGTTCCCGATATAGGGAGCAACGTCAAATTTGGATTTAAGAAAAAAAAAAAAAACTTCCTGCTTCCGGTAGAATTTCCTACCGGCGGAATTTTTACTACCACCACTTCTGCCATCTTCGGGGTACTCCTGCTGCGTCTCCGCCTGCCGCTACCGCTTTGGGGCCATCCACCACCCAGGGGCCCCCACAGACATCAGGAGAGTACTTTTCCCGCGGTAGTGCGTTGAAGCGTAGGAATTGGTTAAAGTGCCCAAACCCACGACCCTATAAATTTATGTGCCCTCCGATGAACTCGCCGGTCTAATATTTTGTAATTTAAAATATTATATAAATTATTTGTTGCGTATACCTTGGTTCTGATTTATTTCTCCCTACTAAATTAGGTAGGTAGGATCAACCATAGGGGCAAACGGCACACCGGTCTGGTTTAACCTCGGTCTCGAAAGCCTGGAGCTTATCTTGAGCTGTTACATAAGTTAGGTAACTGAGGTAAAGGTGAATTGTTGGTCCCGCATCGAATCATGGGCCTTCCCTCATCTAAGTTTTCAACTAACTTCAAAGAAAGCCATTTATTAACTTACTTGACGAATCATTTTTTTTATTTGAAACGAGACTTTCAGATTAATCCTATCATAGAAATTTCATCGAAATTGGTATGGTACTTTGGTTTTTAAATCAAAATAACTATAAAAGTATATGAAAAAGAAAAAATATAGAACAAAGATAAAAGTATATGGGCGTTTGTAAAGTTTATAATTTACAACAATTTGTCATAGCATATGATTGCTCACACAACATGTCATTCACGTATCAAAATCAAAAGATTAAATTAAACTATGGGTGAATTTGATCCCTCAAGGGAAGGGATCGTTCAAGGGGCTCAAACCGGAATAGATAGTGAAGGTGATGGTGAAATGCTGAAAGAATTTAGAAAATGAAAAAGGAAAACCTAGTGATGGGCGGTTTTGCGACTCCAGCACACCCCTACGCGTAGTACTATAATATAGTAATCTGTAATACGGGCAGTCTATTATGAACGTACGACCGGAAAAGACGTGTTAACTATTCAATAATAATTAGCAGCAGGTGATTTCAATCTTTACCTAACATTAGATAGATATTACCCCTGTCTACCACTGATACAAAAAAAATATTTTACCGGGCTTTTACCACCGCCAATGTTGCAGCCATTCTCGAACCGAATGGTCTTATGCGTGACGATGGTAAAAGACCCGACGGAATGACTCTGGTTCCCTGGAAGATGGGGCGGCCTTTAGTGTGTGACGCTACTTGCGTCGATACTATGGCGCCGTCACACCTTCCCGAGACGCACGTTAGGGTCGGCGGCGCCGCGGCTACTTCTGCTGAGCAGCTAAAACGGCGCAAATATAGTAATCTCGGTAGCGGTTACATATTTGAGCCGTTTGATGTTGAGACCCTGGGTCCGTGGGGACCAGGAGCTCATCGCGTTTTCTAAAGTCTATCAGAGCGCCTGGTCGATGCGACGCGTGACCAAAATGCTGGCACTTATTTGGCCCAACGCATCAGCATTGCAATTCAACGTGGCAATGCGGCCAGCATGTTGGGTACGCTACCTACCGGTAGTGGGCTGGAGCACTTGGACTGTCTATAGGCCATCGCGGCTATTATAGTGTAGCTAGTTTAGTTTAGTTTAGCTTAGTTTAGTTTTTATTATTGTAGTAACTAGTTAGCTTGAGTAATAAAGGCAATTTACCCGTTAAAATAAAATTTTAAAAAACATTAAATATTGGTTTTAGTTATAAAAAAAAGACAATGGAAATATAAAACGCACACAATACAGCATTAGGTGTAGCAAACACTAGTTTATTACTTTGCATTGCACATTTGCAAGTCTTCTTGGCACGAGTAATGAATAATAGACATTTCAATGACTGAATACAATGGTATCTACTTATGTAATCTATTGTATTGTATTTATGTATTCTATTCATCTCTTATGTAGTCACTTGATTCTACAGTTAGTACAAGCTTTGCTTAGTTCAGGGCTATAAAATATAGCACTGAAAAATGTTCACAAAAAAAATGCAGCCGATAGATTGCGTTGAGACCCCTAATAGGTGCCATGTCCGCAGGAGAACTAAAGTGACCGATATAGCTCTTAGAATTAGCAAGTTCAAATGGCAATGGGCATTGGGCAGGCCACATCGCTTATAGAACTGACAGCCGATGGGGAAGAAAGGTTCTCGAGTGGCAGACCACGAACCGAAAGACGCAGCGTAAAGGCGCTTCACTATAATAGGTGGACCGACGATCTGGTTAAAACCGCGGGGAGAAGATGGGTGCAGGAGGCAAGCAGCCGCTCAAAGTGTTCAGCAGTGGACGTCTTCAGGCTGTTGATGATGATAATGATGATGATGCTTATGTGCTACCCAAACTGTTAGGGTAATCTTCTTTGTGTTTTTAAACACTTTTTAAATGTTCCAAGAACAATATTTTTTGCAAAGAAAATGTGACATCTTTAATCTCCTCACAAAAGACTTCAACGCATGCCACAGAATAACATGCAGGTCAAAGGTTAAGTTAAGAATAATTTACTATTTATTCTTTTGTGTCCTTCAATATTTAACCAACTTATTCATATTCTATTGTTATGTGTGTGAGATTTGTAAATGTTTGAATAATTTTATAACTGTTCTTGGAAATAATGATCGTCTAGGAATAGGTACAGTTCAAGGGTGGCCTTTGTGTTTATATTTCGATATCTCTGACAAACCTTACTCTTTTCTGTTCGAAGATTATCTGAAAGATTAGTAATAAGGCCGCCACGTTGTTTACAGACTCCATAAAGTGTTAAAATACTCACATACTGTAAGTACACCGCTAACCTGTCAAATTCAATAAAGAATTAGGTACCTACTGTATTTTTATCAACCATTTTCTATTTCCAACCAAACCAACCTTTCTAGGCAGAATAGATAGATAGAGTATTTGACCCTCAGTTCTTGTACTTAATCATTTTGCCTAGCTAGTGGCGCCCCGCGCTTTCACCCGCTAATTATCAATTTTCATGATTCCTGGATGAAAAGTATCGTAAGTTCTATTTTTGAAATTCTCGCGATTTAAACATAATCATAGGTTTTGTTTAATACAGGACTTTTTTATTTTTTTTTACATCTAAATAGACTTAATCGCGCTAAAACATTATTGATTTACCTCGACATTTCGACCAAGCTGCATTGGTCGTGGTCTACTCGTGACCACGGCCAATGCAAATTGGTTCTTCTTCTTCTTCTTCTCGTATAGGCAAGTGATCAGCCCTGGTGTCAGAATTTTTAGGCCACCCAAAGGCTTCTGACTTGACTTAACGATTATTGTCTTAAGACAACAGCCAGGAATAGCCGATCGGTTAGAAACGGCTAGTCGTGGTTCGCTATGAGCGCTACAACTTGGTGACCACGGCCAATGCAACTTGGTCGAAACGTCGAGGTCTTGGTCGATAAATAATGTTTTTAGCGCGATAAATCTTGTGTTACACAAAAATTATATCCTATGTTGGTAGTTAGTATTCACAAACTGGTGTATGTAAAGTTTCATCCAAATCTGTTCAGCTGTTTAGGCATAAAACATACCAACAAACAAACCTACACTTTTATTTATTTTGCAGGGATTATTTATTTCTCTATTAAGGAAAAGTAGTACAGATAGATACGATAAATGTCGGTGCGTACTAGGCTCGCATATCAGCCGAGCGGTGGCAGAGGTCCGAGTCAAGGCGAGGCGCCGCCGCTGACCTCCACGACTGTGGCGCGTTGCACAACCGCTCGACGATGTCTGATCGCTTTTCTATAGACATCTTATAGGCTTCTTTCCAACACAGCGTTTTGGGTATTCGTTATTCTAAATATTCTTTACTACTTCTTCTTACTTTTTCTACGTCACCTACTTAAATGTTTCTGATGTTCTTGATCCGATAATATAGTTCAAAACATTTCTAAACTATTTTCATGCAAACAGTGTAAACTTTGTGGTAGGACTTTTTCTGCAAAGTTCGTCTAGGTAGGTACCACCGCTTTGCCAGTTATATTCTACCGCCAAGCAGTAGTGTGCAAGCACTACTGTGTTCCGGTTTGAAGGGCATCGTAGCTAGTGAAATTACTAGGCAAATGAGACTTTATGATCTGATCTCAAAGTCTAGTAATCTTATTAATAGACTGTGTGATGTCTCAGGATGGCGTGCGCTGTGCAGTGTCACGCGAAGCTTTATTATTATATTTAGAGTTCAGAGTAATACTGCAACTGTTATGGGCAACCGTGACGCTTAACATAGGGCGAACGACTAGCTCGCCACGTCAATCGTTTACATAAAAAAAAACTTGTAGAGTTATAATGAAGCAATTACCAAACTACTGGTTCGGTGATGCGTGAGGTGCTGACAAGTGACGATGCCGTCATCACTCCATTAGCAATAGATAATAGTGGCCGTGTGATCCCGGTTTGCGGATAGGACCACCCCATCTCTTTCCGTGGGTGCCGTAAAAGCCGGCTAAGGGAATATCCAGAAAACAGGCAGCAGTATTCTCTTCGGTATACTAAAATCTTTTGCAATTACCAAGCTGCCTGCCAAGCGTGGAGACTATAACAGTCCCCCCCCTACGATAAGCGTCCAAAGTGGCGTTTTATGAGGGAGGCCTATATTCGGCAGTGGATGCTCTTCGGCTGTTGATGTGTGTTACGTATATGAAAAAAGAGATATCACTTCTTTTGTTTGTCCTCTTATCCTCGTTTGACCTATGGACTTCAGTATCAGCAGCCATTGCACTAGCACAGATCCACTTACTACGTAATGTTATTTTAGAATAATTTGAATTGAAAATAAACGAAAACGTTCGCTCGCTGGAGCGTGACGTCCTCCTTTCACCCATAGATTTGGCTTTTCAAGTCTCTAAACCTCACGACTTTTTATTACAGCTTAACTAACTGTAAGTAATAATGCTAGTTGTTCCACGAACAGTAACCTCGCGAGCACAAACTTTTTTGCAACTCTTCTTAAGGATATCTATATAGTTTATAATAATTATGTGTATCGTTCTCTGTATCTAATTATTTTAACAAACATATTTGTAAAATAATAAAAAATTAATAAAAAACTGAAACTATAACTGAAATATTGCGATATTATAGGAAGGAGCATTCCCAATCTACAAAATAAACTGGTTTTACATCCAGATATCACACCAAAATTAACAAAATATGACTATTAAAATGCAATAAAGTTTGTGATTTTGCTGTGATACGTGTATTTGTCCGGGTTAGGAAAAGATTTGTACCATCATATTCACTTACGGACTAAGTTTTAAAAGCCGCAAATATAGAATTTTCCACTTTGATAACGGAATTATGGTGGTACATAATGCTCTTCGCCGTAAAACAGTTTGAGCCGGTATGGGCTCTTGTGCTAGTACGCTGACACATCCGCCATTATTTCACTATCTCTTTTCCTGTCGGGCAGTGTGTACTTGATTTGTACCTTCGCTCCCACGCTTCGTGAGTCTTTTGAGAGTAACGAAAAAATTCTAGGTCTGTTGGTCCAACCTCCGGGAGGAGTGCTACCAGAAGAGGAAGCATAGCAAATCTGTATTATTTGATTGATTGATTGTAACGCGAGCGTGGTACATCTTCGACGGTATCCTGACTTATTATCAGGCAAGATCGTCAACAAACGCTGGCTCCGAAACTTAAACCAAAATTCTTCACTATCGATAGAATTATGTTATCAGGTACAACATGACTATCGATAATATTTAATTTTATCGATATTTCAACAGTGGTTTTTGAATGTCAACTATTGATAGTAAGCCAGGTAGATAGGAAAGAGGTATACTTACATAAAAATACAGATAAAACTCGATTGGTAACCTTTTAAACAATCAACAAAAATGATAAAACGGTTAATAAATATTTTTTTCATGTTGTGTTTTTTCCGTTCGTTGAGCACAGCCTTCTGCTGTCTCAGGGGCGATATAATTAGTGACGTAAGCGGAACGACCTAGTAGTCTACGAATAGACAAGATTTAATATTCACTAGTGTTAGTGTAAGTGGACGAGTCGTAGTGTTGTGTCGTGTCGCGCACTAATTAGTGGTCAGTGTTGTGTTTTGTAGTTTTATTCACTGGATTGTTGTGACGGAATGCGGTGTTGTTTCTAACGGTATCGGATGACATACTAAGGTTTGTGGTAAAGATAAATACACTTATAATTTTATTAATACAAGTATTTTTAGGGTCAAGATTTTGATAATCGAGTTGTTGTCTTTATTTAGAAATGTTGGTAGTTTTTTGACAATTGGCAATCTGAATCATAGGGTAGAATAGCTTTTTAATAAGGCTTAGATGCTTCACTACTTTTTTTAATTAAATAAGTTTACTAAAAAACGAACCAAATTTATTGCAATTCTTAACTAAAATAAACTAAATCGTATACAATACTATCTAAATCTAAAACTAAGTTTACTTCATAGTAGTTTCATAAACATAATATAGGTAGTTTCCTTATTATCGCTTCATGTTGGAGTGTTATATGGCCTTCATATGAAGTCTGGACTTATATGGTCATATAAGTGACATAAATATGTAAATTGTACGGAGTGGAATGCATTGAATATCATGCATCTATGTAAAAACGCTTTACAATAAAATAAGCAAAATCTTTATCCTAGCAACTTAACCAGATATGGTCTTATGACTTGCAATCATGGACGTATCATGATACGTGCATGCTTGCAATGGATAATTATATAGAATAGAATAAAATACTTAGATCACCATGACAACGCCAATGCAAAAAACGTGAATTTAGGCTCAGAATTCGACGTATTTATTAAGTCTATGAATTTAGGTTTCACATTTGCTATTTTCAAGAATACCTATATATTTGTCTCATAGGTTGAGAGCATTGATCCTGCTATAATACCTGTATTCAGTCTATCAAGCTAACCACCCGCCATGAAGGCTGTAAATAAAAAAATACAGAATCGTCACCTGGATCGTTTCTGGATTTTCTATAGATAAGCTCACAGAGTAATTTTCTCTAATCTGTACATCAGCTATAAATATTGGTTATGCATCTAGGTTTTACTTTCATTGATTATAGCCACCTGATGAAACTGATGGGGAGGAAAGGTTTTCGAGTGGTGACCACGAATCGGAAGACAGCGTAGACCGCCCCCCGCTAGATGGACCGACGATATGGCTAAAACCGCGGGGAATCAATGGATGCAGGAGGCGAGCAGCTGCTCAGTGGCGCTCTGTGGCGGCCCATGTTCAGCAGTGGACGTCTTTAGGCTGTTGTTGATGATGGTTAGAGGCATTATTAATTGGAACACTTAATATTCTCGCAGAAACCGTTATTTCTTATTTTCGTGGCATACATTTCTTATATTAGTATTCTCTCGGTAGGTTTGCATGTTGCATTTGTAATACCCTATCGTGAGCATATTTATAAGAAACAGTACGTTCGAAAGGGCTTTGAATAGATTGGCATACCTACTGTCGGTTATCTTGTTTTTTCTTCAAAATGGCGGCCACAAATAAATCGATAGCTGATACTTATACGAGCAAGGTTTGTATCAAACAAAATCTCCTTCAGTGTCACGTTACGCAAATATGCGCATTCAAAATTACACAGAAGGCGCACAATTAAACGGCCAATTAAATTAAATGCCAATTAGGGCGAGTATTCCGTACCGCTACTTCAGCATTTTAGCATAAGCCCAACTTACACCGTTTTTATTTTTTGGTACAATATGCTTCGAAGTAGCTATAAACGAGATTATTGCTTCTCCTTTTAGAAAAGACACCTATAAGGTCACGTTACCGACGGCGCCCTTGAATCTTGAAACTATGTTACACCTTCTCTTTACCGTTATTTGTAAGTATTTTAGTAGAATCGATTTTAATTTACGGAATGGACGTAGTTTTCTCGATCCTTTTCTACCAATGACATACCAAACCGAGACTCAAACCTCAGCTGGGTTAGCACGGACGGTAGACAAAATGGTATTTTCCCGTCTTATGTCACTTTCTTTATACTTGCTTACTTGTCAAGAGAGTAGAACAGGGGGAAGACAATTTTGTCTACCGTCCGTGTTAAGGTGCCATTAAAAGTTGCATCCAACTTTTGACGGTCGATTGTTTGCGCGCTCGGTAACGCTGATCAGTGAAATATATGTATAGACAACAATATTAGCTCATACGAAAAATTGCTCTCTTCAACATTACATCATCCACCACACACTTCTTTTATTTGAGCTTTGTCAACCCAACCACATAACACAATGAAACCATTATCGAATCATGAATTCGCTTTAGGTAATCATGATTGTAAGTTGAAAGCATTCTTTTTCTACAACAATTGGGAATATTATGTAAGTCACGTTTATTAGCGCTGGTTTCGCAAATCGAAGTTACCATCTCGTTTCTTATTTTAACTTTTTGTTCAAGTGCTAAATTAATAAAATTAACTAAAATAAATAATGCTCTACTTAGGTAGAGCATTGTTTTTTAGTACTTAGGTAGTTGATTAAATTAAAATCTAAAGTTTTGAACGATAGAACGGAAAACAGTCTACATTTATATTCCTGCCCGAAATGCTGGAAGCATTGCCCCGCGCTGTATAGCGAGTTAGAAAGGCTCATCCTTCGAACAAAACGGATGCCAGCCTTTAGTTCACGTTTTCTTTATGATGCATGTATTACAGTTGGGTAATTTATTAATTATTAATTACCTAGTTATAAAACTAAACTTAGTCCACGGCTTCACGCGCGTTTCTTCGTGCAGACATTTGCATTACCGAGAGCATTGCCCGTCCTACCCTTTAACACTTTACTTGACGCTCCCCATACTGTAGTTCTAGTTATACGTATTATAATATAACGCCCAACGATTACATACACAGACCCCAGACCCTAAATAGGATTCCCTGTATCTATAGACCCAGGAACTACGAGGATCATGGTCCCACAACCCCAACACCCAGATTCAGAACAAATATTTGCCTCTTTTTTCTCTGCACAAATACTTGTCCTGTTACCACCTCCAGGTTATAAGCCGACCTGATCAACCACTACGCCACAGATCACTAAAAGATCACCACACTACAGAGGCTGTCGAAAAAATGACGAGACGAAGATTATTCCACATCCTGCAGGTTCGAGCAGATGTCTTCGCCTTAGTAGATATAAAAATAAGGCATTATTGGACACAGGTATGGTATGTGCCGTGTGGTCCCGGTTACGAATGTGCCGTGTGGTCCCGGTTACGAATAGGACCACCCCATCTCTTCCCGTGGGTGCCGTAGAAGGCGGCTAAGGGAATATCCAGGGAATGGGTCGCAGCGTCCCCCTCGGTCTTGGTGGCAATCAATCTTCACCTACTGCGATCACCAAGCCGCCTGCCAAGCGTGGTGATTATGGCAAACCCCCCCCCCCCCAATGACAAGCACAAATAAAAACGGCCCCCAGTCCCCGGCAGCTCTGCTATCCCGTGGCTACGGTAGCGGTCACGGTAACGGCAGGGCAAGGGGTGCGAAGAATCCCCGGCAGACGCCCGGCTACCAACCCCAACGACGACCCCTGGCCCTGGCAACACATAACGTGCGCACACTGAAGGCTGACGAAAGGATGGTCGAGCTAGAGGCGGAGATGGGTAAGTTACGCTGGGATGTAATGGGATTGTCTGAAGTCCGAAGACAGGGACAGGACACGATAATCCTAAATTCCGGTAACTTATTCTTCTACCGGGAGGGAGACCAACTCTCCCAAGGAGGTGTCGGGTTTCTCGTCCGCAAGTCTCTCGTCAACAACGTGGTCAAAGTCGACAGTGTGTCGGCCAGGGTAGCGTACCTGGTACTCCGAATAACCAAACGGTATTCGTTGAAGGTTATACAGGTATACGCGCCGACGTCGGCACACTCAGACGATGAAGTAGAAGCTATGTATGAGGACATATCCGAAGCCATGCATACTTCCGAAACATACTTCACCGTTGTGATGGGAGACTTCAATGCGAAGTTGGGCACAAGGAATAGCGATGAGCTGAGAGTGGGGCCATTTGGATACGGGCAGCGGAACCCTCGAGGACAGAGGCTGACTGACTTCATGGAGAAGGAGGAACTCTTTATGATGAACTCCTTCTACGAGAAGCGGCCATCCAGGAAGTGGACGTGGAGACGCCCCGACGGTTCCACTAAAAATGAGATAGACTTCATCATGACGACCAAGAAGCACATATTCGATGATGTCTCTGTGATCAGCAAGGTGAAAACCGGTAGCGATCACCGTATTGTTAGAGGCACATTGAATATCAATGTTAAGCTCGAAAGGTCACGTCTGGTGAAGTCTACGCTCCGTCCAAATCCTGTCCAAATCCAAAACCCCGAAGGCTTTCAGCTGGAACTCCAAAATCGCTTCCAGTGCCTAGCCGACTGTAACACAGTGGACGAGCTAAACGACGGGTTGGTGGAAACTGTCCAAGCTGTTGGATCGAAATTCTTTAAGACCCAACGCCGAAAGAAGACTCAAAAGCTCTCAGAAAAAACTCTTGAGCTAATGGCCGACCGGAGCGAAATGAAGCTGCAGTCTTCAGTTGATATGTCAGCCTACGGTGAACTCAATAGACGAATCTGGAGTTCCTTGCGACACGACTTGCGTGCTCTTAGTACTTCACGTATTGAGGCCGCAATTGAGCGGAACCAAGGCTCTAAAGTGTTCGCAAAGGATTCGTCTATTGGGCAACACCAAATGACAAAACTGAAGACCGAAAATGGTAGCATCATTTCATCCAAGCCTGAGATTCTGAGAGAGATCGAGAACTTCTATGGACAGTTATACACCTCGACACGTAAGCCCGCTACTAACACAGCTCAGGACATCAGAGCCAAGTTAGTCCGACACTATACCGAAGATATCCCGGACGTCAGCCTGTACGAGATTAGAATGGCCCTCAAACAGCTTAAAAACAACAAGGCACCAGGTGAAGATGGAATTACGACTGAACTTCTGAGAGCGGGTGGTAGACCGGTACTTTTAGTCCTCCAGAAGTTAGTTAATTCTGTCATCCTTGAAGGTACAACGCCAGAGGCATGGCACAAGAGCGTGGTGGTGCTCTTCTTCAAAAAAGGCGATAACACCTTATTGAAGAACTATAGGCCCATCTCGCTCTTGAGTCATGTGTATAAGCTGTTTTCGAGAGTCATTACGAATCGTCTCGCACGCAGGTTTGATGAATTCCAGCCTCCCGAACAAGCCGGTTTCCGAAAAGGCTTTAGCACCATAGACCACATCCATACGCTGCGCCAGATTATACAGAAGACCGAAGAGTATAATCGGCCGTTATGCCTAGCGTTTGTGGACTATGAGAAAGCCTTCGATTCAATCGAGACTTGGGCGGTGCTGCAGTCCTTGCAGCGATGCCAAATTGACTATAGGTATATCGAAGTTTTGAAGTGTTTGTACAGTAAGGCCACTATGTCAGTCCGACTACAGGACCAGAGTACGGAACAAATTCCATTGCAAAGAGGCGTGAGACAGGGAGACGTTATTTCTCCGAAACTGTTCACAAACGCATTGGAGGATGTTTTCAAGCTCTTGGAGTGGAAAAGATCTGGCATCAACATAAATGGCGAGTACATCACTAACCTTCGTTTTGCCGATGATATAGTCATAATGGCGGAATCGCTCGAGGACCTTAGCACCATGCTCAACGACCTCAGTAGAGTCTCCCAGCAGGTTGGTCTTAAGATGAATATGGACAAGACAAAGATCATGTCTAATGCTCATGTTCCACCTATACCGGTAATTGTTGGGAACGATACTCTCGAAGTTGTCGACAAGTATGTCTACCTAGGACAGATTGTCCAATTAGGTAGGTCCAACTTCGACAAAGAGGTGGCGCGAAGAATCCAACTCGGCTGGGCAGCGTTCGGGAAGCTTCGTCCTATCTTTTCGTCCAAAATACCGCAGAGCCTGAAAACGAAAGTTTTCAATCAGTGTGTGTTGCCAGTGATGACTTATGGAACTGAGACATGGTCTCTTACTGTTGGCCTCATTAGTAAGCTCAAAGTCGCGCAGCGAGCTATGGAGCGAGCTATGCTCGGTGTTTCCCTGCGAGATAAGCTCCGGAACGAGGAGATCCGCAGGAGAACTAAAGTGACCGATATAGCTCTTAGAGTTAGTAAGTTGAAGTGGCAATGGGCAGGCCACATCGCTCGTAGAACTGACAACCGATGGGGAAGAAAGGTTCTCGAGTGGCGACCACGAACCGGAAGACGCAGCGTGGGCCGGCCCCCCACTCGGTGGACCGACGACCTGGTGAAAGCCGCGGGGAGCCGATGGATGCAGGAGGCGAGCAGCCGCTCAAGGTGGCGTGCTCTGGGGGAGGCCTATGTTCAGCAGTGGACGTCTTCAGGCTGTTAATGATGATGATGATGGACACAGGTATTAGGTACAAGTTTAGGTTAAATTATAATTACTCATTAGCCAAATGGATGTCTAATACTGGGTGGCGCAAAAGTAAAGACCCTATTTGGTTCAGCTATAACATTTTTTCTAAATTAGAAAACTAGATTTAGGTTTTTTTAAATGTATATTTGTGCCATTAAATTTCGTACCATTAGGATTTAAAGATGATGTCTTTTAAATGGTGACCTCCAGAGTTGATACACATTTGAGCCCTATTTATGACATTTTGCAAGATGATTTTCCTTCAAAATTGGTTATGAGTGACGAAGCGCATTTCCATCTCTCAGGGCATGTCAATAAGCAGAATACTCGGTTCTGGGGCACTGATAATCCGCGCATTATTCAAGAAACACCTCTACACCCACTAAAAGTTACTGTATGGTGTGGCATCTGTGTTGACAGAGTGATCGGACCCTATTTTTTCGAAGACGCTGGAGGCAATGCGATAACTGTCACTGGAGAACGCTACAGAACCATGTTACGTGAGTTTTTGATACCCAGTTTGGACGAATTGGGGCTGGAGCACATCTGGTTTCAACAAGACGGCGCTACGGCACACACAGCGCGCGACACTATGGACTTAGTGAGGGACGCTTTTCCAAGCCGAGTTATCTCTCGTTTTGGCGATTTGCCTTGGCCTGCAAGATCACCGGATCTGACCAGTCCAGACTTCTTTCTTTGGGGTTTTTTGAAATCTCGGGTGTATGTGAACAAGCCACAGACTCTCGCAGCTCTAAAAGAAAACATTCGTCAAGAAATAACGAACATATCGCAGGAAGTGTTACGGCAAGTTATGCAAAATGTCATAAATAGGGCTCAAATGTGTATCAACTCTGGAGGTCACCATTTAAAAGACATCATCTTTAAATCCTAATGGTACGAAATTTAATGGCACAAATATACATTTAAAAAAACCTAAATCTAGTTTTCTAATTTAGAAAAAATGTTATAGCTGAACCAAATAGGGTCTTTACTTTTGCGCCACCCAGTATAATAATTGAAATGCTAATAAGCATTCTGTAAAAAAATAGGAAAAATACTACTAATGTAACAATTCTTTTGTGTTAAGTGCAAATGGAAGTATAGAAACAAAACTTAATTCATTAGTTTTTCTGATGACGTCGTAAATGTGCAACCGTTCTATGATATTTTCTTCAAATAATAATACCAAATGGTAGCACACATAGTCGCATAGATCCTGGACTGGATTCGTGTGTCTTGGGACCCAGGCACTACGAGGATCCAGGACCTTCAACACTCAGACACAGACCAGCAATACTTGCGCTGTTTGTTTCTGAGTATATTGTATGAGTCTATTCGTACATCCATAACGGAAATAGTCTAGGTATGTGGTCTGCTCAACTACTGCATGTACCACGGAAGCCGAAAATTTGAAGATAACTGCAATAGAGGTATAGCAAGGGTAGCTCAACCGGCTGGAAACCAACGGATCCTGGTGTGAATCCCGCTCGCCCCTTACCAATGACTCTTGTACATGGAACATGGAGGAGAGGAATGCCAAGAAAACAGCGTGGGTCAGAAATATGCCAAAAACCGTTTAAAACCTAGATGGCGCTGCAAAATGAGGGGGCTATAAGTTGAACATAGATCAGAAATATGCCAAAAAACTGTTTTAAACCTAGCCCGCTGTAGCTAGCCATACAGCCCACTCATTTTGCAGCGCCATTTAAGTTTAAAACGGTTTTTGGCATATTTATGATCTATGCTGTTTTCTTGGTGTATAGGCGTTCCTCTCCTCCTTGTTCCATGCTCTTGTAGGTGTACCTATGTGTGATATCACTCCCTTTTACAACTGGCATGTTCAATTATGACAAAATTTGTAGACTAAAGTGTCTTCCACCAGCAGCGTGGCTGGCGTGGTGGCCTAAATTCCCCGTGCGTGAAGGCAGGCGCGAATACAGAAATTTCTTAAGGGGGGCACACAAATCATTATAGTAGGGGAGTCCAAGAGGGGAATTTGGGGATGTGGTGGTAAAACACATAAGTATACGATATAAGACCAATTTGCGCTCTTTTCTTTAAATGATGAATTCCATGCAACTATATCTTCCTGATGAATTGGCTAATTACCGCGCTTGATGCTGGACTGCCTGCGCCAAGGGGGGGGAGGGGGTCCTCTGCGCCCCCCCCCCCCTGTATCCGCACTTGCGTGAAGGCTCGTTCAGCTCGGTTAGAATGACCTATAGAAATCGTCATCTCTTCTCTTGAGAAAGCGTCTGAAGACGTCCACTGCTGAACATAGGCCTATCCCAGAGCGCACCTTGAGCGGCTGCTCGCCTCCTGCATCCATCGGCTCCCCGCGGCTTTCACCAGATCGTCGGTCCACCGAGTGGGGAGCCGGCCTACGCCGCGTCTTCCGGTTCGTGGTCGCCACTCGAGAACCTTTCTTCCCCATCGGTTGTCAGTTCTACGAGCGATGTGGCCTGCCCATTGCCACTTCAACTTACTAACTCTAAGAGCTATATCGGTCACTTTAGTTCTCCTGCGGATCTCCTCGTTCCGGAGCTTATCTCGCAGGGAAACACCGAGCATAGCTCGCTCCATAGCTCGCTGCGCGACTTTGAGCTTACTAATGAGGCCAACAGTAAGAGACCATGTCTCAGTTCCATAAGTCATCACTGGCAACACACACTGATTGAAAACTTTCGTTTTCAGGCTCTGCGGTATTTCGGACGAAAAGATAGGACGAAGCTTCCCGAACGCTGCCCAGCCGAGTTGGATTCTTCGCGCCACCTCTTGTCGAAGTTGGACCTACCTAATTGAACAATCTGTCCTAGGTAAATATAAACATTAGTCTTCTGGTTCGTGGTCGCCACTCGAGAACCTTTCTTCCCCATCGCTTGTCAGTTCTACGAGCGATGTGGCCTGCCCATTGCCATTTCAACTTACTAATTCTAAGAGCTATATCGGTCACTTTAGTTCTCTTGCGGATCTCCTCGTTCCGGAGCTTATCTCGCAAGAATTGAATAAATGTTATTCTATTCTATTCTAAGAGTTATGTCTATTCCTACAGCTCATGCAGGTGTGGAAACATGATAAGTAGGTAAATGTAGGTATCCATGTATTCGTTTTTGATACGTGGTGTAATTACAGTACAATTTCGTACATACCTATAAGTAAGTATGTTACCAAATTTTTATTTCACCCACTTATCATTGGAACCACCTACTATTGCAGAGCGCAATGCACTCTTGCTAACAAGGTCATGAACTGTTCTTTATTTATCTATCGATTTATCTATCAGAGGCGTCCATGTCTACGACATGCAATACCTACAGTTTTTATATTTGTATAATAATTATTTTATAACTTTTTTTTTTATGTTATCGAATGACGTGACGAGCTAATCGTTCGCCTGGTAATAAGCGACACGGCCGCCCATAACATATTGCAGTGTCACTCGGAACTCTAAATTAAAGTTTTGCGTGACACTGCGCACTGCACACGTCATCCTGAGACATCACACAGTCTAAAAAAGTTTTCTAGACTGTGAGATCAGTTCGTAATGTCTCATTTGCCCAGTAATTTCACTAGATACAGTGCCCTTCAAACCGGAACACAGTAGTGCAACAACACAAATTCAAATTCAAGTTGTCTTAATTCTTTAAACTAACTACTAAGTACATTTATAATAACTAATAAACTAGCTATAATATCTACTACAAAGAACATTTGGACTGTCGACAGATATTTTCTGTAGCTAGTTTATAAGTTTTTATTAGTGTAGTAGCTAGTTTCCTTATAAATGCGAAAGTTTGTATATCACCGTAACTACTGAACCGATTGCGATGAAATTTGGAATGTAGATAAATTATACGCTGAATTAACATATAGGATACTACTTTTTATCCGCGGGTATTACCGCGGGGCACAACTAGTAAAGAATAAAGACACATTGCTCGTTTAAAAAAGTCGTCTTTAATACTTAAACATAGTTTTTTATTTCGGGCACTTATTAGGGGGGGGGGGGGGGGGAGAGGGGAGAAGATTTGCCATAATCCCCAAGCTTGGCAGGAGCCTTGATGACCACAGGGCTCTTACCACACGCCATAGTGAATGGGCGAAATAATTAGGTAAGTACCTACGTGACTTTCATACAAAATTGCTGTAATTTTTCACACCACCGAGCTCTACATAGTTTTTATCCGGAAAACAGGAAAATAGCAGATGAAACGGTGGGCCGCCTAGTCATTTGTTTTTTCTCAAATCTATGGGCCGCCTTCATTTATATTCTATGGCAGAAGTAACCTCTACAGAGTTTTATCAATAGTTTTTGGTATTTCAAAGGTTATAGAAAAAAATGACATTGATAGAACTAGCGGTGTGTTGTCATTTATTCAAGAGATAAATACATTTATTTCACACGTTTTAATATTATTAGTTGTGGTGTTTTTGATCCTCCAAAATGCCGCATAATACTCACCGGCGTTCGAGCGGCAACCTGGCCGGCATGAGACGCGGCAGCATGCTGCAGCACATGACCGGCTCTGGCATACAAATGTCGGAGCTCAACATCCTCAAGGATGAGACGCACACCGGAGACCATTTCCTCACTCCGGATCAGCTCGAGGTAGTCCACCGCTCGAACTGCAAAACGGGCCTCACTGAGGACATGGCTAAAGAACTTCTTGACTTGCATGGCCCCAATGAGCTGATGGAACTGCGGGGAACCAGTTATTGGAAAGTGTTCCGACATAATCTCTTTGGGTGGTTCCAATGCCTCCTCTGGGCTGGCGCGATCCTCAACTTTGTCGCGTACTTTGCAGCCAACCAAATCGACTCAGGTGGCGAAGGCGGACATTCATCGGAAGAATATCTGTACCTAGGAATAGTCATCGCAAGCACGATCATTGGTACTGGCCTTTTTGGATTCTATCAAGAAGCAAAGAATATTGCTGTCATGAGCGGCTTCGATAAAATGGTTCCACCAAATGCTGTGGTGATCAGAGAGGGAATACGGAAAGTTATACCTAACCGAGATGTGGTTATAGGCGACATAGTCGAGATGACCGGTGGAGAGGTTGTGCCTGCTGATGTACGGATTCTTACGTGTACCAACTTCAAAACCGACATGGCATCCTTGACTGGTGAGTCAGAACCGATCAGTCACAAGCCTCATTGCACGAATAAAAATCCACTTGAGTCGAAAAATATGGCGTTTTTCAGCTGCCCGATTACCGAGGGTTCGGCTAGAGGGATGGTGGTGGCGGTCGGTGAAATGACGCAAATCGGAAAAATTGCTGGACTGGTGACGGGATTAGAAAAGGAAGAGACACCAATTGCAAAAGAAATTACTCATTTCATTAAACTTATTTGTGGCGTGGCGTTTGCATTCGGTATCATATTTTTCATAATGGTGTATTGTATACAAGGCAGTTGGCTGGTAGCAATGCAATACATGTTGGGAATTATTTTGGCAAATGTGCCGGAAGGCTTAATAGTTACGTTGACTGTGTGCATGACGCTATCTGCCAAACAACTCAAGAAGAAGAACTGCCTAGCTAAAACTCTGCAAGCTGTGGAAACCCTCGGATCTACTTCATGCATTTGTTCTGATAAAACTGGAACGTTGACCGAAAACCAAATGAATGTATCTCACTTGTTCTGTAACTTTAAAATTTATGACAAAAACGATCACACGCACGTGTCTGCCCAAACGTATGCAAATCTGTGTCTTGCGGCTTCTTTGAATTTGAGGGCAACTTTTGAACATTCGACCCTACATATGCCAGTCGAGAAAAGAAAAATTTTAGGAGATGCATCCGAGTCGGCAATTTTGCGTTACATGGAAAAAAATCGTTCTGCGACAGTGACTCGTGAAGAAAACCCGAAAGAGGCAGAGATACCCTTCAGTTCAGCTTACAAATACCAAGTTACGATTCACCGCCTGCAAGAAACACAAAGCTATTACCTAATAATGAAAGGTGCGCCTGAAATCGTACTAGAGTACTGCGCTCGCGTCCACACTGACGAAGGCGAACAGCCGCTGACTCCACAAATTAAAAAAGAACTGAAATCCAACTTTATTAAGCTTGCAAATATGGGTGAGCGAGTGATTGGGTATTGTGATCTGAATTTGCCGTTGGAAAGTTATCCTTTAGGCTATCAGTTTGATACTCAGGCTAAAAACTTTCCTCTCGAAGACTTAGCTTTTCTCGGTGCAATATCCATGATCGATCCACCGAGACGCAACATTAGACAGTCTATAGCACTTTGTCGCCTGGCGGGAATCAAGGTTGTCATGGTGACAGGAGATCATCCTGTTACAGCCCTGGCCATATCTCGGAAGTGTGGAACAATAACTCACCCGACCGCATACGACTACGCTTTTGAACATCATATCGAGTTAACTGACGTGCCACCGCATATAAAAAATCAATTCAAGTCTGCAGTTATTACTGGCGATGAGCTTCGTAAGATGTCCGTCCACGATTTAAAAGCGGCACTAGCTAAATACACTGAAATCACGTTTGCCAGAACCAGCCCCCAGCAAAAGTTATTCATTGTCGAGACTTACCAATCTTTGCACTACGTCGTCGCCGTCACAGGGGACGGTGTCAATGATTCACCAGCTTTAAAGAAAGCTGATATTGGTATAGCAATGGGAATTACCGGAACGGAAGTGTCCAAGCAAGCAGCTGACATGATACTGTTAGATGACAATTTTTCTTCGATTGTTTTAGGTGTGCAAGAGGGGCGACGTATTTTCGATAATTTGAAAAAGACAATTGCGTACACGCTGACTTCAAATACACCGGAGATGTTACCATTCGTTTTATATGCCCTATTTGGCATGCCGTTGCCATTACCTCTTATGTTGATCCTTGTAATAAATGTTGGAACTGATTTGTTACCTGCGATGAGTTTGGCCTACGAGGATTCGGAAGAGGATATCATGGCGATTCCACCACGCAAGCTCAGCGATCACCTAGTAGACAAAGTACTGCTCTACATGGCGTACTTCCAAGTGGGACTTATTCAGTTTTTTGGCGGAATGTTCGCTTATTATTTGGTGTTCGCTCAAGATGGCTTCTTTCCTTCCACTCTTATGTTTATTCGCAATGATTGGGAGACAAAGAATGCGGTAGTGAAAGACACGTTGGATCGCCCGTGGTTGTACGAAGACAGAAAACACCTCGAAAAGAAAGCTCAAACTGCGTATTTCTTCTCCGTTTGTTTGACTCAAGTGTCAGATGTGATCATATGCAAAACAAGACGAATTTCACTACTGAAAAAAGGCATGAAGAACAATGTTTTAAACTTTAGTATTATTGCAAATTTGGGAATAGCGTTATTTGTGACCTATACTCCTTTCTGCCAGCAAGTGTTCGGCACGGAGTCTTTGAGTTGGCACGACTGCTTTCTTTCTTTACCTTTTTTCGTTTTGATGATTCTCGGCGACGAAATGAGACGTTACCTCATTAGGCACAACGTGTCAGAATGGGTTGAACAAGAAACGTACTACTGAATTAATTAATTTATTTTTAATTAAGTTAACAATTTTTGTTCATAAGTTAATTATTATTTTGTGGAACACGGAGAGTTATTTGATTTCAAATATTGTTTAATACAGTTGTTGTTATTTATTTATTTTTGTTTTAGTTTCTTCATTTTGTATTTATTTTAGGGGTCGTTCCCGTAATTCCCGTAAGTCTATGGGGCAACTATACAGGTTACCTTACCCTTAAGCACCATAGCCTTTGGGTGTCACCTTAATTGGTATCGAGCTACGCTATGAGCGCTACCACTACTTTTTTGTTATGAATTTTGTAATAAAGTTCATTTTCAAATTTTCCAAAATTTTCTTTTCTTTCTTTCTTTCTTTCTTTCTTTATTCCGGCGCGTAAGTAATGCTCAATTCAAAGGGTCTGTTCGCCGTTTGCCCCTTTTTTATTTTGTCTTTTATTAGGCATATTTTATCCAAAAAAAGTTAAAACTTACAAGCTCATGCGGCTACACCCATTAGTGTCATGACATTTTGCTCTTTATATTTGCCATGTGAATATCTGAAGTTTTTAGCAGATTTTGTTTAAGCCATCCTTTCTAAACGACTTCGAAAAAACCTGTAGGTAGGTATTTTTAAAAGTCTTCATTAAGGTACATTTTATTTCTCCACCAGAAGGTCCAGCCATGTACGAGACGTTCCTAGAGATAGCCTTCGAGGCGGAACTGTGTACGAGAGAGACCCCGGAGCTGTTGGAAGCAGCCAAGGAACTGTGCCAGGAGAACCCCCTCTCCAGAGACGCGGCCATCACTGAATTGAGGCAGATTATATTTGGTAAGCGATAAATTGATGACATGGTGGATGTCCCAAGTTATCAACATGGGCTTGGAGGTAGAGAATCCCAAGGGTTGCCGAAACCATCGCCCCTATGTTTGTTACGATTTTTTGTACATTTTTTGTTGTTTGTTACGTGTGTTGTTTCTGAGCTAATGATATTTTTAGTATTTTTGGTCAAATCTCCTATTTTTCCATAACCTTAGATACCATGGGGTAGTACTTATGATTTTTCTTGTGTATATAATGAGTGTCCCAATAATGGGCTACATTATCACTAAAAGGGATCTCTTCTAGGCAATCTTTGGATGGACAGATAGAGATAATAGTTCAATATTACGGCAGTCTACTAGTATGACACAAGTCTTGATAAATAACTGTTTAATAATGTATGCAATAACGGCTTGGCTAAATTAGTAAGCCAGCTCATGCCGCAATCACATTAGACTAAATCCCTATTCTAACCAGCGCGGCATTCGTACCGCTGTCGGTAGTGGTAAACACGGCGCGGGATCCCACGCGGGATACCGCTACCCACAGTGGTACGAATACCGCGCCGGTTTGAATGGGGCTTAAATTCAGCGAGGCTAAAAGAGTAATTCGATATACATTGATGCTTGGTGTAGGGTATTGGATGGAAGTAACACCAAGTCATCAATGTATATTGATTTGGTGTCAGCGATAAATTCCATATTCAGGATTTTTCACATTCTATGTTTGCCGATTTCTCAATAATACGCAATCTTAATAGTCCGAATTCTTAAATTTACGAATTCTGAATTTTCCGTATTCTTTATTTTCCTAATTAGAAATTATCCTGTCTAAATCCAGCCAAATGTCCCCTTTAGGCAGGTTCATACAATAAATTAATAAGTAAGTAAAATGGCAGGACATAAAAATAAGGTGTAATTAAGACATTTAGGTACATTTATTTTCATTAAGATATAGGTAATTACCATAGTAGCTCTATAACCATTAAAACAGGTTTCTACGATGACCTTTACATTTATCTATCTGGTTGTTATTAGCTGACTATTATTTTATCTGTGCTGTTATCATGAATATATAAAACCTCCGGATGGATCACGCAGAAGTTACATAATTATAGTTAAGTTACATATAGTTAGTTAGGTTAATTTCTACCCAATCCACTCAACTGTGTAAAATTTAAGTATGGTTATTAGATGGCAAATTTAGTAATGTAATCTGTAATAATGTAATATGGTATTGTTCTTTTTTTTTATCCGAATACGTAGATTCAATAGTTAATGTTCTTTGGCAGTGTATGATCAATATAATGTTAAAGCTAGTTAGTAATCTGTGGATGTAGTGGTTGGCTGTATATTTAATAATACCACTTATATTACACCTTGTTACTCTAATTACTAATGTACAGCTGTTTGTCGTTCCTAATAAATAAATAAATAAATAAATAAATAAATAAATAAATAAATAAATAAATAAATAAATAAATAAATAAATAAATAAATAAATAAATAAATAAATAAATAAATAAATAAATAAATAAATAAATAAATAAATAAATAAATAAATAAATAAATAAATAAATAAATAAATAAATAAATAAATAAATAAATAAATAAATAAATAAATAAATAAATAAATAAATAAATAAATAAATAAATAAATAAATAAATAAATAAATAAATAAATAAATAAATAAATAAATAAATAAATAAATAAATAAATAAATAAATAAATAAATAAATAAATAAATAAATAAATAAATAAATAAATAAATAAATAAAAAATAAATAAATAAATAAATAGTTGCCAATAGTGGTGCTGTACTGGATCTCATATAAATATATTATTAAAATAGAATACGATTAAGGTGGTACAGTAATTTTTAGAGTAGAATGCAGGATGAAGCTTACTAACTGCCGTAGGTAGGTATATGTAAATGTAGATCTTTTGATTACCTACATTTTTATATATGCTCATCTATAACATAACATAACAATATTATAATATTGATACTATAGAAAGATTTGATTGTTTGCATTGAATAGGCTCCGAAACTAATGATCCGATTTGAAAAATTCTTTCACTGTTGGGGAGCTTTTTTTTTTTTTTTGAGGGGGGAAATGCCTTCGCACTTCCCTGCCACCACGGGGGTGATGGCACCCCTGCCATCACCCCCGTGGTGGCAGGGAAGTGTGTGGGCCTTGAACCCACTAAAACCCCCCCGTGATCCGTCCGCCGCCGGAATGGGGCGAAATGATCTAACTACAAACCGATGAATGATCCGATTTGAAAAATTCTTTCACTGTTAGGGAGCTACACTACCCCCGGGTTACACTGGCTATATTATATTTTCAAAAAAACTAAGGATTCTTACTAAAACTCCAATAATGTAACATCGCGTGCGCTGAGAAAACTATTATACCCGTGCGAAGCCGGGGCGAGCCGCTAGTTTACAATAATTTTATATGAGCATAATTATAGTTTTTATAATGTTCTACAAGACCGCTCCATCTAGCTGGAGTGGAACTATGATGTTATACTACATAGTTACTATTACTTATTCTGTGGCGCGGTGTATAGTCACAAAACGAAGAGTTTATGACATAAGTGACTCTGGATTCTGGCTACTAAGTGTAGTACCGATACATATTATTTATCTGTGCTCTGGTTATGCAATACTTGGGTGATCATTGATCAAACAAAGATCAGCCACTATTCAGTTAAAATGAGGCTTTTTATTGAATAAAAAACGCTAGTTCCGGTTCTTTTCTAGATGGCGCTGTAAGTACATAGTTTAAACCTTTCAAAACACAGAGTAGTTTAAACATAAGGAAATGCTTAGACTACCTACAAAGAAATGTCAAATTCAGTTGAGTGGACCACGAGTACATTGTCTGGAGTATCTTCTAAGTAGTCTGTGGTGCGTTCTTATTAAGTAAATTGAAGTACAGTAGATCTGCGAGATAGATAAGCGTTAATATTAAGATCCAAAATAAAGCCGAGGTATCCCGCAACGAAACTAAAAAATAAACGAAAGAGTTTAAAGTTGTCAGTCAGTATCGTGACAGATTTCCTATAACCTGTGGTCTATGCTTGAAACAGTGACAGATTTTGGTAAAACCACAACTGGCGCCATCTACACAACTGGTTTGTGTCAACAGTTGTGGTTTTACCAAAATGTGGATTTACCAAAGAGTCATACATAAAACACCATTTCTTTTTTTTAAATAAAACTCCTCATTGTATAAATACGTTGAGTGTTTCACAGTATTTTGGAAACTTTTAGGCTTCTTCTGCTTCTTCTTCTTCTTCTTTTTCTCGTGTAGGCAAGTGGTCAGCCAGAAGCCTTTGGGCAGCCAATTTCTAGGTTTATTTCTGACTTGGTTTAACGACTATTGTCTTACGACAACAGCCGGGACCGACGGCTTAACGTGCCCTCCGAAGCGCGGTAGCGCTCAGTTGCGAGTTGGTCAGTCAGATACCACTTTTTGATATGGCGGTCACCCATCAAAGTAGTGACCGCTGCGAACGATGCTTAACTTTGCCGATTGGTTAGAAATGGCTAGTCGTGCTTCACTATGAGCGCTACTTATAGGCTAAAAACATTGATTATGAATTTTCCTTACGCATTACAGATCGTGGACAGTGCCGACCTTTGAGGACCGATGATGAGTACCTGCTGAGGTTCCTTCGAGTGAGGGACTTCATCCCGGCCAGAGCACACAAACTGGTACAGACCTACAATAATTAAAAAATATCAAAATTGATACAAAATGGTGCATAACAATTAATAATACAGAGAAAAATAAACATTTTGAAATATTGTCAGATAGCGCCATCTGCCCCAAGTACATAGAAACTCATAGACAGCTAGGCTGGACTTTGCGCTGCTATTATAAACTAGACTTCTATAGAAAGTGATATCTCGATGACTCGCTAGATGACAGTTTAGTAAACTACCATAAGTAATGAACTAGTTTCTACCTTCGGCTTTGCACGCCATGGTATAAATTATTTTTAATATTGTTTATTGTTACTTTTAAGCATTTTCACAAAAAAACAGTTCAATTTTTACGTCAAATAAAAAACTCGAGCGTAGCCAAGGGCAGAACCTCTTATTACAACAAAACAGCCTACTTATAACAATTAAATTGGGATTAGTATAGCTTTATAGTGTTGAAATAATTTTCATTACCTATTGGTTCAGATGGCAATTTTTTTTATATCTGAATTCCTACTTATCTAGCATTTGACTACGCTTTTGCCTGATGGGAAGGAAGTGACAAACTGATAGTAGCATCCCCATCGGTTGTCGGTTCTGTGAGCGATGTGGCTTGTCCCTGCCATTGTAAATTGGTCACTTTAGTTTTCCTTTGGTGTTCCTTTAATTTACATCTACATATCATCATCATCATCATCATCAACATCCTGAAGATATCCACTGCTGAACATAGGCCTCCCCCAGAGAGCGCCACTTTGAGCGGCTCTTGCATCCATCGGATCCCCACGGCTTCCACCAGATCGTCAGTCTACCGAGTGGAGGGCCGGCCCACACTTTCATTTCTATCTTTTAAGGCGTAAAATTAAATAACCCGTGCGAAGCCGGGGCGGGTCAACTAGTAAGTAATAAACCACAAAAAGATATATTACACCTAAGTATATCGCTATTTCTTCGGTGATCAATTAAAAACTCAGAGATTGACATGAACGATACGTCCTACCCCATTTTTTATAATAATCATAATAGGTTAAGGGAAAAGGGGGGTTAGGTTATGGGTTAGGGGGGGAAGTTCCTTCGCATTTTTTAAGAAAATTCAAAACATTTTTTAATATAGTTTATTTACATTTAACTAAAGTATGTAGGTACCATTTTGTTCGATAACTTTTTGCCATCTTGTAGGTAGGGACATGATCCTATTTCTATAGAAATTTTGGGGCTTCTGATCAAAAAACCGCGACAAGTAGTTTTGGCAGTCCTCTCGTGATGTTAACCGGACACTGCCTAAAGAATTCTGAAGAGACCGAAACAAGTGGAAATCTGAAGGTGCCAGCCAAACTCTCTTAATTTTTGCTGATTGGCTAAAGATGTGTGAGGTCTAGCGTTATCATGATGAAAAACCACACCCCTTCTGTTGATTAATTCCGGTCGCTTTCTCTCAACTTCTTGCTTTAATCTCATCAGTTGTTCGCAGTAGAGTTCAGAATCGATGGTCCTGCCTGGTGGTATATAACAGCTCATAATGAATAATGCCCTTCCAATCCCACCACACACACAGCATCACCTTGTTGCGAGTTAACCCGGGTTTCGCCACAGTCTGTGAAGCCTGACCGGCCTTTGACCACGACCTTTTTTGCACGTTCTTGTCGTACGTGATCCACTTTTCATCACCAGTTATCAGCTTCTTCAAAAATGGTTCGGTTTCATTACGTCGTAATAAAGAATCACAAATGAGTACACGGTTCATTAGGTTTCTTTCAGTGAGCTCGTGAGGGACCCAAATATCGAGCTTTTTTGTGTACCCAGTTTTTTTCAAATGCGCCAAAACTGTTTTGTGGTCAATTCCCAGTTCTACAGCTACGTCGTAACTACTAATAATATGCCAATCTTGCTCCACTTTTTCAAAAATGGCATCTATTTTATCCGTAATAGGGCGACCAGAGCGAGGTGCATCTTTGACAAATAAAAATTTCCGGATTGAAAACGCTTAAACCAAATTTGTGCTACTCTCACAGACACTGCACTAGGTCCATAAACATCGCAAATTTTTTTCGCGGCTTGCGTTGCATTTTTACTTTTTTTGTAGTAAAATTTTAAAATGTATCGAGTTTCTTCATTAAATTCACTAGATTATACCAATACTAGTATATGGATTCACTCAACTTCACAGTACGAAAAACAAATAAAAATCACACATTTTCCTAATTTGAATATGGAATCATCTTCTTTAAAATTTAAACTTTTAATGATACCAAAACCAGCCAGATACAAATAGTATAGCCAAAGAGATTTTATTACAAGTTCATACATACTATAATGCGAAAAGACTTTTGTCCCCAACGTAATATAATGACCTACTTACTGAAAAAAATTTTCATATCCTTTCAGCTGGTTCGGTACTGCAATTTTAGGGAGACCTACAGCACGCTGTATGAAGGTGTGGACCTCTGGGGCTTGTCGAAGATAAAGGATGCGTATGAGGGTGTCTTGTACGACCGGCCTGATGTCGGACGGATCTCCATCTTCAGGTTTGGTTAGTAAGGTCCACTTTTCATTTAATTCACTTCTCAGTAACGCGGTTGCTTGTTGTCGCACAGATTAGTTAACCCACTCCATAAGATTTTGTCGGTATTTTACTGTATATCTGATTCTCTTAATTCTGAGTAACTTGGGGTGGGGTTTTTGATCCATAGTTAAGGTAGCCAATGGTTAAAAACTAATAAATTCTAACCAATGGTCAAATTAGTTATACCTTGTCCATTTTATTAATGGTTTTTTGACAGCTCAAGACACTGACAAGTTAGGGATGTTCTAAAGATTCTCAAATGTGATACCATTCCGATTGTACTATTATTGTTAATCGAGTTAGGTACGTAAACGTAATAATCGATACGATAAATACACATTTTGATTTAGTTTTGATAAATTCCATGAAGTACAATATTGTTTGTATGAACTTTTAACGTAAACAATATGAAACTTCATGGGCGTGAGCTGTCAAAAAACCGTTAATAAAATGGACAAGGTATTTTAACCATTGGTTACCTTAACTATGGATAAAAAAACCCACCCTTAGTGAACAGCTAGCTAAGCTCTTAGCTAGCAAAGCGTGCTTGCTACACCTTCGATCGCATATGTCACTTTCCATCAGGTGAGAGCGTCAGAGCGTAGTCAAATGCTAGATAAGATTTGTCTGGCCTGTTAGCTCAGTTAGCTCTGCCTTCTGAACTATAGATTGTGGGTTCGATTCCCATCCAGTACAAACAATTGTGTAATGAACATTGATGTTTGTTCTGTGTCTAGACACCCATTCTACGTGTGTATTTACAAACAAAAAGTATCTAAGTATTGTATCAGTTATCTGGTTCCCATAGTACAAGCTATGCTTAGTTTGGGGCTAGATGGTGCTGTGTGAAATGTCCACATATTGTTTATTATTACTTACTAGCGGCTCGCCCCGGCTTCGCACGGGTATAATAGTTTTTGCAGCGCACGCGATGTAATAAAGAATATTTTAGGAGATTTTTGTAGCTTCCCAACAGTGAATGAATTTTTCAAATCGGTTTAGTAGTTTCGGAGCCTATTAGTAATCAATGCAAACAAACAAACAAACAATGAAATCTTTCCTCTTTACAGTATTGTTATAGATTTATTTATGTCTAATATAAAAAAAAAATATTCGGAGTTGCAGGGACTCATATTCTTTGTTAATTCATGACCCGTTTTTAACACCCCACGCAAACAGAGGGTGCTATTAGTTTAACGTGAGTAGGTGTTTGCCTGTAGCATCGTAGCTCCAAGAGAGGGATGAACGGATATTTTTTGTTTTAAAGTAGGTGAATTGATCGAGACTGTTTTTAGGTACAAATGTTAAACGTTATTTTATCATTGACTAGGCTAGCGTTTGACCACAATCTCACCTGATGGGAAGCGATGATGCGGTTGAAGGCACGCTTGTCTAGTAGTAAATACCTATTCACTCTTGACTTGAATAACCCCGGGTTGTATTTTCCTGGAAACACCGACCAGGGCAGGACATACCACACTTTTTCAGTTCTTACTAAAACAGTGGAGTCGAAACGGTTAGTACGTATTGGAGTTATTCGACCATAAGAGGGTGACGCTTGGCCGAACACCTGGTGGTATTGTAATGGAAAGGTGCTGGAAGAATTAGGTCATGCAGTTCTTGTGCACACTCTTCATAGTGCAACCTATAGAATACCAATAGGCTAGCGACTTCACGTCGGTGCGCCAGGCTCTGGAGACTAGCGTTCACCAAGATATCGTCGCCAATAATCCATATTGCACGTCGCCCAATGGAATCCAAAGCTAAGCCAAGGTATTTTTATGATGATGTTAAGTGACGATACAGTCCGTCGACTTGACCTATATATGTATTTACATAAATTATTTTATTCACGAATATTTGAAAGCAAATAAGCTGATGGCCTGTTTGATGGTAAGCGCTTCCCCTTTGTTCAAAGGGGAAGTGCTTAGCGCTTTGAATTAAAAGATTCAAGAAAAATAATCTTACGTACTACGATTTCTCAGGGACGTGGGACCCTTCCGAGTACCCAGTGGAAGACCTGGTCCGCGCTGGCATGGCGATGTGTGAGATCGCCATCAGGACGCCGAAGATGCAGGTTCTTGGAGGAACTGTCATAGTCGACCTGACCGGCATTACACTGAGGCATGTTTCTACGCTTACACCGACGGTGGCTTACCAGATCGTCTGTCTTTTGGGGGTAAGGCTCACTTATTTTTCTTCCTCTTTGTTCTCTTCTTTTTGATTGTGAGAGTGCGCATGGACTTTGCCAGATGATCCCTCAGCCTCAGCTTCTGTGGTGTGGTGGTTGAGCAGGTCGGATCATAACCCGGAGGCTGCGGGTTCAATTTCCGCGACAGGACATGTATTTGTGCATAGGAAAAAAGCAATTATTTGTTCTGTGTCTGGGTGCTGTGGGACCATGGTCTCCTCGTAGTTCCTGGGCCCCTAGATACAGGAATCCTAATTCGGGTCCAGGATCTACGAATGCGATCGTTGGGCGTTAATCACCTACTTATTCCCTTTTCTTGGTGAGTTTTTTTTTGTTATAGAGAACCTAAACATATTGATAGAAGGTACCTACTCCAAGACATCTAATACTACTTACTATAGTATAGTACTTACTACTCATTACTCGATTAAGTCTCGTTCGAAATAGGTAAAAAATTAAAAAAAAATGAGTGTGGAAGGAAATAGTCGCCCACGCATTATTTATTTTGTGCCGCGGCGTAACGAGAATGCTGCTGTCTGTTCCCTGGATATTCTCTTAGCCGGTTCTTACGGCAGCCATCGGAGAAAAGAAGTTAGAAATTCAACAGATTGTATCTATGTAGTGCGTTTCAAATGCCCTGAGAAACTCGTACATTGACCTTTGAGCGGACTGCAGCTACTCTCAACCTATTTTTTGGTGGGTCACTACATTTTCAAATCCTCTGAGAAACACGTACATTGAAACATGTCAAAACAGGTTTAGCGCCGCTGATGGACCCTGTCTCGCACACTTCCTTGTACTACGAAACGCTAGACGCGTAAACGACAGTAAAGCGATGCATAATTGTATGGAAAGCGATACTCTTGCTTTTTTTCAGGGCTAACATAATACCGGGGGAGCAATGCACGAGTTTCTCAGAGGATCTGAAACATACTATAGAAGCACGCGGGTGGCGCGTGCTCAGTTCAGCCACGTTTTGTGGTTCAGCTGCTGTAGCTCGCGTTTCGCATTTATTGTAGTAGCTTATATTATAAGCTACTTACTATAATCATGAAGCAAGGAGGAGAGGAATGCCAATACACCAAGAAAACAGCGTAGATCGAGCGGAGCGTGGTTGGCGTTGATATGCCAAAACAGTTTTAAACCTAGATGGCGCTGCTTAAGGGCTTGTGCAAGGCCAGCGCGAATTCAAGCCAAAGCCACAGAATAGATGTATAGTACTAGGCCAAAGCGGGGATGAGCCAGGGGCCGAGCGGCAGGGGCGGTCTAAGTTAAACTGGTTCCAACGTGCAATAGTTTAGGTAATTTATTATTACACTGAATATAAAGGGTATTTTAAAAATCCGCTATACATAAGCCCTCCATTATATTTAGTTCATCTACTACACTAAGTTCCATGATCTTATTTAAAGTATTCATTGAATAATCGCTGTTTATTTGTACGGTTTGGAGGTAACTTTGTAATTTTTTTCTATCGAGAAAATTTTGTTAATTCGTATTTTCACTATACATTTGCAGTAGCATTAATCCTGAACTTTACCATATATTAATTTCAAAGTTATTGTTGCAATATTGTTGACAGGACACTGCTTCAAGCTAAGCCGTTTTAAGCATTTTGGCGTTGTATTGGCTCTTAATGAGCGGGCTATAAGTTGTCACTAAAATGCCGCAGAAGTAACTGTTATCTTATTCAGTGTTTTTGTTCATCTAAACTACGTTTCGATACTCATACGCCATCTTAATGATCACCTTGGAATTAATGAAAGCGTCTACGCTGTTTCTTGGTGTATTGGCATTCCTCTCCTTCTTGTTCCATGGTATAATAAATGCGAAAAGTGATTGCCGTTCGTTTTCGTTAGGGGCGTAATATTCTAATATTACGAAACATTAGCTATCACATCTTTCAAAACTCCCTTTCATCTCAAGAAATGAGTTTTTCTCGCAGTTCTAATCTAAAGTTTGCAAAGTATTGGCGGAGTTGGTACTGTAACAGCCCCCTAAACTTAACCTTTTTATAATAATATTAATAATACATTAATAATAAAATCACTGAATTACCGAATATTCTTAACCAATCTTACGACGCTAAAAAGGTTATCAAAATTTGTTGACTATTTTGGACTACCTATTTTAATGTTTATGGCCTTGTGAATCGTCTCCTATAAATGGTAGAACCGTACGTTGTGATAATGTAGTAATCCAAATCCTTTTAAAGTAATGAGACAATACCTAACTAACATCTAACCTATTCAATAATATTAATTTAATTTAAAATATCCATCTTCCTACAAATAATTGCTATTTAATCCCCTGATGAACACTATTCCTATACTCTGAGTAACCGAACTGAAATTTCCACATAAAATCATATTATGCACCAATCAATATATTTCCTACTATATTTTCGAAAGGTTTCAATTGTAGGAATGAATAATTTTTTCCTGCAAAAAATTGAACATTATAGTTCCTAGTCATAGACAAAACTGAAAGTAAATTAAAGCTTCATGACGAACGTATGTTGAAATTAACAAGACAAGAAAATGAAACATAGGTAAAACGTAAGTAAGTATATTGCTAACTGAGTTTAAGCTTGTTATATAGCAAAGTCATAGTAAA
The DNA here is from genome assembly GCA_910589525.2 of Ennomos quercinarius. Taxonomy (NCBI): domain Eukaryota; kingdom Metazoa; phylum Arthropoda; class Insecta; order Lepidoptera; family Geometridae; genus Ennomos; species Ennomos quercinarius. The sequence continues at coordinate 13,850,958 of OU342504.1, read as the reverse complement.
CTCTATTTGTTTATCATAACTCTGGCATAGGAGCCCCGCCTCCGCTCCAATGCTGTGGGTCTCGACTACCTGGCTGGTTAACCCTCCACTATTTAGTGCTTGAAATTTCCCACACGGAGGTACCGTGTGTGAAATTCCCCCACACTAAGAGAAATTTGATTTTACTAAATTTTGTTCTATTTATCCCAAGTCAGTACGTCAGGTACCCCATCTACCTATTCTTATCTACTTATCTAGTTTGGACTCCAAAAGGTGCAAGGGACAAGAGGACATTATTTTTTCCAAATCCTAACAAAATAGACATCACCTTAGTTAATTGTGAGTCTATCTAATACTTACTACATTCGGTATATGACAGACTCTAAAAATAGCTCAAACTTTTAAATCTCCTAGCTTCCGTCTAAGATTATCAATATTATCGTAGATCCTATATCAACAGCATGCGGTGGAATAAACAGTAGTATTAATTTTAACTATAAATATTTATTCGAATTCAATGATCTGTTAGTGATATTCAGGTTGTCTCTATTTTCTAGAACTTGTATTGAAAAGTAACCTAAAACCCGTTTATATAATTTAGGTATTATGTTTCATTATTATGAAATACGATAAGGACATGTTTCCTTCAAATAATATTATAGATTTTTGATGCTATTTCCTAACAACAAGATATTCTCATTCGAATCTTTAAATTAGCTACCCCTATCCGTTTGGTAAGGAGATCACTAACAGGTACTGCTGTGCTTGACCCAAGACACGAAGGACAATTTCTTATCACTAGTACATTAAATGTTTTTATTGAATAAATAGTAAAACTCTTATTGAAAAATCAACCAAACAAACCCAACTCTGAATTCCACTAAATTGATCTATAAACAAACACGAACAACCCTAAACTATGAATAAATTCCCGGTAGTTACTTAACTATTGTACAAGCATTACCTATTTCGCAACTAGAAAGCAAAACGTTCGTTTCCTTGTAGGAATATGATCCCTCCAACTCTGCTAAGTAAAATTCCGCCTAGAATCCGCTAAGAAAATACCTATCTTTTTATGCATATTGTAATAACCGTGTAGGAATAGAACCTTTCTCATATCCTCCGTAGAACATCGCAAAACCAGCTAAAGAAATACCTTCCTATACCACAGAATAGATATATAGTAGAACGTACTTTTACCACAAAATAGATTTACAGAATTACGTATTTATACTAATATGATCCGCAACATTAACGACAATAATTTTTCAGTTGAGACTAAGTCACGAAAACTAATGTGATGAATCGTATTCAAACACATTCCCCTTTCTATCTCTACTGTAGTTTCACAAAAGCTTGTGCCAGCTATAGAAAATACCTACTTATACCTTTGCAGCGTTGCTCTCTGTACATTAAATCCTTCTGTGATCACCCAGCTTTCCGTCAAAAGCAAGGTCCACGACAACTAGCTCTACAATAAACACCCACAGCTTCAACCTTCGAGAAAACCTGGATTATAATTTTATAACTTTGATAATTTACGTATTGTATTTGCACTTTTATTTATTAGTAAGTATTTTATTATAATGAATTTATCTTTAGATGTATTTTATACCGCTTTAAATTTATTTATTTATTTATTGAATTTTATCTATTTCCCTAACATTATTATTTTTTCGCGAATTTTAATATTTTAACCCTAACTTTCCCCTCCTACGTGTGTATTCCTCGACTTATAGCTTTTCCCTATACATTAGTGTGTACCCCCAAACACTAGAGATTGCTACAAATCTCACATTTACTTTTAAACGTGCATGTCTGTTCTCGGTGTGTGCAATGAGAACATACCTTTTTTTTTTTTTTTTTTTTTTTTTTGAGGGGGGGAAATGCCCTCGCATTTCCCTGCCACCACGGGGGTGGTGGCAGGGGGTATGTGGGACTCGAACCCACTAAAACCCCCCCGTGATCCGTCCGCCGCCGGGATGGGGCGAGATAGGGTCGCGTTAGCATTCACCATCTCACCCCAGCGGTAGGCCCTTTCGGGCCTCTGCGCCAGTGGGTGGGTAACCTTGCACCTCGGTTACCCACCAGACGTGTGGGGCCGTGTGAGCACGGCGGAGAGTCCCCCGACTCTCCGCCGCCGACCCCACTACGGAGGATGGAGAAGGCGCGCGAAACGCCTCCTCCGTCCTCCGGTCCGTCTGCGCCGGAGGGGGTCAGAGTTGGCATCATCCTCTCTGACCCGCTCCGCAGCCTCCTTCTGCGTCATCACCGCCTCGCAGAAGGAGACCGTTGCCTGCCACGCTCTCTCGCTGTCGAGCATGGCGTTTACCACGCTCGGCAACGAGAGGTCCCGGCCAACGACCGCTGAAAGTGTGCGCCGCTCAGAATCCCAAGCAGCGCACACCTCCAGCGTGTGGGGCGCCGTATCCTCCGGCGCGCCACATTCGTGGCAGGCTGGGGTCGCCTCCCGTCTTGCGATTTGGTGCAGGTACTTTCCAAAGCATCCGTGCCCGGAAAGCACCTGCACCAAACGGAAGGTCAGCGACCCAAATGGCCGCCGCACCCACTCCCGGAGGACCGGGCGGATGGCCTCCACCGTCCTCTGCCCAGGCACCGGTGGAGCCAGGTCCTCCGTCCACCGCCGCAACAAGGCGGTCCGCGCCTGCTTCCGCAGGCGCCTGACCTCCTCCCACGCCGGGGGCTCTCCACGGGTCCTCCTCGCCGCCACGAAGTGGTAAACTTCGGCAAGGGTCTCCGCTTCAAGCTCCCAGGGGGGATCACCGGCCAGCGCGCATGCCGCCGTCCAGGACACCGTCCGGTATCCGCGGATCGCCCTCGTCGCAATGACCCGCTGCGGACGTCGCAGCAGGGCCTTGTTATTGCGACCGAGGGCGTCCACCCAGACCGGTGCCCCATACATGGCCATACTCCGGATCACTCCGGAGTATAGCCGGCGGCACGTAGCGTTTGGACCACCCACGTTGGGCAGCAGCCTCCCCAGAGCGGCGGCCGCTCCCAGGACTCTTGGGGCCAGGCGGGTAAAATGAGCCCCAAAAGTCCACCTCCCGTCCAGGATGAGACCCAGATATTTCATCTGGGTCCCAACCGGGACTGAGACCCCATCCAGAAGCACCCGCGTTCCTGGAGGGGGTCCCCCCCGAGGCCCGTGGAACAACAGGGCCTCAGTCTTGGAGAGGGCAACCTCCAGTCCCAGGGAACGAATACGGTCGACCACGAGGGTTGTTCCCACCGTAGCCAGCCGCACCGTCTCCCTGAGGTCCCTCTCCTTGACCACGACTAGGGTGTCGTCTGCGTAGCATGCAACCTGCATATTTGCAGGAAGCGTGCCACGCAGCACCCAGTCGTAGCCAATGTTCCACAGGAGCGGTCCCAGGACCGACCCCTGTGGAACCCCGCAGGAGACGTGACGGTGCCTCAAACCGTCACGTCCTTCCACCAGGACCTCACGGCCCTGGAGGTAGTCGGCCAACAGCCTCCGCAGATACAAGGGCACTCCGTGATACCGGAGCGCCTCCTGTATTGTTCCATGCGGGAGGCTGTTGAAGGCGTTAGCTATATCAAGCGAGACAGCCAACGCCTTTTCCCCCCCACCGACCGCATCCTGCGTCCACCTCTTAAGCCAGAGCAGGGCGTCTATAGTAGATCGCCCTGCCCTGAACCCGTACTGGGCCTCCGACAACCCAGGCCCAGTACCCTCCAGGTGCCGGATGACACGGGAAGCTACTACACGCTCTAGCAGCTTACCCGTGTCATCCAGCAAGACGATGGGCCTGTATGCGGAAGGCGAGTCGACAGGACGACCCTCCTTCCGCAACAGGCACAATCGGCCATCCTTCCACGGCTTCGGGAACCGTCCAGACGTGAGGCACGCGTCGAACAGTTCCCGAAGCCGATCGCCCATCTCCCTCAGGGCGATTGCGAGGACCCGCCCCGGGATCCCGTCAGGACCCGGAGCGGTCCTCTTGCCCCGTAGGCGTGCGACCGCGACATCCATCTCCGCCTCCGTTAGAGGCGGGATTGAGTCCGCTAAGTCCGCCTCGGGGAAGGATGGCACCATCGCCGGGGGGGTGTGGAGGGGGTTCGTGTCGGGGAAAAGTCCCTCCAGCACCCTGTCCAGGAACTCCGGCTGCAAAGACTCCGTCACTGGGGACGTCTGGCCCCGGAAGTTATTCCGGGCAGCCCTATAAGGACGTCCCCATGGGTCCCTGTCTAGGCCTTCCAGGGTCTCACCCCAGGCCTCTGTCTTTGCCCGGCCGATAGCCAGCTGTAAGTTCCACCACGCATCGCGATAGGTGCTATACAGCTGGCCCTCAGCTGCCAACTCCTCGGCTGACAGCTGCGCGTCCGTACGGCCCCTGCGCCGCCTCCGACAGCGGGTGTAAGGCCGCCGTGCCTCCGAGCAGGCGGCTCGGAGATCCGCGATCTCCGAGCTCCACCAATACACCTCACGGCGCTCGGGACGGCGTCGAGCCCTTGGCATGCCCGCGTCACACACCTCCGTCACCGCCTCGCGGAAGCGACCCGCCGCGACGTCTACTTCCGGGTGCGTGGGTCCAGCCTGCCACGCTTGGACTATCGCCGCCTCCTTCGCCAGCTCAGCGTCGAGGCGACTAATAGTCCAGCGCGGAAAGGCGGCCCGCGCTACCCGCTGCGAACCCCCTTGGTTGGCGGAGGTGAAGATCTCAAACCTTATATATTTGTGGTCCGAGAGAGTCTCCACCTCCGTCAACACCCTCCAGGCCTGGACACGTGCTGCGACAGCTGGAGTGGCGAACGATACGTCCACCACGGACCCCCCACGCTGTCTCACGCACGTGTGGACCGACCCTCTGTTGAGCAGGGTTAGTCCTGAGGCAACCGCCCACTCCCTGACGATCTCGCCACGAGAGTTAGTGGAGGGGTTGCCCCAATCCCGGGCCTTGGCGTTCAAGTCCCCCATAAGAAGGACTTGACGTGGCGCCTGGCGTCTCACCGCCGCAGCCAGTAGGTCCACAAAGACTTCCAGCTCCGCAACGGTTCTGTTGGGGGAGAAGTATGCGCCAATAATCGCATACTCTCCCCACTTGACCACCACGTACCCCGAGCCCCTCTCCTCCACCGAGAGGGGGGGGAAGCCACCGGGCCGTCCCACGACGGCCACGGAGTCGTTAAGGTCCCCAGCCCAACACGGATGTTGGGGGGGAACGTAGTACGGCTCCGCGGCGACCGCCACGTCTATCTGCCACTGCGCCAGGGATTGCATAAGCAGATCTTGGGCCCGGGCGCAGTGGTTCAGATTCGTCTGGAGAAAGTTGTGATGTCTGACTTGATCCATTATTCAGACATCACAACCTCCTTGCACGTCGCTGGGCGTGCTCCCTCTGGCGCGGCCTGGTTTGTGGCAGCAGGGGTGGCCTGGGTCCAGGTGGCCTTCCCTTTCGTCTTAGGGGGAACGCAGCTGCGTCCCCCCATTATGTGCCCGGCGGGCCTCCCTGACTCGGCACATATGGCACAGCGCGGGACGGTCTTCCCGCAACTGGCCGCCTGGTGACCTGCGTCTCCACAACGGAAACACAGGTCACCCCTATCCGCCACAGCGGGACACAGGGGGCGAGTGTGCCCCAGCCCCAAGCACCTGTAGCAGCGCAGGGGGCGCTCTCCCAGTGCCACTACCTGCACAGAGCTCCACCCAATCAACAGCCTGCCCTTTTGCAGCAACACTTTGGCTGCTGCAACCGGGAGGGAGACGAGGGTGGAGCCAGTCCTTCTTACGCCGGGGCGGATCTCCCCGGCCTTTACCAACTGCGGGTCGCATGCTCCCGCGCAAGCAACCGCCGCCACCACCTTCTCTTTTGTGGCCGCATCGTCCAAGCCCATGATCCTCAGATCAGCGGTTTTGACGGGCCTGGTGACGCTGGCCACCTCCGCCACTACCTCACGGAGCTTCTCCGCGAGGCGGTCCGCTTTCTCCGCGTTTTGGGAGCCAGGAATCTCAAGCATCCTGGCTCCTGTGGCCGTCGGGTGGCAGCGGATCCGCTCGATCCCCAGCTCCTGCAGGTCGACCTTCTCCTGCGCCACCTGGAGGACGGTGCCGTAGGTTATCCCCTTTTCCACGGCTTCGGGGCGCAACGACAGCACCACAACCGCGGAGTTCGGGGGACTCTTCAGCACCGTCTTAGCTTTACCGGCAGAGGGGGCTGCCGGTTTAGCTACAGGAGCACGGGCTGCTGGGGTACGGGCCGCAGGAGCACGGGCTAAGGGGGCGCGAGCCACGGGGTCACAAGTCACAGGGGTACGGGCTTCAGGGGCACGGACCACAGGGGCACGGGCTGCGGGGGCACGGGCCTTAGGGCCACCTGTAGGGATAGAGGAGGATGCCGAGGACATTCCCGTCCTTTTTCCCTTCCCCTTGCCCTTTCCCACTACTTGGGCCCAGGTCTCTTTTTGTAGATGAACCTGGGCACTTTGGGTAGAGGAACCCGCAGCTTTAGCCTGCTGGCAAACTGGCTCAGCCCTCTCTGATGTTGTGGCTTCTGCCGCTGCCCTCTTGGCGTCCGCTCTCAGGGGTGGACGCACCGTCTGCGCTGGCAGAAGGCGGTCTTCGATCCCCGCGAGTCGGGCATTGAGCATTTGCCCGAACGTCGCGGTCAAAGACCCCTTCAGCTCCTCAACAAAGTCAGCCCCCACAGTGGTGGGACCTGCCGGCCTCTCCTTAGCGGCAGCGGCAGCAGCGGCAGTGGCGGTGGCAGCGGCAGCGATGGCGGTAGCAGCTTCCGTCTTGGCTTCAGTGAAGCCAAGTCGTAGTGCCTTAACCTCCGCCTTCGCCGCCTGTGCTTCCAGCCGCAGGCGGGTATTATCCGCCCTGAGCCGCCGCGTCTCCTCGGCCTCACTCCTCCCAGTTAGAGTGTCGACAACTTCTCCCAGGGTCGACGCTGCCTTCTTCAAGCGACCGACGAACTCGCCTTTGAGATTGCCAGACTTCCTGGCCACCTCCAAAATACGGGCGAGTTCCTCCCCTGCCCGTGCCCTGAGTTCCTGGGCGTTCAGGACGCAAAGGTCACCGATCAGTGGGCGAGCATCGGAATCAGTTCCAGTGCTCAGCCCGACGTCGCCAACAGCAGCGCTTGGCCCCTTCCTATACTTCCTGCCCTGCAGGACCGCCTCCAGCTCCCCGTCAACCGGAGCAGGCTTCAAGAACGTCTTCTTGGATGGAACCGCCTGAGCGGCCTTCCTCCTGCCTCTCCTTGCCGTGCTAACCTTGGCAGCCACCGTCTCTTCAGTCTCCGTGTCCGAGTCTAAATACCCGGGCACGAAGAATGATAAGTGCGGCCGCTTCCGGCTGGCCCCTTCATCCGCGGTATCTATGCCGCCCGAAATCTCCGAGAACAAGTCGTCTGACTCGACCGTCTTGTTTTCCAAAGATGGAGCCCGGGAGTGGCCCTGAGAAGGGCCTTTTATGAACTTCCCGGAGGAGTCTCGTATCTGGTTCTTATGCATCACGGCTTTGTCGTATGACGGCTGGGACATTCGACGGTACAGCGCACTTTAGCCGAGCCCAGTCTGCCACTCCGTTACGGTGGTCAGAACTGGGTCGTTTCCAGGGGACACGACGTGGACGTATGCGCTGTGGGGGGTCCCCCAATGAGAACATACCTGATCTAACCCTATGAGAGAACGAGCTGTGACAAAAGCTCTTCAAAGCTAAAACCTGTTGCCACCTAATTTTTATCTTGCATGCGGGACCGGGGTCCATGGGCAGCATACAAGACAAAACCCTATCACTTGGGACAGTTCAGCTTAATTTGCATTTAGGATCCGGGTATCGTATACACGAAGACGGGACAGTTAATCTTTTCAGCCCTCCTTTCAGCCAGAATGCAAACCAAACCAAAAAGGTGGATCCAGATCCTATAACGGAGGCAAAATCTGGTGCAGGTCTCCACATAACACGCGAACTGCATACCCTAAGCAAAATAAGGGAAGACAAGCTTCGTTGCAATGTTTCAACTTATCTCTTACTGAGTTCCTGGACCCGAGGCATACTTCCCCCCAGATCCAGAATTAATTGAAAGGGCGAATTTATCTAAGAATTTAACCGAAAATTTCATGTGCATTTTTATTACCAGGTTTCGACTTGCAAACCCCGTGAAAACCTTTTATAACTGCCTGCGTTTGCCAGCTTGACAGATCTCAAAATCCTATTATATCAAAAACACTTTAAAGGTAGAAAGGTAAAAAAAGTAAAACTAAATATAAAGAAGGTTTGATTTCTTTTACTGTTACCTTATTTTACCACGGATAACCACTTTTACACCTATCTCTACATTTTCTCTATCAGTTAATGCGATGCCAACGACTATTTCCTTTATTTTTGGACTATTCTTTGTGCGTAAAATGCTTTGATCAAATTATTTCAGTATTTTTATACTTTAGGTAAAATTTATAATATTTGTGACGTCACGAGACAGCCTGTATCGTTACAGTACGAAAGTAAGTTTGTTCAAAAAGGCCAGGGGTAGCCGTAGACGTAACTTTCGCTTGAAAGATTCTGTAATTCCTTGGCAGGCTCTTGTGGCCTGATCGAAAACCGATGTAACACGGACTTACACCGTACAAGCGTGTCTGGATAAATAAAGTTGATTGTATAATCCTGACGGTGTCGTCTATTCTCAGTAGTTCAATTAACAGTTCAACTGATTTAACTACTGAGATTTTTTGTTCTCATTAGTTCAATGAAATATTTTCATTGAACTACTGGTGTATCTCATCTATTCACGGTGGTTCAATTAACAGGTCAATTGATTGAATTACTTGTCTTCTTAATTTTACTAGTTCAATTATGTGGTCCCGGTTTGCGAATAGGAGCACCCCATCTCTTCCCGTAGGTTCCGTCGAAAGTGACTAAATAGGCCCGCATTTGACCGTAATCTCATCTGAATGACTGTTATGTGAATGTCTAGGAAATGGACAGCAGCATTCTCCTCGGTACATTAAAATCTTTTGCGATCACCAAGCCACCTGCCCAGCGTGGTGATTATGGCAAATCCTTTGATAATCGTCCAAAGTGGCATTTTATGGGGGAGGCCTATATTCAGCAGGACATCTTCTGGGTTATGATGTGATACACCTGAGCTTTCAACCAAAAGTCGTAATGAGAACAAAAAATTAACGTAAAACATATGTACATACTTATCTTTTTCTTTTTTCAAGCTCGCCAACCCGACAAGACTTCGCAAGTGTCACATCATCAACTACTCCTGGATCCTGAATACGTTCTTCTACCTCTTCAAGCGGTTCATCCCGCAGCAGGCGTGGGAGTCCATCTTCTTCCACGGCAACGATCTGAAGAGTCTGCAGCAGCACATCGACCTAGAATGCTTGCCACCAAGATACGGTGGCACTTGCAAAAACGCAGTCTCCTTTGGACAATGGTTGAAGAAAATTAAACAGTACAGGGATGAAAGCTTTGATAGGGAGATGAAACAGTTAGGATATGTCATTAAAGAGTAGACTAAGCGTTGCTTATAAGTGTTAGTTAATTTTAATCAATGCTTATTTTATTTCATGTCGTCTTCTAGCTGATGACGTAAAATGTCACGAGTGAAAACTGTTCTAAACATTGATTAAATTTAACTAATGTTTATATTTACCTAGGACAGATTGTTCAATTAGGTAGGTCCAACTTCGACAAGAGGTGGCGCGAAGAATCCAACTCGGCTGGGCAGCGTTCGGGAAGCTTCGTCCTATCTTTTCGTCCGAAATACCGCAGAGCCTGAAAACGAAAGTTTTCAATCAGTGTGTGTTGCCAGTGATGACTTATGGAACTGAGACATGGTCTCTTACTGTTGGCCTCATTAGTAAGCTCAAAGTCGCGCAGCGAGCTATGGAGCGAGCTATGCTCGGTGTTTCCCTGCGAGATAAGCTCCGGAACGAGGAGATCCGCAGGAGAACTAAAGTGACCGATATAGCTCTTAGAGTTAGTAAGTTGAAGTGGCAATGGGCAGGCCACATCGCTCGTAGAACTGACAACCGATGGGGAAGAAAGGTTCTCGAGTGGCGACCACGAACCGGAAGACGCGGCGTAGGCCGGCCCCCCACTCGGCAGACCGACGACCTGGTGAAAGCCACGGGGAGCCGATGGATGCAGGAGGCGAGCAGCCGCTCAAGGTGGCGTGCTCTGGGGGAGGCCTATGTTCAGCAGTGGACGTCTTCAGGCTGTTAATGATGATGATGATGAATGTTTATATTTATAAGTTGTAGTATTGCATGTTGTATTGTAAAGTTCCCGTTGTGGCTGTAAAAGTAGATACAGACCAACATCAGGTTCTAAAATGAAAATGTACAACATTACGTGAATGATTTTTCTAAGCAAGTAACATCGCTTGAACTCTACCCGCGTTTTCACTTACCATCCGGTGAGAGAGTAGTCAAAATAATATTTTATCTGAGAATATACTAGACTTTTACGCTGGACAGTCAAAATTAAACATTTCATTAATAAACGTTACTTAACTGCTCAATGCTTAAAATGTGACACAAAATACAAACAACATCACAACACACACACACCCCCACACAACTTCCCGCTGGCACGAAATGTTACTAGCGAAAACCAGACAAGACATTCTAAGCATCGATTATATTTAACTAACGTTTCTATATATCACTGTTAGCAGGTAACTAATAGACGAAAGTCAAATTTGTACATAGGGTAAGTAAAATGAAGATGGGGTACGTCCTTGCAATGCTCAACGACGCGACGCTCAAGTTCGTGTGGCAAGTTGTGAGCGTTACACATAATTTTAGCGGACCACATTCGAGTTTTAAACTATTGTCTATTTTTATACCAATCCCAATAAGGAAAAACCCGTAATGTGTGATGATAGCTATTCCTAGATACGTAGGATAATAACATTAATTAAGAATTACAAGTAATTTTTTACAATGATTTTATTTTACTTAAGGCGCTGAAGGCTCCCAATCGACCTAATTTGAATGTGATTTTCTCAAAATGTATATAATTTACAGAATTTAAAAAAATGCATGTTAATACTGGTCATATCTTCTTTCCAACTGTTGAAATCAAAACACGATTACAAAAAGTTTTCTCAATAATAAAAAATCGTTAAGTGACCTCTAAAAAATTATTCAAATGAAAAAAATGTTACATTGTAATAAGACACCCCATTGAAATAGATCATAGTGATAAGTTATGTTTCAATGCATCCAACTGTAAGCTTATTTTTTTAATATCAATAAGTATTTGTTTTATAATCAGTTATTTGTACCGCAAAATGGAACAGTCGACACGTAACGCAACGTAATCGTCATATTTTCTTCTACGCAAAAAGTGACCTTATATAATACAATATACGTTCTATATTCCACTGCTGTCATAAACGTGCTTGCATTGGGTGCTGTCAGCGTCTTTAGATATAATGTGATGATAATATTGTACAATGTTTAGTAGTTATTTAAATTAATATTTACATTTACAAATGAGCTGTGTCATGGCTGCACAAAATATTTAATATTAACATACACAAACACATCTATTGAAAAATTATATGTATATGATATACGTATAGTACATTTTGTAAAATGTTAAATGCTATACAAGAATATCTAACTGGTGTATCTAACTCCGCTAACTACAGCCACACCGGCGCGTCAAGTAGCGTCAGCGGTAGCTATTCGGTACCCATCGCTGCCAAAGAGGTATAATGTACTACGTACTAGAGAAGCTATGGGGAGTACTATATAATAATAGTTTACTTTTTTGGTACAATTAAAATATAATCCGCTACAACGAGATCAAATCGTCTAACTAACCCAAACGATCCCAACACGCAGCGCTAGTGTTTTGTTGTTTTGTTCGGTCAGTGCTCGTCCAATATGTCAATATGGCAGCCAAAACGCTCTGGCGCCATTATAAATCGACAAAATAACTTTTTATTTAGGTGTATTTTGTTCCAAATTCTAAACATATTGTATAAAAGTGATACCGTCGCGTTTGTTTGTTTTACACGACTGGTTTTTGTAGTATCTAAGCACGCACGATGGCATTTTCGGATCATAATTTTTATTGCAATACACTGGCGGGCAGGTACAGCATAGTTACGCGTTGTTGACCCGGCCGCTTTGCAGACGCGCCGGTGTGGCTGAAGCTTAATGTGGTTACTTATACAAGGTGTGAGTTTAAACAGGGTCAATACTTTTCGTGCTGTAAGTTTTAGCTAATAGGGACTGTTGCTTTTGCTTACCCATACTAAAAATCTAGAGCAAATAACAATGGAATATTATGTATTTTCAAGTGGACGTGGTAGGCCGATTCCGACTATGAAGAACGGCGAAATGTACTCAAAGGAGTCTCGGGCCTGATTTTGATGAAAACTAAAACTGCATCAATAGATTTTTGAAAAATCAATAGTTCTAACCAGGAATCAAATCGGACCCGCAGATTTTGAGAAATCTGTATTGTTGCACCATTCGGTAGCGTCGCTAATAAGGCTTAAATTCTGGAAAGTAATGACATACGGCAAACATACATACACAAACAAACAAGGTGTTGGATTTTAATAAACTGATTCATATTATAAAGTACTTATTCATGCCCAACATTACCTACCTGTACCTTTGTTAGAAATGATGCCCGTTATTTTTTTCAACGCACACCCCCAGCGCAGCCATCTTCAAAACGGTAGAACATTTTTGCCTTGAGATGTCGAATCCAGCTATGTTGTTTTCAAAATATTTTAGTTATTGTAACAGTTTAGTTATTAAATTAGGGTAACACAAGAGAGAGAGAAAAAAGCATGATGTTAAAAAAAAGCTCTTTACTTAAACTTTCCTTGTGTCATTACTTCCCAGAACACGATCCTTATTAGCGACACTATCGAATGGTGTAATAACACTGGGTGTTATTTTGCAAAACCAACGGGTTTGATCCTGGCTAGGACTATTGCTTTTTCAAAAATCCAATAATGCAGTATTGGTTTTCATCAAAATCGGGCCCGAGACTCTTTGGAGTACTTTTTGGTATTTCTCATAGTTTTGGATTTATCCTACCACGCCCACTTGAAAATTTAACCCTGTACTTATACCTACATGTATAAATTAGACCTGTGTAAAACCACGGCATGTTATCGAGCCTTCTAAACACTACCTTTCGATATTCTGGTATCATTTTGTTTCATTTTAGTATTTATTATTATTATTATTATTGAACTTCCGCAAAGTTATGGTTGATCGAATTTAAATTGTTAAATACATAATTAAACAATGAGTTCCTTAAAGCAGTGATAAACATATTTTAAGATTAATGATGTTAACCCAAAAACAGATCTCGTAAAACAAGCCATCATTATTGTAATAAAATATCTAGATAAAACAAACGCAAACAATTTGTATTTTTATTAAATAGGTAAGGACTAGATTTTGCCAGCGGCCTCGTAGGTACCTGTGCAAGATTTATAATAATTGTTATTTTTTATTAATTAAACCGACTCACCTTAATTTAATATTAAGAACTTGGTATCGGGGAGTTTCGTTGTCTTCCTCCAAAAATCTTTATCAGATCTACACCAGATTTAAATTGGATTACCTCTCATAAAATTATTATGATTATGATTCATTTTTAAATCGTATTACCGACTGTCTTTTTTTATAATTTATAGGCATAGTATTTGACCACCGTCTCATCTGTTGGTAAGTGATGACGGCCTACGGTGATGAATGCATGCCTAGAAGATACCTGTTCACTCTTGACTTGAAGACACCCAGGTTATAGTTAGCTGGAAACAAGGACGACGGCAAGGTATTCCACTCAGTTGCTGTACGCACTATAAAGTTTGATACGAAACGCTTAGTGCGGGCTGTAGGAATATTAACGATGTAAGGATGCCGAGTTTCTATGCGCCTTGTAGTCCGATGAAAGAATGGAGATGAAAGAATTAGTTCATGTAATTCCACAACTAATGAATAGCGAATAGCGTGTCGAAAGCCACATAATGCGAGCGTACCCATGAGTGGAAACTAGTATCAACGTATCATCAATATTGTAGCTTACTATTAATTAAATAACCTTCATGTAGCGCTCATAGTGAAGCACGACGAGCCGTTTCTAACCGATCGGCAAAGTTAAGCAACGTTCGCTGCGGTCACTGCTCTGAGGGGTGACCGCTACAACAAAAAGTGGTATTTACAACTGAGCGCTACCGTGCTTTAGAGGGCACGTTAAGCTGTTGTCGTAAAACAATAGTCGTTAAGCCAAGTCAGAAGCCTTTGGGCGGCCTAAAAATTCTGACACCAGGGCTGACCACTTGCCTACACGAGAAGAAGAAGAAACTTCATTAATGTTGCATAAGTTCCACACATTATGTCCAACAAACACAATTTGAGGAATAAAGGCATAATGCCCGTTAAAAAAACAAACACATGGGGTGGATATGGCTCTTAGAATTAACAAGTTGAAGTGGCAATGGGCAGGCTACATCGCTCATAGAACTGACAACCGATGGGGAAGAAAGGTTCTCGAGTGGCGACCACGAACCGGAAGACGCAGCGTAGGCCGGTGCCCCGTGAGGAGCCGATGGATGCAGGAGGCGAGCAGCCGCTCAAGGTGGCGCGCTCTGGGGAGGCCTATGTTCAGCAGTGGACGTCTTCAGGCTGTTGATGATGATGATGATGATGGTGACTATTTTCACACGAGTGTGGTTGTATATGCCGCGTGGTCATGGGACCACGCGGCATATACAACCACACTCGTACACAAAAAAAAAATATCTCATTAGCAAATTGGTATAGAAAGAAATCATGTAAACGAAATAACAAAGACTTTGAAATAATATTAGTTTTCCACAAACAGTCCTGTCGGAGTTTGTTCGTAATGGATAGATTTTCTAAGAAACATGTCTGATTCTAGTTATAATAAATTTACTAAATCTAGGCTTGGTAATATTTTGAAGAATATTTTATAAACACAGGGCGTTTTAATTAAGTTTGCTTTATTTTCTTAGGGTGGGTTTTTTGATCCGTGGTTAAGGTAACCAATGGTTAAAAGCTCTTACAAATTCTTACCAATGGTAAAAAGTTAGAGTTTTTAACCATTGGTTACCTTAACCACGCATCAAAAAACGCACCCTTAGTAAACAACTAGCTACGCTAGCTAAGCTTGCTACTTTTTTTTTTCTTATAGTTTGGCTCCACACATAGTGTATTTAGCCAGTGTCAAGTATTGTAGTTTTTCATCGTATTATGAAATATTTCATGTAAAGTCAAGTCTTAGTCACAGTCAGTCAGGGTAGTTATAGTCCAGTCTAAGTCAGGTAGTCATAATCCAGTCTAAGTCATGTCCTAGTAAAGTAGTGGCAACTTTACTAGAGGCTTCTATGGAATTTTGGAAGCAACACGAAAAACCATGTTTCACTACATTATATCACTTGCCCACACTTATACTCGTAATTCAGCACTTAATGCGTAAAATGCCACTAATTTTAAACATTAACACTAGAAAAAGCATAAGTTTTGTGCAATAATACAATGCAACGACGTGAACTTTTTCACGTTCCCGCCAAAACTCCAACTTGCTACCTTCGGTCGCATTTGTCACTTTCCATCAGGTGAGAGTTAGTATCTTCCAATGGGGACACAAACTAAACACATGACTGTGCATTTAGTTTCTTGTCTTGTGCACCAGGCTGAAAACATTGCTTTAATAGGCATACAGTACTTCTACCATACAAGGATACTTTATTGAACTCTAATTTAGCTAGCAAAGTCTCTGGTGCCACTTAAAACATTTGCTTTCATTTGTCCAGATATGCGTACAAGTCGTAATTTTCAATGATATATAAATGAAAGTTTAAAGTACAGGTGTTACGTTTTCACACATTTTTGTCGTCGGCGATTTTTAGTTGTACCTATCTACGTGCACCTACCTACATATATTTATTCTGTATAGTCCTGATCAAGTTTTTGTGTTCCTATAATCACAGTCAGTTCGCCAAAAAGGAGTATAAAAAAATAAAATTGTTACAGGTTATATCTGAGACTAATAAAGCAAGATAGAATTTCAATATTTCTCAAAGAAAAATTACTCAATTTTGGTTGCAGAAGTGGAGTGTACTAGGCACTGTGTTTGACTAGGTGGTAGGACTTTTCTGCAAAGTTCGTCTAGGTAGGTATCACTACTTTGCCAGTTACCCTGCTGGCACGCACTACTGTGTTCCAGTTTGAAAGGCATTGTAGCTAGTAAAATTACTGGGCAAATGAGACTTTATGACCTGATTTCACAGTCTAGTAATCAGATTATATGTGATATCTAAGGATGACGTACGCAGTGCAGTGTCACGCGAAACTTTATTATTTTAAAGTTCCGAGTGACACTGCAATTGTTATCGGCGGCCGTGTCGCTTAACATCAGGTGAACGGCTAGCTTGTCACGTCATTCATTCTCATAAAAAAAACACACAAACATCTATATTTAGCTACAGGAATAATTCATAGAGGTCAAATACTCCAAATGTTACGTAAGTATGCCTACGCTAAGGTAACCAAACTATTCCATCGAACATCCATATCAATCAAATACTGTGAAGTGTAATCAATCAGCCAGGGTACCATACGTCACTGAAGGTCGATAATAGCACACGATTAATCTCTCCGCGATATAATATGGACGCAAGAATTTATGCTCTCCTGTGACGTAACACTTAATTACTGAAACAGGTGTTCTACGTAGGTTTTTAATTAGATAGGTAATCTATTAAATAAAAGGCTTTGTCCTGACTGGGTGACAGACAACGCACAGTTCAAACCGCTCGACGTAAAAACTTCAAGTTTGGAGGGTGGCTTTCTTTTACGACGTAAGCGCGTGCTTTAAAAGGGATTTTTAAAATTCAACCCCCAGGTGGGTGAAAATGGTACAAAACGTTTGTATGGAAAATCTACATTTCGTAGCGTATCGTTTTAAAACTTGGTACATACAAACATGTATATAAATAAATGAAACGGTATCTTTTAGTTTTTTGAAAATAAACCCTTAAGGGGGGTTAATTTTGTAGGTAAGCTTTGTATGGGCATCTCAAAACCTTTGACCGTATAGTACTGAAATTTGGAATGTGCAAAGAACATAAGAATTAAAGAGATACGGGTCTCGGCAATATAGCACTTTTTACGGTTCCCAAAAAAGGTGAGAAAAAGTAATTTTATCCCGGAGAAATAAACGATACCTGAGGGATAGTCTATGCGGGCAAAGCCGCGGGGTAGAAGCTAGTACGTTATTTAAATGAACCAGAGCTCCATAATAACTGGGTGAAATATAAAACAGAGTAAACAGAGTCCGTCTCAGTTAATTGCTTCGTAAAGTTTTCAGCTGTATCAAATTTTTCGGTATGATCCTTTTAAATTGCGTTGTTTTTATGTGTTTTTTTCACCCCTTGCATGTACCTACGGGAAATGCTCATGTGAGTACAAAAACATACAAATATTTTTTTGAAATTTGAAATCTCTAGGTTTTAAGGCTGCTATTACAAAATGAATGAAAATAAAAAAATTGCGTATTTGCAAGGTTTTCGTCGTCAATATTAATTTGATGAATAGCTTTAATGTCTATACTCAGCCATTATATGAAAAATACCCTTCATTTCATTTTCTTCGATAATGACAGAGCGATATTTAGGTAATTTACCTATTTATTTAGTAATCATCATTCTCCTGGTGTTCGTTTTGGCAAAAACACACAGAGACCCGATTTAAGAGCTCTAATTTGCAAACTAAATGTATGTATGTCTCCAAACTAAATTATACTTCACTAAATACATCCCTTAGCTACTTCCATCATGACAGAACAGTTTTTTTTTTTTCAAATTTTCGCGACTTGAACTCATATTATACCTAAAGTTAGAACGGTTCTTTTCACGCACAGAAACTTATCAAAAAATTCAAAAATTGGCAGCCAAATATTGCTATTTGATAAATTCCTGTGCGCGGAAAGACCCGTTTTAACTTAATAATATGACAGAACAGATGTTTAATTTTTACCATTCAAGTAATAAAAAAATATTAAGTTAAATTTCATTATTATTAAAAAAGGCTTCAAAATAGTTCTAATATCTCCGAAGTTTTATAATACATCGACAAAATATTGTTACCAAAATAAAGTTTATCACTTTTCTAAACTACTACAAATTATTTCATAATTTTATCGCTGCGAGCTCGGTACCGCGCGCGCGGTACTGACCTCACCACAATGTAGTAACCACCTTTTCTTTTTTGACATTATTCGTGTAAATTAGAATTTCATGCATGCATTTTTTTCACTTTCACTTAGCTTTAGAATTTAAAGGCTGTAAAGGATATGGAAAGACAGACAGACATGACGAACTTATAAAGATTTACCCAGAACCATAAAAAGGAGGTCGTTTTCACACAAGGTGAAGCGCCTGTTCACCGCTTGCCCACTTTCTAATTTTGTTTTTTAATTGTACCATTGTACCATTCATACAAATTGTAGATCTTTGCCCCCGTTTTAATTCTCTACTTTTTTGACCCCCTTTGCCCACTGTCGTTGTTGGCCCATTTATCAAGTTCTATAGATATTTATCAGGTATGGCTATAAAATATTTCAGGTATAAAGAATCCACAAACACAGGAGGTATTTGGAAAGTTTTGGAACCTTAAAAATGCTATTTGCTAATGAAGAGGACATTAAGTTCATTCATTAAATTTAATGAGCTCTCCAAACAGACCTGAAAGGAATGTTACGAATGGTTTTTAATAATTCCGTTTGAACAGATTAACATAGCGTTTGGACGAGTTCAGCCAATTTGCTACCTGAATTAAAAAATACCAAGAAAAATCAGTTCAAAGTAAATAAAGCTGACAGTATAAAAAAAATACTTTAAAACAATAAGGCTATGGTCTCCTCTAAACGCCATCGACCGCGTACAGTGTCACGCCGTAGGCACGCCGCGTCACGGTGCTTAAATACATATATTGCTTTATATTGCTTTTGCTTTTTTGCTTTGCTTTGCTGTTGTGGTCTCTTTCACACACTGACGTTGGCGTGTGGACGCCGTAGGCGGCGTTCAAACGCTTTGCTAAATGAAACTACAAAACTGTGCTTAAGCGTGGCACTTTAAGTGACACTCAAGATTGGAACAAACCAGCGTGGTCTACCATGCGGCCTATGGCAACGACAACGACAACTTGCCGTGGGCAGCTGCCAATGCTGCCATAGATCGCGTCCCAAGCCACGTCAGTATTCTCAGCCTTAAGGATGCCGAAATAATACCCAATATAACGCAAAAAAAGATGGTGTGACCACTTCGTGTTTATGAGTCAAGGCATTGTATAATTCTCTTTATCCTTACACGTGTTAGGAAACGACATCTTCGAGGAACTCCTTAACAATACAATACATTAGAAGTACTTAACCCTGTAAAACTCATTCCGTGCTATATTGGAGGAGTGTCGTAACGGAAATAGGCTTGTCACGTGCCTCGGTAATGGGAACCCAGGAGGATATATGGGCTGGCACCTTATTAGAAACTACGTGCACAGGTATATTAAGTAAACTTATTTATTTGGCCATATTATAGAGTTCATTTTAAGGGGCACGCTTTGCCAGGTTAGATGAATAATTTTTTTTACAACTAAATAGGCCCGCATTTGACCGTAATCTCACCTGATTGACCTGAGTGAGGATGCGATCTACGATGGTACATGCTTGCCTAGAAGATACCTATTCACGAATAAATCACTTTTAGCAATAAGCCCACCCATTGTACTGTTATTTCTTTCTGTTGCTTTCATACAATAACAAAAGTATGCCTAGTACCAAAAAAGTTGATGTGGTTTATACTTGCCAACCTTACATTGATTTATTATTATCAAAACAAATATTATAAGTATATTAAAAATATAGTCTAAAACTTCGCTAGTAAAGATAAAGATAATGATTTTCCAGTAAACAATAACTTACAAAACGAAGTTCTCGTAGAATAATTTGCCTGAAGTGTAGAAAAATAAAACACATTTAATACTGAAATCTCAACAATTTAAGCTATGTTTTAGAATTTCCCCAAAAATTTAACGCTACCCTCAATAATACCCAAGTAGAGGGTACAATAAACTTTTTGTTCGCACCCCGGTCAACTGGCCTGCGCGAGCAATGATATTACATAATCCACTGGAGACAAGAAAGGGGTCTAACTTCTGAAGCAGATAGTTTCGAACTGTTTGACCCCCTTAGAGAAATGGGACACCACAGCCTGTAGGATATTCGTGCCTCTCATGAATGATTATGAGAAGCAATTAGAATCTGTCTATAAGGATTAGCTAGCATAATTTTAGGAGTCACAAATCAAGTACCTACACACAAGCCACACTGCCCGAGAGGAAAAGAGATAGTGAAATAACGGCGGATGTGTCAAGTACTAGCACAAGAAGAGCCCATAAGAGCCCAATCTGTTTCACGACGATCATGTACCATAATTTCGTTATCAAAGTTCAAATTACAATTTTTGCGGCTTTTAAATCTTATATCGTAAGTTAATGTATTGTTACAAAACATACTAACCCGAACAAATACACGTATCACAAAGCAAATTTATCACAAATTTTATTGCGTTATCAATAGTCATAATATTTTGTTAATTTTAGTGTGGTATCTGGATGTAGAACCTGTTTATTTTGTAGATTAAGAATGCTCCTTCCGGTATATCACAATATTTCAGTGGTCAGTTTTTTATTTTTTAGCAATTTTCCTCCAAAGTTTGATAGATCTCAGTAAATAAAATGCCTGCTATTTAATTTAAAAAACTATATGGGCCTACAGGTAGGTTCAATATTTAGTAAATACTACAGGTAACTTGTCGCAAATATACAAGATCTTAATCATAACAACAGTTTTTCACACACAGAATTTCCTAAATTTCTTTTCCTATTTTGAAACTGTCAGTGTTGGTCTTGTATATCCTAAGTCTATGAGTTTAGGAGTGAGAGACAGAAGAAGAAGAAAAAGAAAAGAACAGGTTTGTCCGAAGTTGTAAGGCTTCTCTAGCATAAAATGTAGATAGACAGACACAACGGAAATCAATAATAAAACCCTTGTGAGTACCTATTAATAGGCAAATATTTCGGCCTAAGTTTACTCAAAATCACTCAATGCATAAGCACGCTACCAAATAGTTAATGAAAAACAGGGAGAATAATAGATCAAAGTGCTACTTCATTATGAAAGGAAATCTCAGGAACTTGTCTTTGTACTGAAAATAAAATACAAAAGACGTGCAAAAGTAAAAATACATCATGTCTAAGCAAAATAGAATGAATTCGTGGTAGTTGTATAGTATAGGCATATAGAATATACTGTAGAACTTCCTTGACTCTATTCCAGCCACAGATAAAAAAAACAATTGATTGCTACGGTACTTTAAACACAGAATAAATAATAGTACTACGTACCTACTAAATGAGTAATATAGAAACTAGGATTTGTTGTTTAAGCTGACCCGCCCCGGCTTCGCCGATGCATAGCCCGAAGGAAGGCAGGCTTTGCCTGCCTCCCTTCTGATTGCCATCCCATCCATTCAACCATTCCCCTATCTTTTTCTCTATCATTTCCTCTTTCTCTGCTCTCTTCCTTTCGACAGGATGAGTATAGTGGCTTCATCTTCGTTGCCGGCTATGTTTTATAGCAGCGTATGGATAACGTCACGTATTTTGTATTTAGATTGCTTTTCTACCGAGATTAACCTGCCCTAGGTCCTTTTACATCTCTGAAGATTCACTACTTCAACTAAAACCCTCCAGCCCAGACCTCCAAGAGATGCAGCTCTCGCTATAAAATTAAATTTCTCAAGAAATCTGGTCTGCAACTGCAGGGTGCCTCCACTTTCTAAGATCTTCTTCTTCTTCTCGTGTAAGCAAGTCAGCCCTGGTGTCAGAATTTTTAAGCCGCCCAAAGACTTCTGACTTGGCTTAACGACTATCGTCTTAAGACAACAGCCGGGACCGACGGCTTAACGTGGCCTCCGAAGCACGGTAGCGCTCAGTTATAAATACCACTTTTTGTTGTAGCGGTCATCCATCATAGTAGTGACCGCAGTGAACGTAGCTTAACTTTCCGATCGGTTAGAAATGGCTAGTCGTGCTTTACTATGAGCGCTACTTTCTAAGATATAATGCTTGAACTGACCCACAGCACACAATAGGTACAATAAATATTGGAGTGTCACCGCCAGCCGCCGCCCGCAGCTTTGTTTCTTTCCCCACAGCGCCGGGGCGATGAGAAAGTAATAATTATTGTTATAATAGGGTATTGAGATAGAGCAATAACGATTTTATGGCTTCTGTTGTTTTTATTCTGTGAACGGCTGGTAGACGCTTTTACAAGCAAGATCGTCTATTGTGGATTCTAAATTTTATAGAAACACTGAAAATGGTAAATAGATATAGAAACAGACCTATTCAATATCATGATGTACCAGGAGTAGTACTACTAGTAGTACAGGACTTAGATTGCAAAGCAAAAAGAGTAATTTTAATCCTAATTTCAAAATTTCCTTAGTGACTATGCACATAAACTACGTATTGAAACTGTCAAATCCATACAAGTTTCTGTTTCTATTGGTTACAATCATGTTACGTAATCACTTAGCCGGTACTTTGCTCCTTAGAAAAACACATAATAGTAGCTAATATCCCATTACAAAGAATTTTACTTCTACCGCAACTGGTTACGAACCTCCGTAGCTGTATTATGTAAAAATTGCTACAGCAAAGCAACAGCAGTAGCAAAGCGTCAGCAAACACTTAGCAATCGTTCGGGTTCGTTTGCAGTCACCTGCCTGTTGCTCACCTGTCGCTGAATGCACTTTGGCCTTTGATACTAGCGCCACTAGCAACAGAACAGCAATAGACGGAAACAAAATAATGCACTTTTTAGTTCATCGATTGTCCGACAGTCGGTGATCTAGCGCTCGATCGCTTTCTGCTCTGCCAAAGTGACGTTTGACAGCTTTGACAGCAATGATTGCGAAATTCACACCTTTTGCAAACTTTACGTAATAAGCTAGCCGGTTTCGTACGCGACCGAAGGGAATCGTAGTTACTGGTCTCCACCAGCCCGCCTAGCAAGCGCACCACAAAAAAAAATTCTCGACTTTATCTGGTCAGAGACAGTGACAACTATGATAGCGCCTAAAAGGGTTAAAAGACATGCAAAAGACATAAATTCATCATTTTTAAGCAAAATACTCTATTCAAGTTACCTAGTTAGAATTTACTGTAGAACTTCCTTGACTCTATTCTACCCACATATTAAAAAAACGATTGATAATTCTAGAGTACTTTGAACACAGAATAAATAATAGTAACTACTAGATTAGAAACAGAAACTAGGATTTATTGTTGAAGACCCGCCTCGACTTCGCCAATGCATGGGCCGGTGAAAGAAGGCAGGCGAAGAAGAGGGGTGGGTTTTTTTATCCGTAGTTAAGGTAACCAATGGTTAAAAATGCTAACAAATTTTGATCATTGGTTAGAATTTGTTACCATTTTTAACCATTGGTTACCTTAACTACGGTTCAAAAAACACACCCTTAGTGTGTCTCACGCTGACAGCGACAACAAGTATTTTCGCGGTACGCATGCTAGCCAGCGAGAAATATAGAGGAAGTTAGAGTTACGAGAAATATCGTGATATTGGGTAGGTGCGTATCTATTTTTAAATACGTAAAATTGTAGTTACTTACATAGTTACATATTATTAGTTATCTGTGGTACTGTTAATAATAATTGATGATCTAAATCGGTGTAACCCAAAGAAGTTCTATAGTATAATACTATAAAATTTCTTCAGTGTCATCATCATCATCAACAGCCTAAGATGTCTACTGCTGAACATAGGCATCCCCCAGAGAGTGCCACTTTGAGCGGCTGCTGGCCTCCTTCATCCATCGGCTCCCCAATATCAGACTTAAAGAAAACTGCTAGATGGTGTGTTTATAACTAGAATGTATCACCAAAAAGGTACGATACCCAAACAAACCCACAAAATCATTATTTTATGATTGCCCTTGAACTGCTAGGGGTCCGTGGCTGAAATAGTTTAAAAAACACTGTTCTAGTTCATAATAAAAAAAATGAATATTTATTTCGATCAACTGCTAGGATCATAACTCATAAATGGGTTAGTAGCGCTTAATCTATATTAGTATGACATTAAATCCACAAGAAGTTGACGCTTTGTTAGTCAGTACCTGAATCCTGCAACAGTGATTAAAGTACTGACAGTCAAATCTTACGGCAAATGTCCTCAGGATGCAGTTGTGGCTGGCCCACACCCTGCGCACTAGGGAAGAGCACCGTTTCCGCATGGTTGTATAAAAACAATCCACCCGGGCTTCCGCAAACAGTCCCGATGCGCTACAAAACCGTGGCAGCCCTATCAGCACTCTGAAGGCACTATTATATTGAATGCGTAAAGCGCTGTACTGTTTTTTTTTATGTAAACGAATGACGTGACGAGCTTGTCGTTCACCTGATGTTAAGCGTCACGGCTGCCCATAACAGATTGCAGTATCACTCGGAACTCTAAATTAATACAGTTTAGCGTGACCCTGCACTGCGCACGTCATCCTGAGACTTCACACAGTATAGTAATAAGATTACTAGACTGTGTGATCAGATCATAAAGTCTCATTTATCCAGTAATTTCACTAGCTACAATGCCCTTAAACCGGAATACAGTAGTGCTTGCACACTACTGCTAGGCGGCAGAATAACTGGCAAAGCGGTGGTTCCTACCTAGACAAACTTTGCAGAAAAGTCCTACCACCTAGTAATGTTTAAGCGTAATAAAGCATAACAGGTATTCCGGAAGAAGTAATAAGTAACAACGCGCCATACCTTGGAAAGAATGCCAATAAACTGAATGTATTCTTACAAAATTTGTAGATGAAAAACACGGAGTGGAACCAGACGAAGGTAACATAATCACATTCCAACCTTGTTTCAATGGCCATATCAGTGCTGTCCTTGTCTTGAAGAATAAACTAACCTGGAAGTCTTCAAGTCACGAGTGAACAGGTATCTTCTAGGCAAGCATGCACCATCGTAGGCCGCGTCATCACTTACCAACAGGTGAGACAGTGGTCAAATGCCTATAAATTGTAAAAAAAAAAACAGGTTCAGGTTTCAGTTACCTCCTAATATCCCTCCTTCTCCTCCATAATCATTATCATCAGCTTATTCTTGTCTACTCTAGAAATTGACATATCTTCCTAAGGTCTTCTATCGGTTACATTTTGGAGAGTGTGCGCATACCCTTCATCAGCTCATTCCGTCATCCCCTTTCCATCATAAAACTGCAAGGCTTGGTGATTCTTCACATCCTTACGTCATTAGTGTACCACAAGTCCGCACTAAGCGTTTTGCTGAGTCATTCATAGTCCGAACGGGCAAGGAGTGGAATGCTCTTCCAGCAACAGTGTTTCCTCCCGGGTATAACCTGGGTCTTTTCAAGTCAAGAGTGAATGGGCGTCTCATGGGCAAACGTGCTCCCTTAGACAACTTCGTCACTTATTATCAGGTGAGTTGTAGACAAAAGTATGCGCATTTTAGCATTAAAAAAAATCTCTTCTCTCGAAAAAGCTTTTGACCTTAAACGGTCACGAGGATCACGTCATAAGCCTTAGGTTGCGTTTTGATTGGTTAAGGCGACGGGTAGGCCCAGATAAGCAGGTCAAAATCCGAAGAAACATCAACCTTAACATCGTAGTCTTAAATATCAATTCAGACTGCACTTCAGCGCGGCGCTTACGAAAAAGACAATGTACTTGACACTGGCTAAATACACTATGTGTGGAGCCAAAATACAAGAAAAAAAGAAAAAATGACTGATTTTGACGTATCTATGTTCGTATAGTATTTTTCAAAATTATGAAGTGAGCACAACATCTGAATGTTTAGCAAAAATATATTTCATAGAAACTCAGTAAAATTGGAACATTCCAATTTTTTTAAGGGAGGTTCGCGATTTTTTTTATACAGCTATATTTATTAATCTTGTATTTGTGGACATCATAAATGACTTAATGAAATAAATTACATGAAATTACTGTTACTACATTAATACATTACTGTTAAATTCAATGCTCCACATGCTCTAATTACGCCAGGATTCCCGGAGTTTAGAAAAATAATACCATGCAACGACGCAGACGTGAACTTTCCGCGTTCCCGCCAAAACTCCGGGCAAACACATTTATTGTGTTGTGTACT
Organism: Ennomos quercinarius; assembly: GCA_910589525.2. Taxonomy (NCBI): domain Eukaryota; kingdom Metazoa; phylum Arthropoda; class Insecta; order Lepidoptera; family Geometridae; genus Ennomos; species Ennomos quercinarius. The sequence continues at coordinate 13,824,687 of OU342504.1, read as the reverse complement.
CAGTAGTAACGTAGTAAACCAAGTAATTATTCATTAAACGAACAGATGGGACTAATAGGCTCCTTCAATTATTTGAAAATAAAAATGATTACAGAACAATTTCAGCAATCTTGCCTCATCTCGAGTCTCGACCCGAAAGTCCCGGGACTTCGAGACACGAGACGTCCCGGGACCCAAAGCCTAGCCAGGAAGCATGGCAAAAAGCACCTTGTTTACCCGACCCTTCGCCTTAAACGCTTTCTGGAGAGAAAAGATTTTGTCGATTTCTACAGCTCATGCGACCACTGCTGGACGCAGGCCTCCCAATAGCACGCCGCTGACTCATTCTTCAGCTCTCTGCATCCAGTCAGTAAAAATTAAAACGTCACGCACAGAAATGTATCAATACCACAGACAGAATATACAGAATATAGAAGCGATGGTGGCCGAGCGGTAGCATGTGCGCTTCGCAATCTTACGGCTGTGGGTTCGATCCTCGGCCCTGTACCAATGACTTATCTAGTAAGTTATGTGCAGTTTGCGATGCCATCGCTCCGTGCCTCCAAGAGCACGTTAAGCCGTCGGTCCCGGTTCTCATAAGAACATCTATGGCAATCGTTACGAGTAGTCAGTCGCCTGATAGAATCTGACGCCTGATCTAACCATCCCTGTTACTGGTTCCTTATGGGCTGCGAGGTCAGATGGCAGTCGCTCGTGTAATTCTGGTAGCTCGCCGCTACAGGTTAGATTGGGAGCCGACCCCAACAAATGGAAAAAGGCAAAAGAAAATTTCACCACAGACAGAATATACAATAAGTACTATGTACAAAACACGTTTAATACGTGAATTTGAAAATTCATCAAATTTTGTTCTATTTTGGGCAAACACGGGGACTGCGATATTAAAATTAGTGGAATCTATCGATGGATTTGAAATGACTAATTATTATGGAATTTGTTCCTGGCGTTGTTTCCTGATAAATATAACCTGGATCTTTTTAAGACAGGAGTAAGTACCTCATGAACCTGCGTGCTACACCTTCGGCTGCATCTGCGCTTACCATCAGGTGAGATGTAGTCAAACGTAGGCTCATAATACATTAAAAAAAACTGGTGATTCTGAAAACAACCGACACAGCTTTAAATAATTTCGTAATTTGTAACACTTTGTATAAATAGGAATTTGGGACATTTGGTTACCATTTTGAAAACTTTTTTGTGGAATTCAAACCAATAGGGTTGAACCCATTTGGATGAAATTTTGTAACCAGTTTTCTTAAACTACACGCGTAAATTTTTATTCCTGGAAATTATAGTTTTTACGGTGAATCGGGAAGATTGTGGGTGAAACCGTAGTCCGCAACTAGTAAACAAGTGAAACAGAGCTAGAATTCAAGCCTCACCGCAGCCAGTACTGTAAAATCAAAATAAATTATGATCCAGCTACGTATGATCCAGACCCGTAGCTGTTCTACGGCGCTACAGGTAGCCCAGTCCGTAGCGAGCTACGCCGTAGAAAAGACGCGTAGCCCGCGAAACAGGCGAGTTGCGAAATCTTCGCCATTACGATATCGCGTCGCGCTATTATAATAAAAAAAAAACTTTTTAGCGAATGTTTTTAGGGAAATTATAACGTATATTATGCGTTGGTGATATTTGAGCGCTTTTGAACCAACAAACAATTCGAGGTAAGAAAAATATGACCACGTTCCCGTGAACAATAATTTCAACAAAAAGAGATAAACAATACGGTATTTTGTTCATTCATTCGTATGTTTTGGTATACAGTAATTGATTTCGGCCCGATGTCTCATTTGTTTCGCAGAATCGTTCACGGGACCGTACTTATAATATACCAATTTGGAAATTTAGGTAGGTATTGAATTCTTTTCTCTATATTATTCTATTATTTACCAAAAAAAATATTATCAACTATAAACTTGTGTAGTTTGAATAAGCCTTCTGTTATGTAGATGATTTTTTATAAACAGAATCATATTGAGCTAGTACACATAAGCCATTTTTTTTTAATTGAATAATTCTTTTTTGTTTCTTGACTTAAGGTGGAACGTTTCACTAACGCAGCAAATTCAAATTTTCTTGCGTTCTTTAGCCAATTACTCAACGTGAATACATGAAAACTAATTTTGCGCAAATGGATAAAATGTATCAACAAATTACAATTAAAAGTATCACCTACATATCATTGGTTTAGCGACAAATGGCAATAGACTGAAAAACTAAGACGAAATTTGTATATTGAATTATTTGAATTTGCCGCGCTAGTGAAATGTTCCACCTTAAAGGGTTGTCGTTTGTGAAAAAGACCCATGTCCAAGCAAAGGAAACTATGCTACTAGTATTCTATCATAGAATGGATTTTGAAGAATAAAGAAAAAACCTAGAGGTTTTCGTAGCCGCTGGGGAATGCGATCATAGCTCAGATGAATTCTGTCGGCAAATCGTTTGTAGTTGCAAGGTTCTGTCGTTGAACAATTCATAAACAAAAAATTCTGTCGGTGGCTCATTCGGCAGAGAAACGTTTCTCGAAGATAAGTTTCAGAATCCAGTTGGGAGAGTGCATAGTCTTGTAAGTTGGTAGGCTCGCGTTCTAACCCCGCTGGTTCTTAATATTTTTAGAATGAACTAAACGGTTTAACTAAACAAGATATTCATACATTTGACCACAGTCTCGCCTGATGGTAAGTGACGACGCGGTCGAGGATGGAGCATGCTTGCCTAGAAGATACCGGTTCACTCTAGGTAAAAGTCCCAGATTATATTTTTCGGGAAAAAATCTATAGCATATTTACCTACTAAAAGCAGTTGCATTTGCCCCAATATAGGTAATCTACAGTTTTTTACACTGAAACATTATTTTTCATGTAGTACTCAGGGTTTACTTATCGTTTTGTGTTTCTAAAAAAGATATAGGTACAAATCCATTATGAATAATATTTATGATACCTTCCGCACAAGATCTCTCAAATCGTATAATATACATAAAAATTACTGATGTAGGTAGTTAGTTGCCTATACGTAATTAAAAGCACGCTTCAAATTAAAAACTCTCTTTTTGAGTACGTCGTTAAAAATGAATTATGTTCGCCACATTAATTGTCCTCACAAAAGCTTTTTAAATAGAAACCAGTCAACTTTTACTTTGATGTCATTAGGTTTGAATCATGACATGAACAAAGTAAAAAGGTTCCTTTTTCAGGGTTCCGTACCCAAAGGGTAAAATGGACCCTATTACTAAGGCTGCGCTGTCGGTCCATCTGTCTGTCTGTCTGTCACCAGGCTTTATCTAATGAACCGTGATATTTAGACAGTTGAAATTTTCACAGATGACGTATTCTGTTGCCGCTGTAACAGCAAATACTAAAAATCAGAATAAAATAAATATTTAAGGGCCCTCCTATACAACAAACGTGTTTTTTTGCTCCAGTACGGAACCCTTCGTGCGCGAATCCGACTCGCACTTAGCCGGTTTTATTTAATCAACCCGGGTCTGCGGGCGTGGTGTTTTCAAAGTTTGTTTAGTTGCCGAGTAAAAAATAGGAATATAGTAGGAAAATTTCCTACTCTATTGTTCATTTCGAAGAATGTTGAGCTTATTAGTTTAGTTTTGAAGCGGCATACGTCTTGCAGTAGCGAACGTACGTTTTGAGACACGGGCGTTTTGGGAAACGGACAGTTTAAGAACGAGGCATTTTGAACCTTTGACCTTTGACCTTGCACTAATGCATTTTCAAGTTATTTGGGAAACTGGCACTAGTTCTCACGGTAAAGGAAATAAGAAACATGGGAAAACAGGATTGTTTAAGAATCACAACGCGGACATTTGTCATCCCGCTCGTGGTGGATTATAATATGGCCTAGATACAGGAACTCTCTTCCTATAACAGAAATCCTATCTCCAGCAGCGGGAACGTTATGAGATGATGATAATTAGGTAAACATATAACCATGACCTCTAAAACATCCTCGTTCAGATAGATAGATAAAAAAATATTTGTGGACATCATCTCCCACAGCGCCATCTAGTCCCAAACTAAGCAAAACTCGTACTACTCGAAACCAGGTAACTGATAGAATACTTAGATACTTTTTGTTTTGTAAATACATACTTAGAATACAATATATAACACCCAGACACAGAACAAACAAAAAGTTCATCACAAAAATATTGGTCCCGGGTGAGAATCGAACCCACAACCTACAGTTTAGAAGTCAGGGCTACTACCACTGAGCTATCAGGCCAGTCAAGATATTAGAATCTCGCCAAAAACATTATTTATTTAGGATTTAAGGATGTAATCCCTCAGACCAGATGCTCATTTATTTACCTCGTGTTTACCTTTGTGTTTAAATCACGGGAATCTAAGAAATACTATCAGATATTAGAATCAACTCATATTCTCCGACCTCGTGGAATACAAAATTAAAACTAATTTATTAATGTATTCCTTGTACTTAACTAAGTTTATGCTTTAGGTATTACTCTTATTAGCCAGAACTTATACGGAATTTTACTGGTTTAGAAAGAAATAATGAAAAGAAAAAGGTTAAACAAATTATTACAATATATAAAACACTAGCTCCCACGGTAGACTTTTGGGTTAATAATGATCCAACGCGTAGTTGGAAATTTAAATTAGGTATAGCGCGAGAGCCCACTGCAAAAATACCTACGTCATCGGGTACCCCAATAGACTATCTTTAGATCGTTAATCGACACTTAAAAATGTAAAAAAAAACAGGTCTGCCAGTTCCGATCTTGCCGGGTCATGGAAATAATCCACCTCCACCAACTTCAAATGACTTGAATACTAAGTTTCACCAAGATTAGACCTGGCAAACCTTTTGATCTATTATCAGGGGCATCTTGGCTATTATTGAGCGTAGGTTTCATCGGGGTATTAAATATTTTATACTGAGGTAGGTAAAGAGTGTGAAGGGCACATTCTTAGGGGTCTGCCAGGTACTTCCGGCAAGGTGCGCAATGGCAGACCAATTTTTTTTTACATAAATAATCAATGGTTAACTGTTGCCAGAACTTTCATTCGAGTAAATTTTGACAAAAAAAATACGTCAATAAATTTCAATTATTTCCATGACCCCGCAGGATCGGAACTGGCAGACCTGATTTTTTTACATATTTAGATGTCGGTTAACGATCTAAAGATAGCCTATTGGGGTACCCGATGACGTAGGTATTTGTGCAGTGGGCTCTCGCACCAGTAGGATCTACTTTGATCTGGGGTACTTGGATCGTTAAATTTTATACGCTAAATTACATTTCGTAAGTAATTAATTTTGTCCTTACATATCTACATAGAGGATATAGATAGTACTTTTTATTTCCGTCTGTCCCGAGTTTCCGAATGGTAGGATAAAATATAGAAATATCATACCAAAAAATGCACTAATTTTGAGTTGAGATGAAAGTAGCACTAAATTGTCAAACAACAATCTACTTTTCACTATGGGAGCAATGTAAAGTAGTTATTTTTTTGTTTCAGCAGAACTTTAATGAAACAATTCTGTAAACACTCATCACCCTCTTTGCCTTTTTCACATTTGTTATTGGGGTCGGCTCTCAATCTAACCTGTAGCGCCGAGCTACCAGAATTACACGAGCGACTGCCATCTCACCTCGCAACCCATAAGGAACCAGTAACAGGGATGGTTAGATCGGTGTCAGATTCTATCAGGCGTCTAACTACCCTTAACGATTGCCATAGCTGTTCTCATGACAACCGGGACCGACGGCTTAACGTGCTCTCCAAGGCACGGAGCGATGGCATCGAAAACTGCACATAGCTTACTAGATAAGTCATTGGTGCAGGACCGAGGATCGAACCCGGTGCCGTAAGATTGCGAAGCGCACTAGCTACCGCTCGGCCACCATCTCTGTAAACACTATTTTTACAATATGGTGCGATTACAGTGGGTAAGCCGATGATGGTGATATGGCTCATCATCATAGGCTTACCCACAGCCATATATATTCCTCTACCAAGTCACGCCATTGAGGCGTTTATAATAGTCATCACGAATCGGCAAACGTAGCATTTACGACGGCTTGCGATCAGAAAATGTGATGCGTAGGTTGACTGCCAATGAGTAAAGCAAGACATCTTACTGAAACATGAACTAAAAAAAATATAGAAGCAAAATTCTGTGCTGACACTATAATTTGCAATAGACACAAGCGTGACTTCGCGGACGTTTATCTTAAATACAAAATTATAAAGAAATGTAATGTAATTTGTCCTAAGTGTAATTCCCTTGAAAACGCGGTGAAATTTCTAGAATACAATGGAACAGAATAAATATTTATTCATGACAAAAGGCACAAAACAACCGGTAATGGCACAATATTAATAGTAATACAAAAATATTTTGTTTTGTTGCCACGAATCACGTGTTTCTACATCATCTTGTTATTTTTTATTTTAATAAAAATTTGTACTGGTATATTTCACATATCACGTCAATCTAGGGCTCGTCTTTATTCCGAGAATCAGCCTCCAGGTTTTGGTTATTTATTTCATGCCTACCTATATCGTTATTACACTGCAGAGATAATCAAAAAAAGAAAAAGAAACGTATTACTCGGTTAACTGCGCTGTAAAATGAAGACGGCAAAAATTAACTATAAAAAGGAATCGTAAACAACTCACTTACAGGATGGGTTCGAGCATAAAAATGTAAAGTAACGGGGACAGCGCTAATGTGATGTATAGGGTTGCTTTTTACTTAGAAAACTAACAAGGGTATAGGAATAACTCTGGGCAAATTAAATACGAAAAACTGCAAAATGAATAAATAAAGACTGACAAGAAAATAGCAGAGAATTCCTTTCAATACCTTCTGAATAAAACAGTATATACCTTAATGTCGTGAATTCACTTAGCTGTACATATTTTTTGGAAGTTAAACAGGGTTAGTTGACTTTTCTGGTTGCCACTGTTGCCCGTGATGGGACGCAAGCATGGTTCAGACAGTGGAGTAAGAAAAAATTTGAAAATATAGTGAAAAAGCTACTTGGCTTTCGTTTTTCACTATTTATGCTACCTTTAATACTTAACTCCTAATTAATTTTATGTAAATTACATAAACACACTGCAATGCAATGACTGCAAGCTTTAATTCATCATCATCAACAGCCTGAAGACGTCCACTGCTGAACATAGGCCTCCCCCAGAGCGCGCCACCTTGAGCAGCTACTCGCCTCCTGCATCTATCGGCTCCTATCGGTAGTTTTTTTTGATAGATAGATTTTAACTAGGTACTTAAAATCGCGATAAACACAGCAGCCCGCAGACGTCCACTGCTGAACATTGGCCTCCCCCTTAGAGTGCCACTTAGAATGGCTTCTTGCATATAACAAGCCACACCGATAGCCACAAAAAAACTTACCAGTACAATGCGAAAACAACAGCGGATAACCGGCCATATTATACGCCCTATCAATAAAACATGGTCTCACAAAATGAAGCAATTTCAGTCTGAAAATAACATATTGAGCCATAAAAAATATGTTTTTCTTCTCAGATGCCAGCTAACCGTGTCGGACCAGCTGGCTCAGGTAATCGGAGTATCACAGGTTCTAGCTTTTGTATCTAACCATTCATCTTAGTCATAAGATGCTTAGAGAACTTTCAGGCCATCTGGCCCGGATGCTGCTTTTCCACGTTTGTTTTCGTAGATTTATAGCCTTTTATGCTCCGTTACGCATCTTGAAAAGAGATGGAAAAAATTACGTTCGATAATACCTATCATGTTTTTGAACAAAATTTTGGTGTCTACCACGTCCATGAATGAGAAGATTGATGTCTACTATTTAGAGATTTTTAAAAGGGATTCTTACTAATACCTACTCGTAATTACAAGGATAAAAATGAAACTTATTTATATTTACAAATAGGTAGGTATGCTGTAGCACGGCGCGACAAAGAAAATGCTGGTTATGAAGATATCATTGTATCATAAATCCGCTACACGCGAGTTTATTTCTTGTTATTTATCGTAAAATATATAAAAACATGTTTTCGGGGAAACAGCGCCATCGCGCGGATTTTGGTGCTTAGCAACACCTGACATTTAACCTTAATGCTATACTAAAGGCACTAATGTTCCATGCAAGCGACTACAATTATAGTTTTAACTTTTTTTAAATGATAATAAATGACGGGACGAGCTAGTCGTTGACCTGATGTTAAATGACACGGCAACCCATAACAGTTGCAGTGTCACCCGCAACTTTAAAATAATATAGTTTCACTGCGCATGTCACCCTGAGACTTCACACAGTCTAGTAATCACATTACTAGACTGTGGGATCAGGTCATTGAGGCTCATTTGCCCATGTAACTTCACTAGCTACAGCTCCCTTCAAACCGGAACACAGTATTGCTTGCCCACTGCTTGGCGGCAGAATAATTGGCAAAGGGGGGGTACCTACCTAGACGAACTTTGCAGAAAAGTCCTACCACCTAGTAATACTAAAAATCTAGATAACTATTAACTAGCACTAACTATTTCTAATTATTTAGAACGAGTATGGAGTACATCAATGTTAACGGTTCAACTGTAACCTTCTGCGATCTCAAAAATAAGTAAAATTACGAGATTTTAATCAGAAAATTTGATTTAGTAAGGGGCACTTATTAAATCAAACTTTCATGGTATGTATTAGAATGAAATCTTTTAACTGCGGACGCGGTTGAGTATATATACCTACCCATTCAAAAGCTAAACGGTCACTCTGTGTATACTAATAGCTCCAGGCTTACACGTCTCAGAGCATGTTCTGCTTTCACGCCTTTCCAATACCTTAACACATAGCAGTAAAGATCTATTTCGAATAAACATTTTGTTTTGTGTTTCAACCTCAAAAGGTTTTCTTTGTAAAGAAAAATTCATTTTTGGAACGAATGTTTTAAAAAAGTGTGCCTTAGTATGCATGTAAATCTTTAGTTATAATTCCTAAAAATATATTTGTAAAGATTTTCATTGCACCCACTGGAAAATCTGGCTATAGGTTAGTTGGCAGAGCGTCTAATCCGGTGGACTTAGGAGGTACGGTCTCAAATCCCACTGGTCGGTGAAATTTTTATGATCTATAATAATGTTTGTAGCAAAGAATCTCGACCGAGCGCCAGTATAAAAAAAATCCTCTTGAGAATATTAAACACGGAGCTACAAGCTAGAATCTGTGATCATTGACCGGCAGGTTCAATAGCAAATGAAAAACGGCTCTCGCTAATTAGCTCTGTCTTCGTTTTCTGAAGCGAAGAAATAGCTGTCTTTTTAGACGCGCTATTCCTAATATTGCTTAAATTAAGATCCATTTCTTTTCAACAAAAATATGTACAGAAAACCAGACGCGTAAAATTTTGTACATAATACTTGAATAAATAAATAAATAAACAAATTAAAACTAGCAAAAAACCTCGTGGTTTTACTTGCGTTTCTTCATATATATTAACAAATAATTTGAGTGTGTTGAATTCTTTGATGAGGGAGTAATAAGGATCCGGCACAAAACTATGTATACAAAGACCGCCTTGCGGCACAACCGCCATGTTGTGGTGATATGGGGAGCACCAAAGAGTATATAAAATTTCTCGATGTTTTAGTGTCATCAAGTTGAGGGTATGCATAGTGGGCGGTACCGCCACCATATTGTAGTGAGAAATTGCCGCAAGTCACGTGACATGTTTCTGATCTTTGGGTGAATTTTAAAAAAATCTATGCCTTTAATGTCAAAAGTCAAAAGGCAAAAAAATTATTGAAAATAGGCTATTTTTAGCACTTTTAAAAGTCAAGGTGATATTAGGTACTTGAAATATGAAATTTATGAAGGAACATGCCATTCGAGTAACTAACTATAACTATATAGGTAGGTACAGTGTTTTGGACTAACATGTCAGTCAGTCAGTGGATCAAGCCTTTTATTCATAAAGATAAACTGTGGTTAGCTTGACCTAATTTCGTTTAATTAAATGTACGAAACGATCACACACAAAATTAATCAAAATCAAAGTGTTTTATTGCAAATAGGCTATTCATAGCACTTTTACAAGTCAAATGATATAGGTAAGTAGGTAGGTAGGTATTTAAAATACTTAAATTATTGTAAATACTGAGCATATAAAATAACAAAGTGCGTAATGTCAAATATTATTTAAAGCAACCTATTACAATAATGTAAGTTTTGAAAAAAAAGAAGTTCTCTTTTCCACTACAGGAGCAAGCAATCCGGCACTATGTAGAATAGTTAACTCCGATCCGCAGCTTCGAAACGGATCGGAGATAATTACGGTAGGTATCTAAGATAAGATAAGATAAGATAAATTTATTATCCAAAAATAATGAGTTATACAGTATTACAAGTTATGGCGTAATTATTAAATTGATAGACTATTTACTACGGGCCCCAAACTAGGCATAGCCTGTATCTTGGGAGCCCCTTACTACAAAAGTTGCCGGAACGATATGCGTGCGTATAACTGGTTAATTACACATGTTGACTACTTTTAGTTCTAACTAAAAAAAGTTCTAACTTAAAAAGGAATATAGTATATAATATATATATAAAAATAGATACACAGGCACAAAAATTCACATTTAACAATAATTATCAAAAGCGACATCTACCTATATACATTAACAATTGTAATCCCACGTCACTAACTATATCGGGACTCCAATGATGTGAAATAGTTTATAAATTATTTTATAATTTGGAATTTAAATTAATAACAAAAAAATAACAATAATTAAATGCTGTTCAATGAATAAAACAGTATCTGCATTACGACGTTTTTCAATTTCAAAGTGTCGAATACACTTTCACGCAATTTAACGTCCAGTGTCATACGCTCATTTGCACTTCAAAGACAGTGAGTGAAAGCTTGAAAAGCCGGCACAGAGTATTTTACTATCAAAAAGAATTTAAAATTAAAGTAGATCCACGGATTTGCATACAGTGGATCAGACACGTATTAGAAATTAGGAGAAAATCTGAAATGCTAGATACATAGATAAAAAAAGAAAGGAAAGAAAGAAAGAAAATACTTTATTTGCACAAATAGGACGTAGGGATGTTGAGCTAAATATACGTACTTAAAGTTAAACACTGCAGCTAAAGACGCAGGACACAGCAAGTAGGCAGATATTGTCCCCGCCTTTTTAGGGTTCCGTACCCAAAGAGCCCCTAATCATCGGGATTGTCGGACCCTATTACTAAGGCTTCACTGTCTGTCCGTCTGTCACCAGGCTGTATCTCATGAACCGTGATAGTTAGGCAGTTGAAATTTTCACAGATGATGTATTTCTGTTGCCGCTATAACAACAAATACTAAAAAACAGAAAAAAAAATATAAGGGGGCTTTTTTGCTCGTTTACCAGATGAGTCATAGATGGCGCTGCTTTAAATAGTACTGCTACTCAACACTAAATGGCAGGGATAGATAATGGTACGAAACCCTTCGCGAGTCTGACTCGCACTTGGCCGGTTATTTTTATGTTAAAATGGGATTACGTTCGACAACAACTCACCTGATGGTAAGTGACGAAGTTGTTTAAAGTAGAGCATGTTTGCCCATGAGACGCCCATTTAATTTTTACTTGAAACGACCCAGGTTATACCCAGGAAGAAAATACTGTAGCTGGAAGATCATTCCATTCACTAAAGTTTGACAACCCCTAAGTTCCCACTCATCCCTTTATAACGTACTTACTGCAACGTATTTAGGTACGTCCTAGAGAAATAAGTGCAATCTTAAGATCTGTCAAACTTTAATGCAGAATGGGCATTAGAGAAAGTATCACTACTATGACCAATTGGAACTCGTAGAATGAGTTTGCAAAACTATGACAGGTTGGGCCAATAAATGTGAAAATATTAGTTTGTCCAGGTATTAATACGTCCAAGTCTCATTTAAACCAAAGCTTATTCAGTCCAACTCTCATTTATGTACACAACAAAAAAATTATTTATAATTTTTTCATCAGGTTTGTAGCATTTGATCACGCTCTCACACGCTTTCTCTCTGTCTCTCTCATCTCTCCATCTTTATCATAATCAACATCAACAGCCTAAGGCAGGCGCGGATCCAGACCTCAAATAAGGTTGTGGGCACGGCGACCTAAAAATCGGTCAAGTGTGAGTCGGATTATGAACCACTACGATGAGTTCCTATGAATCTACTTACCTACGACGTTTATTAGTAGTAATTTTATCAGCTCTCCATACATCTAAGTACCTATAAGAAGCAAACTCATAAATATTTGTTTTTAAACGGTGTCGAAAATCGATTAGTGATTTTGGTAAAGAATCTGCCATTAGATGATTAAACAAAATGTTGTACTAAAACAAAACTGGTATCGATCAAACCTCCTTAACAGCACCGGTCCTGAGCGGAACACAACAGAAATTTGAAAACGCGAGCGAAGCGAGCGCGAAATTTTTTATATATGCTGTACCTATGTATTTCAGAAAACACATATGGCAATTCAAACATGAATTACATTTTAGCTAGTACAAACGCGCTTGTTACAAAACAAAATACAGTAGAAATATCAAAAGCGCGAGCGTAGCGAGCCTGAAAATTTTTATATTTGCCGTATTGTATTTAAAAAATACGTATGGCAATTCAAACATTCTTGCTCTACCCTTGGACCAGCGCTGATTTCGGGGGGGATTTGAACCCCCAAACCCCCCCCCCCCCTACCTATGGCCATGGGCAAGGGCGTAACCAGAATTTTGTGTAGTGGGGGAACTCTTTGATGCTGGTTTTTAATTCTTGACTATCATTGCCGACGCAATAGAGCTTAATGCGCGAGCGAAGCGAGCGCCAAAATTTAGCTTGTTGTAAAAATAAATCAAGACAAAACACGTAACATTTTAGCTACTTTTAATATTAAAGCTCCCAATCTGAAAATGAAATGAGTGACAAGAAGAAAACGCATGCAAAGTCAGCTCAAAACTATATGTCGGAACCGTCGACTGCAAGAAATCACATATGAGGTAATATTGCGCGAGCGGAGCGAGCGCCAAACATTTGCAGGTTTATAAATAATAATAAATAAAATTAGTGCTTTCCCTATCTTAATGAAATGTTAGATAAATATATGAAACTGTTTTTATCGATTTTGTCGGAGAAAAGGTTGAAATTGATGCGCTTTCGCTCACACTCTCTCATATTAGTATGAACAGTCTAGTGGTCAAAGTCACTGCTATAATGTTATGCTATGTGGCGTGCCGTGACTAGATAAAGCCGTTGACTAGAATAATGATTGGTTCGAGCTGGGAGAACATAATAAGTATACTATATACGAGTGCTGTGCTACTCTTCCTTATCGGGCACGCGGGTTATGCAACGTTACTTGTAGATACCTACTTATACTATTACCAACATATTGCTAGGGGAGCAGCTGCACCCTATCTGTCCATACTTGACTACCTGGTCATGTACCTATATGACCACGCGGGGAAAAACATAAGGCATTTGAGCCTGTCAACCTCAACTAAGGTGGTGGGCATGCCCACCTTGCCCACTATAGTAGATCCGCGCCTGCTAAGGACGTCCACTACAGAACATAGGCGTTCTTCACAGAGCGCCACTTTGAGCGGCTTCTCGCCTCCTACAACCATCGGCTCCTTATTAAGTACCTACTAGGAGACCAGAAATACTCAGGAAATAGTGAAATAATAGTTATGTAACAATCACAGCTTACTTTATCGAAATCATTTATGAAACCGCGGGCTAGTATAGTATTATATTATCTGTGCCGCGGGTAAACAAATGAATAAAGCACAGAGTAATAAAAGGTACAAATCAGACAAACTTCGGTCGTTCGGTCGTTATCGGCGAGAGGCCACTTCACAGCTCTTCGCAGAGTGAAGTCGACCTATTTTAAGGCATAAACGTAATACAATTCAATAGCGCCTATTGGTTGACTTTGGAATGCTGTTACTGAAGTTTTTTGCACCTATATTTTCGGAAATAATAATATCGTCATTGTAATTTTCGTTTTTGTCATTCGTTGCTCTTCTAGTCAGATTTTCATGAAAATTCCGCTCATAGCACAGACCTAGAATTTTTCCTAAGTCTATGGCTCAAAGACAGAAAGATGGAAATGATTACAAAATATTTATACGTTTTAATATTTTATATTGCTTTAAATGGTCTAACGATATACAAACCAATCAAGTACGTAGCAGTACAACCAACGAAACTCGTAGGTAAAATACAAAAGCCTTTTTAGGTACTAGCCTTGGGTAGGTAACTAATATTCTTCTATTTTATAAAAGGCTTTGACCTGACTGGTTGTCAGACAACGTACAGCCCATACCGCTGGACGTAGAGATTTGAAGTTTGGAGGGTGGCTTTATTTTAAGACACAGGCACAAGCTAAGAGAGGATTTTTGAAAATTCAACCCCTTATCGGTTGAAAAGGGTAAAAATCGTTTGTACGAAAAACCTACATTTCGTAACATATCGTTTTCAAACATTGAAAACGATACAAACACGTTCGTTTATTTTTACACTTGTTTGCAAAAAAAAAAGAAAAAAAAATGGTAAAATGGTATTTCTTCGTTTTTGAAAATCAACCCCTAAGGGATAACTTTTGTAGTTAAAGTTTGTATGGAAATTTCAAATATTTGGAACGTGTGAAGAACACAAAATAAATAGATAGTGCTTTCAGCAATTTTTGAATTTCGTCCCCTAAAAGGGTAATAAATGCAGAACAAGGTCCGATCGTAAGACACTCACCTAACACCGCCTAAACCAATGAAGCTAACATCTTGAAATTTTTGAAGGTACATTCATTACATAGTGTAGGGGGTGCATTAAAACAGAATTCATTAAAATTCAGCCCTACAGGGGTGAAAACGGTAAAAAGCCTTTGTATGAAAAAACCTTTATTTCTCAACGTAATACTTGGACCATACAAACGAGTATAAATGAAATGGTTTTTGTTAGTTGTTTGGAATTCAACCCTAAAGAGGGTAAAATTGGTATATGTGTTTTGTAAATTTAAAAAAAATATTATCGTAACGTATTCAAACTTAGAAGTTCATTCAATAAAAAAAAAATGTTTATTTTCTGAGAGGAGAGGTGGTTGAAAATAACGGCTTCCATAAATGGATATATATGGTGGTATGATAGATATTTTATCCCGGAAAAATAAATGGTTCCTGAGAGATAGTCAGCGCGGGCGTAGCTGCGGGCATAAGCGTAATACGTCTATAAAGTACTTATATAATGTAAAAAGTGTAAAAGCAATAATTCTTATGCTTTGTTGCAGTATGTCTTCTGAAGCGCGATGCCGGGTGCAGCAGAACGATCTGCTTCTACATGAAGCAGTGATCAAGAATGAGCCGGATGCGGTGCGAGAGGCACTGCAGCGGCCTACAGACGTCAACTGCCGGAATAATGTAAGTATAGCGTGGCCACTGCCTGAATATAGTATATTACTGCAGTGGCCAGCAACAGAGGCATTGATGGACGAACGTGTAAATGCGGGCCGAGGCGAAGGCACACATACGTAAGTCCATCAATGCCTTGTTATGGCCAAGGCTTGTATATTACTTTTCTCAAATAATGCGTGGAAATTAAACCTAGGCAGAACTGTTTATGAAAATATTTTTTCCCATGAAAAATTGATATTTTTTTGCAATAAACAGCTTTCTATTCGCAATCCAGTTCAAAATTTAAATAAAACCTTTGATAAGTTACTTTGGTTGCCATTATTCGAAGTAAAAGATCGTTTCATTTTTAAATTACACGACAGATATGAGTTTCGTATGTAATTTATTTGGCCGCTAAACCACGACAGATATGAATTTTCATACAACCGCCGGCCGCTGCTCGCCAGTACAGCAATTTCGATTTATCCCGAAGAAGGTTGTCAAAATAATGCTCAAATTTCCAAGCATGTTTAAGAAAACATTCTTACTATAATGTGGTAACTATAATGTTCGGTTGTAACTGCTCTAACTACTATAATACGAATACGTATACGTTTAAGATTAACGTTAACTTTCTCTATCATTTCGATGGATTACCCTACAAAGCGACGATGATTTGGTAAGCAGCGAGTGTAAAAGATAAATATCCACTCTCGGAAACTGCTACATTCTGACACGCGCCATTTGTAAACCATAGACAAACCCAAAAAGACGGATTGTTGAATATCCTAAATGAATAGTAAGTGGTGTGTGTAATAATATTGAAAATAATAATAAGTTTACATTACCATGACTTTCAATATAAATGAATCTAAATTACTTACATCAATGAACTTGACCTTTCAGTATGAAGATTCATGCTTTTTGACGCCTTTCTCTTCACTACATACATAAAAAAATTAAACACGACTTTTTCAACAAATTCCCACCATAAGCTTACTAGAGCCTTTAATGGGGATTTAATGGAAGATCCTCGTAAGTATATGAGGGGAGATATGAACTAACGCTTTGCTACTTGACCCTGTAAGTTACATTGTAAGCAATAGTACATTGTGATACAAGTGGATACCCGCACTTAAACTTAAATTTAAACTTAAATAGTGAAAAGTTGAACGTGATGACCATAATAAACAATAACACAGCATGTAACAATCATCGCTACAGGAATAGCTACATACCTTCTGCGTTTTACTGTATTGGACTATGTTTTGTTCCCACTTACAATAAATAAAAGATTACTATTACTGCCATACATCATGTGTTACGTGTGGATAATTATATTGTCTGATATTTATGATTGCATTCCATACCTATTGTTTGTAGTCCTGAGGAGGAATCTTAGTGGCTGTAACACAGGGCTTCCTAGTACGGCCACTAACGACACTCCTAGGTATGGTTACTAATAACACAGTGTTCATAGATATTTAATTATGTAGTAATATAACCAACTTAGGTAAATAATGTTTATGTGTATATTTGGAAATAAATAAATTTTATTATTATTATTATTATTATTATTATAAGTGTGCGAAGTTGATCATTGCACTCGAGGCGGTATCATGCACCCGAGCCGTAGGCGAGCATGGTAAGGAAGCCGAGAGTGTATTAAAGTGAAATGCAGACCATGTTTCACACGATGTTTTTCAGCACATCACTACGACGAAAAACACAGACTTTTGTTGTTATTAACTTTGTGAAAAATAGCCAGCAAGTTCCTTTTTAGCGTTCCGTACCGAAAGGGTAAAACGGAACCTATTACTAAGGCTCCGCTGCCTGTCTGTCTGTCTGTCCGTCACCAGGCTGTATCTCATGAACCGTGATAGTTAGACAGTTAAAATTTTCACAGATTATGAATTTCTGTTGCCGCTATAACAACAAATACTAAAAAACAGAATAAAATAAATATTTAAACGTGTTTTTTTGCCCGTTTTTATAGAAAATGGTACAGAACCCTGCGTGCGCGAGTCCCACTCGCACTTGGCCGGTTTATTTTAATTTTTACGTGCCGTACCTAGTGGAGGTTATATAATTATAATACTTAGTGCCCGCTCATACGCGGGGCGTGGACCACAGATAAGATAACATTGGCTTGTTCTGAATAATTTGATTTAATTAAATATTTACTAAGAAGATACAATTTAATAATTCAAGAAAATTAAGCCGCACACAGACTCTTTGTTAGTAAACTACTGAACCTGTATTATCCGGGTAAATTAAGAATACTTCTTCTATATGCGTATAACATGCTGTGAGATACAAACATAACTAAATCGGGATATCATCAAAAACACTAGTGCGGTAATGTAAAGTAAAAGGCACGCGTGCGTATTATCTTAGGTTATGATCCTTAAAGCAGAGTAATAATAACCACTTTATGAGCAGGTGTCCTTAGAATGTTATGATTGATTCAAATGACTCTGTTGAGGTAAACTTTAAACTTTTATGCAATTTACCTACAAGCTCCCTGCTATTGAAAATTTTCGATGTTTAGAAGATGCTAGAAAACCTTATTTCACTCGTTTTATAAGATCTGCAATATGTGTAATCGGAGCGTTGATTTTCAAATATGTGAGTAGTATTTTTAAAAGAGAAAATACAAATCCTTTGTAAAGCTTTTCAATTTTTTACCAATGTTCTGAGATGCTACGCGAGCTGGCTCAGTAACCCGAGGCGAAACATCTTTCGCTTCATAATCCTACTCGTATTTCAAACTCAGACTTAGAATTAGAGGCTACGATTAAAACTAGAAAGTGAAGCGAAATACAAGGATAAAAATCGCAAGGTTTTCCCATGTGTATCGATCGAACGTAAATAAAAGTTTAACAGACATAGATATTATAGAGTGACTCATTTCATTCTCCTTTCACATGAACGTATAAAAACTTCTCCTGATTGACCTTTCTAATGATTTTGCGGGTTTGTTTGGGTACGTACCTACCTTTTTGGCGATACTTTCTAGTTATAATAAATATGTGTGGACATTTCACACAGCGCCATCTAGCCCCAAACTAAGCATAGCTTCAGTCTACCCGTGAACATGGTGCATGTAACTGTGCCGAAATATCGGGAACTCAGAAATGATTCAAATCACGGTAAAGATCCCGTAAGTAATAGTTTTAACGTAAGCATAGCTTGTACCAGATAACTGATAGAATAAATAGATACTTTTTTTGTTTGTAAATACATACATAGAGTACAATATAACATCCAGACACAGAACAAACATCGATGTTCATCACACAAATGGCCATCAGGACAGTCATAAAAGCACCATCTACCAGTTTTCTTTAAGTCTGATATCTGTTCCCGAGACTTTACTCAGTTCCGACATCCTGAAATTCCCGGCTAACATTACAAATGGAGTTTGAATTGAAAACTGTAATTTTCTGATGTTTTCATTCCGGGTAAAAAGCCCACTCTTGGGAGAAGGTTTAGCAGTAACAATTAACAGAATAAGCCAATGGTAATGACACGGATGTCGATTCTGCGGCGTAAAATTGTCGAATGATAGGTGAAAGGTTCAAGGAGTGGCGACTCCGAACCGGATGACGCAGCATAGGCCAGCCCTCGGCCAGACTCGGTGGACCGACGATCTGGTGATAGCTGCGGGGAGCCGATGGATGCAGGAGGCGAGCAGCCGCTCAAGATGGTGCGCTCTGGGGGAGGCCTATGTTCAGCAGTGGACGTCTTCAGGATGTTGATGATTATGATGATTCTGATGAGGTAAATCTCGAGTACATACTTAGAGGTAATCATCGGTTGATTCTGATGATATTTAAAGCACGCTCTATATAGTTTTTCGAGAATCAGGTAATAGGTACATGTAAATCATCTATCTTCTTTTACATAAAAGACTTTCTCCTGACTGACTGTCAGTCAGACAACAGACGACAGACAACGTACCTACAGCCCAAACTGCTGAACGTAGAGACTTGAAACTTGGAGGGTGGCTATCTTTTATGGCGCAAGTGCGTAAGAAGAAAGGATTTTTGAAAATTCAACCCCCAAGGAGATGGAAAGGGGGAAAACGTTTGTATGAAAAACCTACATTTCGTAACGTATCGTTATGAAAGTTGACACGTACAAACAAATATAAAAATAAATGAAATAGTATTTCTTACTTTTTTGAAAATTAACCTTAAAAGGGGTGAATTTTGTAGTTAAAGATTGGACATTAAATAATAATTTCTGTTATTTCATCTACCTACTACCTTTGACCTATACCGTATAAATACATGTATCAAACGGATGGTTCTAACATAATTTTAATTGTAGCATCTGTCTAGCAATCTTACGCTATGAAATTATTATACCCCGTTATTTAACATCGCTATGATCTTTAGCGCCGGAGTCCGTTTCAGCGTTGGGAAACTCTGAAATCTTGACGTCTCTCAAATAGACGGCTCAACACAAGCTCGACAGCTCTAATCCGAACCGTACGTGCGCCTTATTTCACGTCACGAAACAGTAAATCCTCAGGATTTCGGTACCTGGTAAACAAACACGGGTGGAAAGAATCACAGTTATGTATCTGTGTTTCAGTCAGGTATATACCTGACTGAAACCTATATACCTATAACAGGGGTATGGCGACGGATAAGTATTTTCAGCAGGGATTTCTGTTCTGTTTCATTATCTGGGCAAAACAGAGCGTGATGTAGAGCACGCCAAAGCAATAAGCAAATAATACTATTTAGGGAAGTGTTTGTACAGTAAGGCCACTATGTCAGTCCAACTACAGGACCAGAGTACGGAACAAATTCCATTGCAAAGAGGCGTGAGACAGGGAGACGTTATTTCTCCGAAACTGTTCACAAACGCATTGGAGGATGTTTTCAAGCTCTTGGAGTGGAAAAGATCTGGCATCAACATAAATGGCGAGTACATCACTAACCTTCGTTTTGCCGATGATATAGTCATAATGGCGGAATCGCTCGAGGACCTTAGCACCATGCTCAACGACCTCAGTAGAGTCTCCCAGCAGGTTGATCTTAAGATGAATATGGACAAGACAAAGATCATGTCTAATGCTCATGTTCCACCTATACCGGTAATTGTTGGGAACGATACTCTCGAAGTTGTCGACAAGTATGTCTACCTAGGACAGATTGTCCAATTAGGTAGGTCCAACTTCGACAAAGAGGTGGCGCGAAGAATCCAACTCGGCTGGGCAGCGTTCGGGAAGCTTCGTCCTATCTTTTCATCCAAAATACCGCAGAGCCTGAAAACGAAAGTTTTAATCAGTGTGTGTTGCCAGTGATGACTTATGGAACTGAGACATGGTCTCTTACTGTTGGCCTCATTAGTAAGCTCAAAGTCGCGCAGCGAGCTATGGAGCGAGCTATGCTCGGTGTTTCCCTGCGAGATAAGCTCCGGAACGAGGAGATCCGCAGGAGAACTAAAGTGACCGATATAGCTCTTAGAGTTAGTAAGTTGAAGTGGCAATGGGCAGGCCACATCGCTCGTAGAACTGACAACCGATGGGGAAGAAAGGTTCTCGAGTGGCGACCACGAACCGGAAGACGCAGCGTAGGCCGGCCCCCCACTCGGTGGACCGACGACCTGGTGAAAGCCGCGGGGAGCCGATGGATGCAGGAGGCGAGCAGCCGCTCAAGGTGGCGTGCTCTGGGGGAGGCCTATTTTCAGCAGTGGACGTCTTCAGGCTGTTAATGATGATGATGACTATTTAGGTACTTAATTACCGTATTTATGGTTTTAAATATAAAAGAATTTCCCAGAGGGGTGCAAAAGAACGCTTATGTCCTTTTTATGTATCACCACATACATGTTTAATTATTATATCTAACCTTAATAATAATAGCGAAATAATGGCTTAGGATCAGAAGACAATAACGACTACACGACCGGCACCCGTACTATGTAAAAATTGGTACAGTAAAGCAACAGCAGTAGCAAAGCGACAGCAAACACTTAGCAATCGGTCGCGATCGCCGGCTGTTGCTCGCCGGTCGCTGAATTCACTTTGGCCTTTGATACTAGCGTCACTAGCAACAGAACAGCAATAGACGGAAACAAAATAATGCCCTTTTCAGTTCATCGATTGTCCGATAGATGGTGAGCTAGCGCTC
Organism: Ennomos quercinarius; assembly: GCA_910589525.2. NCBI lineage: Eukaryota > Metazoa > Arthropoda > Insecta > Lepidoptera > Geometridae > Ennomos > Ennomos quercinarius. Next base: position 13,803,126 of record OU342504.1, on the reverse strand, counting down.
GATCGCTTACTGCTCTGCCAAAGAGATATTTGACAGCTTTGGGTCAATTCACAAGCGGCAAAATGCTCGAGCAGTTTTTAAGTGCTATTGGAATATAAACCTTATTTCACTTAGACAAAGCTGAAAACAGTATGCAACATTAAAATCTTACCTATTTTAATGTTGCATACCATTTTCAGCTTTGTCTAAATGGATTAAGGTTGATATTCATACAGCACTTAAAAACTGCTCGAGCATTTTGCTGCTCTGTCTGAATTGAGCCTTTGACAGCAATGATTGCGAAATTTACGCCTGTTGCAAACTTTACGTAATAAGCTAGCCGGTTTCGTACGCGACCGAAGGGAATCGTCTGATGTAAACTTTACGTAATTAGCGGGTTAAAATATTTTTTTATAACTGAACAAACTACTCGTACATTGAAACACAAACATACAAAGATGTATTCTTTTTCTTTCTGTTTTTCTTATTGAATACTTATTCTTTTTTATTGTTATCTTTGATCGACCGCTGTCTCACCTTGCTAAGGACGTTTTTTAGTTTTTTATAAATACTAAAACTATATAACTTATGAACAGTATGGGCGCGCTCCGATCCACTGGGCTGCGAGCCGTGGGAACGTCGAGATTATCAACCTACTCATCGAAGCCAAATGCGACATAGAAGCTGCAGATAAGGTAACGTCATAATGCTTTTATGTACTTTTACACTTTGTATTTAATGTTTTTAGTGTTCAATAAAGATTTTCTCTTACTACCCATCTAACTAAGTTAGATATTGTGTGTGGCCCCCACAGGCGCGGATACAGAAATTTCTCAAGGGGGAGGCGCACAAATCATTATAGTAGAGAAGTCCAAGAGGGGAATTTGGGGATATGGCGGTAAAACACATAAGTATACGATACAAGACCAATTTGGGCTATGATGAATTCCATGCACCTATATCTTCCTGGTAAATTAACTAATTACCGCGATTGGTGCTGGACTGCCTGCGCCAAGGGGGGGCGCGCGCCCCCTGCGCCCCCCTCCTGTATCTGCGCCTGGGCCCCCAAGTCTTGGGGGCCACACACAATATCAGCGAAAAAGATCGTATGGCTAGCATTATTTTTTCCCTGCTCTGTGGGATTTTTATTTTCTACCGCGGCTGGGGAGTAATCCTCATGGATCCCGCAGGGCACGGGCCCCGCGGGTGTGTCAGACTCCGCCAATTCCGCTATGGCGACCTACGGACTAAACCTCCCTCCCTATTTTAGTCACTGAGGCTCACGCGCGGGGGCTTTGCTTGCGCCATATATATATATATATACTAGCTGACCTGCCCCGGTTTTGCACGGGTTAATTAGTTTTACGCCTTATCTCTGTCTAAAGGAAGAGAGAAGGAAGAGGGAAAAAGATAAAGGAAAAGAATGAATTCATGAAACTTTCACTTTCACCTTCATCCATTCATCCTTTTCCCTTATCTTTTCCCCCCTCCCATCTCTCTTTCCCATAGTACATACAGGATAGTAGCTTTGGACCTAATACTGAAGGTTGAATGTCTGTAATTTCTGAACCACAAAACCGGCGACCTTGAAATATTTACGGGACAATATCTAAAACACTTTCTTTTCAACAAAAAAAGAGTGAATGAAATCGGATCACGCGTTAATGAATTACAAATAACTACATATTTTTACTTTCATCCCCTCTCCCGCGGGAACCGTGCTGAATTTCGGGATTAAAAGTATCTTATAGCCTATTTCGTAATATGAACTCAAATCATGCCAAGTTTCATTTGAATCCATTCAGTAATTTCGGCGTGATGCTCAGCCAAGATACAGACAGGCAGACATAGAGACAAAAATGAAAAAAATTAATATCTTTAATTTACAGAATTGACCCTGTTACAGTTTTATTATGATTCCTACCTATAGATTCTGTGCTTGCGCGTGAACGGCGCGCGGACGGTGGTTACACACGGTTCTCTTAAAATTGTTGTTATTGGTGAAATAAATAACTTTCTGTTTATGTGATTCTCTATAATTATGTATTAACTTGACTCCTTGATGTTGCAGAGAGAGATATATCTTTCTGTGAGTGGAAGAAGAGCTGCTTATGATGATGTTCATTAGATCGACCGACGGAGGCGTTTGTAGCAGAAAGTGACAATAATTTGTGACTATAAAGATTTTTTTTTAAATTAAATTAAAAATATTCATTTATTTCAGACATAAATTAATACATAAGGTCCATACTACACATAAGTCAATGTATACTTATAATAAGGAACAGTTGCGTATTTTATAAACATTGATATTTTGACACTTGGACATTTCAAGTGTAAATGTACATTTGGATCCGAAAAAGAAAAGTTAGAAAGGGATCAAGGGTTCAGTTCAAAATCTCACCATGTATCACCAAAGAGGTGGGGGGGAGGTTAAAAAGTAGGTAAAATATATCTCGTGATATTAATATTATATGTTATGATAGTTATGATGTTTATAAAATTGACCGTTAGTAATGCAGGCACCTTTTTGTTCCCAGTTCGGCATGCGACCTCTCCTGATGGCAGCGTGGCATGGTCACCTGGAGGCCGTGAAGACGCTGATAAATGCAGGCGCCTGCCTCGCGGCTACCAATAAGGTAATTACTATACCCATAATATATACATATATTACCTTCATCATCTTCTTTGCCTTTCCCCATTTGTTATTGAGGTCGGCTCCCAATCTAACCAGTAGCGGCGAGCTACCAGAATTACACGAGCGACTGCCATCTGACCTCGCAACCCATAAGGGACCAGTAACAGGGATGGTTAGATCAGGTGTCAGGCTTCTGACTATTCGTAACGATTGCCATAGATGTTCTTATGATAACCGGGACCGACTGCTTAACGTGCTATCCGAGGCACGGAGCGATGGCATCGCAAACTGCACATAACTTACTAGATAAGTCATTGGTGCAGGGCCGAGGATCGAACCCGGTGCCGTAAGATTGCGAAGCGCACATGCTACCGCTCGGCCACCATCGCATATACATATTAATTACCTTATTAGATTATTATTATTATTTATCTGTCTAATAATTCTACTTGGCTGACGATTTAAAATGCCTACAAAAACCTCGTAGCGTGGCTGGTTAGTTTTGGTAACTTTTGTCCAACTATGTGGCCTATGTCCAACTATGTGCCCTATGTCCAACTATGTGCCCTATGTCCAACTATGTGGCCTATGTCCAACTATGTGGCCTATGTCCAACTATGTGGCCTATGTCCAACTATGTGGCCTATGTCCAACTATGTGGCCTATATCCAACTATGTGGCCTATGTCCAACTATGTGCCCTATGTCCAACTATGTGCCCTATGTCCAACTATGTGCCCTATGTCCAACTATGTGCCCTATGTCCAACTATGTGCCCTATGTCCAACTATGTGCCCTATGTCCAACTATGTGACCTATGTCCAACTATGTGGCCTATGTCCAACTATGTGGCCTATGTCCAACTATGTGCCCTATGTCCAACTATGTGGCCTATGTCCAACTATGTGCCCTATGTCCAACTATGTGCTCTATGTCCAACTATGTGGCCTATGTCCAACTATGTGACCTATGTCCAACTATGTGGCCTATGTCCAACTATGTGGCCTATGTCCAACTATGTGGCCTATGGGGCCATCATGGCTAATGGTGGTGATTTCAGGACAAGAATTTCAATTAAGTACATCCACCAGTCAGCCGTCAAGTTTTTTTTCCATACTTAGAGATCGTCCATAAATCGCGTGAGGTTCGAAAGGAGGGGAGGAGGTACGGAAAAAATCACGAAACATCACCAGGGGAGGGGGAGGGGGGAGGTGGGTATAAGTGAGATATCACGTATATATATATATTTTCGTTGAACGCGTGATTCTAAACCAAAAGCGCCGCGTAATTTTGACTCGTCAGTAAGCAGGCAACGATATCCCCGACTTAATTTTCTAGAATCAAATTAGATTATGCCCGTATTTGAAGACAAAAACCGAAATTATGTAAAAAAACTTTGTAAAAAAAATACACGTGATTTTGGACTTACCCCCGGTTTCCCGGCTAAACTCATGTCAACTTAAAAATACGGAACGCTCATTGGTTGCCTTCTGATCATCGGCTGTCTTCAACCAATGAGCGTTCAGTATTTTTAAGTTGACATGAGTTTAACTTTAACAAACGTACGAGAAACCGGGGGTATGAATGGCAAGTAAGCAGATGGCCCACCTAATGGGCAGTACTTACTTAGGCTGGGTTTTTTACCAATAGTTAAGGTAAGGTAACCAATGGTTCAAAACTGGTTAGAATTTGTTAGAGTTTTTAACCATTGGTTACCTTACCTTAAGTATTGGTAAAAAACCCAGCCTAAGTCACCCTCGCTAATGGGCATCTGCTACACCAGAGGCGCTGAATGCATGCATTGCCAGCCCTTAAGGCCCTTTAACCCTTAATTTTTTTAATCATATACCTATATATTTTTCTTAATTAAGAGTCGAATAAATCCTATCTCTTTCCTTATTTTCTTTCTAAATTACCTACGTTAATTTACTTTGTACAACCCTACCTACTTTTTTATTTTAAAAAATAGAGGCGGTACTGAAATTTTGTAATCATTTCATTTTACGATTTTCTCTTTGTCTAAATTAACTCTGGTTCAATTTAAATTAAAACGTATTATTTTGGTTAAATTTAGCTGTAGGATGAGGCCAGTCTTGGCCCGTACTAGCTGAACAGGCCCAGCTTCGCACAGTTTACTTAGGCACCTGCCTTCTTTCTCCTTCATCCATTCATCCTTTTCCCTTATCTTTTCCCCCTCCCTTGTCTCTTTCCCATAGTACAGGATAGGAGTGGCTTTGGACCTAATGCTGAAGGTTGGGTGTCTGTAATTTCTGAACCACAAAACCAACGACCTTGAAATATCAACGGGACAATATACCACGCGTTAATGAATTACAACTAAGTACATATTTTTACTGTCATCCCCGGGGCAACCGTGCTGGATTTCCAGATTAAAAGTATCCTATAGCCCACCTCGTAACATGAACTCAAATCGTGCCAAGTTTCATTTGAATCCATTTAGTAGTTTCGGCGTAATGCTCAGCCAAGACAGACAGACAGACAAAAATGAAAAAGTTATAGTTTTGGCTTCAGCATCGATAATAGGGAGCCCTCCAAAAATTTTTTTTCTAAATATTTTTAATGTACAGAGTTGGACCTGTCATAGTTTTATTGTACAAGTATAGATTACAGAACCATACTCATCGATTGATGATTAGAGGTTTCATTCACTATTTGATAATTTTGTGAATGAAATCTCGTCTTGAACAGAGATTCAAGACTAAACGTGGTCTGTAATAGTAGGAGCCTTAGACGGTAAGTCTAGTATTAATATTATCTGTGCCCTCAGTCTCAGTCTAACCGCAGGCTAAACCGCTTACCATACGTTTGACGGTCTAGATATTGGTGGAACGTTTCACTAGCGTGGCCAATTCAAATTTTCTTGCGTTCTTTTGCCAATAATAGCTTAATTACTTAACGTGATTACATTAAAACTGATTTAACGTAAAGAAATAAAATTTATCAATAAATTACGATTAAAAGTATCTCCTAGGTATCATTGGTTTAGCGACAAATGGCAATAAACAAATTTCGTCTTAGTTTTTCAGTCTATTACCATTTGTCGGTAAACCAATGATACTTTACTTTTTACTTTTTTGTGTTGGTGATACTTTTAATTGTAATTTATTGATACATTCTATTTATTTGCGCAAAATTAGTTTCCATGTAATCGCGTTGAGTAGTTAAGCTATTATTGGCAAAAGAATGCAAAAAAATTTGAATTTTCCGCGCTAGTGAAACGTTCAACCTTAAGCGAAGCCCTCTTGTCCATACAAAAAGTCCCAACGCTTTTCCACCTATAAACGTTATCTGATTTTGATGATTTTTTTATATGTTGTCTACACAGTAAAAACTATGCTCGTACGTCTTTTTTTTTAAGTTTTTACAATATCGTCGTAATTGTAGCCACCCAAATTTACCGACGAATTTTTGTCGTTAAAATTATGACGAAAAAAGAAAAGTTATAGTTCTACGCAATTTTATCAGGGATACCTATTTTTCCAAGATTCTGAGGTACTCCTTGTTGACAACCATGGTCACAGAATTGTGACCTGTGTTTCCTCAAAGCTACATAACAACATGTTAGCATTTAAACAATACGCGAGCGGCACATCTAGCTCGTGCGTAGTCCTAACGTTCCTCCTCGCTTCGCTCGTGTCGCACCTATTTATGACTTTGCTCTAGATTTCCCGTTTAAGTTGACGCTGGGGGCAGACGGTAATATATTCCGGATCACTATGGTCAACCACCCCCGCGGGGCGGATAGTTATAAATGAGACCGTCTGCCACTGCGTGGGGGACGTTCGTCGGGGCAGACGGGAACATACCCAGATATTCATAGGTTACGGTGACCTCTTCTCGTCAGGTTGACCGTATACATACTTAGAGCATAAAAACTACTTCAAATCCTTAACCTTGTGTTGTGCTTGGTAACCCTGAAATAACCACATGACAAAAACTAACTAGGTAACTGGTAGTACTTAAATCAGCTGTGCTAGTGCTAGGACTGCCTTGTAAGTGCTTGAATCAAATCATGATGAACATGCTAGAACACGAAACATATTTGCAAAAAAATCAAGACGTACAAGCATAGATCATAATCTATCCAAACGACACCAAACTCGAAAGATTTTGTGAAGTTTTAGAGGGTGAAAACAGTTGGCATCCGAAACGCAAAAATGTAGGTAAATTCACTCATGGGCTCTATTGTCTCTATCATACGTGTGGAGAACAGAGCGACGGCAATAACATTTTCAAAAACCAGGACGGTCCTCTACGTATTTACATAATTACAAGAAATAGTAACAAGACACTGTTGGACTCAGGCAAATTGGATTCTCGTTTGTCGAGCGTGAATGCAGGCTGACTGTTTTCATACTTTGAAGTAAGTAGGTTTATGTTTACCGGCACGCCATTTTAGTTGATCAACTAAGCTGTGGTACAATATGCATTTCGATTAGTCTGTGATGTGGACGTTTAAGGTGACCATCCACCTAAGGTATTTCCATACTATTAGAATACAATATGGAACTTCCTTGCATCCACCACAGTCAATCAAAGATAATATATATCACTCCGCTATGACGATATAGTGTGGTGACCCTCTTTACCCAATATTTCATATTCACAAGACAAAAAGAAAAAAATATCCTTTTAAAAAGCCTTAATTTCATATTGAGAAATATTATCTAACCAAATGCCGGGAGACGTTATAGATGCAAGCAGCCGCTCAAAGTCGCACTGTGGAGGCCTATGTTTAGTAGTGAACATCTTCAGATTATTGAACCAAAACAAACCAAGGCTAACCACTCTTTACATACCAACAGAAGCAGAACGACATACTACAATGCGCGTGTGCTCGTGGCGCCACAGCCGTGGCTGAGTACGTCATCTCCCTCGGAGCCAAAGTGCAGACCCTGGACGCAGCTGGAGATGCTGCTTTAGCCCAGGCTGCTAGAGCAGGACACACGTCTGTGGTGGAACTTATGTTAGAGCGAGGGGCCTATATTGATGCTGTTAACAAGGTAGGCACCGACAACCGTTGGTGAAGAAATGATTTTCAGTGGCAACCACGAACTGGAAGACGTAGCGTAGGCCAGCCCTAGGTGGACCAACGACATGGTTAAAGCCGCGGGGAGCCGTCGAATCAATGAGCCAAGCAGCCGCTCAAAGTGGCGCTCTATAGGGGAGGTCTTTGTTCAGCAGGTGGACGTATTCAGGCTGATGATGATGAGGTAGGTAGGTTCAATATTCTAGCAATTTTTCAGAGCGTAAAATGAGGCCTTTTGAGTCATTTTATTTATAGGGTCTTGTTCATGCCGGTTTTCTCATTTTGTTTCCTTGAACTTTTTGTACCGGTAATTTAAATACTGTTTTCTCCGAAGACGCAATGGTTACTTTAGAAAAATATAACTCCTTTCGATCCCATTTAGCTATTAACTTTGTTAAGCATAAGAACTAAGTCACGCGTAGGTACCATAGCTCGGTTACTCATTCAATGCATAGGATTTAGGTATAAGATAGTCTTTTTGGTAGGAATATTCCTAACAAGAGAAATGTTGACTAGGTAGGTGGTAGGAGTTTTCTGCAAAGTTTGTCTAGGTAGGTGTCACCACTTTGCCAGTTATTCTGCCACCAAGCAGTAGTGTGCAAACACTACTGTGTTCCAGTTTGAGAAGCCCTGTAGCTAATGAAATTACTGGGAAATTGAAACTATGATCTGATCTCACAGTCTAGTAATATTACTAGAATGTGCTGATCTCTCAGGATGATGTGGGCAGTGCAGTGTCACGCGATAATTTAAATTTAATAATTCTTAGTATCATTGCAACTGTTATGGGCGGCCGTGACGCTTACCATCAGGTGGACTGTGTACAACGAAAACGTCACGTTATTCATTCACATAAAAAAGAGATGTTGCCCTTTAGGCCACGAACTCACTGAGACGCTATGGCGACGTCGCCAGCTACGTATCCAACAAAATGACGAGCCCCATAAATATGACATACTCGCGTATATTACAATAACGCTGTGCGTTAACAAAACAGCTGGGCCCATTTCGGAGTCACTCATGTAAAGCCAATCTGCAAACTCACGTACAAGCCTGATTAATTGGCTACATGACGCGACGTACTCTGCGAAATGGAATCCATTTTTGGATACACTTTACTGTACCTACTGTACATGTGGAATCATGTACCTAGCTTACATAATAGTATGTTCACGTGTGGCTTTAGTCTGTGGCTTGCAGTTTTTGCCTAGAATGGATTCGCACCCAATAATGTATCAATTAATACGTATAAGACTGACTGTATACCTAATAGCGGTAGTTTAGTATAGTAGAAGTGTGGCAGTATCTTATTTTTTTCTTTTTTTTTTATATATTTGACTAGGCTAGCGTTTGTATCTTTTCGTATAGGTACCTATACGAAAAGATACATATGTATTAATTGGGTGTACCTATCTGCAAACAAAAAGTACATAAGTATTCTATTAGTAATTTGGTTCCCATAGTATACCTACCAATGAACCGAACTGACAACCGATGGGGAAGAAAGGTTCTAGCGTGGCGACATATTGAATAAATATCTAACAAAAGTGGAAACAAGCCAAAGTGTTGTAGGAACTATTTATAAAACTAAGCACTTGTAAGAGTAAATTCTTTAAGGCGACGGACCAAACAAGGCCAAAAAACCAAACAAGGTGTTTTTCGACACGTTTCGTGGCGTAATTAGAACATGCGGAGCTTTGAATTTAATATATATCATGTAATTCATTTCATTAAGTCGTTTGTGATGACCGCAAATACAAGATTAATAAATATAGCTCTGTAAAAAAAATCGCAAATCTCCCTCAAAAAATTTGAATATTCCCATTTTACTATACTTCTACCGAATATATTTTTACAAAAATTAAATTTATGCATTCCCAACAAACATTCAGATGTCGTGGTAACTTGATAACTATGAAAAATACTCTAAAAAATAGATATTAATTAAAAACTGTCAAAATCAGTCATTTCGTACGTCGTCTTTATCGTAAGCGCCGCGCTGAAGTGCAGACTGAATTGATACCTAAGACTACAAAGTTAAGGTTGATGTTTCTTTGAACGAATTTGGACTCGCTTATCTTGATCTACCCGTCACTTTAATAGTCCGGTCAATTTAGACATTCGAAGTTACCTAAATTCCCACCAAGCTGAAAATCGGTAAGATTGTTTAAAATATCATTAAAAACAATATTTGAAAATTCCCCATCTTTCTCCTGTAAGGAAAATTTTTTATTCAAGGTCAAAGGTAAAAAAAACTGAGTTTTTCGCGATTTTCAGCAAAACGGTAAGTTTTATCATAAAAATACCTCAGACAAAAATTGTAGATCATAAAATTATCTACAAAAAATTTATCAATACTTTTTTCTACAAGCCACTGTTTTTGAGATATACCGATTCAAAAAGTAGTAAAAGTTGTAATCGTCATAATATGCACACGTTTCCTCGCCACCTATGAGGTAGTGTACTTAGCGCGTTTTTTTTAACGTGGTTTCTCCAGTAGGCCTATTCCACGGGTCAGTTTTGATCGTGTTTAATTTGAAACTATTGAAAAATAATGGATATTAGCAGAGATTGAAAAAATAAAAGCAATTTAAGTTAAAAAAAAGTAGTGAAATTTAATCGTCCGAGTCGTAACTTTCAAAATCTTCTTCTTCTTCTTCTTGATCTTCTTGATCTTCTTGTTCTTTTTCGTCTTGTTCTTGTTCTTCTTGTTCTTGTAAACTGCGTTAATAGCGATGTTTCGCATGTTGCCTCGTTGGAATCAAACGGATCCTCTACTGTTGGTGATTCAATATTAGAGCACAACCGGCCTCGACAATGTGTACATGCCGGAGAACAGAACAGTCTGACTTTTTTGCAACCACATTTAGCACTGCCCCTTTTTGCAGTTGCAAAAAATCGAGTTCAGCAGTTTTTCAGTTGTTTCCAAGTCTAGTTATTATAGCAGGTATAAGACCCTAGCCACGCACACAATTGAACCGGGGACAGATGTTTTCTCAAGGTTACAATGGCGTATAAATTAAGGGACTGGATTTCATTTTACCTGATATTCTTATAGTTATAACTTATGTATATTTTATATTAGTAGTGTAAGTTACAATGACCGGTAGAAAAATATTTTAACATATATTACAACTGGCCTGTTAGCTCAGTTGGTAGTAGCTCTGCCTTCTGAACTATAGGCTGTGGGTTCGATTCCCACTCAGGACAAACGTTTGTGTGATGAACATTGATGTTTGTTCTGTGTCTGGGTGTTATATGTATCCTATGTATGTATTTACAAACAAAAAAAAAGTATCTAAGTATTCTATCAGTTGTCTGGTTCCCATAGTACAAGCTATGCTTAGTTTGGGGCTAGATGGCGCTGTGTGAAATGTCCACACATATTTATTTATTATTTATTTAACTATAGAGATGTATATATACGTGGTGTACTCATGCATATTATGACGATTACAACTTTTTGAATCGTTATATCTCAAAAACGGTGGCTCGTAGAGAAAAAAGTATTAATAAATTTTTTGTGGATAATTTTATGATCTACTATTTTTGTCTGTGGTATTTTTATGATAAAACTTACCGTTTTGCTGAAAATCGCGAAAAACTCATTATTTGACCTTTGACCTTGAATAATTTTTTTTCCTTACAGGGGAAAGATGGGGAACTTTCAAATTTTGTTTTTAACGATGTTTTAAACAATCTTACCGATTTTCAGCTTGGTGGGAATTTAGGTAACTTTACTCTTATTTTTTGGTCTAATTTGACCGGACTATAAAGTGAGAAAAAGGAAAGATAGAGTTCTTCTTTTTGGTAGAGTTCGTGAGTGCTTGTACTGACTACAAAACCTTGAATATTGAGAGGAGAGTAGAGGAGAGCCTCTCCTCTCCACTCAAGATTCAAGGTGTTCAAGTCAGGTATCAGGAATCTAAGATCATCTGGTTTTTTGTGCAAGGAGTACTTACCTAGTAACATAAAATCACTACCTAATGGGTTATGTTGGTTTATGAACGCCGTTTGTTAATTACAATACGTCATTGACCCAGTTTCACAGAGCCGCACGCATCCTGTGGGTAGGTACATAAAATTGCTGATATTATCGATTACAGAGCTGAGGCAATCAAGGGTTGAGTTTTTTCTCTCATAGTGATCATAACATAAGGCAGATATATACACGTGCCATACCTATTGGTATGCTTATCATCATCATCAACATCATCAACAGCCTGAAGACGTCCACTGCTGAACATAAGCCTCCCCCAGAAAGCGCCGCTTTGAGCGGCTGCTCGCCTCTTGCATCCATCGGCTCCCGCGGTTTCCATCAGATCGTCAATCCACCTAGTGGGGGCCGGCTTACGCTGCGTCTTGCAGTTCGTGGTCGCCACTCGGGGTTCTTCCCCATCGGTTGTCAGTTCTATGAGCGATTTGGCGTTTCCATTGTCATTTCAACTTGCTAATTCTAAGAGCTATATCGGTCACTTCAGTTCTCCTTTACGTACAATCTTTAAATTCACAGCTATACTTAAGTAATATTGTTATGGTTTAGTACACTTGCATTGCAGTCGCAGTAGCTCGGTAGCATTAATTCAATTAGCAAGCCTCTGCATTCGCCGGGGTTAATTAAATTTTCGACTTTACTCTTGAGAGCAAAGTGGAAAATTGATCCTTTAGGATCAGTGGGCTGATTTAGTATCATGATACTCAGCGTTAAGGATTTTAATTTAAAAGAGGGGTCGTTTTATAAAATACAAATAGTTTATTGCAAAATAGTAATTAGGTTACATCATAGAAGCGAGCTCTGCCTATTGCTTTAGTTACTAAACTGTGTTGCAAAAGGCACGGTCTTCCCACAATTGATCTAGAACTACATGTTTTACAATAGTAGACCGTATTGTACCTATAAATCTAAAACTACAGAGTTTATATTTTTAAACCTCTTAGCCTCGTCACTTACCATCAGGTGAGTTGCTGTAAAACGTATGCCCATTTTAGCATAATAAAAATCTAAAAGGTTTTCTCTCAAGTTATTAGTGCTTGAGATACTTTGACTATTCAAAGTTGGAATGCGACCAATTGTCGCACCTTCTATTTCCAAAACTTACAATTTTGCAACCAATCAGCTTGTGCACGATATTCCAATGCACGCAATCGTACATTGGACATGAACAAGATCGTACCTATGGTAAAATTGAAAACCTCGACTGTGTAATTAAACAAATTATAGAAAATTTCTTTCACATCTAAAACATTACCCAGTTAACAGAGCTGGTAGACTGAAAATATGGTTTCTAATTTGCAACAATTTCTTACCTATCGAGATTTGGTAAAGCATATTTTATGAATGATCACGTAATACTCGAGGAAAATGGGGACATAGTCGTAAACCCCCCATTAAGATAAAAATATAGCTTGTTAAGCCTCAGCAAGGGCTTCTATTCCCTTGGACCATTGTTATTAACGTGTTTGATTTAGGATGTTTATACCTACCCTAATTTTTTTGTCTGATTCTGATGGTCTACTTATGTTAGAAAACAGGCACTGTGTAGGTATATTCAGCAGAAGTCTTCAGACTGAAGATGGTGCCACAAAATGCTCATGTCAAATCAAATATTGTGCCTTTATAATGTTTTTTATATAGCCCATATTTTCCCGTACAGAAAGGCCGAACAGCACTGCACATGGCTTGCGAAGGTGGCCACGTCTCCACAGCCACCGTCCTCATGTCCCGAGGGGCTAGCAAGGAGGCCCAGGACAACTCCGGGCGGACCCCGCTTCATGTAGCGGCGGTGCATCGACATACAGAGCTGGTGAAGTGTCTCCTGGATGCGGAGTGTCAAGTTGACGCCGGTGATAATGTGAGTGCAACTTTAGCCCATGCAAACACGCTTTCACAAAAATATAATCATTATAGATTAACTGTTATTACCCTAGTACTGTTCATTTACAAAAAAGTATCAAAATGCAAATCGAAGGATAAAGCAGCTAGAAATTACAGAAACTCAAGGTTTTTTTTTTCTTCAGTCCTAGAACCTTTAACAGCGCAGCTCCCTGATGAGTATAATAACCCTGCAGTAGTGGAAACACGAAGTAGTAAACCACTTCGATCCCAGGTATAAATTTAATTCCATCTCCTTTTTTTGTACTTCTTGGCTCACCTTCCTATTTCATTCTTTTATAAAATATATTTAAAATTCTATTAGGTACCTTCGCGTTCCCATCCACAAGTATAACTTCCTAAGAGCATAATCTTGATTAAAGCAGTTACCTACTTCCTCCGTTTTTCTTTCCAATTTTCGGATCCTATTAACCTTACCTGCCTACCACTGATCGTCTGATATAATACGACTCAATTAAACATTCCAAAATGAAGGGAAAAACACTGAAGAAAAACAATTTCGATGATTAAAACATGCCACTCATTACGAAAGTAGAGACGAGAAGTCGCAAAAATTGTATTGTCGTTTGGCTTTGTCGTGGAGTTCTAGATTTTAAAGATGGTGGCATAAGGTTGGTTGTTGCAGAACGGTGTGACGGCATTGCAAATGGCTTGTGCACAAGGCTGCCGGGGCATTGTGGAACATCTGCTCTCGTTTGGCGCTAATGTCCACATGCAAAACAACGTGAGTGTACCTTTTACCTTGGTTCATTGCGAATATAATAGTATGAGAACTTGGAATAGAATATTGCGCTTATCTACCTGCCTTGTTGTAGGTACCTTATCTATGAATAAATCGGAGCTGGTCGCCATCTTCCTTTTGTTTGTCAAAGGGGATATAATTGGCGTAGGCAGGTAGGGTTTGTTGAGAATTCTGCTGTGAAGTGACTAAGATATTCCTTAGATTTTAGTGGAGGTTTAGTGGGCATCAGCAGTGGACATCTTCAGGCTGATGATGATGAAGAACATGATTCAATAAATTATTATGATTCTATTCATTTCCTCATAATCTTGGAGAGACATTGCAAACCAATAGGTATAGGGTACTTAATTCCTCACAGGTCTACTAAGCATCTATGCTATGCATTTATAATTGATATTTAGAAATGCAATAGGTGGGTGCGATGGTGTCATTCAGAACCAAGCATTCTTTTTGATTTGATCAGGTGGGATCGTCTGCGTTGCATGCAGCATGTGCTGCAGACGCCACAGACGTCGTGGAACTGCTCCTGGCGCATGGAGCTGATCCGGCACTCACCGACCAGGTACCTAATATTTCTATTCTATCCCTAACGTTGTCTGATTGTTTGTTTGTGTGCCAAAACGGCTGAACCGATGGAATGTTTGCACAAGAGTTGGTTAATTTTCTTGGTCAGTAAGTATAGGATATTTTTATCCCTAGAAAATTAAGTTTCTGCGGGCCTATCGCTTCGAAGTTTTCTGTGATGAGGTGCGTTCTATAATTAAAGCAAAAACTGACAGCTGAATTTTTCGGTTCTCAAACTTTACCGGTACCTACTACTGTTATAATTAAATTACACTATCCGTTAGTTGATTTACTGCTTCATGTTGACTTCACTAGCTATCTGCTACGAGGTTCTTTCATATAAGTTACTTCTATAGGTGGAAAGTTGTAATTGGTCTAGTTTCTTTTATTGTTTACCTTTTTACTGTTTATTTGGCTGTAAGTTTTCTTATGATGAATAAATAAATTAAATAAATGTAGGATATCGTTTAGTTATGATACGAAAAGAGATGTAATGGAACATCAGCCACCGGTTTTTGTTATAAAGTCCAAAGAAGTCTCAGGAATGTCGGGTGTGCCTTTATACACAATAGCCTGAAGACGTCCACTGCTGAACATAGGTCTCCCCATAAAATGCCACTAATAGACGCTTATTATAGGGGGTTTGCCATAACCACCACGCTTGGCAGGCGGCGCGCGTGGTGATCGCAGAAGATTTTGATATACCTGGGAGAACTCTGCTGACCATTCCCTGGATATTCCCTTAGCCGGCTTTTACGGCACCCACGGGGAGAGACGGGGTGGTTCTAATCTCACATCGCGCCGGGACCACACGGCCGACATCTTTATGCTTTTAGGCAATTGTAAATCTATTATTATCGTTAGCATCCGACTAGATAGTACACTTTTAGGGTTCTATGAGTTATTATTATAAATTACTGTGTGTATACATTACGTATGAGTAAAAAATAGAAATACTCTGATGCCATATCCATTTTTCCGTGCTGAGTCAGGATTGTGCAATTTGTGCACTATTTTTAGTTATAGGTATTATACCTAACTACCTACGTACATAACTAATTGTAATTTGGTCTATGTAGTATGCTGTAATGGAATTCTGTAACTCGTTGATTACTTAGTTAATGGATTAGATTGGATTTATGGTAGAGTTTGTTGAAAGTTTGAAGTCTTACTTTTCCTAGACCAAAGTGCTAGCAAATTGCTACTTTTCCTACAAATTAAAAAATTCAATAGCAAATTCAAAAAATATTCTTAAGGGGACACCCGGGTTTGAACCGGGGACCTCTCGATCTGCAGTCGAATGCTCTACCACTGAGCTATATCCCCACACTAAACGCTTATGAAATTATAAAACGCAGCGTTTTACATCTTATGCAAATGACCTATGATGAGTCATCATGTCATAGGCTATTTGCATTAGCACAAGCAACGTGGTGAGTCTATCTACCCGTATTTTGAAATCTAACCAGCAGAGCACTGATTGAACACTGAGCATCGATTCTGAGCTCATTTGTTCTGTGATATGGCATTCCACATCATCACTTTCAATCAAGTGAAATGTTGTCAAACGTGAGCCAATTCCAGCATTTTAAAAAATGAGTTTATGACACCTCCCCATATAAAACTTCTCAAAGAATAGTTAATACCTTAGTTGTAGGTAGTACTTAACTACATAAGCCCGTGATTGTTATTATAATTTTGCCTACGTAATTACTGTGATGCCGATAACTCAACTACGGTTAGTTTGTTTGAGCGGTTAACCTACTTTCCAAAAATTTCAGTGTCTTCAATAAACCCACCCCAGTCTGCTCTCATAGCAAATTGAGGAAACCAGAGACAAGAAAATGTAATTTGGAAGAATACAGGAGCTCTAAGCCTCTCAGTTAATTTCATCGGAAGCCATTACAATAATTAGATTGTCTGCAAGAAATGTTGGCATCGTAAGATTCGGAAGTTCTTGTGCCTATCAAGTGCTTTCAAAATCTTAGTTTTTGCGTCTGGTTTCAGAATTTAACAGTTTGGTTTTATCTTGGAATCGTGACCGTTTATTGTTCTGTGTCCGGTCGAAATGGGCGTGGTGAAAAACCTATCCTACAGCGATAAGAGGGAAGCGGAAGGAAAAGGTAGGGGAAAAGAATGAATGAATGGGACGGCAAATAGAAGGGAGGCTATCTTTTCCCTTCTCTCTTCCCTTCGACAGGGTGAGTATAGTGGCTTCATCTTCGTTGCTGGCTATGTTTTATCGCAGACGCAAGGATTAAATTGAAAATTTCGTAATTTTTCAAGATATTGAATTGTGATTTACTGTCTTTTAAATAATATAGAAAGTAAAATTATTGCATAAAAATTACTTCCTTATTGCTTGGTGCAACCCACAGTTGGCTGTTTTTGAAAACATAAACTTAATGTTATTCTGAAAAATTGGCTATAGCCAATTTTTCAGAATAACATTAAGTTTAATTTAGCACGGTTTCTTATAAGAAACCGTGCTAAATTTCAGCGAAATCCGTTCAGTAGCTTCAGCGTGATGCGTGTTCAAAGGGACAGACATACAGACAGACAAAAAATTCAGAAGTATTTGCTTCTATTTCTATATCGGTTAAGAAGAGTATATAGGTAATGCAATCAAAATTTTCAAAAAAAAAAAAAGGTCAATGTAGGTACACATTTAGTCCAGTTACAGTTTTATAAAATGTATAGATAGATTGATTGATTCGGCTGGCTTTATGTTTGACGACGGGAACGGGTCAGTCAGTGGCAGGTAGTTTGATTGTTAGAGAACTATTTATAGAACCGAACTGTCAAATAGTTCAAACATACTAATTTGAAAGTGCTCTATGATCTGCCCTTCATATTAGGCTAGCATAGGTACCTAAATATACTGCACGAGGGCATCTTTAGGATCATCATGCATGCCTCTTGGCTATATTTGATTGATTGGCACTAGCATTGAGCATTAGACGATAGACGTTCACCATTTGCAGATATATAACAGGTACTAGGTAAATCATTTATAAATAATAAATAATATTATTAAATAACTACTACATATTTTATACAGTAGGTAGATACTGTTAAATTGAATTTTGCCAGCCCGATCGCATCACAACCAATCAGTAGCTATGGCCAAAGATAAATAGGAGGTATATTCCCTTTGTAATATTACCGACCAGCCTACCTACCATCAGTTGATTGAAGCAGATCCGTCACAATACAAACGATTTTTCTCGTGCACAACGATCCACTGCCGGATACATAGAGAATCGAGCGGCAAGTACCAGGCAGGCAGGCTCTGAATTATTGAAACGGCACGACCTCCGCCCGAGTACTGCTCTCCTGGTACCTACATATTTTATAAAACAAACGGTAACCCCGTTGTATGTTTGCTTTGAAAATTTACTACAGAAAAACCTAGCCAACACAACATTGATAATATTTACATAGCTACCTATACATAGGTATCATTATTTTTCTCAAATTCATCGGTTCATCACACATAAACGATACGTGAAATGAAAAATAATAATAAAATTTAATAAAAGCTAGTTAGGTGTATACTTACATTATAGTATATACCTAATGGGTAAAAGCCGCAGCGTAGGCCGACCCGGTGGAACTATGGACGATCCCGCAGGGAGCCGATGAATGAATGCCGGAGGCAAGCAGTGGCTTAAAGTGGCGCTCTGTGGGCCTATGTTCAGCAGTGGACGTCTTCAGGCTGTTGATTGATCTTGTTCTTCTTCTTCTCGTGTAGGCAAGTGGTCAGCCCTGGTGTCAGAATTTTTAGGCCGCCCAAAGGCTTGGCCCAAAGACTTGGCTTAGCGACTATTGTCGTAAGACAACAGCCGGGACCGACGGCTTAACGTGCCCTCCGAAGCACGGTAGCGCTCAGTTGTAAATACCACATTTTGCTGTAGCGGTCACCCATCAGAGTAGAGACCGCAGCGAACTTTACCGATCGGTTAGAAACGGCTAGTCGTGGTTCGCTATGAGCGCTGTTGATTGATGATAACGGGTGAAAAATATAGGTAGTATATATACTACAGAAGGTGAAGTTTCAATAAAACACTGCAAAAACTTTTTTCATAAGTAGCAAAAGTAAAACCTATATTACTCCTTTACAGTCCTTTACAGAATCATAACAAATATAAGCAAGTAAGCAACAATTAGATAGCAAAACTACTTAATGTTTTAGAGGCACAGAATCCACCAAATTTTACCAACCTTTGGGTACAGCTCACCAAGCTACATAAAGTGTAGGTAATGAAAATGTAATAAATGCGAAATGCGTGAAAAGTGGTAGACATAGGTACCTACCTACTTACCTACTTTACCAGGTTTCTCTAGGGAAATCTAGAGTCGAGGAAGTTTCGCGCGTTTAAGTTAAACTTACCTACGCTTTATACAAATCTATATACCTACTTAAGTAAAGGATAGTTTTTTTACCTACTTATGTACGTAATGTAATAAAAGTTGAAGGTAAGAAAATCAGAGATAGGTAACGATTTCAAAGTTTATTAGGTATCTACTTAGTTACTTATTATAAATCGTTTGTGGTGGGAAAAATACTAAATTTGTGATACCTATTAGGTAACCAACTTAATTTTGATGATGTAGGTAGTAAAAATATAACACATATAAATACACACATCATAAAAATTACCTAAGTAGATTATTTTTTTTAATAGGTTTACTTACATAATGCATTTAGGTAGGTAAAGCTTAGATTTTTAAGGAATAAAATTTCTTCATGTTTGGCATTTTGAAAAAGCGACAATCTGTGAATAGGACATTTTGCGTATCAGTAGATCTTTAAATATTAATTAGCAAAGGTTAAAAACTACAAAATGTACAAGGACGAAACTGACGATTTTATCTACGAAAAAAACACATTACTCCTAATTTGCTTGTTTCGCACTTTTTTCATATAACTATATATCCCAAAAAGTGCAGGTGAAACCCACTTAGGTAGGTTACCTACCTATATTAAATAGGCCGCGGCCGCAGGTGACTTAAGACTTCCACTCAGACAAAGGACACGAAACCTAATTACTTACTTCGCAAAGCCAAATTACTTACCCAGTTATTTAATTTTCCTCTTTAGTATCTGGCTCAGCATTACGTTGGAAGTTCCCTCATTTCCTTATATTAAAAACAAGCCAAAGTTTCACCGTCAGGGTCTAGCTTACGGCGATTAAATAATCATTCAAGACGGAGCCTGGTACGGTAGTCTGGTGGCGGGTAGGTAGGTACAACACAGTTACTGTTATCTACGAGTAAAAATAACTAAACCATGAAGTGGGTAAAACTTATATCCTGAGGTTTCCCTAAACTTAAATCTTACCTATCTTCTTTGTGAATTCCATTTTTGAAGATTCTTTTTTAAGGTCGAACGTTACACTAGCGTGGCAAATTCAAATTATCTTGCGTTCTTTTGCCAATAATAGCCTCAACGTGATTACATGAAAACTAATTTTGCGCAAATAAATAGAATGTATCAATAAATTAGAGTTAAAAGTATCACCTACATATCATTGGTTTAGCGACAAATGGCAATAGATTGAAAAACTAAGAAAAAAATTGTTTATTGCCATTTGTCGCTAAACCAATGATATCTAGGAGATACTTTTAATCGTAATTTGTTTATACATTTTATTTATTTCCGAAAAATTAGTTTTCATGTAATCACGTTGAGTAATTAAGCTATTATTGGCAAAAGAACGCAAGAATATTTGAATTAGCCGCGCTAGTGAAACATTCCACCTTAAACTTTCTGTTACTCGTTCTATTGATTTTAATGTTTTTTTTCCAGCATGTAGTCTTCGCCTGTACCTTCCTATAGGCATTTAGCTTGTACTGCTTAGGGGTGATTGTTCAATGGCTGGATAAAGGTTATTCGACTAATAAATTACAAACTGACTAAAACAAAATAACATTATTTTTTTCAATGTTCCTTTGACAAAACTAACTTTTTATTTTCACTGTATTGTGTTGTATCCAATAAATAACTTTTATGCCTTAGTATAATAATAATAATAGAATGTATCGGTGTACACGATGTTGAAGATCGAATAAATAAATAACATTAAATACTTACCCGAAAAATTTCCAAAGGTTTGAGTACTTATGTAAAATTCATAGGTTTCTTAGGTTTTAGATTTTTCCTTACATGTGCATGCACATGTAAGCATGTGTGTGTGTGTGTGTGTGTGTGTGTGTGTGTGTGTGTGTGTGTGTGTGTGTGTGTGTGTGATTTTTCCTTGCATGTGTGTGCATGTGCATGTGTGCTTCGTTTATGGCAAAATTTTAAGGTTCCAGTTAATGAGAAGTAGGTAACCAATACATCGGCATCAGGTATCGGCGGAAATGGGTACCACAGATCTCAGAAACTAACTATAGCCTTGACAGACAGACAGACAGATGGACATAGTATCTCTTAGGGTGAATTTTTGACCCACCCTTAGTCGTCTGTGCAAATGGACAACAAACAAACTTGTTTAGGTCGCAGATGTGCAATGCAATATTATCTTACTCGAATACTCAGTAATGAGTGACTTCAGAATCAGAATAAGGGAGAAGTAGCTACAATCAATATCTAGGTGCCTACCTATATATAGGTAGGCGGGTACGTATTAAAGAGTAGGATAGGTAGGTATTAAAGAGATATGCTCGCAGATGAGAAAAAGTAACACTATTAGTTAGGTATAGGTAGGCCACCCACTCGCCATCAACTGATTTCTATCTGTGATTTGTTATGCTGCTCAGTTATAACTTGCACTTCCTATATGTATCTACCTATAGGTAACTACGTCTTGTCTATTTCATGTTATTAGGTACCCTGAATAATCCATCATTTAGTTTCAAACCTACGCTATTCTCTTACTACCTTATCCTACGTCCCTAAAGACACTTGTCAACAACGCCATCATAACAAAGCTCTGATGTACCAATATTTGCAGCTTTTGTTTCCAACTCGCTAGAGTAAAACAAAGTCTCTGGCTGTTGACTTAGGACCACATCACTGATGCATGGGTACGTGGAATAGGGAATTTAGACCGCGCTGGTAGACTCACAATAGTTGTACTAGAGATGCCTGTGGTTTCACCCGTTATTAGCCTATATTTTCCTGCGGGAATTCTTGTTTTTTTTTAGTTAATGAATGACGTGACGTGATGAGCTAGTTTTCTACTGATGTTAAGCGTCACGGTTGCCCACGATAGCTGCAGTACCACTTGGAACTTTACAATATAAAATTTCGTGATACTGCACTGCGCACGTCGCACGTGCCCAGATGTGTCATCCTGACACATCTGGGAACGTCATCCTGAGACATCAGCACATCAGTTTAGAAATTTGTAAGCAGGCTTAGCAAGTCATCATTTTCTTCGTAATTCCACTATACCAGTGCCCAGTGTAACAACATGTTATAAGGCCAATAAATATTTCCATTTCTATTTCTACCTACGGGGCACTTCAAACCGGAATAATAACTAGCAAAGCGGTTGTATAAATAGGTACCTACCTACCTCTAGAAATCTATTCACATAGACTAGAGTTCACACTGCAGAAGTCCTACAACCTAAAAATTTTTCGGGTTAAAACGTATCCTTCTCGATAGTCTATACTGCTATACTTATAGCAGTATAGACTATCTGGAGTTTCAATCAAATCAGTTCAACCGTGTTGTCGAGAAAGCTACATGTATACTTACCTATAGGTACCTATAAACAAACAAACTTAACATAGTTTAGGAGTGTAGAACAGTTAAATAATCAAAGAGTATGAAAGGAAATATCCAACAGTTTGCTTAGCTCTGAGGTTTGATGTTTGCTCTCGCAGTTTCAGATGTGAATAATAGCTGGTGGTAACGCGGTACTGATTTATTTGTGGAAGCCAATGGGTGCTTGTATAAAGATGCAGGTTTTCGGTCCCGATATGTCGGTACGGGTCGGTAGTGATAGGTACCTACCGGTCAACCCACATAATAGAAACAGGTAAACCGGTTCATAGTGAGCATCATGTCTTTTTTAAATTATATTTAATAAACATACTACGTAACTCATTACACTTTCATAAAAGTAATTGGTTCAGTAACATATAAAAATCATTTATTGGACACAGTTGACAGAATTGACAACATTTCATTGACCCCCAGTTTTTATTGGTTTTGTTAAGTTAATAAGAAAATAACAAGCAAGTATTTTTTTATTTTGGTTTTAAGTTATAGATATTTTTAATTTTAGATAAATTGAGGCTAAATTAATATGTTTTCAGTTTTAAGCCAGGAAGAAGTTGACAGAATTGACAACATTTCGTTGACCCCCAGTTTTTATTGGTTTTGTTAAGTTAATAAAAAAATAACAAGCAAGTATTTTTTTATTTTGGTTTTAAGTTATAGATATTTTTAATTTTAGATAAATTGAGGCTAAATTAATATGTTTTCAGTTTTAAGCCAGGAAGTGAAGTCAATTAAATAATATGTCAAACTGTCATTCACAAGTTTAGGCTTCACAGGTGGAGATCATAAATCCTTTACTTTGCTTTTTAATAATAGTTTGAGAATGACGCAATATAAAAATCTGGTATTTTTATATGAGCTAAGCTTTTTATGGAAATTGTTTTCGAGTTTCGGTACCTACCTTGCAAAAGTGAAATGTTGTCAATTCGCAATTAGGTAGTGTAACGATACAGGCTGTCTCGTCACATCACAAATATTATAAATTTTACCTAAAGCATAAAAATACTGAAATAATTTGATCAAAGCATTTTACGCACAAAGAATAGTCCAAAAATAAAGGAAATAGTCGTTGGCATCGCATTAACTGATAGAGAAAATGTAGAGATAGGTGTAAAAGTGGTTATCCGTGGTAAAATAAGGTAATAGTAAAAGAAATCAAACCTTCTTTATATTTAGGTTTACTTTTTTACCTCTCTACCTTTAAAGTGTTTTTGATATATGATAGGATTTTGAGATCTGTCAAGCTGTCAAACGCGGTCAGTTATAAAATCATTGACGGGATAGGGCAAGTCGAAACTTGTCAGAAAAATGCAGATGAAATTTCCGGTTAAATTCTTAGATAAATTCGCCCTCTCAATTAATTCTGGATCTGGGGGGAAGTATGCCTTGGGTCCAGGAACTCAGTAAGAGATAAGTGGAAACATTGCAACGAAGCTTGTCTTCCCTTATTTTGCTTAGGGCATGCAGTTCGCGTGTTATGTGGAGACCTGCACCAGATTTTGCCTCCGTTATAGGATCTGGATCCACCTTTTTGGTTTGGTTTGCATTCTGGCTGAAAGGAGGGCTGAAAAGATTAACTGTCCCGTCTTCGTGTATACGATACCCGGATCCTAAATGCAAATTAAGCTGAACTGTCCCAAGTGATAGGGTTTTGTCTTGTATGCTGCCCATGGACTCCGGTCCCGCATGCAAGATAAAAATTAGGTGGCAATAGGTTTTAGCTTTGGAGAGCTTTTGTCACAGCTCGTTCTCTCATAGGGTTAGATCAGGTATGTTCTCATTGCACACACCGAGAACAGACATGCACGTTTAAAAGTAAATGTGAGATTTGTAGCAATCTCCAGTGTTTGGGGGTACACACTAGTGTATAGGGAAAAGCTATAAGTCGAGGCATACACACGTAGGAGGGGAAAGTTAGGGATAAAATATTGAAAATCGCGGAAAAATAATAGTGTTAGGGAAATAGATAAAATTCAATAAATAAATAAATAAATTAAAGCGGTATAAAATACATCTAAAGATAAATTCGTTATAATAAAATACTAATAAATAAAAGTGCAAATACAATACGTAAATTATCAAAGTTATAAAATTATAATCCAATTTTTCTCGAAGGTTGAAGCTGTGGGTGTTTATTGTAGGGCTAGATTGTCGTGGACCTTGCTTTTGGCGGAAAGTTGGGTGATCACTGAAGGTTTAATGTACAGAGAACAATGCTGTATAGGTATAAGTAGGCATTTCTTTAGTAGGCAAAAGCTTTCATGAAACTACGGAACTGAGTAGAGATAGAAAGGAGAATGTGTTTGAATACGATTCATCACATTAGTTTTCGTGACTTAGTCTCAACTGAAAAATTATTGTCGTTAATGTTGCGGATCATATTAGTATAAATACTTAATTCTGTAAATCTATTTTGTGGTAAAAGTACGTTGTACTATATATCTATTCTGTGGTATTGGAAGGTATTTCTTTAGCTGGTTTTGCGATGTTCTACGGAGGATATGAGAAAGGTTCTATTCCTACACGGTTATTACAATATGCATAAAAAGATAGGTATTTTCTTAGCGGATTCTAGGCGGAATTTTACTTAGCAGAGTTGGAGGGATCATATTCCTACAAGGAAACGAACGTTTTGTTTTCTAGTTGCGAAATAGGTAATGCTTGTACAATAGTTAAGTAACTACCGGGAATTTATTCATAATTTAGGGTTGATCGTGTTTGTTTATAGATCAATTTAGTGGAATTCAGAGTTGGGTTTGTTTGATTGAATTTTCAATAAGAATTTTACTATTTATTCTATAAGAAACATTTAAAGTACTAGTGATAAGAAATTGTCCTTCGTGTCTTGGGTCAAGCACAGCAGTACCTGTTAGTGATCTCCTTACCAAACGGATAGGGGTAGCTAATTTAAAGATTCGAATGAGAATATCTTGTTGTTAGAAAACAGCATTAATAATCTATTATATTACTGGCAAAAAAACATATTATTATAATATTTCATATTTATGAAATATAATACCTAAATTATATAAACGGGTTTTAGATTACTTTTCAATACAAGTTCTGGAAAATAGAGACAACCTGAATATCACTAACAGATCATTGAATTCAAATAAATATTTACAGTTAAAATTAATACTACTGTTTAGTCCACTGCATGCTGTTGATATAGAATCTACGATAATATTGATAATCTTTAGACGAAAACTAGGAGATTTGAAAGTTGAGCTATTTTTAGAGTCTGTCATATACCGAATGTAGTACGTATTAGATAGACTCACAATTAACTAAGGTGATGTCTATTTTGT
Organism: Ennomos quercinarius; assembly: GCA_910589525.2. Classification (NCBI taxonomy): domain Eukaryota; kingdom Metazoa; phylum Arthropoda; class Insecta; order Lepidoptera; family Geometridae; genus Ennomos; species Ennomos quercinarius. The sequence goes on along the minus strand of OU342504.1, from coordinate 13,777,215 downwards.
TAGGATTTGGAAAAAAATAATGTCCTCTTGTCCCTTGCACCCTTTTGGAGTCCAAACTAGATAAGTAGATAAGAATAGGTAGGTGGGGTACCTGACGTACTGACTTGGGATAAATAGAACAAAATTTAGTAAAATCAAATTTCTCTTAGTGTGGGGGAATTTCACACACGGTACCTCCGTGTGGGAAATTTCAAGCACTAAATAGTGGAGGGTTAACCAGTCAGGTAGTCGAGACCCACAGCATTGGAGCGGAGGTGGGGCTCCTATGCCAGAGTTATGATAAACAAATAGAGTTTACTATGACTTTGCTATATAACAAACTTAAACTCAGTTAGCAATATACTTACTTACGTTTTACCTATGTTTCACTTTCTTGTCTTGTTAATTTCAACATACGTTCGTCATGAAGCTTTAATTTACTTTCAGTTTTGTTTATGACTAGGAACTATAATGTTCAATTTTTTGCAAGAAAAGATTTTTCATTCCTACAATTGAAACCTTTCGAATATATAGTAGGAAATATATTGATTGGTGCATAATATGATTTTATGTGGAAATTTCAGTTCGGTTACTCAGAGCATAGGAATAGTTTTCATCAGGGGATTAAATTGCAATTATTTGTAGGACGATGAATATTTTAAATTTATTTAATGTTATTAAATAGGTTAGATGTTAGTTAGGTATTGTCTCATTACTTTAAAAGGATTTGGATTACTACACTATCACAACGTACGGTTCTACCATTTATTAGGTGACGATTCACAAGGCCATAAACATTAAAATAGGTAGTCCAAAATGTTCAATAGGGTTTGATAACTTTTTAGCGTCATATGATTAGTTTAGAAGATCCGACGAATTTATTATAATTTATTATTAATCTATTATTAGGGTTAATATAGGAGGGGTCCTTTACAATTTGGTGCCGTGACCAGGATCTCAATTGACCAGGATCTCAAATGACCAGGATCTCAAATGACCAGAATTTTACGTGACCAGGATTGACATTTGACTAGGATCTCAAAAGACCAGGATCTCAATTGACCAGGATTGACATTTGACTAGGATCTCAATTGACCAGTATCTTAATTGACCAGGATCTCAAATGGCCAGGATTTTACTTGAATAGGATTTTCGTGGTTTTTGGATTAGAATGAGGATGTTGATTGTTTTGGGTTGATATTATTTTAAGTAGCGATGGTATTTATTTACTATCGCACAATTTGCTGTCCGTGGAAAAGGAAAGGTTTGAGACAATGTGTAGGGCGGTTTTAGATTTCAATAAATTAAATGAAAATTAGTTTAAACAAAGACTCAATCTTTTGAGAGTTTTAATCGTTACTTAATTAGTTATTTTCAATTTTTCGAGGCTATAACGTTCAGGATATCATTGTTAGATTGTCGTAAAAGGTGGGTTAATTAGATGATGAAGATGATGAATATATAAACGGGATACGAACTATTCATACAAACATTGGTTTATTTGATTTACGAATAATATGGTTGGCATTAGATAGATAAAAATTTAAAATAGGCCGCGTTGTAATAAACTCAACGGAATTTAAATAAATTCAACATTAGAATGTTTCATTACGATCATGGAAATTTGTTGTAGTAGGTTGGAAAGGAGTAGTAGTTTATTAATCAGATATGTACGTATACATTTGTCTGATTAATTTTATAATTTATTGATGCACATAATAAAGTTGAGCTTTCATTTAGGAAGTTAGTTGGAAATTTATCATCATCCAATTCAGGAAAAATGACATAGTCAATTTTCACAAATAATATGGAAATGTTAGGGTAAATAATTTAGATTTCTTTTCTGGGTTTGGAAATAGGAAAGGTTCGAAGTTGGCTAAAATTATAAAACTATAAGGGGCGTTTTACAGTTCAAAATATTTAATAATTTTATTAGTGGTAGTTGGTACTGTGGATAGATTAGGTCCCGATTCAATGTTTATTGTACGATACACAATAAACTAAACAACATAAAAATATTTAAAATAAATTATTAAAATTTCGAAATAAAGGTATTTAAAAACTATTTCAGTTAGCTTGTTTGGTAGTTTTGCGCGTAATTCAAACTCAAGTTCGGGATTCTTGACAATGAATATACTTATTGATTAAATTTTCAAATAAAATATTGCGTTTTAAAATTCATACTTTAATAACAATATTATATTTAAAACGTAACAAAATAAATTATTTTTAGTAGAGGTTAGTTCAGTTCGCGACAATTAATATTTATTTATTATTGTTATTGTAACCTATCTATAATAAATAAAACGTTTCAGCATTGACATTAAATGAAATTTTAAATGAAATTTATTAAATCGTATAATTACTTATGTTGTAGAAATGAAATTGAAATAAAATTAAAGATTTTATTTTAATATCATGATACGTATTAAGCAATAACTTCAAAGAAGCCTTAAACCTATTGGGAATTGCTAGCCGTTAAGATAGCGAATAAGTTAGTTGACAGGGGTCAAATGTGGATTAATGATTTGTTATGTTGTTGTTTTTGCTTATGAAAGGGATTTGATTTTGGATAATTAAAAAAAAAAAGTCATTTTTATGTAAGCAAGTATCATTGTATGGACATGGTCAGAGGTATTAACAGTGCAGGAGGATCTTAGTGGCTTAGCAAGATCTACGGTTTAAGGGATTTGTTGACGGGTGGCTTTGGATTTACACGACTCAACAAATGGGTTGATATAATTTAAGGCTAGGTGCTAGGTTAAAAGAGAAAGCCTAAGTTTAAACAAAACTGTTATAACAACCCCGTACTCTACAAGGTAGGAACATCCGATCTGCTACACTCTACATCCGAAATAATAGCGAATAACGGAGTGGGAAATATATACGAAATAATGCTGAAGTCATAGACAAATCTATATTTTGAACTATTAAAGTTGACCTGGTTATCGAAGGGTTTTGTGGGGGGCAGCTCGGAACGAAAACATGGTTCTTAGGGGTACCTTCTACTTAAAGTTATTAGGACTGACCAGCCTCACAACCTGGTTTCTTTTGGTGGCTAGGTTAGCCTTGGGATAAGTGACTTTTGGGTATGATTGATGCGATGAAATTTTGGATATTGACTCATAAAGTAATTCACTGTTGTTACGGCTTAAGGGGGCGCTTAAAATAGAAAAGTAATTACGGTTTGTTTTCAAGGATGGATTCAATAGTATATTAAAAATAAAAATATTATCATTGACAACATTAAACTTTTGAAAATAAATTACTTAATATTAGTAATATTTAATATTTTTCAAACGAATAACAAATTAATACGCAGTATACTGCATATTAAACAATTGAAAATACAAGTGTATTTTTGTTTCGCAAATTATTTGCTATCGGGTTGATTATTTTTAGGTGCTCTCTTAAATTAAATTTAACGGTTAGGAACACTACAGAACTATAAATACATTTTAAGTTTGGAGCCAAACGTTAACAAATTATAATTGCTTAAGTGGGGTGGTAGAGTTATAATTATTATTTAAATTATTTTTATTATAGTTTTGCTAATATTTGTGAATGTATTTTAAAGAATAAAATTTTACTTCGGCTTTAAATTTAAAACGCCTGCGCAAATATTTTAGGGGCGATTGTAACGATACAGGCTGTCTCGTCACATCACAAATATTATAAATTTTACCTAAAGCATAAAAATACTGAAATAATTTGATCAAAGCATTTTACGCACAAAGAATAGTCCAAAAATAAAGGAAATAGTCGTTGGCATCGCATTAACTGATAGAGAAAATGTAGAGATAGGTGTAAAAGTGTTTATCCGTGGTAAAATAAGGTAATAGTAAAAGAAATCAAACCTTCTTTATATTTAGGTTTACTTTTTTACCTCTCTACCTTTAAAGTGTTTTTGATATATGATAGGATTTTGAGATCTGTCAAGCTGTCAAACGCGGTCAGTTATAAAATCATTGACGGGATAGGGCAAGTCGAAACTTGTCAGAAAAATGCAGATGAAATTTCCGGTTAAATTCTTAGATAAATTCGCCCTCTCAATTAATTCTGGATCTGGGGGGAAGTATGCCTTGGGTCCAGGAACTCAGTAAGAGATAAGTGGAAACATTGCAACGAAGCTTGTCTTCCCTTATTTTGCTTAGGGCATGCAGTTCGCGTGTTATGTGGAGACCTGCACCAGATTTTGCCTCCGTTATAGGATCTGGATCCACCTTTTTGGTTTGGTTTGCATTCTGGCTGAAAGGAGGGCTGAAAAGATTAACTGTCCCGTCTTCGTGTATACGATACCCGGATCCTAAATGCAAATTAAGCTGAACTGTCCCAAGTGATAGGGTTTTGTCTTGTATGCTGCCCATGGACTCCGGTCCCGCATGCAAGATAAAAATTAGGTGGCAATAGGTTTTAGCTTTGGAGAGCTTTTGTCACAGCTCGTTCTCTCATAGGGTTAGATCAGGTATGTTCTCATTGCACACACCGAGAACAGACATGCACGTTTAAAAGTAAATGTGAGATTTGTAGCAATCTCCAGTGTTTGGGGGTACACACTAGTGTATAGGGAAAAGCTATAAGTCGAGGCATACACACGTAGGAGGGGAAAGTTAGGGATAAAATATTGAAAATCGCGGAAAAATAATAGTGTTAGGGAAATAGATAAAATTCAATAAATAAATAAATAAATTAAAGCGGTATAAAATACATCTAAAGATAAATTCGTTATAATAAAATACTAATAAATAAAAGTGCAAATACAATACGTAAATTATCAAAGTTATAAAATTATAATCCAAGTTTTCTCGAAGGTTGAAGCTGTGGGTGTTTATTGTAGGGCTAGATTGTCGTGGACCTTGCTTTTGGCGGAAAGTTGGGTGATCACTGAAGGTTTAATGTACAGAGAACAATGCTGTATAGGTATAAGTAGGCATTTCTTTAGTAGGCAAAAGCTTTCATGAAACTACGGAACTGAGTAGAGATAGAAAGGAGAATGTGTTTGAATACGATTCATCACATTAGTTTTCGTGACTTAGTCTCAACTGAAAAATTATTGTCGTTAATGTTGCGGATCATATTAGTATAAATACTTAATTCTGTAAATCTATTTTGTGGTAAAAGTACGTTGTACTATATATCTATTCTGTGGTATTGGAAGGTATTTCTTTAGCTGGTTTTGCGATGTTCTACGGAGGATATGAGAAAGGTTCTATTCCTACACGGTTATTACAATATGCATAAAAAGATAGGTATTTTCTTAGCGGATTCTAGGCGGAATTTTACTTAGCAGAGTTGGAGGGATCATATTCCTACAAGGAAACGAACGTTTTGTTTTCTAGTTGCGAAATAGGTAATGCTTGTACAATAGTTAAGTAACTACCGGGAATTTATTCATAATTTAGGGTTGATCGTGTTTGTTTATAGATCAATTTAGTGGAATTCAGAGTTGGGTTTGTTTGATTGAATTTTCAATAAGAATTTTACTATTTATTCTATAAGAAACATTTAAAGTACTAGTGATAAGAAATTGTCCTTCGTGTCTTGGGTCAAGCACAGCAGTACCTGTTAGTGATCTCCTTACCAAACGGATAGGGGTAGCTAATTTAAAGATTCGAATGAGAATATCTTGTTGTTAGAAAACAGCATTAATAATCTATTATATTACTGGCAAAAAAACATATTATTATAATATTTCATATTTATGAAATATAATACCTAAATTATATAAACGGGTTTTAGATTACTTTTCAATACAAGTTCTGGAAAATAGAGACAACCTGAATATCACTAACAGATCATTGAATTCAAATAAATATTTACAGTTAAAATTAATACTACTGTTTAGTCCACTGCATGCTGTTGATATAGAATCTACGATAATATTGATAATCTTTAGACGAAAACTAGGAGATTTGAAAGTTGAGCTATTTTTAGAGTCTGTCATATACCGAATGTAGTACGTATTAGATAGACTCACAATTAACTAAGGTGATGTCTATTTTGTTAGGATTTGGAAAAAAATAATGTCCTCTTGTCCCTTGCACCCTTTTGGAGTCTAAACTAGATAAGTAGATAAGAATAGGTAGGTGGGGTACCTGACGTACTGACTTGGGATAAATAGAACAAAATTTAGTAAAATCAAATTTCTCTTAGTGTGGGGGAATTTCACACACGGTACCTCCGTGTGGGAAATTTCAAGCACTAAATAGTGGAGGGTTAACCAGTCAGGTAGTCGAGACCCACAGCATTGGAGCGGAGGTGGGGCTCCTATGCCAGAGTTATGATAAACAAATAGAGTTTACTATGACTTTGCTATATAACAAACTTAAACTCAGTTAGCAATATACTTACTTACGTTTTACCTATGTTTCACTTTCTTGTCTTGTTAATTTCAACATACGTTCGTCATGAAGCTTTAATTTACTTTCAGTTTTGTTTATGACTAGGAACTATAATGTTCAATTTTTTGCAAGAAAAGATTTTTCATTCCTACAATTGAAACCTTTCGAATATATAGTAGGAAATATATTGATTGGTGCATAATATGATTTTATGTGGAAATTTCAGTTCGGTTACTCAGAGCATAGGAATAGTTTTCATCAGGGGATTAAATTGCAATTATTTGTAGGACGATGAATATTTTAAATTTATTTAATGTTATTAAATAGGTTAGATGTTAGTTAGGTATTGTCTCATTACTTTAAAAGGATTTGGATTACTACACTATCACAACGTACGGTTCTACCATTTATTAGGTGACGATTCACAAGGCCATAAACATTAAAATAGGTAGTCCAAAATAGTCAACAAATTTTGCTAATCTTTTAGCGTCGTAAGGTTGGTTAAGAATATTCGGTAATCCGGTGATTTTATTATTAATGTATTATAATTAAGTTAAGAGAGGGTTCTTTTACAGTAGCTAGGTAGGTATGTATTAAGTTTGATTAACAAGAGTGCAACTAATAGAGTGAGTATTATGCACCAAAAAGTATACATACAATACCTGTCAAATTGTCAATGGTACCTATAATAACAGACGGACAACAAACTAAAAATGAATGAAATGATTAAAATAATCATGTTTCATTTCTAAACTAATCTCCTTCCAATATTTAGCAATCACATTTCTCTTGCGGTGTAATTTATGTCATATATATCATATTCTGTGCTTATGTCTTTTGTCCCACAAAGGTGGTTTAGCAAATACCTACCAATGCTATTAAAACTTCGCAATCCACACCCCTTTTCACGACAACAGAAGACGTCACCCTACACCGGCAAACGCTTAAACCCGTATGACTCGGTACAGGTAGTCGGCACCGACAGGCTAAAACCTGGTTCTTTATAACCGAGCTCATAGGATAACATAGAAATAATATACCTGTACCGATCGGTACCGACCAGTACAGGTTTGTCTGTACCGGAAACTTGGTTTTATGTAAGCACCCAAACTCTACAAAGCTTGGTAATTTCTGAGATTTAAATTATTAAGTAGGCGTTAATAGTTTGAGGTTTACGTTGCTAGGAAGAGTTAATGATCGGATGGGGAATAAGGAAATAGATATTATTCTGTAATCTGTATTACGCACAATATCACATGCACTTAATGCATAACCTAGCAGGTGCGTGCAGTGCAGGGGGTGTGTTATCTCTATCGTGAATTATCTCTATTTTACTCAGAAAAAAATTTGCTTATACCTATAGTACCTACACCTTATTGCATGAGCACTACAACCACAAATTCAAGAAATTCCCAATGGATTTTAGGACTGAAAATGGTACATAACATGTACCTAACAGGTACCATTTTAGGTACTCAAGTGCAAGGCCTAATAAACATAATAAAAATAAAAGTTTCTAGCTTTGTGTAAGTATGTATCTATAATAAAAAAAATTATGAAAATACGAAGTAAAATGTGGATTTTGTACTAATTTTGGACAAATGAGGCGTACTTCATGCGAATCTTGTTCTCTTTATATGCAGCCCATCTTATTTAATAGTACCTAAACGTCTTCTCTTGCTATAGTGGGCACAATCCCCGATGAGCGTGGCCGGAGGAGCAGCCGGGGTGGTGGAGTCACCTCCTGAAGGATTCAGACGGGCAGCCAGAGGATCTTTCTCAGCTATACTCGACCTACTCACCGCTACCACCAACCTGGATCCACGACAGGTAGGAAATACCTACCTACTTTACAATTTAAGTATACTTAGGTGGTATAATACGTAGGTACCTACCTACCTCATCTACATATATTATAAGTGTCTCATTGTATCGGTAACCTAATACAAAAGTTACCTACCTTATCCTTATTTATAACCAGTGTCTATAAATAAAAACATCAAACAGAATCAAATTTCAATTAAGCGCCTGATACAGTTACGCCGCAATCCCAATAAAATTAAGGAAGCCATTAGTAACAGAGTAACAACACCAACATTTTACCGGTTAATTGAATTGCTGGACAATTTGCAGGCTGTGTCGGTAGCACCGGACGCTGTGGTTGTTGTCAAGCTAAATGGACTGTGGGTAGTCGAGTTTAAAAGCTCTACGTTGGCCTCAGAGTTGGTACTCTACAATTTGTGTAAACTTTTTAGAGAGGACTTGCACATTTCTCTGTAAAGGTAGTTCCCAAGACATATTTGCTAACACATCACCTCATCATCATCATCATTAACAGCCTGAAGACGTCCACTGCTGAACATAGGCCTCCCCCAGAGCACGCCACCTTGAGCGGCTGCTCGCCTCCTGCATCCATCGGCTCCCCGCGGCTTTCACCAGGTCGTCGGTCCACCGAGTGGGGGGCCGGCCCACGCTGCGTCTTCCGGTTCGTGGTCGCCACTCGAGAACCTTTCTTCCCCATCGGTTGTCAGTTCTACGAGCGATGTGGCCTGCCCATTGCCACTTCAACTTACTAACTCTAAGAGCTATATCGGTCACTTTAGTTCTCCTGCGGATCTCCTCGTTCCGGAGCTTATCTCGCAGGGAAACACCGAGCATAGCTCGCTCCATAGCTCGCTGCGCGACTTTGAGCTTACTAATGAGGCCAACAGTAAGAGACCATGTCTCAGTTCCATAAGTCATCACTGGCAACACACACTGATTGAAAACTTTCGTTTTCAGGCTCTGCGGTATTTTGGACGAAAAGATAGGACGAAGCTTCCCGAACGCTGCCCAGCCGAGTTGGATTCTTCGCGCCACCTCTTTGTCGAAGTTGGACCTACCTAATTGGACAATCTGTCCTAGGTAGACATACTTGTCGACAACTTCGAGAGTATCGTTCCCAACAATTACCGGTATAGGTGGAACATGAGCATTAGACATGATCTTTGTCTTGTCCATATTCATCTTAAGACCAACCTGCTGGGAGACTCTACTGAGGTCGTTGAGCATGGTGCTAAGGTCCTCGAGCGATTCCGCCATTATGACTATATCATCGGCAAAACGAAGGTTAGTGATGTACTCGCCATTTATGTTGATGCCAGATCTTTTCCACTCCAAGAGCTTGAAAACATCCTCCAATGCGTTTGTGAACAGTTTCGGAGAAATAACGTCTCCCTGTCTCACGCCTCTTTGCAATGGAATTTGTTCCGTACTCTGGTCCTGTAGTCGGACTGACACAGTGGCCTTACTGTACAAACACTTCAAAACTTCGATATACCTATAGTCAATTTGGCATCGCTGCAAGGACTGCAGCACCGCCCAAGTCTCGATTGAATCGAAGGCTTTCTCATAGTCCACAAACGCTAGGCATAACGGCCGATTATACTCTTCGGTCTTCTGTATAATCTGGCGCAGCGTATGGATGTGGTCTATGGTGCTAAAGCCTTTTCGGAAACCGGCTTGTTCGGGAGGCTGGAATTCATCAAACCTGCGTGCGAGACGATTCGTAATGACTCTCGAAAACAGCTTATACACATGACTCAAGAGCGAGATGGGCCTATAGTTCTTCAATAAGGTGTTATCGCCTTTTTTGAAGAAGAGCACCACCACGCTCTTGTGCCATGCCTCTGGCGTTGTACCTTCAAGGATGACAGAATTAAATAACTTCTGGAGGACTAAAAGTACCGGTCTACCACCCGCTCTCAGAAGTTCAGTCGTAATTCCATCTTCACCTGGTGCCTTGTTGTTTTTAAGCTGTTTGAGGGCCATTCTAATCTCGTACAGGCTGACGTCCGGGATATCTTCGGTATAGTGTCGGACTAACTTGGCTCTGATGTCCTGAGCTGTGTTAGTAGCGGGCTTACGTGTCGAGGTGTATAACTGTCCATAGAAGTTCTCGATCTCTCTCAGAATCTCAGGCTTGGATGAAATGATGCTACCATTTTCGGTCTTCAGTTTTGTCATTTGGTGTTGCCCAATAGACGAATCCTTTGCGAACACTTTAGAGCCTTGGTTCCGCTCAATTGCGGCCTCAATACGTGAAGTACTAAGAGCACGCAAGTCGTGTCGCAAGGAACTCCAGATTCGTCTATTGAGTTCACCGTAGGCTGACATATCAACTGAAGACTGCAGCTTCATTTCGCTCCGGTCGGCCATTAGCTCAAGAGTTTTTTCTGAGAGCTTTTGAGTCTTCTTTCGGCGTTGGGTCTTAAAGAATTTCGATCCAACAGCTTGGACAGTTTCCACCAACCCGTCGTTTAGCTCGTCCACTGTGTTACAGTCGGCTAGGCACTGGAAGCGATTTTGGAGTTCCAGCTGAAAGCCTTCGGGGTTTTGGATTTGGACAGGATTTGGACGGAGCGTAGACTTCACCAGACGTGACCTTTCGAGCTTAACATTGATATTCAATGTGCCTCTAACAATACGGTGATCGCTACCGGTTTTCACCTTGCTGATCACAGAGACATCATCGAATATGTGCTTCTTGGTCGTCATGATGAAGTCTATCTCATTTTTAGTGGAACCGTCGGGACTTATCCACGTCCACTTCCTGGATGGCCGCTTCTCGTAGAAGGAGTTCATCATAAAGAGTTCCTCCTTCTCCATGAAGTCAGCCAGCCTCTGTCCTCGAGGGTTCCGCTGCCCGTATCCAAATGGCCCCACTCTCAGCTCATCGCTATTCCTTGTGCCCAACTTCGCATTGAAGTCTCCCATCACAACGGTGAAGTATGTTTCGGAAGTATGCATGGCTTCGGATATGTCCTCATACATAGCTTCTACTTCATCGTCTGAGTGTGCCGACGTCGGCGCGTATACCTGTATAACCTTCAACGAATACCGTTTGGTTATTCGGAGTACCAGGTACGCTACCCTGGCCGACACACTGTCGACTTTGACCACGTTGTTGACGAGAGACTTGCGGACGAGAAACCCGACACCTCCTTGGGAGAGTTGGTCTCCCTCCCGGTAGAAGAATAAGTTACCGGAATTTAGGATTATCGTGTCCTGTCCCTGTCTTCGGACTTCAGACAATCCCATTACATCCCAGCGTAACTTACCCATCTCCGCCTCTAGCTCGACCATCCTTTCGTCAGCCTTCAGTGTGCGCACGTTATGTGTTGCCAGGGCCAGGGGTCGTCGTTGGGGTTGGTAGCCGGGCGTCTGCCGGGGATTCTTCGCACCCCTTGCCCTGCCGTTACCGTGGCCGCTACCGTAGCCACGGGATAGCAGAGCTGCCGGGGACTGGGGGCCGTTTTTATTTGTGCTTGTCAACACATCACCTACAACATGAAAAAAAGCCTTGCTTCTTTATTTCCCTATCTATACATATCAATACCTAATAGCGCCTCTTCCTGCCTATGTTACCTTTTTGGTCACGAGGGGAAACCAGTCTGATCATGTATGTAGGTAGGCTGCAAAAAGCTGTAATCTTTCATTCAGCTAAAGGGAGGTAGTACTATCTCTGTAGGTACCTACCTGCATCGTTATAGCTTATTCTCTGTGATAGGGTGTAAAGGAAAGGAATCAAGTTGTTTTCCATTCTAACGTTTAAATTAAATTTGTCATACCAGTTTCCCGACCAACCGACAAAGCACGAAACTCGATCAGGCGGGGTCGGTAACGGGAAATTGATATCAAAATGGGAAATTGGTTTAGGGGCGCCAGGTGTGCCGGAGATGTGCTTTAAGGTGGGCGTATTGACAGGGCAGGACACACAACTATACTCTTCCGGTGTAGTCTAGGTACCTATCTACGTATAAGCCGGAAGTATCTAGCTGAATACCGAAATAGAGAATCATCATTGACACCTAAACACGTCCACTGCTGAACATAGGCCTCCCCCAGAGAGCGGCTGCTCGTTTCCTGCATCCATCGGCTCCCCGCGGCTTCCACCAGATCATCGGCCCCAGCCTATACACTCAGTCTCCCTGTTCGTGGTCGCCACTTGAGAACCTTAATTCTTCCCCATCGATCGATTGTCAGTTCTTCGAGCGATGTGGCCTGCCCATTGCCATTTTAACTTGCTAATTTTAAGAATATCGATCACTTAGACTTTGAGAATACCTAGAGGTATTTCGAGCTTTGCTACTGATTTTGTGCCCGCCCAAGAGGCGAGTTTGAAATAACCGAAAACCAACATTCGTGTTCATCTCATTATCCCTTCGGCCACGTTCCAATTAGACCGAAACATGATACGCTGACATCGGATTTCTGCCCAATATTCTATCTAACATATTAGGCATCTATAATACCTACACACATATCTACTGTTTTCTCTCGGTAGGCATTACTTACCTAATAAAAATTCGAAAGCAACCATCCCTTTGTTATTTAGATTTATGTTAGCTTTTCAAAACAAAAGGACTAAATCGATTTTGATGGTCGTTTGAGATCAAAGCGTTTAAGTGCCTATTTTTATACCTAAATCATGGTTATATGTGGCATAGGTAACCTACAAATAGCAGCCTTCGATATTTTGGTACCTATTGAAGATAGTTTGAGCCCTACTGGTAGTGATGCATGTTTGTTACTATAGGCACAGAATAATAAATTATAGAACTTATACGTACTACTATAGGTACACCTACTCGATCTGCGGGCTTATTCCTGATGTGTAGAGTGATCATAATTATCTCTATGTGGCTAAATTATAAAAGTGCGCTCTTAGTCAGATTCAATAAATCACTCGAGCCAGCCGGCACCAACCACCTAAAGTTAATTAAATTTCAGGAGCATTCAGACGGTTCAACCACCCCCCGCGCTGATGACAAATCAGGAGGACGCTCGCCCGCTCGTAGCGAAGGTAGGTGTAATACCTACCTAAGTACCTACGTACATTAATGGGAAAAATAATATCTACTTACCTCTATCTAATGAATTTAGAGAAGCTACTTAATTAACCTGCCCCGGTTTATTCGCTTTTGTTTCGAGTGGAAATCGCATTACTTATAGGTATGTATTTGAAGTGGAGTCATTGGACAGTATCCACTGCGGAGTTCCGTTCTCGGAACTAGTGCGAAACACATTTCTCAGAAGTAACCGTTGACGTAACTATTGAGTCCGTAACCGTAATAGGTCCGTTACGGAACTTCTGGGAATAAATCAAAATGACCACGCTTGGTTGACAGCTGACAGCAATTTAATGTACTAAGAGCATGCCCTGCCTGTATAACAAAGTATTCTGTGGAATGCCCTTTCTCTAGATATTCCCAGTGGTTTTAGTTCTGTTGACCACTAAAATTGGATAAGTTGGATTTTTGTTAAATTCAGGCATGGACCCGGACAATGAGAGGTGATGGTCGGCATCCACTCTACTGGACCGGCTCGCGCAGCGCGGCTTTGCGGCTGACACGCGACTTGCATTGCCTCCTACAGGTGATACCTAACATTAATAAATACCTGCTCAAGCCATAAAAAACGGATGGCACAAATAACACTCAACAGTAGCAACAGTACAGGTACTCACCACTGTTAAAAGGAAACGAATGACTCGCTTCCTAAAGATTTCGGTACCTCCAAACCACATCTAGCTTCCCTGCCTTATCGAATAGATACTTATATCGTTAAGTTCCCATAGAGTAATCGATTGATCCGCAGTTTGTAATTTTTGATAACTACCTACCATGCACGAACTATCTGCAAAACACCTTTTTATTGCATTGAGTTTGCAGCCTAAATTTCTCACAGTACTGGTGTGACATTTCAGGTTGCGCACGCTACCGCGAGCTGTGTTACCGAGCGGCGCACGCGCATCTCCCAGATGAAGCTCCACAGCGCCCCTGCGTTTGCGTCAACTGCATGCGCCGCCGCCGCTCCGCTGAACCTTGAACTACCCACCGAAATTGGCACTTTTCGTTCTAACGATTAAATAATATTCAAAGCGTTTTACAAATTTACTTATTTGTTAAAGTCGTATCTATAAATTACCTATGTATTTTTGAAAAACTGAGGATCTCTTTCTATCGTCATATTTCGCTAGTGAATTTTCTATTAGGGTCGATAGGTAGCACACATGTATGTTTTGTATTACCTACCTAACCGTACAGGTTTCTTGCAGATTTACATTACTATTAACTAGTAGCTATTCATACTGGCTGTTTCTCTACCATATTTTATATTTTGGTAAGCCCTTCATAGGAAACAAATATTTTTTTTCTTATTTTTTTTTTGTTTTAAAAGCGATTTAGAATCAAAAGCAAGGCCTATAATAGGCTCATCTGAGGTCTATGAAAGTGTAATATTTTATATATTTTCATAATCCTAGATCGATACCATTTACAGAGGTCAATTCTACGAGTCCAATTTTCTAGTTTATACCTATACCTACCATTTTAGTACGGCTGCTATTTTATACCTGTTCTACCTAGTGCCTTACCTTGTATGCTTGCTTGACCGGGACCTACAAGTAGCTACATATCAAATTATCCAAATATTTCAAACAAATATTCGTATCGATTTTTTGTAATATTTTGTAGTAGCAGTTAGGCAACAGTTTTCTAGTAACTAATTAGAATATTTTCTGTACCTACTTATACTTTTAAAAAACTCAAGAGTTGCACATCCAAATCGCTTTTATAGTTAAGGGAAAGATCACAATTCGTGTTTAGATTAAGTAAAATTATAAAACTATCAAATATTAAATGTTCTTTGGTCTTAAAGCTATGTTCAATGATTCAGCTTTAACATAAAAGAAAAGTGAAAGTAATTTTCACACATTTTATTTGGACGTTTTGCTACATAAGAATTTTCCATAACTCTAACTTTAGTATATCATGTAAGAAAATATGATATTTATCGAATATGCCAAACTAGATACTTAAAATATTATTACGTGTCGGTGGCAAAAAATACTTCTATGGTCCAGAAAAACAAAAAAATTGGAAATAAACTAGAGGTATTTAAAATTAATGCGTGCTAAATTATTTAAACGTCTTAATTTTAGAATCTAGAAATAAGTACATCTAAGGTAATTTCCATATGACCTAAATGTAAACTAGTCCATCTGCACAATGAACTTTTTTCGATTTCATATATTAAAATGTACATTTAAATTCTATTTTATAATACATCTTTAATGTATAAACATTTTTTAATTACATACATCACATAATTCTGATCTATTTTCGATTGTACTTACCCGATGTCGTTTTAAGCGTAATTAGTAAAACATTATTTAAATAAAAGGCCTATCTACTCGCATAATAAAATGTATTTTAAAATCAATCAAAAATAAAGTTTATAAAAACCGTACCATCTATTTATTATTTTGCAATACCGTAGAGTATGTATAGTTCTAAATTATAGTAATATAATTATAAGTTAACGAGGTGAAGTTAACAATTTGAACCTATCTGTTGGAATAATCCTTATTAGCAACAGACATGTTGGCAGCACTACAAGGAAACCTAGCCAGTCTTGCATATGAGATTTAAAAATAAAACTTAAAATTAGTAGTAATTTTATTTAAGATAAAAGTACAAAACGTCAAACGAGAACAATGGGGAATTTGTTCAGGATGATAGATCATACATAGCCACGCAATCAGATTCTATTTTAACAATCGGATACTGAACATATAAATGCATATCTCCAAAAACATGATTACACTTCAAAATGAAGTTTTGACTTCTAAAATCTATTTTTATTATTCTCTATCAACAGGTACTGGATGCTTCCGAATATATCGGTACATATCTAGATACAATTAATTTTTACCTTATGTAATTATAAAGTTAGGTGTACATGTACAAATAGTATTAAAAATAACTGCCAATTGCTTGACACTGATAAACTTCATATAAAGAATGGAAATTCATATAATAATGAAACTACAGAATGTAACATTCCGTTGTAGAGTTACTACAGGAATATAAGAATGAAGTTACAACTGACAAATTTCAGCTTCGAACGGGCACTGGAAATATCCAACGGCCAACACTAAACTACACAAAATGTCCAAAAAAAAAACTAATATATACTAACTTAAAAACGTTCGGGAATGAGTCTATGAGAATACTATAATTCTAAAAAATTAAGCGTCAATATGCGTCCTGCAAGTCACAATGACCAAGGAGCGAGTTTATATTATATGCTAGGTTTATATCTATAGAAAAAGTATTTATGGTATACATCAGTATCCTAGGGCATCTAAGTCTTTCATTAACTTCTAGACCTGTCCATGTGCAACCTAAATCAATGCCGTCGTAGTTTGTCTTATATTATCGTAATTAAGTTTCCAGTATACATACTAAAGCAAAAAGCAGGCTTCTCATGGACTCGTCACCGATAAAAATAATATACAAACTCGAATGATTGCGTTTGTAGAAAAAGACAACTATTTTACATACATACGACAAAGTTCCTTGATTGTAGCTAGTTCACGGTTCACGGTGTTATTTTTAATTAAAATAATGAATTACTTATTCTTAGTTCCTAGACCGATTGTCTTTATTACGGTAGGTAGTAAATATTTAAGGTGGAACATTTCACTAGCGCGTCAAATTCAAATTTTCTTGCGATATTTTGTCAATAATAGCTTAATTACTCAACGTGATTTAAAAGAAACTAATATTGCGCAAATAAATAGAATGTATCAATAAATTACAATTAAAAGTAGTACTTATCATTGGTTTACCGACAAATGGCAATAGACTGAAAAACGAAGACGAAATTTGTTTGTTGCCATTTGTTGCTAAACAATGATATCTAGGAGATACTTTTAATCGTAATTTGTTGATACATTCTACTTTACGTTAAATCAGTTTTTATGTGTGTGTGTGTTGTGTGTGTGTCATTTAGTAATTAAGCTATTATTGGCAAAACTACGCATGAAAATTTGAATTTGCCGCGCTAGTGAAATAGCATGTTTAAGGTGGATTAAACATGCTATTAATATTTCCTGTTTATCAATTATTTGGTTCTGTGTAGATAATAATAATAAGTCGGCATACCGCCTATCTTCAAATACACTTATCAGAAGGTGGATCTTAGAACTGTTTCGATTATTCAATTTAAAATGGTCATGATTTTAGTCAAGTTTCCAATATTAACCCGTGAGCTAGCAAGAACCAAAGCAAAGATCAAGTAATCCTAGTTACCGAGCGCCCGCTAGCCGCTAGCGCCTGTAAGGATGGTAGGAAGGTGCGGCCGCAGCGCCGCCGGAGGAGGCGTGGTAGCTGCGCTTCGATGCCCGCTGGTACCCGTCGCCCGACCCGCCCGTGTACTCGTAATCATCACCTGCACACACGAAACCAACTTTACCACAATGATACTAAAGCTGAAAATGATACAGCAACGTTTTCAAAGCGTATGATAATAAAAATCACTTACCCCGCACCACGCACCAACTCCACACACCGTTAAGTTTACCAAGTATCTATTGTCTAAGATTCTAAGAGATTATTTATATCTATTTTCAATGTAAGATCTATCTAATGGTGGCGTTAAATACCTTACCTCCCACAACCTCGGAATTACAAACCTATGAGAACGCAAACTACATTTTGATACGATACACAATATTAACCGTTAGTACCTACTAATGAAAACTCGATTACTAAAGATATTGTGAATGTGACGACTGCTCGTTGCACTTGAGACGGGTTTGTATAGAAAGTGAGATAACCTGAGGCGGACGCTACATCTGAGACGTTACAAAACGAGGGCTGTGGTGATGCCATGGCGCCACAGTACATCATTTGGACCTGTCGAATATTTATTTATAAATCCAACTTGACACCAGTCATAATTGTTCTAAATTATTGAGTATCAGCTAATATAACTGGGTAGTTGTTAGCAAAAATCCCTAAGATTATTTTCACGTGACTTTGAAATGGATTGGTCTACGTAATATTTCAAGGGATCAACCTGTGGCAGCGCTCCCATTGCCTCGTGCATTTGTGGCAGGCTCACGTACTTGGGACTCCCCGCATTACCCGCCACAGCCACACCGTCTCCCTCTGTGGTACACAGCTACTTTTAGTTTACTGAGACGCCCTCTGGCTGAACTAATCTACTGTGTGTAGTGTCGCCATCTTTGAACTACGTTAGTATCCGCGCCATTAAATTCCCGCGGCGATTAGAAGAACTATACAGAACTCTCCGGTTTTCAACGTGTAACTTTTCCTAACTGAACCTTATGGTGGCGCGGGCTAGACATGTGTTGCCTACTTCCTATGCTACGTGTCACACTCTACAGAAACTACCTACATATCATCACTACAAGACGTTTTGCTACGGGATTAAAAAATCTGTGGGTCGTTATGTTTCTGTTATCAGGTTATTACTACATTTCGACTAATAGAGAATGGATCATTTAAAATGGGTAGTTAAGTAATGTTACGAATAAAAAAACATTTCGCAAAATGGAGAGCAATGATTAATATCTGCAATAAGTATAACCGATAGTTTTACATTTTGCGAAATGCTTCTACTCGACAAATATTTGGGGGTGGAACGAAATATCATATACGAATAGATAAAGATACACTAGTGCAATAAAAATATACTTTACCAAACGAGTTAATAATAGTGAAGTTATAGGCGTGTTAGTGCGTGCGAAGAGAAGTGTTATGCATTTTACATTACGGAAACAGATGTTTATTGGATTTTGGCGTTTTGTTTATAGTGTTAGGTATTATTTGGTTAGCTTCAGACTATCACGGGAGGCTTCACTTTATGCCACCACATAAAAATAAAAATTATGATATCTATCCTAACTATCCCGAAAAAGGAATTATGTATTCTAAGGGATCGGGGTATGATCGAACATTAAAAATGCCAGAAATATTTTGAAATTTTTGATTTCTTTTAATTATCTACGTTTTATAATGTCCTTAAAAGTAGATATAATATTTCATCATAAGATATTATTTCAAATATTTGCAGTGGTAATATTATTAATTTTAATTAATCAACCAGTAGTAATTACTTAATCCATTAAGATAGAAGAAGCTTAATAATAGGAAACTACGACAAAACTGTTTTTCAAATACATTACAATCTACATACTTATTTTACCAGTTAAAATCTAACACTAAATACATACCCAAAATACCTCTAAAGAATAACGCATAATTTCTACTAATAAAGACCTGTGTGTAATTTACTGTGATAGCACTTTTTAAATTACATCAATAACTTCTCGCGTACAAGCTTCTCGTCTTAATTTAGTGCTTCGTTAATATTATTAATAGTTAGAACCGTAATTAACTAATTATCATTAGGTAATTGTCGTTAAAACGAAACAACAAGGACACTCGTGTACGTCTATCATAATTTTCATTTTTATATAACGAACATAAAGTAAACTAATGTGAGCCGCGCGTGATGCAAGATGGCGGCGAACGGCGGCCATCTTGAAACGCACGTGACGCCTAGGCTTCACCAATGTGCACTCGTAAGGGCTAAGTATAGATTAAATATTATAACAAATCTAGATAATAGTCTTACAATCGTAACATGCTTAATTTGTGGCTAGGTCGCGGTTGCCGCTTCCAATTAATTATATTTTAGAAAATTAATACATTTATTTTATGAATACAACGCGCCGTACCGAACGCGGCGTTAAGTAAACTTATATACTGCCGTAAGTAAACGTTACTTTATATATTGTACATCAGTCGATAGCTCATCTAACAATTTTGTATACTAAATCGATCAAGAATTATGTACTTTAATCCACTAAGAAAATATAGTTAAAAATAAACAACATGAAAATTTTAATTAAACAGAAAAATAAATAACAACTTGCCCTAGGTTTTATTATTAATTAATATGTTATAATTAACTGTAAAGCCCGTGCAATTTATTTTACGATTAAAATTGGGATCCATAATTATATTTATATTTAACTCTAGTATAAATATGAGGTTTTATAGTTAGTAATACCTGCATCGGTCTTAAAGTTTCCAAAAGACTACAGTATAGATAGATAGGCAGTTAATCGGCCGACATTAAATGCAAATTATTTAGATTTACGTGACGAGTAAAAAGTGAACTTATAAAAAAGGAAAGAGTCGAACGGCTAATCTAACTTTAACACTAGGGGTCTTGTTTTGTATAATTAGTCAATTACGATCATAAATGTATTAATTATTTAATTAATGTATACAAGGGCACCGCGGGCGGTCGCGTGTGCTGCTACGTTAGTTATCATTATACCAAAATACACTTAAACATGTTTCCTTTAATTATTATACTCCGAATAAACATACACATATAAAAACCGCATACACTATATTATAAAGTAACACAAACAAGAGTCGAAAAGTTAACTACACAACAGTTCTACAGTTAAGCCATGATTATCATATTATTTCATAAACATTATATATTTAAAGATACAATAATATATCTTATGTCGATATTACTCAGTGTAATATTAAAATGCAAGGATGTTTGCACTCACGGTTTGTACATGTACGTGACGTGAACAGAGCCGAGTGATGTCAGTGTACGAGTGAGCCCGTGAGCGGCCGGGGCGGGCCAAGTGTCCGATGTACGATGTACGAGTGTACCCGAAGCGGCCGGGGCTGGCCAAGCGTACGATGTACGAGTGTGCCCGAAGCGGCCGGGGCTGGCCGAGCGTACGATGTACGAGTGTGCCCGAAGCGGCCGGGGCTGGCCGAGCGTACGATGTACGATGTACGAGTGAGCCCGTGAGCGGACGGAGCTGGCCGAGTGGCCCCACGTTTGACAGACGAGCCTCTAACGAGTCTTACCGTATTTGTATTTCGCTAACTATTTTTAATTAATAAATTCATCCAATATTTTAATGTTTCTCCTATAATAATAATTAAAAACTCATATAAATAGTCTCAATTGATTTTTTTTCCTTTCACAATAATTTGCACTAAGTTTAATGTTGAGTAAATCTAAAATTTCTAATACATATCATATTTTTATTTTAAATAAATTATACTCTTTATAATAAGAAGATTGCCACGTTTGGTTCATTATAAACTAAGTTCTTAATTGTTCCAAGATTTGTGAGTATGGGCTCGAGCCCGTGTCTAACACACCTTAGTGCTAATCTTTATTACCACTGAACGAACATAACATAAATCTATACGATTACTAAGCATTTAAAGGGCGTTAATTTCTAATATTATAACAGGTGTGAACCATACCGTTCGTATCATCGGTGGATGTATATTATATCTATAAAAATTATATCGAAATGATGGAACTGATATTGCAAACTGAACAAAAGTGACGAGGAAGCGAGCTCTCCTGAGCGGAACTGGCGGGAGAGGGGAGGTTAGAGCGAGAAGGCGACAGTTAGGAGTGGCAAGAGAGTACGACCGAAACGAACTACCTAAGTTGAAGTAAACAATTACCGAGGAATGAATCGAGATATAACCTAACTAACATAGGAACGAAGAGTAAACGAAGCGACAATGAAGCGGCACAACTATACGTAACCTAAGCGGCGGCAGGGCACCGACGTCGTCGAGCACTTATTCATTTAATCATTATTTGTTAAGGTACGCATTCCTCCACACCTAATTATTGAACTGGCTCAGTCGAACTTTACATTAAGGCTACGTGACATGTACCGAATGTGTTATCTATGAGAATCATCTTATTAAGGAGTTAGTTAATATTCATTACTATTTTACGTTAATTTGGGACGCCGCACCCCTCGTGCCGGACCGAGGCGCTTATAATCTGCTTATTACTCATCACAATATTCCTCAATAGATAAATTATACTTATGGAGCGATCTTAAATAACCCTATTCTAAACGATCAAATTATGCAAATGTCAACAATTTTATTTGTCTATTTAAAACATTTATAACGAATCTTACCGCGCGGCGGTGCTACATCCTCCGTAACCAAAGGAACGTCCCGGCGCAGGGGCAGTCTATAGTAGTCCGTAAACTCTAAGATAATTACAACAAATATTGGCCGCGGCGGCACCGCGCACGCTCGTCCGCACGGCGCGATTAATTACTTAGCTTATCACTAAAATTTTAATCAGTCGATCGGTCAAACGATTGAGCGATATAGTACAGTAAAAGACTAACATTAAATTTAATCTAATAAATGTTATTTAAAATTATAACTCACTTTGCTTGCGCGGCGGACCAGCGCGCGCGGCGCGGCGCGAACGTTACCACTAACCGGCGCTGCGGCCGCATTACACCACTAGACAGTTTTAAAAATATTTGGCAATCACATAAATTAAAACTTTAAAACTATGTGACGAGAGAATCGATTAAAATTATGCTTTACACACAAGTATATAAATATGTACAAGGGTCCACGCGAGGGGTGCCAGGCGGTGCGGCTACCGTATCCTAAATGCTTGAGCTTCGTTCGCTTAACGCATATCATAACGATATCGTTTGCTCGTTAACAATTTGGCAGGTTAATTTAATTCATTAAAATATAATAAAATCCGTATTATTACCATTATCAACTTAATAATTGCGATAATAACTAAAATGCATATTAGAAAACAAATTAAAATTACGAATATTTATAAAGAATAGTTCCCCTTTTTTAAAAAATGGGACTCATTAAAAATAAATAATCACGTTCAGTCATACTATGTTTCGTTATTAACACATAATTATTTCATTACATCTCTACCGTTTTCCTAAGTCTAGTGGGTGGTAAATAACCAAAATACTAATATTAAATATACATACCGATATATATATCAGATATTTATACAAGTTTAGCTTAAGTTAAGTTTTAAAGGTCATTTTCCCTAAATTGGCCTTGTTTTACATGTCTGTCAAACGTGCGTCACTCGACGGAGCCCCGCGACTACCCAACGCGGCCTCACGCGCGTGAGGTCGCTACCAGACAATACCTACGACATTATTAAAAGAAATCATTTAAAAGGAAGATATTAAAAATTCGAAATACTTTAAAGTTAAAATTAAAAAGTTAAGCCCACATCCAAAGAGAATATTAAAAGCAATAAAAGTGCGTACAACTAGTATATTGTACGCGATACGATATCAGCGTCCGTCCGCCGACAAGAGGGGGTCGCGAAATCGTTCGGCCGAGTAATATCAGAGCTAGTACGGACCCATCCGCGATCTAATATCAATCAAGATTAGCGTTCAGAGACGACACGATCATTAAGGAGACGAAAACGCGAAAAACCTTATCAAAAAAGAATACCTCAAAAACTGTATACCTATTTTACTCGATTATATTTTAAACTATGTAACTATTTTAATTAGATATCAAAAATTAACGCTTAATTTACGCGTGTGGGTTTGTGTTAATGCAGTCCTCGTGACTTCCAACCGTTACAAAAATCGCCTAAAAAGGCTTTCAATTTCAACATTTCATGTGTTCGTTTCGATATACTAACAGTCAATAAATAAGTCTGTCCAACGTTTGTATGTAATCAAGTAGCATTGTACGTGTCGCGGTGGCGCGCGCGCAGCCTACGTGTCAGTGTGTGGAGCGCGAGCGCGCCTAGGCGGCCGGCCACTCCTTGTTAAACTCGTTGGCGGTGAAGTGTTTGGGCGCGTGGTGCGGGTGCGCGTGCACACCTGGCGGCTGCGCGGCCGGCGCCGGCGCGTGGTAGTCCGCCGCGTACGAGCGCGCCGCGCCGCCGTACGTGGAGCCCTACAGCATCACACGCGTGAGACACGACAACACGCGACCGGGGGGTCACCGCAAGGTGGACAACAAAGGGCATACAGCGAGCGCGCTACGGCTTTTGATTAAACATTGATCTGATTACGTGTAATGGAATTATTCATCTCTGAACACTTAAAGTACAGCTCTTAATATTATTATGGTTAAAGTTATGTATTAATGAACCTGTAACAATATGAAAAAATCAAAGTTTTACTAATTTGTACTTTAAATGCCAATTTTTACAGTTGAGATGAAACGTAGCCGACGGATCATCTCGCGCGTCTACGTAATGCGACATGAACGATGCGGAGAACTAGGTGAAGCTTATATCTAGTGCGGTGCGATGCCTTTTTGATGAGCGCACTATCGTCGCAACGACCGAACCGTCCATAGTGAGAAATCCCCAGTGTCTCGCGACATTCCCCCGTCCGATACCCGCCCTTATCTCTAATTGTCTTTCTGGAGGAGCCACTCTTGGCCCTGATCGACCAACTGGAAAAGAAGAACAAGACATTGAGTCCCACTCGCCACAGGTTAGCAGGTTTATGTAAGTAGCGCAGCGCGTGAGATGGACCGGCCGAAAGCGTGTGACTGACCCCGAGGGCGAGATGACTCCAGCGGAAGGGAAGGGGAGGTTGGGGACGCGCCGGTGGGAGAGACCTTCAGCGAAACTCGATAACATCACTAATCTTCTTGATTTTCACTATGGATAGCGGTACGAGCGCCAGCTATTGCCTGAGAGCCGGTGCGCGCGGCGTCATACATCATTCTAACGTTACCGACCGCAGCATAGCTCTTCAAAAATCAAAAAGACATCGCACATTTTGATACGCCACTGTAAACATGCAGACAGTGGGCCTTGCGGTACGCGCGAATGTATGGCGTTTGTCGGTGACTATAAACAAGCGATTACACAGCACACGGATGCAAGGGGTAGCAAACTAATGGTTCTATAACATATCAGTCATGCTGTATATCAGCCGCGATTCACTCGCTAGGAAGGGGCTTCTATTTCGCTGAACATCACTCGCTCACCAGTGCTCTCTCGGTCACTATCACCATTCATACCCGTATCGCAAACAACCACAAAGCAAGTACAACCAAATTGAGCTATGCTGAGAAACTGAGTGATACAACGTTCATTTCTTTCGCGCTTACAGGCATACGGTCAGATTTCAGTGAATAGCAATTGGTCGTATCGTAACACCATCCACGCGGTCGTGCATACTGGCTTTACTCGATATACAAGGAAGGGATGCGGGACAAAATAAAGTGTAAAGCGCGGGAGTAAAACGTAGGGGGTGGGCGGGAAGGATGCAAGCCCCGAGGTTAGCAAATAATACAAACATAGGCCTATGCGTAAAACATAATCAACTTGGCTGTACTTTTGTGTTAATGTCAACGTGTAAAATATTTCGTAGCAACTGAATCTTAGAGCTCACGGAATATGAAACAAAATTATTTATAAAAATAATCATTTCAGTCAATCTCAGCTAAAACCAGTCCAAGGTGTAGTTTTTACGATGAAATATGGTTGATTGTTTGCGATTAGAATGAGGAAGCGGACTTTGAATTAAATATGAGATGAAAAAAATTAACAAGCTTTCCCATTGGGTAAAAACACCACACGTTGCAGACTTATGCTAAAAAAAACTCGGATACGAGAATCGAACACTGTGATCTCAAAAGTAGGCAAGGTTGAGGCGAATGAAAGGCTTTAGCATACGTCTGCTGCTTTGTAATCGAGCGTACTGTTAGCGTATTATCTATTTTTCACACCGCGGCCCACTGACACAGAATAATGTTCCAACAACGGTCGATTGTTACCACAATATTTTGACCTCGATACTATGATACCGTTTCTAGTCGTAAAAGTAAAACGTTCGAATTAAAATTGCGTTTGGAGTATCGTTAGAACACTATTCAGTGCGAGATGATGCGTTTGCATATAAACGGATATAATAAAAAGCGTGGTAAACATTTCAAACAGTTAAAGTGTCATATGACTTAAAATAAATGCAAAATCAAGACATTTTCATTTATTCTTCTGATCGTGTGATACTGTTTGACTTTGGAGTATTGTGTACTTTAACCGTTTGAAAAGTTTACCCATATTCCAACTTGCATATCGGAAATGTTCAAAAATATGTACCCTAGCAAAAACCATACCAACACCAGTGCAATGTTTATTCAAAAAATCTTTTAAATCGGACTTCCCAACGGTCCATGCTAGACTAAAAGCTTCAACACATCTGACTATCGTAAGGATAACGTGTATTTTATGTTTATTACGTCATCACCACTGGCATCTATTTGTTGCTTCAACTGAAATACTCAAAAGATTAGAAACCAAAAATACAAGTCATTCTTATTGCCGTATCCGTCTTAAAATTACTATATTATTTAAGACCACAACCATTGCTGTTAAGTGGGAAACTTTTTGATCCTGTCTGAGAATTAACTCGAAAAACTACTTCGACGTATTTAATTGAAAATTTAAAGTCGTAAGAAATGAAAAAAAAACTTTTTTTTATGTAAACGAATGACGTGACGAGCTAGTCGTTCGCCTGGTGTTAAGCGTCACGGCCCGCCCATTACAGAATACAAAATATCGCACAAATCGAGTCGCAAACTTCAGTATATTTTTCATTACACTGAATTTTTTTTTTTATATCGGTTAGTTAGCGAACAATGGCTGTAGTCATTAAAATACATATTAAAATGATATTTGTGGTATTGCAAAATACATATCAGTTTGCAATGCCATATAAAATCAATGTAATGTTTAGTGCATGTCATCAAAGCAAGTTATAAATGAGTATGAGATGACAAGTGAATGTTATTATTATCAAGTAAATTAACTAAATAATTGGAAACTTCTAAGATGACTCAATTATGATCAATCTGAGAGATAAACCTTGACATTGCTGATAAGTATGGAACCACTATTTATTGTACTTATTAAAATTATGGGTTAAGTTTCAAGTTTTATCACATAAGAAGAAAACTCATGTGAAAAATTAAACTTCTTTAATATCCATACTAATCGTCAATGTGAATAAAAAAATTACCCTTAAATAGACGAACAAACAAATACAATTGTAGAACCTAATCGTTGGTTTTAGGATCAATAACAACGAAGTATACTTCAATGTTTCCCATTGAAGTATATTTTAAGTATGTACTTATTGAGTTTGATCGTCTACTTTCCAAAAGAACAAATGTATTTAGATACTGACAGTAAAGCGAAGGCGTGGCGTAATGATCAATAGGCGCATCTGAACATGGTCACATTTAATTTTAAAAGAGATGCGATTTGACGCTTGAGGCCTAAAGACGCTCCAAAAAAGTGAACACGTTTTAGTACACCTCTAGAAGGTAATGAAAAAAAAATGTAAAGAACATCTCAAGATGCTAAAGAAGGTCTCAAGATGTTAAAGAACATCTCAAGACGCTAAAGAACATCTCAAGATGCTAAAAAACATCTCAGTGTCTAAATATTGTCTCAAGAGGCTAAAGAGCTTCTCAAGACGCTAAAGTACATCTCAAGACGCTAAAGAACATCTCAAGACGCTAAAGAACATCTCAAGACGCTAAAGAACATCTTAAGACGCTAAAGAACATCTCAAGATGCTAAAGAACATCTCAAGATACTAAAAACATCTCGAGACCTTAATTAGCATTTAAAGACTAGATTACATTTCAACATAATTATAAACAAAAAAATGCACAAAAACATCTCAAAACGCTCTTAAAACTTTGAGAAGTTACCGATCGTCTCGAGAGGTTAATGCTAGAACATTTACATCTCAAGACAATAGATAAAAACTAATCAGTAAAAGCAACTAAAACAGTTTGTCTTGCGACCTCAAGCGTCTCAACCTAACTTCGGCGTTAAAGATCACGCTTTCGCCTGTCATCACCGTAGCACATGTACCTGGTCCTGCTGGTAAGTGGGCGGGTACTGCTGGTAGGTCGAGTAGTCAGCTGACGAAGACTTGGAGAGTGCTGCGGAGGACAGCGCGCCGGTGAGGGCCGGGGCCCCGCCGCCCGCGCCGCCGCCGCCGCCGCGCCCGTACATCTCGCCGCCTTCAGACAGCGGCACGTACGACCCGGCTGTGGGGATCACTTGAAAATTTACACATGGATCGCGACTTACACGCTTTTTAGGGTTCCGTACCCAAAGGGTTAAAACGGACACTATTACTAAAGCTCCGCTGTCTATCTGTCTGTCAGTCTGTCACCAGGCTGTATCTCATGAACCGTGATAGTTAGACAGTTGAAATTTTCACAGATGATGTATATCTGTTGCCGCTATAACAAATACTAAAAAACAGAATAAAATAAATATTTAAGGGGGTTCCCATACAACAAACTTTTTTTTTGCTCGTTTTATAGATAATAGTACGGAACCCTTCGTGCGCGAGTTCGACGCCCACTTGGCCGTTTATTAATATGAAACCGGGGTTGATTTTTAACTAAATTTTTTACCGAGCCTTCTCCATTAAATTTTGTAATAGAATGCGTGCAATCACACACAACTACGCCTTTGATGCCAACTGAATATAACGTAGTTGTGTCGAAATGACGCACGACCATACATTTACTATTTTAACTCTCAACATTAAATCGAACGTTGTATGAAACCTGAATGGGAAAGTCTTATTAGCAGGAAAACCGCAGACTGGACAACAGACATGTTTTCAATAAAAAAGTAGTCGGTTGTCAACACCCAGCCATGACAAGACACTAAACAGTGAAGATTATGACCGTGTTTGGCGTTGATACCAATTTACTATCGATACAATGTCTTGCCATAAACCAAACGCTTATCCGAAAGCTTATTCTGTAAGAACCGGCCGTACTACCCACTATTCTATAGCTATCAGCTACCACTACTTTGTAAGAAACGTGGCACAGCGAAAAAGAAAGCACGCATAATTTAGAGAAGTTACTTATCAACGTTTATACAGAGATTTTTAGTAAGCATGATAGCGCAACGCATTATAAATTCATCAACGCGCTGCGATTTTAGGCCATTTAGCATAAATAGGTACCTAAAACACCTATGATAAAACCCGATTCGACTGCAAACAGCTCATAAGCCTTCATCGTGATTTTAAAGCCAGATGACGCAACGTGATAACTTAATCTTAATTAGACATGCCGCTTTCTTAGAGATATAAAAGTCTTAAAAATAATCTTCAGCTCTAAACTACCTCCGGTGAGTATTTCCAACTACTTCAACTATGCGATTAATTTGCTATCTAGACTACTAGAGTTGCCCAAACGAGGCCTATTTTATATTTTAGCTACCACAAAACTCAACTGCGTTTATATAAGTTTAGCTAGCTCGGTTTGTGTGTGTTTTGTGTGCGTTTGACTCACCGGAGCCAGTAGAGTTGGAATTCTGCTGCATGTTCCAGTTGGTCCAGCTACCGCCAGCGGACGCACCGGCCGGCGCAGAGCTGTAGTTAGCTGCAGACCAAATTGGCTACTTTAGCTTCTGAGTTAGCGCTTTAGTAGCTGCATTATACTGGCTACTTTAGCTTGAAGTTACGAGCTGTAGTAGTCGCATTATATTCGCTACTGTTCACAGCCTTATTTTAGTTGAAAGCAGCTTTCTAGTTATTGCAAAACGCGAATTAGAATTGTTTTGGTCGTCTGGCGTTTGTTAAGTTTTGTTTGGCCGTTCTATAACTACTATCTACTTAACGTTTTGTTATGTTAATACTACTAGTTAGTTTTAACTTACGATTTCATTACGATCTAGAACTAACGATAACTTTATAAAGCCTAAAGCTACGCGTTAACTATGTCTAAAGATATAAAAATCTAGCAATGAATTCTATTGCGGCATAGTTCATTGCACGTGAAAGCAGTGAGATCAAGGATCAAGACTGGTTTTGTCGCAAACTTTGTAGACTCGATGTTCACATGAACAATAAGTATATGCGAATTTGCGTTGATATCCCACAAATCAGAACGTACCAACAGCTGAAGCGCACGAAGGTAATGCCTGGATGTGGTTAAGCTAAACTTAAACTAAGCTTAATTTAAAGTTTGTTATATAATAAGTATAATTTCCGGTTTAGATGTTAAATCAGTCCAAAATTAATAGGGAATCTGGAGCTAATATTAAAGTTATGCTTATAATAAAATATATATGCTTCAGTTGACAATCAGGACCTAGAAATGTTATGATAACGGTGAAAAACCCGAAGACGACGTCTAACAGCTATTTGACATATCATCATCTCCTTGGCGTATCTCTTCCTGTGTGGTCTAGTGGTTTACATAAATAGACACGATAAAAAAACCAACTAATTGGAATAAAAGCTATTTTTAATACCTTTAACGTAGTGTGGAAACCAGGGGGGCTAGCAAAGATGCCAGCGTGAGGCGTTTAGCTATGACATTAGCTCATTAGCAGGCAATGTAATTTCCCATACATTTTGGAGTTAGACATCACATATTTGCTAGACCCCCAGGTGTTCCAACCCTCGCTTCATGTATTTTCCCAACTAAACAATTTTCATTTTGCATTTTCAACCATTCCTGACAAAAACGGACTGACAGATGAATAGACCAACCTCTCCGTGATCCTAGTCTTTTTAATACTACACAGATTTCTCCTGATGTTAAACGACAACGTGGTGGACGATGTAGCACGATCGCCTACAAGAAACCTGTTCACTCTGCTCTGGAAAACATCCAGATTATTCGGCAACGTAAAGGTTTAGTTGTTCACCTGGCAGGTACTAGGGAAGCACAACTCTTGAAAACATCTAGATTATCTCTATTCAGACATGAAAAGGTTCCGTTGTTCACCTGGCAGGTACTAGGGAGGCACAACTCTTGAAAACATCTAGATTATCTCTATTCGGACATGAAAAGGTTCCGTTGTTCACCTGGCAGGTACTAGGGAGGCACAACTCTTGAAAACATCTAGATTATCTCTATTCGGACATGAAAAGGTTCCGTTGTTCACCTGGCAGGTACTAGAGAGGCACAACTCTTGAAAACATCTAGATTATCTCTATTCGGACATGAAAAGGTTCCGTTGTTCACCTGGCAGGTACTAGGGAGGCACAACTCTTGAAAACATCTAGATTATCTCTATTCGGACATGAAAAGGTTCCGTTGTTCACCTGGCAGGTACTAGGGAGGCACAACTCTTGAAAACATCTAGATTATCTCTATTCGGACATGAAAAGGTTCCGTTGTTCACCTGGCAGGTACTAGGGAGGCACAACTCTTGAAAACATCTAGATTATCTCTATTCGGACATGAAAAGGTTCCGTTGTTCACCTGGCAGGTACTAGAGAGGCACAACTCTTGAAAACATCTAGATTATCTCTATTCAGAAAGGTTCCAGTGTTCAGCAGGCAGGTACTAGGCAAGCATAAGGTAACAGCGGCGGTACATACCATAGCTGGTGTACCCCTGTGCGGGCGGCTGCGTGTGCTGCGTGTAGTTGTTGGTGGCGGGCCAGGCGGGCGCGTGCGGCGGCGCCTGCGCCCCGGGCGGCGCGCCCCAGCCCTGGTAGTTGCCGGGGCCCGCGCCCGCGCCCGCCGCGCCGTACCCCGCGTACGACGTCTGCCCCGGGGACGTGCCCCAGCTCTGGTAACCCTGCACGTGACGCTTCACGTTACACATTGTACAATACAGGACTAGTGACGGAGAACGTGACACTCCTGCCATGCGGTGAGCTTGACTAGTTAGGGGGGACGTGACTCGTCTGGCCTTGGAACTAACACGTGATTAGTTGGATTTAGTGGACTACAATTATTAATGGTAGGATGACGTGGCCCAGGTTTGGTAACCCTGCAGGTGCCACTTACGATTAAAATACAGGAAGTGATTAGTTAGGAGGTCGTGACTTCGCTTTGGCACCCCTGAGGAGGTCACAATGTGTTATAAATTATACACCAACATGAGTTAATTAGGGGGACATGGTCCAGCTCTGGTAACCCTGCAGGGGACACTGGCAGTTAGTTACACTGTGAATATGGGGTATAAGGGGTTCCAGGCGCGCGAAATCCATATAAATTCCCTGTATTTTGTACAGTCTAACAATGAATGGGAAAATCATTAGAGTTTGGAACACTCTTTCTTATGGTATATAATGCTAAAAATCTTATGTTAATATTCAAGAGTATAAAAATCTGGAACATAAATTGAGTGTGACTGACAGTTTTTGACAGTAGCGGAGAAATATCACCATCAGCTCTAATGTTTGATGATACTGAGAAACTATAAATTGTAATTAAGAGACCAGTGGCCCCTACTCTGGTAGCCGCCACTCTGCGACTGGTGGACTTACACTTTGTACACTATTATATTAATGGACAATTGGTAGACTATCTTTGTCCTGGGTAAGAACCAAAGGCACAACTTACAGTACAATCAAAGTTAGTCAACAAGCTGTGAGGCCATTGGATCCAAATAATACACAGAAAAATTTGAGTTATTAACATGTTGCAAATCTGTAGACTCGATATTCACATGAATAACAAGTATATGCTGATTTGCGTTTGATTTCCCACAAACATCTGAACGTACCAACAGCAATATAACCGAGGGCACTGCCTGGATGTGGACAACAAAAAACTATCCAATATGATTTCTGATTATTCAGCCCACTGTACTACTGATTTTGTGAATTTACTCTTCTACTCATTTCATATATCAGGTGATATCAATCTCACGAAGCACCTTGGCTTTGTTTCTATCTTCATCAAAAAACGTCACTTGCTGACCTAAAAATCCCAAATTCGGTCACCAGCCTAGAACCTCCTTAAAGCTGCAGGAAGCAGTAGGATTACAAGTTTGTTATAGTAATTTGAACAAGTACCTACACATACACTTCTTTGTGTGGGTCAACTTTAACGTCCTATGATTCCTACAACAACGATTTACAAGTGAAAGTGCTGAATTTGGCCTCACACGTTTAGCTGAAAACATGGGAAAACCAGCGTAGTTCTTTATACAAAACTCGAAAAACTCCAAGGACAAAGTATTGTATCTCGCATTAAGTCCTCCAGACTTAACATCAACCGCCAGAAGTCGTCCACTGGCTGAAAAAAGCCATCCCATAGAGCGCCACTTTGAGCAGCTGCTGCCATTCCCTGGATATCCCCTTAGCCGACTCTGACAGCACCCACGGGAAAAGTTAGGGTGGCCTTATTCTCACACTGGGACCACATGGCCAACAGTACATCACATCAAGAGCTGGAAGACTTCTACTGCTGAACTTAGTGCTCCTCCATAAAACGCCACTTTGGACACTCATAGATTTGGAAGATGGATTGATGATCACATAAGATTATATTGTACCGAGGAGAATGATGCTGCCCATTCTCTGGATATTCCATTAGCCAGCTCTTACGGAACCCACAGGAAGAAGAAGAAACGGCGTAGTCCTATTCTAACATACTCATTACCAGCCCGAAGACGTCCACTGCTGAACATAGGCCTATATGGCTGTAAGACATAGCGATGAGGGGGGATTGGCGATCCAAGCAGCAGTGTACAGCGATTTGAAGTGGGGGCAATAACTTCCCAGTCACCACCAGGTGGCAACTTACGATTTTGATCCCGATGACCACCTGGTGGCAATCCATGTGGGGGCACCAGGGAATATACCCACTGGAGAACCTTTCATCCCCATCGGTTGTCAGTTCGAGTAGTATACCAAGTACATACCTGCATGATATTAGGTCCCGGCATGGGCATGTTGATGGGCGGACCTCCCATCTGACCGTTGTGCCCCTGCATCATGTTGATGGGCGCGGTGGCGGGCGGGCCCCACTGGCCCGCTTGCGGCGCGTCTCCCGGCGCCGACATGCCGCCGCCGCCCATCCCGCCGCCCGACCCGAGCTTGCCGGACCCGTCGCGAGGCTCCGCGCGCTTTATCTCCACCTAAATGATACCAGTGTTTATAAAGCACCTGGTTTTGGCTAAAGCTACAGAATATGTATTGTTACTAGTGGCTCTGAACTGTGGGCCTAGTCTTTTGCATAGCTTAAAACTGAAAACGTTACGTTAAACTATACTATATAATATACGTTAACGATCCCCATGGCTCTATTGTACATTTTCCAAACTCTGAATCGACAAAATAAAATCTATACTTAAACCTGGTTTTCACAGGCCCAGTTTCTGACCACCCAGTAGTCAGCAACTGTACATTCTGCTGTCTATACAGTATTTTGAAGTAGCTGACCGAGAGTAACTGATCAGTCAGTACTGGCAGTAACTGTCCTTCACTGTCCGCCCAGCTACTACTGGGCCTGTAAAAACCAGGCTTTAGACCTGAAATTACCGAACCTGAACCCAAGTTTCACGAGAATCTGTTGAGAAATGCGACCGTATAAAGAACAACATTCACCGACATACGAAATCAGTTTTGCGCAAGCTGAAACGCTGCGCGCTCGCTCGGTCGATTAGTTCAGGCGCAATGAAGTTCTGTGGGCGCAATCTTATGTTTCACATTCATGTTTTTACACAACGCTCCACGAGCACAAGCACACCCATAGATACTGGACCCTAACTAGGACTCCCTGTATCTAGGGACCCAGGAACTACAAGGACCATGGTCCCTCCCACAAGACCCAGTCACCCACACAAAACATGTATTTACGCTTTTTTGTATGCACAAACACGTGCCCTGTTGCGGGAATCGGACTCTCAGCTTTCGGATTATAACCGACCTGCTTCACCTGCACCACAGAGGCTTTACTTGAAGATAAGTTTTTTCGCGAGCCCACTCTTTTTTGAAATTGTATTGGTGCAGGTAAGACAGCAATAGTCATCTGTATTACAGAACTATACCTTAACGTGTTCACGAGTTACTTTCAAACATCAAACACAACCGTCAAAATGCTTTCTTTTTTCTCGCACTCTGGTGCGCGTAGTAATTCTTTTCTATTGTATTGTACTATCGTGCATCGGATCGTCCATGGAACTATTTCTAGCTATAGCGTTCAAAACGTCTTATTGAATTTGATACATTCAACCAAGGTATGATAAATAATTAAAAGACATGTTAACATATTATTACAAAAAACATGAAATATTAATTTGAAAGTCCTTCGGAAAAATGTCAAGGCCATAAAGAACAAAGTTTAATTTTATCGCCATCAAGAGTCAATGTTGCATTTGCAAGGTTTCCGCGTTCGATTTCATCTACAAATAAAATCAATTACGCTTATTTTTAGATAAGACCGTTCTCGATTCCAATTGCTTTAATTGGGGCGCAATGAGTTGCGGTTCAGTGTCGCAAACCCTGTAGCTTATTGTTCACAAGAACAGTAAGGTAGTATGGTTGCACGTTGATGTCCCACAAACATCTGAACGTACCGACAGCAAGATCACTGGGGCACTGCCTGGATGTGGATAATGACTAAATCGGACTTTGGACGTCTTGTATTGAATGGCAAACTAAATATTTTACTGGGATCCTAACAAATTCGAAGAAAGGTTAAATGAGGCGATATTCGAATACTCGTATATCCAATAAAATTAACGTGTAACAAACAAATCTCTAAATTTAAATCCGTTTTATACTCGGATGTCGATGATTGCTCAAATATCTTGTCCAAATGAAATATTTACAATAAGCTAACTTGATTTTTAAACGAACATTATGAGATCTTTGGCTCCACTAAAGGTTACTGACCTGCTTCCCATTGAGGTTGATGAAATGCTCCTGGGTCACACGCTCAACGGACATCTCGTCTTCAAAGGACAGGAATCCGAAGCCTGCAAGAGACAACAGAGATTACTCTCTTAGTTTGCTCTGAAAAGATGCTCGGTCATCAGTCATTTCAGCCTAACATCTATCTACCTCGGTGTGACGGTCTCCTTTTTGTCTCATCATTCTTCACCACGAGGCCGTCCTGATCCATGTATTCTGAAATTCCAATATTCTAGCAACATTGATTCAGTTCCAAAACTTAAACTAAAATTCTCTTAATCAAATTTTACGGCTATGCGCCGCGTTCTATGTGCAAATGTTTAAGTCCCTGAAATCGTATTTTTAGCGCAAATATTGGAAGTTTCAAGAACACGTTTCCCTATTCGATCAATGAAGCGATTGTGAAGCCTGCGTGAGTAGTTCTCTGCATGATTTGTCGCAAATTTTGTAAACTTAACGTTCACACGTGAAGAAGAGTACCTATATCGCTGATTTGCTTTCATATTCCGCAAAAACTTTTGAATGCATAACAACAAAATGCTGAAGACTACCTGGATTAGGGACTGTTCCCTCATTTAAATACAATCATCAAAAACTAAAACTAGATCTTATCAAATTGTAGCATGCCGCCGCCATTTTGTCAACTTCAGGAAATTTTAAACACGTGTCGCACGAGGTCAAATTATTGAGAACGTCAACATAAGCTTAACTAGCGTATCTTTGCATAAGATTCAAAACAATAATTAACTACAGACTCACACAGAATAAAGAAAGTATTATCATAAAAATAAATTTTTATACATATTTTTCAAATTTGTTTTGATTTATCATATCGTCGATGAAGTACCAATACCTCCTAAGTGTTGAGAACCTGATTTTACACCAGAAGAAAAAAACTGTTAAAAATAAGGTTTTATTTATTTTGATCAACTATCGATTGTAAAATAGTTTGTAATGCATTACTTTTTTTATTAGTTACGAAGCGATGTGATTATGTTTAGGTTTTATAGGAATTTAGTCAGTTAGAAGATATTGATTCTAGATCTTGAAAATCCACTTTAATGTTAGGAGTTATTTCTTGTGAATAAAACACATACTTAACTAAATTATTTTTATTTAAAAACAGTCGGTACAATGTTTCATAATCATAAAAACAAAACAATAAACGAACTCAAATTAAAAATGAAAATTTCTTCAAAAATCTCTTATTAAAGTAAAATAATTAAAAATAAAACAAAAAAGCTAAAAATCTTCTCGACTTTTTAATGTTTTTCTTTTCTTATGTAG
Source organism: Ennomos quercinarius (assembly GCA_910589525.2). Lineage (NCBI taxonomy): Eukaryota > Metazoa > Arthropoda > Insecta > Lepidoptera > Geometridae > Ennomos > Ennomos quercinarius. The sequence goes on along the minus strand of OU342504.1, from coordinate 13,740,253 downwards.
GTAATAATTATTTGTTTTTTATTTAAATGAATTTAAGCTTAAATTTTAGGCAATGTATCGTAATATGTATGGCAATCTGATGGTAGTACGTTCTTCATGCTTTGCAAATGATTAAATTTTGTTGTCGTAATAGGAAGAGGTGCGTTATTCATTTGTAAATAAGTATTAAAACCTGCAAAAATTTTAGGCCTTGTCGGTAAACCGACCCAGTCAGCATCAAAATTTAATTTTATAGTGATGTTACCGTCATCAGTATACCTGATGGCCCGAATGTTTGTTACAGTCGGGTCCCCCGCTTTCCGACCTGGCCGAATACTTGAATACCGGAAAGTTGAAGCACTTGCATAGTTGTTAACAAAACTGTAGTCCACATCAACAGTTTCGTAAGGGAACGGATGTATTCGAGCTTCCTTCGTGACAGAAATATAATCGCTCGGTAGATGTATCTCTCGGTTTTTAAGCTTTCTTTCTATCGCGCTATGGACCGAGCCGGAGTATAGTCGGTTGTCAACGCACTTAGGAGATATTTCCATAAAATACATACGAATGAAAAAATTCCGTCACTTAGTAGGTATTTTCACGTTGCTCTAGAAGCATTTTGGTAAAGAAATGTTGGTTAGAAGTTAATTCAATCCATGCGAATATGAGTTTTATGTCTATTGAATTAAGAAAGTAATTTTGGACCAAAATGTCAGTTAGGAGGTATTGGTACTTCATCGACGATATACGTGTAATTTTAGTCTCAAAATATGACCAGAAAATCTACATAACAACTGCTTTTCGACGGTATCTCACCTCTAGACTTCTTCTTCTCTTGATCATACATGATGACGACCTCCATGACCTTGCCGTAGCGCCCGAAGAAGACCCGCAGGTCAGTCTCAGTGATGTTGGAGGGCAGACCCCCGAGGAAAACCTTCGGGTAGCCGCCGCCGCGCTTGGGCTTCTGCAGGGTGCGAGGATTGCACGGCTTCGGGTCGATGGTTCTAGGACAACGATTAGAGAGTTATAGGGAGATCCCTCATCAATGACTACAATATGCCTTATTTCTGCTATCCAGTCACTGCTATTCATTCTGAGACATTTGAAACCCCAGTTTGTACACTTGTGTTTACCAACTGGAAAAAAAAACTTGCACACCTTTATAAGTACACAATATAATACAAAAGGAAAATAAAACAAATATCGTAAGGAAAATTCTGTATTTCTATGAATACATATCTAATTATATCAATGAAAATGTAAGAAATAAATTGAATTCCAGCATTTAACAGACTTATGCTATTTTTGTTCCCTCTTTAATTTCTCTTCTAGGAAAACGGGAAGCGAAATCAGGGAGCCGGAAATCATCATAAATCAGTGTCACGTTGGAAATTCTCAAAGTACAGTTCTAATTTAATGTATTCAGATGCCCCGTGCCGAGGACAGACTCCCAGAATATTCAGTTATTAACAAAGTGGCAAAATGTTTGGCCCTTTCTCAATCATGTTCCACGTTGTTATCGTGAAAAATAGTTCACATTCAAGGATTAAAAAGTACTAAAACATCACACTATTGTATTCAACTTGACCTCGTTATGCGATAATAAAATCTACGGTTTCATGGAATCTTCTGTTTTTCCAATGTTGTTTACCTAAATCCTGACCATTCACCAAACTACTAGACTAGATTGATTCACTTCACGGCTTCTATTATCCCTATTATTAATTGCATTGCCGTTTTATCCGATTTTTAACCCACGCCTACAGACTCCTTTCGTTCTATCAAATGTTAATGTTTATGTTTAAAACGATATTATTGAGGCTGATTTTGAACAGGTGCGTTATTCATGTACCTAGCCCACACATATACAATAAATAATCTGCATGCTGCAATTTCACCATAGCTGTCGTTACGGGAATATAAAATAGTCGTAATGGCCACTTCCCAAAATGTCCACATTTGTTTTTGTACTGAATTTTTCCATTTCCCATTGACGCGTGGCGTGACTATGATTGTGGTAGATGTGGTAGCGTGGTTTCCACTAGACATAACACTGGGTTGGTATAATATTGTGGGCTCACAATAAAACACATTTGATTCGGATACCGCAAACCCTATAGACTGAATGTTAAATGGAACAAAAGTGTATGCTAATTTGCTTTGATATCCCAAAACATTTAAAGGTACCGACGAATGGCGACTATGCTGTCTTTAGACGTAGAGTATAAATAAAAAATAACCGCCCAAGTGCGAGTCGGACTAACGCACGAAGGGTTCCGTACAAAAACGAGCAAAAAATATCACGTATGTTGTATGGAAGCCCCCAGTATATTTATTTTATTTTATTTTTTAGTATTTGTTGTTATAGCGGCAACAGAAGTACATAATCTCTGAAAATTTCAACTGTCTAACTATCACGGTTCATGAGATACAGCCTGGACAGACAGACAGACAGACGGACGGACAGCGGAGCCTTAGTAATAGGGTCCGTTTTACCCTTCGGGTACGGAACCCTAAACATAGAAAACTTACTTTACCATTAATTACGTTTATGTGATTTGTGTGTTTCAATAATGAGTTTGTTTATCTATATATGTTAAAAAGTTATCTGCAATACGAATTGCAAACATGATGCGGGAATACCTTGAGCGAAAACTTTATCTTGTTAGTCAACTTTTCTGTCAGCTCTGTTATTAGTTATTTTAGAAGTGGACAAGGTTTACATTACATAAAAAAAGTTATTTCAATTCACGATTCGGGTCACAATAAATTGTATTTTGTAATTATACGTCTCTTTCATCGGTATTTAAATATGAATTTATGAAAACTAAATTGAATTATCGCGAACGGTATTTGCCTATTACGAGAGTATGATTTACCATTCAGCTAGTTGACGAGAATCGTAATTTTAATTTGTTGAACAATGAAATTGCGATTGTTGGGAGTCATTGTCCGCTTTATAGTATCTTTAGGTATTAGGCGAATAAAATAAATCCATAGAAGAGATAACGGAGGTACGATGGATGTTGACATAAAATCTTATATTTTAAGCATATTTATGTCGAAATACGCTCTACTTGTTTACATGTTATTGTCGTATCAATATAACGAATAACAAAAAACATAATGATAATGACGAAATCATTATTCTGCTCAGCCAAAGGTGAAATAACATCAGAAGTAGGTGGTGCGGTAGTGCCGCTAGTTTAATGCGACGGGTAGAGCAAACAAGGTGTTTTTTGGCATGTTTCCTGGCGTAATGATTAGAGCATGTGGAGCTTTTTGTCATGTTCGCCAATACAAGATTAATAAATGAAGCTCATAGAAAAAAATTGCAACCTCCCTCAAAAAATTTTAATGTTCCAATTTTAAAGTCTCTATCGAATATATTTTTACAAAAAAGTTAGTGTATTCCCAACAAACATTAAGATATTGTGATGACTTCGTAACTTTGAAAAATACTATATAAACATAGATATTAACTAAAAACCGCCAAAATCAGTCACTTCGTGCGTTGCCTTTGACAACGCACACTAAATTGCAGACTGAATTGATATTTAAGACTACGACGTTAAGGTCGATGTTTCTTTGAACGGATTTTGGCCTTCTTATATGGCCCTACCCGTCGCCTTAACAATCCTAACCTAGAAAGAGTATTTTATTTGTTCACACAGTATTTCCACAATAAAAATATTTTTTTCAATACCTGGTAAAAAATAAATTGTATGTACATCTTGAAAAAATCTAGCAGACCCATTTATCTAAAAAATATATTTATTAAATATAGAAACGCAATATGTAACATAACACAATATAACAAAGTGGCTGTTATTGTTAAGTCTGAATTTAATTCAAATTGCCTTGAAATGGCATGGACATAAATGTAGGTAGTGTTTTATATTCCAACTTTCACAAAATAAATTGACATTGGTTACTTTACTTACCAATTTTATGTCCATCTGCACCTAGTCCTTTAAAATACAACTTAGCTAAGCAACACTTTCCCCAGGTTCTCATAATTAGTTTGTTAGATTTGTGTCAACTTGGCACACCAAATACTGAACACACATTAGTTGCTTGTGGATCATTGGTTGTATTCAGGCCATGAGTATATAGCACTTGGTGTGTTGACTTGACACCCATCAGAGACAACAAAAAGTGGTATTTACAACTTCGGAGGGCACGTTAAGCCGTCGGTCCTGCCTGTTGTCTTAAGACAATAGTCGTTAACCCAAGTCAGAAGCCTTTGGGCGGCCTAAAAATTCTGACACCAAGGCTGACCACTTGCCTACATGAGAAGAAGAAGAACTTGACATGAGTTTGACAAACGTACGAGAAACTGGAGGCTAGAAACATAAGTGCGAACTTAGGAGCTGTGAAAGTTTAGTGCAGGCGGGTATTACTATTCTTCCTGAAGGCCTAACTTCTAACTAGACAAATGTTATAATGCTACAAAAGATTGCTAAGTCATACAAATATAACACCACTCATTATCTGATAAGTATGAAGCATAGATTTCATCACCACTTCCATCAGGTGAAATGTTGTCAAATGTGTGCCCATTTCAAAAATGTAGCAATATACTTTGTTTTCCACCTGTCTGTCAATGTCAATCAAGAGTCTTTCAGGAACGGCTAAAAGGATTAAGTTGGTATTGATTTCAGATTGGCGGCACCGTTCCGGCGTAATAGGACCACTCCATCTCTTCCCATTGGTGCCGTAAGAGCCGGCTAAGGGAATATACAGGGAATAGGTAGCAGCATTCTCCGCTGTGTGCCTTATACCTACTACCACCAGGACACTATGGATACTTATTGAGTATATTTGTATGGATACTTGTTAATGTGATGTTGAAACCAAACACCAAGTTTTACTCATCTCTTGTACTCTGATTTGGAAAATCAACAACATTTAAACAAAATGGGATCAAGAAGTGGTGTTGAAAAGGAAAATATTCTAAGTAAACTACCAGTTGCTGCATTGATTCAAAAAGTTATCTATTTCAATAAATAAACTGTTACACACAGTAAATTATGTATACAAATTATTCTTATTTGTACCCCTCCTGCTGGGTTAGCATGGATGGTAGACAAAATTGTCTTTCCCCGTTTTACGTCACTTTCTTCATACTTGCTTGGAGTTGAACAGGGGAAAGACAGTTTTGTCTACCTGCTGGGTTAGCATGGACGGTAGACAAAATTGTCTTTCCCCGTTTTACGTCACTTTCTTCATACTCGCTTGGAGTAAAACAGGGGAAAGACAGTTTTGTCTACCGGCCGTGCTAACCCTACAGCTGTGCTAACTCTATTGGTATTGTGATATTCCTTACCTTCCATCAAGCTGATGAGGCCCGTTCTGCAGGACCACGTTCACCAGCGAGGGCTCAGCGAAGGTGACGAAGCCGAAGCCCCTGGACCTCCCCGACTCGCTGTTCTTCATCACCACGCAGTCGATCACATCGCCGTAGCGCGAGAAATACCGCTGAAGATTCTCCTGGGATGTCTCCCATGACAGACCACCGACGAACAGTTTACTGGGCCAATAAATTGAAAATTTTATTAGGTGTTCAAGATACATTAAGGCTTAGGTGGAGTGCAACGCTTGCAAGATTGATATCACACATTTTTTCGTAAATAATGTTGATTGGCAAGCAATTTTTTGACTACCAAGGCCAAGGAATGGAATGCTCTTCCAGCAACAGTGTTTCCTCCTGGGTATAACCTGTGCCTTTTCAAGTCTACAGTGAATGGGCATCTCATGGGCAAACATGCTCCACCTTAAACTACTTCGTCACTTACCATCAGGTGAGATGTTGTTTATTTTTCAAATTGGTTAACCAATAGTAGACCATGTTCTTGATAGGGCCGCAACTTAGCATCCTAGCACAGGACTTCCTCAAACTAGGTAGAGTGGTGCTGAGGCAGCAAGCAGCCAGATGGGAAGGGCAGAAGAATGGGCTAATACCGGCTAATGATTTAATGATACTTGATTTAAAAAAAACTGCTTTCTATATGCAATACAAAATTATATGTATGCCATCTACAAAGTGAAAATGGGCAAGTTAAGATCTATGTTGCTTTCAAGATAGAATAGATCAGAAAGACTTGAATCATTAAATAGGCAAGTCATTTCAACAACATTGTGTAAACACTTAATTTGTGAGTATAATGCAATGCTAATCCATGAGATAACCTACTATTTAGCTCCTATTGGTGTCTGATAACAATGAAGTAGGTAATTAGGTCATTAAGGTTTATTTTTTTATCTACATAGGTATGCTAAAAGGTCTAACCACATAAAATAAAAAAGGCTGTGGTATTTTCATTAAACTTGTCACTATTAAATAGTAATCACACTAATATTATCACACTAATATTATAAAGGCGAAAGTTTGTGCGTATGTGTGTATGTTTGTTACTCTTTCACGCAATAACAGCAAGATGGATTTGAATGAAATTTGGTATGGAGGTAGCTTAGACCATGGATTAAAACATAGGCTACTTTTTATTCCGAAAACGGGAACGTTTCCTGTAGGAACGCAGGTGGAACCGCGGGGCGCTGCTCGCATTATTTATTTCTCAGTTGACAACAGTAGAGTTGCATTGTGTGTTTGTGATTGGTGACATTTTAAAAATGTCAAATAGGCACCCAATGTGTATCAAGATTGCCACAAAGATGATACAAAGTTGATGCAGTTTTACAAACAAACCAAGAGCCTACTAAATGTTTAATACCTAATTACCAGGGATGTGCCGAATATTCGGTTGAAGTGATGAATAATAACCAAATATTTAATTAGATAATTTTTGTTACATACTTACTTCCAAATATAAATGATCTTTTATGGTAACTCATTCTATGATGATCAGAGCACTCAGCACTTATAATCTTTTTTATAATTAATAACACAGTCTATGTATAGGTGCTTACTATATGTATAGGTGCTTGATCAGCAAAACATTGTATAGTGATTTTTGTTGACCGGGCCCTACCGAAGTATAGTGTTGAAGTGTAGTGTGGGATTATTTTTGATAGGGGCATGTATTCACAAATTAAATGAAACGCAAGAGTGCTCTAAATACAACGTTTCACTGTTTCTAAGAAATATTTTATTTATCTTTGACTGTACATAATCAATTTTTAGGAAATGGACAATATATAAATAATAAATTATTTCAATTGCAATGTAGCTTTACGGTCAATTCAGACAGAGCGGCAAAATGCTCGAGCAGTTTTTAAGTGCTATTGGAATATCAACCTTAATCCATTCAGACAAACCTGAAAATAGTATGCAACATTAAAATAGGTAAGATTTTAATGTTGCATACTATTTTCAGCTTTGTCTAAATTAATTAAGGTTGATATTCCAATAGCACTTAAAAACTGCTCGAGCATTTTGCCGCTCTATGTGAATTGACCCTTAGTTGAAGTTTTAACAGACTGAGTGAACAGCAAAGTTCACATAAAATTAACCAAATAGTTGGGCCAAATATTCAATTTGGTAAGTGCTGAACCAAATAATGTTAGTTATTCAAAAATCCATGTACAACACATCCCTACTTAATTTAACACTACTATTGAACTAGAGGTGTGGTGCCTAATGTAGTAGAAGCACATTGAAAATTAAACATTACAAAACATTTTCAAATCATAACCACAAAAAAATGTGGTAAATATTTTGTCTTAACCTAAAAGTTACTAATCATTTTTGGTTCAATTGCTATTATTTTCAATACAAGAAGAATTTAATGAATCATTTGTATCTTATCTCTATTTTTTACAGTCTTCCAAATTAATGTACTCTGTACAACTTTTCCTTTTCAAGCCTCTCTTACATACAAAAGTATTAAAGCAAGCTTCAGTAACTAGCTTTACTAAGCACATTTACTTGGAGGTGAAAGTACCATTCACTTTTTTAGCTATTCCTTCGTGCTACCTACACTTTCCTTGTAGTTTTTTATAAACTATACCTAGCACAAAATGTCAATGATAAGATAACATTATATGACTGCCCTAATTCTTGTCTCCAAATTTAATCATGACTATACATTCTGAAATAACATATTGGCTATATTTATGTAGATGAATAATAATGTAGTGAATGCAAAGCAGAAGGCAAGGTATTGCAATAAATTATTTCTATTCGCATTAATGAGTTCATCAAAACATCCACAACCCATCCAAACTGCTAGCAGTGGATTTAAATTGTTTTTGTAAGTTTTCTTGTTCAGCTCATTGTGTCTTTAACAGTGTGAGAGACAGGGACATAACATTATTCAATCAATGATCTAGTGCTTGAATCAAACTATTGTTAGCTTAGAGAAAATTTACTGAATGTTATCATCGTCCTACAGGAATAGCGACGCGCACAAACGCGAAAATAACACGAAGTCCTAAATATGTCTACAAAATTTTGCCGACGACGAAGTAACCATATGTAAATGAATCAGCACGTTTTGTCTTAGAAGTAAATGAGAGCAAGCTACGCGGCAATCCGATCATTGATCTAATAACCTCAATATCAAAACGACCCTCCAAATCATTATGCTAACTCGAAATACGACGCCAAAAAAATCCTAAAGCGAAAATCAGCGATAAGAGAAAGCAACGATGATTAGTCACGGAAAGGTTAATTTTACAATATTGCGATGAATCCTCGTCACAGATTTTGTAAGCAAAACAGTTACATAAACTGCATATGGGCTTTATAAGCACCATGGTGAGCACAATCTGGAAATATTATCATGGAAAGTAATAGCTGCCATGATCGTACCACGCAAGTCGCGCGGCGAGGCTTGGGGTCGGTGCCCGCTAGCCGGTATAAAGTAAAAGGGTAATAGGGAATTCACGGCCCGTAACAAAGTCAGGTTACGAGTGACGCACGTCATCAGACATCAGAGAACTCGATCATTCGGGATCTTGAGCAGCCATTACCGAGTACATAACGCTTCCTCAAGGGCCGCGCTGGCTATTCGTGAAATGCGACACACCAAGCGAACATGCCAGTTTGGTTGACCTAATAGAGGTGGCACATTGGGGGACGTGTTTTAGCAAAAAACGATTTAAATTAGAATACACTCACCCCTTCTCATCATCGTCCATGTCTGGGTTCATACGCATAACTTATTACTAATTAAAAATAATGGTTGGCACCGGTAAAGACACCCAAACCACACAAGCACAGACCCACACGAATGATTATGGCGGACCAACCATTTCCGCTTTCTCAAAAAACTGTCATGGAATGGGGAAGTAGTCAATAGCATAAATCATTATACAAATAATGTATTTTTATAAAAATTCATACAAAAAGTGTAATAAACACTATTTAAATAAAAAAATATAAATAATATATTATAGTAAAGAGTTTTATTATGTATATTTCAGAATAATTCATAAATAAGATGTGAACTGAATCATAATACAATCAAGTTTTATTGAAATCGTCACTAGAGGGCAGCACTAATGTTGCCACTTGAATAAAATAGGTTCGCACTTCCCAATCACAGGTTAAAGAAATAATAATTACTCTGTGATTGCAAAAGCTGTCCCACACATAAGCACAAAAAAGCCGCTTACGTTAGTCGGAAAAACATTTTGAGCAAATTAAGCTGAATAATTTTTGTCAGCCTTTAGCTAAGCTTCAAAAGGGTTTCATGTCTATTAGTGCTGGGCGTACGTTTGTGTCCTGCATGGCAGGGCTAGTACTTATTTCTACGCACTTTTATTTCGGCTTAGCCCAAACAGTATTTCGTAGTGTATGTTTTTGCTGGAAATATTTTCAGAATCTGTTGAGCAAACAATTCATGAGGTTTTTTTTGTTGAATTGACATATTTAATTGCCATTGAAAATTTTTTGGGTAGGGGCTTATTTGTTAATTTTTTTTTATTCCTGTACTGTTACTGCACAGAAGGAAGATATTGGCAGCTGTAAATGTCCCTCATGGACTATACCTACTCACATATTTTTAATAGATTAATAAGATTTTGCAAAATAGGTATAAACTGTAATATGTATTCTTTGGTAATAAACATAAAACATAATTTAATTTAACAGATTTTGGTAAAACCACATGTGGCGCCATCTATTGGGTCTTACATAAAATACGATTTCTTATTTTTTAATAAAATGCGTCATTGCGACTATGTATCACACCATCACATATACTCGTAGTCAAAGAATAAAAATTCTATGATAGGTACTGATCTATTAGATGTACAGTACCTACATACCTAACTTATCAAACGGCGTACTAGCTTAGTTAGTTTAATATGGGTAGTTTGTTGGTTACATAAAAACATCAAAACACATCGTCATTGCATTCATGATAAAAAGGCAAAATTAATCCATAGGTAGTCACTAGTCATATACTGATTTACTGGGCCTAAGTAGGTACCAAAAGTACTAAAAATCATAGTGGATAACAGGAACACTCGCCACCGTGACTGGTACGTCTTCGTAAAGATTGAAGTGAAATGGAAAGCAAACTTCCACCTGAAAACAGAAATTATAGGTACATAATATACAAGGTGTATTTAATCCATTAGCATCCTTTGTAACTAGGTACCTACTCCTAGGACACCCATCACGTGTGAACAAATAATGCATCGATTTGGTATTGATTAAAAATGGGATAACTTACTTAACTACAGTACCAAACTTTAAATAACTATGTACAAGAAATATTTTTGAGTAGGTAGTTTGTCTATGTAGTTAAGTTTATTATTTAAGAGTTCTTAGTAATATGTACATAATTTCTACAAAATTATATATAAATAAGTAGTTATAATGTTAAAACTTATTTTTATCAATGTTATTAATCTTAAACTGATATAGGTACTTCTTCTTCTTCTTCTTCGTTTATGGCTTTCTATCGCTTTTTAGCGATAATTCTGCCAATGTCAAGTAAGTAAAAATTTGTACGGTTATGTCACGTCAAAGTCCTATTTTGTCAGTCAAAATGCCAACAGTAAGATGGTGGATATTTTACTGAAGGCTCTAAAAAGCCGTTGAAGAGAAAACGAAAATGCATGGTTATATAAACTTGGAACCATTTGCCAACACTCGTGCACGTTCACGAACACTTAACGAATAATAATCCACCCTTATTACACATTAAAATTCAAAAATACACAGGCTTTGGTAAAAAATTCAAAATTTACAACCGCCATTGTCGGATTTTCTTCAAAGACCTTGATATAGGTAATTATCAAAATGTAACTTTTTGACAGTCATAAGTGTACTTTGGTGCCAACGAGATGAATAAATGAAATGAAATGAAAATTAAAACGGATCTCTTTGCGCACAGAACTAACTAACTAATTTTAGTATATTATGTGAAATATTTCATGTTTGATTTACTGTAATCATAGAGCAATCATAAAAATTTGCTAAAAAAAAAGGTAAGGCACTATAGTGGTAAATTTACCAGGTATACTAAATTGTTATATGTAGGTACCATAAATGAGCACCAACAGTGGATTACATTTTTAGGGAGTACTACATAATAAAATAAAATAAACTGCAAGAAACCTTTATAAGTTCGTGGTGTCTGTCTGTCCGTAGAAATCCTTTACAGCCTTACAACTTCAAAAATTATAAACGTACCTATTTGCATGAAATACTGCGAAATGATAGTCAGAATACTTAACTTTCTTAAGGTTAAAAAAAGTCAAAATAGTCTTAATATTTTGTATAGTAGCTGAGTAGCTCCCTTACACGTAAAGAGGATGAGCATTTTTTCATGCGCTGAACCCTATCATGCGGGTGTTGTTGAATATGTAATTTAAAGTTGACAACTTGAAAGAATAAACGAGTCATAATTTTATATTATAGGGGTGGATGAGATAATGTGAAGTGCGGATGATTTTTTTTCCACTTGAACCCTCGTACGAGGTTGGTCTACCTATCATAGGTCTTTTAAAATTAAGGTATAAGGTTTCTGATGATAGTATATTGGGATAGGGGATAGGCTAATCGAAAAACTATCAAATACTTAAGACATCACACTTCAAAGACCTTTTCTCCAAAGTAAATAATTAAATGCAAAATGTTTCAATAATAATCTACGTTTTTTGTTTATCACTAAAACTATATATTACCGGTGCAGCTACGGGACCCTACCTACTGAGCGTGCTGTTGACAAGTTATTTTATGTAAGTAGGTATATTTGTAAGATAAAACAATTTTAACTGCGGATTTATTGAGCAGTTATTTTATTATTATTCACTCATTTATTTCATGTTCATATTCCTATAAAAATATATTACAAAAATATTATAACAATACCTAAGCCTATATAGAGTGCCGCCGGTAGCGGGGCAAGGTCTACGCCTACGTCTACGGGTCCGCCCATGGTACGTACTGCCTTCTGAATCTGACCATTGATCCAACCGTCTAGCAAGAGCCTCTCTTGGTGATGGTAGAGCGAAAAGCTCTGTCTTCAATATAAAGCCGTTTGCCGAAATTATTATTATTATTTATTAATTAACCAAGCTTGTTGCCAAAACCACTAGACTAGGCCAAAACGCTAACACTTCACGATAAAAATACTCAAATTTGATATTTTAATAAACACGTTTCACAAAATATGGCTTACCCTGAAAACGTAAGAAATATCTATCATCGGATCTGTAACATGCATAGTTGACGGTTCTATTTGAGGTATTTCCATCGCCAAGTGACAAATTTCTGTTAATAATTTTCCTATGTTTTTGTATGTAACTTTAGAGAGTTTCTTTTCTTCTTCAGCATACCCAGAAGATACTGTATATCGAAGTTTCTAAAACAGTACAATTAATTAGTAATAATAATAAGCGTGAATTTTTACTGTTGGAGATTTTGTTTTTTACTAATACCTAATCGAACTTTACTTTAGGCACAGATAATATAACACCTAGCTTTAGGTAAGTTGTATCTGTAAATGGGCAAGTTGGTATATATTATATTATCCATGATATTGATTTGCAGCAGGTGTTTGGAATAATATACCACACAACATTGAAATGGCTAAACGGTTTTTGGCGTTACCTAAGTAGGTGCCTACTCTAAGTAGGTACTAATAGGTCCTGAAGCTTAGTGCCTACCTATTATAAGACAGGTTATTTGTATAGTTAAACTTACTTGTACTAATGTGATATTTAGCTCTGATATTCTTATCTTTTTCTCGTTTATTATTGTGACTTCATACGGAATTCTCTGTTTTGGAGCAAATCCTTGGTATGTTTTGAGATGCACTGTTACTTTTCCTGCTAAACTTTTGAAACATTTATTAAATTCATACACGCATGGAGCCTAAAATAAAATAAAGATAATAATTATTATCAGATGTTTACATGAGTCCAATTTGCTTGGGAAGTCGATAAAAAACTTTGCAAGTTTTTTAATTAGCCATCTATAAAAATACATACCAGCATTTCGTCCAAATTATTGATGTTAACATTTTCTAAAACTTTAAATGGGATAACTTCCCTAATTTTGTATTTAGGTTTACTCTTGACCTTAATAGAATAATAAACCTTGGCCGACGAGCTTTTAAATGTTGATGGTAGATCTTGAGGCAAGGCAAAGTGGAAAGGATAATTATACGTTCCCGCTCGAACGCTGTTTCCTAGAAAAAAAAAAGATAAATTTATCATACTACCTACAATATGTTTATATATATAATCTGACTCGGACTATCCATTTCAGTGGTTTCATTAGTATATCAAATAAAAGTATCATTAATATTATGTGGCCAAATAAGCATTAAATTTTTAGCCACTAGGTATATAGATAATCTAGTTTGTGGTGATATCACGACCTCTTCAGATTATAGACATCGAGAAGAAGAGAATCGATTGTCATGTCAGGGTTGATAGTGTCAATATATTTATAATGTTTAATTTTGCTGAATAAAGCCTAAATACTACAATTACGGGCTTATTATTCACTACACTAGGTATAGCTAAGCTAACACGGTAGCAGTGGAGCAGATTGCCAAAGTTGAATAAAATGTTATTTGGATGGGTGACACATAGTAATCATTATATCTACCATAGTTTCTAATGATATGTCAAGCCATCCTCGTAGTTATACAAGTATAGGCACCTATAGGGCGAATTCTGTGATAGGTACATACCACGCATGAAACCTCCAAATATGTCGTTAGTTTTAACAAACAGGACTTTCCTTTTTTCTGAATAATTTTTTATATACGGAACCGTAGGCATACTTCTTGTCCATTGTGCCTTGCTTATCCCAACTACTTCTAAATCTATACCTGAAAGTAATATTTAAAAATCATTATTAAATACTTTTTTAAGTTGCTTCCTTTTCTGTGTGTGCCAAGAACATATTTTATTGTAACTTATTTTATTAAAGTAGTGAAATAATTTAGCTAGGGCATGTGTAAACAAAAGTTGAAGGTAGGTATTTCAGCTTATTCTGATATTTGGTCCTTTGTAAAATTTTCAACCGACTCAAAAAGGAGGTTCTCAATTCGGTTGCACCTGTTTTTTTATGTTGTTACTTCTTAATTATCTCCGTCATTTTCCAAACCAATTTAAAAAATTATTTTTTCGTTTGAAAAGATATAGGTACTTAGGTATTTTCAGATTGGTGCCATATCAATATAAATGTTATCAAGGTATATAACTAGTTTGGATTTTGAGCAAAAAACAAGAAATAGTAAAAACTGCCAAGTATCAGATTTGCGTGGATGGTCCTAGATCGTGTGTAATAAATGGGTAGTTTGTGGTAGGGATAGGGACGTAACTCTGCGTGAGCACTGAACAATTTAACTAGCGTTTCGGCAATTTATCTGCTATAAAATTAAATACATTGCTTACTCTCTATTTTTAGGTCCTTTACAATATCTAGGGTCACTGTTCCAGTAACTATATCACCGGTATAAAAACTTCCTGTGGAATCACTATTCAGACTCACTGTTACGCAATTTCCACGCATTGTTTGGCAAATTAGTAACACATTAATACAATTCTTTTATAATAAGTATATCCGTCAGTTAAAGTTTACAATAATGTTCTTATTCTGACCTACCACTATCTGAAGATAAGCAAAAGTAAGGTATTGATAACCAACTTTCATGATACACCAACTCTATCTATCTGATAAAAGCAGATTAATAAACATGCATAAAGAGTATAAATACATAAGCAAAGTTTTTCTCTACTTAACCTAAATACCTAGGTAGTTATTTCAACCCAATTTTTTAGTGAAGGCATTCATTAAACATATTCAATTTTATAAGTTTGATGTAGTTATCACTTTTCCTAAATTAGTGATGGCCAATCACTTATCACGATGCGGTCGAGTCATGACTACATGTCATGGGTACCAGAAGCACCTATACGATACTATACCTATACGGTACCTATACGAATGGATAATTAAAAGACATTCATGAGATTATATTAAACAGTGTAACCTATTTGTCACCATGAGTTCCCACCAGTTTCCACTGACTAACCGACTACTGCACCGAGTGATAGATACAAAAATATTCTAGGTCTGTTGCCGCAGGTTTCATGACTCTACGGACTACAGTTACCTTTCCGTGCTATCATTCTCCATATTCCTACCGTATTTTTCCACCAAAAAAATGCTAACTGCCAATATTGTGTGTATTGTATGTTTGTTTAGATGTAACGATCGAAGTATCTACTGGGTGTAATTGAATTTATTAGCATCCTTTAAAACTAGGTAACTATTCCTGACATCAGTCACGTGTGGACCAAAATTTTTGAAATCTAACGGAATGATTTGGAATTGTAATAACTCCAAAAAAATGGGCTAACTTACTTAATCAACTGCTACAGTACAAAATTAAATTAAAATAGTTAAGTACTATTTTTAAGTATCACATACAAGGTAAAAAAGCTTTTACCAGTAAGCTAACGAATTAAATTGCATCCTGTATAGTCTGTAAAGGTTTTAAAGTTTTGTTAGCTGATGATAAGCTAACGATGTAGGTGTGCGACGCCATTATTCCTCGAATGAAGAAGGAAAAAAAAAACAATGTAGGTAGGTAGTACCTATACCTACCGTAGTATTTAAAGATTAAAACTCTATTCAAAGTGGCACGCGCGTTATTCTTACTTATACCTGTATACTTGATTGAAGCTTATACCGCTGCGCTGTAGATAGCGGTGTACCGCGCGGGATTCCACCCAGGTGTTTTGTATGAAGTTTCGCTCAAGTTTCGCTCTAGCCATGGAACTTCAATATAAAATACGCTGCCCACAGCAGCGGTACAAATAACGCGCTGGTTTGAGTAGGGCTTAAACATGGATGGAAAATGTTTTATAGCACAAACAGTAACTGGGGTACCTACATAGGGGTGAACTTAATGCTAGGTAGCATTATCTTCTAGTTAACTTGGTATGAACCTTCTTGGCTGCATCTTGTATAGATCGCCCGCTAGGAAACATAGAGCAGTTAAGGTGGAACGTTACACTAGCGCGGGAAATTCAAATTTTCATTTGTCGCTAAACCAATGATAAGTAGGTGATACTTTGAATTGTAATTTATTGATACATTCTATTTATTTGCGCAAAATTAGTTTTCATGTAATCACGTTGAGTAATTAAGCTATTATTGGCAAAAGAACGCAAAAAAATTTGAATTTCCCGCGCTAGTGTAACATTCCACCTTAAGTCGGAGGAATTTTACGGTAATAAGCGTACAGTAACGTCTGGGAGGGACTTTACATACAGACAGTTGTTTTTTTCTGTAATCTGTGATATAACGTTTTGACATTGATAGTTATAGCAATTTGACAATTGATAATGACAAAACAATACAAGCAACAACTCATTGGGATTCGATTCCGATTCTGTCATCTGTGTTCCGTGGTGTTTTTCTGGTTATCGCAATGATAGTTGTAAAGTTAAAATAACCAATATAATATATATATTTAACAAAAAATTAATTCCCTAATGTCTGTACTTGTAAATCAGCATAATTAGTAGCTATATAGCGGCTATAGGTGTGTCCTACGCATAACATAAAGCGTGAGGTTATGTTATGCCCTTTTGATTTTCAGGGTGTAAAGTAAGTATGTATTTATTTTCTCAAGTATTATCTTCAACAGAATTATTCATTGTTACAATTTAAGCTTATATAGGTATCCTCTAATCGCATAAAATCTTATAGTGTTCTCGGCATGAGATGAGCGACGGCGAGAAATTATCACTACGACCTTCTCTATTTGCCGACAGACCGACACTGTAGTTAGATTTCTCTGGACATAATGGCTGATTTAATCGATTTAACATTGAAATGTTTATAAGACAAGTAGTATACCAGTATACAAGACCATACACCACTCATAGGTTTAAAATATTACCTCAAAATAGCAAAGTTGTTCAATTGACATATTTTGTAAGCTAAAACCTGAGGTATAATGTCTCCAATGTTTAGCTCTCTGTAATGAAAACAAAAACAAAATGCTATAAGATTATGTGTGATATATTAATTTATCTAACTATACTTATATACTAAAGAATCATAAAATTTTACTTTGAATTGCAAAACAAAATGCAAGTACCTGTTGTTAGTATCTTGTTTCTAACTAAATGACAATGTTGTGTATATTTTGGTCTGCAATAAAGTATTCTTCTATTTTATTATATTTCCTATCTCATGTGGTAAAGAGTATACATTTTCTTCACCAGCAAAATAATGTTTACCTTAGCTGTATCATCTGTTTTAGTATGGTTTGGACCTTTCATAAAACTACTTATCAACTACCCTAAAAGCAGGTAATGCAGTTATTAAGGCTGCTATCTATATATATATATATATCACTATCTTGCTCACACATTGCTACATTTTTGAAGTTATTAACCCCCTGACCATCACGCGTTACATGTTACGTATACAGTTTAATTTAGTTACAAATAATCTGGCTAAACTATGTTCTCATGAATAACATTACATATATTTAACAAAAATGTCATATTAATCCAAAGTAGATATTATAAATCAAACAGTATCAAAATTTTTTTTTCATTCGTAACCATTTTTATGTATGAAAACTTGTTTGGATTAATATGATATTTTTGTTGAACATTTTTAATGTTATTCATGAGAATATAGTATAACCAGATTTTGCGTATGTAAATTCAGTTATTTAATATCTTCAAAAATGCTGCATTGTGCAAGCGAGATAGTGGATCTGCATATACAGCAGTCTTAATCATTATATTTTTCTAAGTAAATGATTGGTGTGAGGATTAAGTTGTTTGCCTGATGTTAAGCGTCATGGCAGCCTATAACATTGGCATTGCCACTCATCAGAATTCTAAATAATAAAGTTTTCATGACACTGAAATGTTCAAGTCATCCTGAGGCATCAGCACAGAATGATAAGATTTGAAATCGGATAATAAAGTCTCATTTGTCCATAAATATAATAATTTAAAGAATACATATTTTCAGAAACGAGTATAGGTAGGTAATTTATGCTGTGAATTTATTCATTTGTTGTAATTTTTTGAAATCAAGTTGGGTGTATCGTTTCTTCTGGTTGGCACCCTTGACTGGTGCGTGATTGGATGGGTGCACAGATGCTTGAGTCAGACTTTGGCCTACTGATGAAAAGCGATGATATATGTTGGAAATATAAAAGTAACTTAAAAGATCAAAAATTTTAAGATGTGCTCCTACTTTTTTTTCAATATTTGCATTTCATTATAGTTTTTCTTTATTAAATTGTTCATATTTATAATTTTTAATCAATTTGTTTTTAATTCTCTCACTGTCTCTAGCTAACAAACACCATGGACCCTAACATCTACGCCCTGGTGTTGGACACCCTCAACCGGGCCACCAGTCAAGACACTGAGGTGCTGAAGCCGGCTGAGAAGCAGCTTCAAGAATGGGAAAAGGAACCCGGCTTCTACTCAGTGCTTCTGGTCAGTTTATGTCTTATGTAGAAGAAATTAAGGATTGAATTTTTTTTAGCAAGTATATCTTCACTCTTTAGTTATGCTGCTTAGGCCCGATTTCACCAAACTAGAATAAATTTTATTCCAGGTATAACTTTCCGAGAACAACCGAGTTATGCAAATATAGCCCTTATATCACCAATTTTGTGAAAGAATAAGACTTATTCCTTGGATACAATCAAAATGGCGTCTTTTTTGTGTAATTTCATTTGTCAATTAGCTGTATCCAGGAGTAAGGAATAGCCGTATACTTGGAATAAACGTTGGTGAAATCGGGCCTTAGTAGGTCAGCCAGCAGGCATACTGTGGTATTAATTTGCAAGCATTACCAGACCGCTGTTACTCCTTTGATTTTGACTTGGTTTTTTTACACTGCACTGTATTGTGTTGTCAATTCAGTGCAGAAAAAACCAAGCCAAAATCAAAGGAGTGTAACTTTAAAATAAAAATGCAAATCATCAGTTTGCATGCTTACTCCACTACAGGAGTAGTGGCAGATTGATAAAACCTTTTTCGTATGTTGATGTAAATGAATGACGTGTCGAGCTAGTCGTTCGCGTGATGTTAAGCGTCATGGCTGCCCATAACAGATTGCCGTATCACTCAGAACTCTAAATTAATATAGTTTTGCGTGATACTGCACTGCACACGTCATCCTGAGACTAGTAAGTAATCTTATTATTACACTGTGTGGTCAGATCGTAGTCTCATTTGCCTAGTAATTTCACTAGCTACAATGCCCTTCAAACCGGAACACAGCCATCAATATTAGATTAGAGCTATTAGATACCCTCTGTATCAAGCCTGTACTTGAAAGGCAACAAAGTAACATGTAACTGGCCATAATAAAAAGTGGTCTTTGCATCAAAATGTCAAAGAAACCAGAATTCTGTCTTCCTCATAATCTCATGGCAATATCTTTTTGAATTCTTGTTTTCCTTTCTCCCTGCAGAATGTCCTATCAAACCATTCCATAGACAGCAATGTCCGCTGGCTTGCAGTCATGTGTTTTAAAAACGGAGTAGATCGTTACTGGAGAAAGAATGCACCCAATGCTATAACTGATGAAGAAAAGGAGAAGTTGCGAGAAGGACTCCTGAACCCGAGTGTGCTGAGTGAGCCAGTTGCTCAGATTGCAACTCAAGAAGCGGTCTTGATCTCCAAGATTGCTAGGTAAGGCTTACATGTCAAATGGTTTAAAAATCTACAGATTAATTTGTATACGCTTGTTCTCTGTGTGTCACATTAAGTCGCGTGTTATGAGCTGCGTTAGAGAGTGTGTTTAAAAAATTTTATAGTCTGTTCTTATCAATCAATATTTATATGTATTCAAATTATTATATTACAACCGATGTGGTTCGAATCTGCATCCTTCAGGCCGCTTTCATATTTAGGCGACTTTAGCAGCGCATCTGTCGCGTGACAGACATGCAACCATCTCCCAGTATTGTAGAAGCGCGGTAGCCGCGCGTGGCCGGCGCAACCGCAGCGTGTGCACAGTTGGCGTACCATACGGTAATTACGGTATTTGTACCGTAATTTCATGTCCTTTTATGTCTCGTGCGGTAGTACGACAAACGTACGGTAATATTAAAATCAGAACCAATATTAACAAAACTGTACGGTAATTTATATATCTGAACGTACTTATATCTTAGGTTTTTTATTAGTAGTTAGATACAAAGATAGTGGCTGTATAGGTAGCTTAAAAGCCCTAACTATCATTTTGTAAGTGTGCTGCATTGATCTAAGCTTTGGTGAGGTAGCTGAGCTCCAGTCGCGTGGCTGTTCTTATAATGTGAAGGCATCTGCTCCTGCCGCTCGACTGTCGCGCTGCTAACGCTCTATTGGTATTGGGTATTGGGTAGACAGAGAATGTGAGACCGCTTTCAGGTCTCACATTCTCTGTCTACCCTCATTTCTAAACAACCGGTTGCAATAACCAGAGGTATTGAACATTTTTGATACCACAGGTTTGCAGTGAGAGTGCTTGACTGAAAAGTCATGGAGAATTTGGGTTCAAATATCAGATCTCATTGATTGAGGTTTTGTTGTTATGGAATAGTATCACACTATCCAGCTATCTGCTTTAATCTGTAACACCACCATACTTTTTCAGATTTGACTGCCCAGCAAGCTGGCCTAGTCTGGTTCCTGACCTCATGGGTGCTTTGAAAGCACCGCAGCCACTCATCCAACACAGATCCTTGCTGATCTTCCACCACCTCGTCAAGGCAATGGCTTCCAAGAGGCTTGTTGGTGATAGGAAGACTTTCCAGGTATGTGCTCTTGTATAGCTCTGGCTTTTTTGATATTTAACCGTACCAGAGCCATATTTTCAACATGCAGTACTAACATTGCACTGACAGTTGTATCAGCGGATTTTTAGGGTTGTCGCCACGAAATGGTTGAGCGTTATCAGAATTACGATGATTTTACCTATAAAATCCATCAGATTTGTGACAATTTTCAATAGTTACGTCAATGATATGAAAAATCTAACTATTTGAATCTAGAAATGTTCAATAGGTGATAAAAAACAAAGATTAAAATCACCAGAGATTTATCAGTGCCAACCATAATGAATCTCAGTTTTGACATCCTGGGGTAGGAAACAATTAGTTGTTTTTTGACAGATTCGTCGCCCCTAGCAACCAAGAGGTTCTCTATGAAGCTGGTATGAAAACTTTATGGGCGAGTGCGCCACAGCCCTAAAAATATTTGTAATTCCTGCTATTAGCTGATTCAACTGGCAGTGCAATTTTACTAAGTATTGCATCTTGAATTTGGCTGATAATCTGATATATAGTTTAGTAACAGGTCATGTCTCTAGGTGTCGTTATATTACTATCATTGTACTCATTTGGTAGCACAGTCTTGTCTGTAAGCATGCGCTGAACGTTCAATTACGCTCGCCGAACTTGCGGTCGCGTAACGAATGATATGTCGATTGTTTTTACAAGATATATTGAATGCGTTCTCACAGAAACAGTCGACGCTTTCTCGCGAGAAGACCTATGTCGACGTTCGACAGCTCAAGCTACCCGTGTAGGCCTGCTTTGGCTTCTTATTGTAATTACATATCTCTATATATTTCATCAATATTGGCTGTACTGTTTAACTGGCATTGATTAATATAACAATTAAGTTATTTTAGTATGGACAGTTCCCTTTGTTTTAGGAACTAACAAATGCAGTGTACCCTTTCATCCTAAACCTGTGGCATGAGAACACTGACATATTCCTTCGTCACATCCAAGAAGGTGCAGCCACAGAACTGATCACTGAGCATTTGGAGAAAGCGCTCCTCTGTCTTCGAGTCTTGAGGAAACTTACCGTGTTCGGTTTCAAGAAAGCACATGAGAGTCAAGATGCTGTTGCATTTTTGAATGTAGTGTTTGACCGGGCTAAGACTAGTTTGGAGTGCAGTAAGTGTTATTTCCTCCCTTTACTTTGACTAAAATTTTCCTATGTACCCTCACAAAGGTACATAGATAAAGCTCACATATAGAACAAGGTATGGTGTATGGAATACCGCGGCCATATCTGGGACGGTTTAGCTAAGTACCAGCTTCTGGCCTTGGACTCAATTGAAAGGCGAGCAAAAATGCTCATAGGTGACGATACAGTGGCGAGGGCTAGGCTCCAGAGCTTAGAGCACTGTCGTAAAGTTGCCAGCTTATCAGTGTTCTACAGGTGACATTTCGGTGAGTGTGCTGCCGAGCTACACAATCTAATTCCACCATCTCCATTTCACCATCGGACGACAAGACATACAGCTACACGCCGTCCATTTATGGTTGATATTCCTTCGATTCGCACAAAGCGGTTTGACTCGACATTTATAATCCGAGCAGCCAAGGAATGGAACACTTTACCAGCGTCTTTGTTTCCCGATAAGTACAATTTGGAGATCTTCAAGTCGCGAGGGAATAGGTATCTTCTAGGAAAGCATGTACCATCGTAGACCGCGTCGTCACTTTCCAACCAGGTGAGATTGCGGTCAAATGCGGGCCTATTTAGTTATATAAAAATGGTAGTGGTGTAGAATCTGTCATACAAAATCTTAAAGAACGAAAGAAGAAAAAAAGTCTGAAACTATTGCTGCCTTTGTCATTATGGAAAAGGACAAAAACGTTTTCAGGGCTGTCAAATTAGGTTTAGCTTTTATTTTGCACGACTAATAAATTCGACACCCAGTTTCTTGCATGTAGATGAAAAGGAGAGAAAAGGTAAGGCTAAGGTATAACTAGCTTCCCGAGGTGCAGCGCACACGTAAATAGATTGTAACACGTGTCTTAGTTTTTGATAAAGTGATCTGAGGCGTACCTTGCCTTTCCCCTTTTTATATTACGTAATTGTGTAGGTCTTGCATAAGTTGTGTGATAAATTATTGAATACTTGCAATACTTAATTGTAGTAATATTCAGGGAAGTTATTTTTTCAGGGAAGCTCCTCAAAGGCCGCGGCATATATCCCTTGGAGCTCTGCGAGAAATTCATCATCCATTTAACAAAAGTGGCTCTTGGT
The DNA here is from genome assembly GCA_910589525.2 of Ennomos quercinarius. NCBI lineage: Eukaryota > Metazoa > Arthropoda > Insecta > Lepidoptera > Geometridae > Ennomos > Ennomos quercinarius. Next base: position 13,716,790 of record OU342504.1, on the reverse strand, counting down.
GTTCTGAGCCACCAACCGTTTTCCTATTTGCCTCTGATCAGGCCTTCATTGGAGTTTGCACTTTATTACTGCTTCACAGAGCCTGGAATGGCACTGATATACGAGCGATTTACGATACAGTGCCTCAATATTGTAAAGTGTATATTGCAGTGCGTTGAGTACAAGCCGCCTAAAAGTGGCGAGGTGGTCAAGGATTCCAGTGAAAGTAAGTTAAAACCACTTCTTCCTTAAAAGGAATTTATAATTTTATTTTACGTAGATAAGTCTGCGACGTATTCTATAGATACAGCCTCTATGAAAATCAAACCTCAAAAGTGTCCCTGCGCCAATGTTTACTTATACAGATATATACCTCTCCAGCTAATATAAAATAGTCCACACGCAGTTATTTCATTTTAATAATGAACCATAGCACCCTGTAATAGCGTTGTAAAAAAATAATATGTGCAACACATCATTTTCATTAGGCGCGGTCACACGCGACAGAGCAAAAACAAGGCTTATGACTTGTTGTGACAGTGCCGTTTTCGAGGCGGCGATCGTGGATCTACCCTATATTTCATTGCAGCTTATCACTGACAAAAAGTTCGAAATAAATAAAGCTTTTAACAAACCTCCCTTACATATACGAACGTTGCACTTCCATATTCCCACAGAATACTTAACAGTACTGGTAAAGAAGATTCACTCCGCGAAGTCACTTACATAAAAAGCGATTCTTGCTACAACGTAATAAAGTGTAGTTTAGCTTGCACAGCGCTACAAGCCTATTCTAAACAATTGCCTCTCGTTCTATCGCTATAGCGCTGGAGCAACCCGATAAGACGGGCTGGTCTCGTGTACTTGTGATCGCGTACAACGCGCGGAGCGCGGAATGCGTCATTTCGTCGCTTGTTTGACTAAGTGACGTATCTGACATTTTGACGTATCTGACATTTTGACGTATCTGACATTTTAAATGTAGCTTTTATCTACTTTCAAAGACGCGTCGAACTGTCTAATCTACTTTCTTGTAGTCAAAATGTCAGATACGTCACTTAGTCAAACAAGCGACGATTTATGCCCGTCTGCACCAAGTTTTGACAGCTCTTAACTTCGCAATTATCTCTTATGGACACCCAAATGCCAAAAAGTGCAAAAGGGCATTAAAGTTGATTATTCTACCCGCACAATCGTAAACACGATACATCTTCCAGTGACACTGCAAGCATACCAGGCCAAGATGGAGGTCCTCGACCATAACACGGTGACCCACATGTGTCGACACCTCGTGACGCATTACTTCCTACTGAGTGCTGATGACCTGGCTCTTTGGGACGCTGAACCGGAGACCTTCGCCACCGATGAAGCTGGCGAGTCTTGGAAGTATAGCCTTAGGGTATGTGCCAATACTACATCAACAGTCTGAAGACTTCCACTGCTAAACATAGGCCTCCTCCATAGAGCGCCACTTAGAGCGGCTGCTTGCCTCCTGGATCCATCGGCTCCCCGCAGTTTTGATCGGGTCGTCGGTCCACCGAGTGGGGGGCCTACGCTGCGTCTTCCGGTTCGTGGTCGCCACTCGAGAACCTTTGAACCGATTGCTTACACTATCGACATCAACATATTGTGATACTTTTTATCCCAAAAATTAAAGTTCTTGGAAGAGAACGGTTAATTGTATTGTGGGAGTATCGTGCGCACGCTCGCGCATCTAGCGCGCATTGCACGCAGCTACCGACTTGCACGCGGTGCCCGCGCGTATATTTATTGTGTGCGAGTGGGAAGCACGATATCACGTGCACAGGTGTAAGAGAGATAGCACACAGCGCGAATTTTAATTTTTGTATATACATAGGCCTGTTTTGTAAATAAAGTTAGTTAGCAATTGATCGTCGTCTTTGACTTACCTTCTGATCACCGATAGGTCCCCATAGTATCATGAAATCTTGTTCCAGCCATGTACCGAAGCCTTATTCACGGAGTTATTCCCGTTCCGTGACGTGGTCGGTCCGGAACTGGTTCGTCTGTTAGCATCGGTGCAGCAACAGCAGATAGCTCCGGACGACTTGCCCGCAATACTGAATAAGGACGCCATTTATAATGCGGTTGGACTCGCTGCTTTCGATCTTTATGATGATGTGAGTATTCGAATATAACTTACTACCAGTTGGTTGGACTTTTCTGCAAAGTTCGTCTAGGTAGGTACCACCGCTTTGCCAGTTATTCTGCCGCCAAGCAGTAGTGTGCAACCACTACTGTGTTCCGGTTTGAAGGGCATTGTAGCTAGTGAAATTACTGGGCTAATGAGACTTTAACCTGATTTCACAGTCTAGTAATCTGATTACTTGACTGTGTGATGTCTAAGGATGACGTGCGCAGTGCAGTGTCACGCGAAACTTTATTATTTTAAAGTTCCGAGTGATACTGCTACTGTTATGGGCGGTCGTGTCGCTTAACATCAGATGTACGACTAGCTCGTCACGTCATACATTCTTTTAAAAAAAACTTGAAGGCGTCGACTGTAAGGCGACTGTAATCATTTTTTTACACAGCGAAATGAAAGACTGAAAGATAACCAATAGGGTCATTTGACTATCTCATCGCAATAGTTGTATTTTATTTTTATGAGTGAGCTAACCAAAGTTAGCCATTAGCAAAAGTAGTTTCTACTTGTATAGGTATAGTGCGATTTAAACTCAACGGCGGCTGCGAAGTCTGCACAAAACGCTGCGCAGGAGCATAATTTTTATGTGCGCGGGTAGTGTCAAACTGCGAGCGCAGCGTGCGGGGGCTTGCAGCGCACTTCACAGTCGCCATTGAGTTTGAATCGCACTCTACTAAGGTTGGTTACTAAAGCTTAGACAGAAGTGGTTGTGGGGTTGCAAAGGTTGCTGAACCAAGAGCTAGCTGGATCTCTTTGCGGGTAGTTATATATTATATATTTTAACTGTATCGTGTTTCCGCTGCTACATTTGCTACAAATTGGTTTTAGGTGGATTTCGACGAATGGTTCACAAAAGTGCTGAGTCAAGAACTGAAAATCAAGGATAACAATTACAGGATTATTAGGAGACGAGTCTGTCAACTTATTGGTAAGAAAAAATGGAGAAAAATACACGTACCTGCCAGAGTAGGGTTTTACTCGAGTTCCAAATTTATTTCGGTGTCCATTGCAGGTCAATGGTGCGGCGTCCGCGCTTCCCAATCCCTCCGACCAGCGATCTATGCGGCGCTACTTGAACCTCTCTCGAGCGCTGACGAAGACGCAGCGGTGAAGCTTGCAGCCGCTGAAGCGCTGAGAAGCACCATCGATGATTTCAACTTCGATGTCGAACAGTTTGCGCCGTTCGCCCCGCACGCGATTGCAGCGCTTTATGAGCTGCTAGTAAGTCTCTCTTAGTTTCTATATTGTGGGTAGGTTTTAAAATCAAATTAAAATTTTAAACTAACCCTTTTTAAATGCTCCTTTTTTTCCTTTTCGTATGATGAGGCTGTTCATATCCTTCCCACTTAGTTTAATGACGTTCAACATTTAACATGTCCTTAATTGAGATTTGCGTAGCAAAAACATTGAAAGTTTGACAGGCCTGATAGCTCAGTTGGTAGTAGCTCTGCCTTCTGAACTGTTGGTTGTGGGTTACAGGACAAACATTTGTATGATGAACATCGATGTTTGTTCTGTGTCTGTTATATTGTATTCTATGTATGTATTTACAAACAAAAGTATTGTGTCAGTTATCTGGTTTCCATAGTACTAGCTTTGCTCGTTTGGGGCTTGATGGCGCTGTGTGACATGTCCACACACAATATATTTTTAAAAAAACAAACGGTAATTGTTTTGGAACAGCCTCAAGTTTTTAAAAATAAAATATTTATGATTTTGAAAAAAAACTGGGTTATCATTTTCTGTTGAAGTACCATCATTATTACTAGTTTGCATTGATCTACTGCTAACAAGCCTTTTAAAGCAATCCATTGAATCTGGCCTTCGTCTCTACTCGTCTAGTTGCTGCCACTTTTCGTAAATGTCATCGCAAAAAGTAACAAAAACATAATCGTCCACCGCACTCGCATTGAGCTGTCGTTGTTACCCAGGTGGAATCCGAAGAGTGCGACACAAAGATGCACGTTCTCCACGTGGTATCATACGTTATGGAACGTATGGGAGCTTCGGTCGCCCGCGGCGGAGGGACGGCCGCACTGTTCGCGTATCTACCGCAACTGTGGCACCACGCCGCCCACCACAACATGCTGCGGGCGGCCGCACTCTCCGCGCTCGTGCATCTACTGAAGGTAAGGTACTAACTATATATCAGCCAAATTCAAGATGCAATATTTACTAACATGGCACTGACAGTTGAATCAGCTGATAGCAGGGATTACAAACATTTTTAGGGCTGCGGCGTACTTGTCCATAAAAAACTTTTCATAGCAGCTTCATAGAGAGTTTTGGATGCTAGAAGCGACTGATCTTGTTGATTCTATGGGATGTTAATCTACATCTTAAAATCTTGCATTTTTATAATTTTGTTCATAATCAAAAAGTAACCAACTGTTTCCTGCCCAGGACATCAAATCCGAGATTCATCATGGTTGGCACTGATAAATCTCTGGTGATTTTAATCTTCGTTTTTGATCACCTATTGAATATTTATAAATTCAAGTAGTTAGATTTTCATAGCATCGATCCATCGACGTAATTATTGAAAATTGCGACAAATCTGATAGAATTTGCAGCTGAAATCATTGTAACTCTGATATCGCTCAACCATTTTGTGGCGCCATTTCTAAAAATCAGCTCATCCAACTGTTAGTGCAGTAAATATTGAATGTTGAATATGGCTCTGGTATATTGATACTGTTCTCATATCTACCTCAACTGTGACACGTCTTGTCGCCATAGTGCTTGATAGAGACGACGCACAATAAGGCCAACAACAGACGACATTTGAGATCGCAACAAAAACCCATAAATTACAGAGATTTCTATCGTTAAGATATTTAAGATTACATGGGTTTTTATCACGATCTTCGAAGTCTGCGATCAAGTAAATCGTTTCAATCTTGCCATACAATAGCGAGCCGTATCGATCAGTGTGAAACGGATAGTCCGGCTACTTTACCGTCCAGGCCCCTTTATAAGCTGCTGGGATATGCCTCAGGTTAAATTCAATGGCAATACAAAATGAAACAAGAATACCTATCTAGTGTCATCATCGTCAACAGCCTAAATACGTCCACTGCTGAAAATAGGACTCCCTACAGAGCGCCTGTTTGCTTGCCTCCTGCATCCATTGGCTCCCCGCGGTTCTGACTAGGTCGTCGGTCCACCTAGTCCGGCCGGTCTATGCTGTGTCTGCCGGTTCGTGGTCGCCACGTTTTTTTTACTGATTACACTTCGCTTGACACCTGATGGTGTGACGATGCGATCTAGGATGCACCACGCTTGTTTAGAAGATACCTGTTCGCTCTCGATTTGAAGATTCCATGATTGTTGTTTTCAGGAAACACAAACGCCGGCAAAGCGTTCCACTCTTTGGCTATTCGCATGATAAATGTGGAAGGAAATTCCACTCGAGAACCTTTCTTCCCCATCGGTTGTCAGTTCTACAAGCGATGTGGCATATCAAATTCCACTTGCTAATTCTGAGAGGTATATCGGTCAGTTTACCACCATAAATATGTGCGGTATAATGTTGAATGTCGTCTCCCGTCGTCCAGGCTCTAGGCGAGTGTTCCCCCAGCATCCGCGGCTGGGTGCTGACGGTGGTGGGCGAGTCCACGCGGCTGTCGGAGCCGGCGCACGTGTACCTGCTGGAGGACGCGCTGGAGCTGTGGCTCGCCGTGCTCGAGACCTCGCACCAGCCCGACCCGCCCACGCTGCAGCTCGCACACAACCTGCCGCCCATACTTGGTAAGCGACGCTTCTTGTTTATGTTACCCTGGTACTTCATCATCTGTGACCCGCCGTGCTCGAGACCTCGCACCAGCCCGACCCGCCCACGCTGCAGCGCGCACAAAACCAGCCGCCCATACTTGGTGATCAACTCTTCTTGTTGATGTTACCCTGGTACTTCATCATCTGTGGCTCGCCGTGCTCGAGACCTCGCACCAGCCCGACCCGCCCTTCAGCTCGCACACAACCTGCCGCCCATACTTGGTAAGCAGCTCTTGTTGTTGATGCTACCCTGGTACTTCATCCTCTGTGGCTCGCCGTGCTCGAGACCTCGCACCAGCCCGACCCCTCGCACCAGCCCGACCCGCCCACGCTGCAGCTCGCACACAACCTGCTTGGTGAGCAACTCTTGTTGTTGATGCTACCCTGGTACTTCATCATCTGTGGCTCGCCGTGCTCGAGACCTCGCACTAGCCCGACCCGCCCACCAGCTCGTACACAACCTGCCGCCCATACTTGGTGAGCACTTCTTGTTGTTGATGCTACCCTGGTACATCATCATCTGTGGCTCGCCGTGCTCGAGACCTCGCACTAGCCTGACCCGCCCACCAGCTCGCACACAACCTGCCGCCCATACTTGATGAGCAACTCTTGTTGTTGATGCTACCCTGGTACTACATCATCATCATCCGTGGCTCGCCGTGCTCAAGACCTCGCACCAGCCCGCCCCGCCCATGCTGCAGCTTGCACACAACCTGCCGCCCAAACTTGGTGAGCAACTAGGGCTTGTAATTATTCGAACATTTTAGATATTCGAATATTCGTTTTTTTTTCAGGAAGTATTCGAATAATTCGAATATTATTCGAATATTTTGAATTATTACAGAATTATACTGCAAAAATTCGTAATAGACCAATCTGGAGTTGCATGAGGCCTGATTTGCGTGCTATTAATACTTCACTGCCACAATTGAGCGGAAGGCTCTAAAGTGTTTAGAAGTATATTAGGAAAAACCAAATGACAAAACTGAAGACCGGAAATGGCAGTAATTTCACCCAAGCCTCAAATTCTGAGGGAGGTCGAGAACTTCCATGGACAGCTCGTACATAGACCTCGATACGTAATTCCACTACAAACATAACTCAGAACACCAGAGCCAAGTTAGTCTTACACAATATCGAAGATATCCGAAGATATACGAAGATATGAGCATCAGCCTGTACGAGATTAGAATGGCCCGCAAATAAATTAATAAAACAACAAAGCGACCGATGTAGAATTGTGGATAGAACTACAACATCTCGCTCTTGAGCCATTATATTATTATTATTACAAAGCCACAGATTTCATGGTAAAAGTGGTTATCTAGAGTCTTTACGAATCGCCTCTTGGTCTGATGAACTGCAGCCTCCCGAAATGTCACGTCACACTGGTGAAGTCTATGCACCGTCCAAATCCAAAACCCTGAAGGCTTTCAGCTGGAACTCCAAAGTACCTTCTAGTGCCTAGCCGAATACAACACAGTGGACGAGTTGAACAACGGGTTGGTGGAAACTGTCCAAGCTGTTCAAGCCCAGCCAAGCTGTTGAGCCACGCTCTTCTTGAAGAGCGTGGCTCAACAGCGTGGGTCTTTAGAAAAGACTCAGAAACTATCAGAACAAACTCTTGAATGGCAGACTGGAGCGAAATGAAACTGCAGTTTTCAGTTGTAATGGTAGCCTACGGTGAACTCAATAGACAAATCTGAAGTTCCATGCGACACGACTTGCATTTTCTTGCTTAAGTACTTCACGTATTGAGGCCGTAATTGAGCGGAACCAATTAAGGCTCTAAAATGTTCGCAAAGGATACGTCTATTGGGCAAAGCCAAAGAACAAAACTGAGGACCGAGAAAGGTAGTGTCATTTCATCCAAGCCTGAGATTCTGAGAGAGATCGAGAACTTCCATGGACAGTTATACACCTCGACACGTAATCACACTACTAACACAGCTCAGGACATCAGAGTCAACTTAGTCCGACACTATACCGAAGATATCATCAGCCTCTACGAGATTAGAATGGCCCTCAAATAGCTTAAAACAACAAGGCGCCAGGTGGGGATGGAGGTTTGCTTATGTATACTCTAAGGGATGGAGTTACGACCAAACTTCTGAGAGCAAGTGATAGATCGGTACTTATAGTCCTCCATAAGTTATTTAATTGTCATCCTTGAAGGTACAACGCCAGAGGCGTGGCACAAGAGTGTGGTGTCGCTCTTAATCAAAAAAAGGTGATATCAGCGTATTGAAGAAATAAAGGCCCATCTCGCTCTTGAGCCATGTGTATAAGCTATTTTCGAGAGTCATTACGAATCGTCTCGCACGCAGGTTTGATGAATTCTAGCCTCCCGAACAAGCTGGTTTCCGGAAAGGCTTTAGCACCATAGACCACATCCATACGCTGCGCCAGATTATACAGAAGACCGAAGAGTATAATCGGCCGTTATGCCTAGCGTTTGTGGACTATGAGAAAGCCTTCGATTCAATCGAGACTTGGGCGGTGCTGCAGTCCTTGCAGCGATGCCAAATTGACTATAGGTATATCGAAGTTTTGAAGTGTTTGTACAGTAAGGCCACTATGTCAGTCCGACTACAGGACCAGAGTACGGAACAAATTCCATTGCAAAGAGGCGTGAGACAGGGAGACGTTATTTCTCCGAAACTGTTCACAAACGCATTGGAGGATGTTTTCAAGCTCTTGGAGTGGAAAAGATCTGGCATCAACATAAATAGCGAGTACATCACTAACCTTCGTTTTGCCGATGATATAGTCATAATGGCGGAATCGCTCGAGGACCTTAGCACCATGCTCAACGACCTCAGTAGAGTCTCCCAGCAGGTTGGTCTTAAGATGAATATGGACAAGACAAAGATCATGTCTAATGCTCATGTTCCACCTATACCGGTAATTGTTGGGAACGATACTCTCGAAGTTGTCGACAAGTATGTCTACCTAGGACAGATTGTCCAATTAGGTAGGTCCAACTTCGACAAAGAGGTGGCGCGAAGAATCCAACTCGGCTGGGCAGCGTTCGGGAAGCTTCGTCCTATCTTTTCGTCCAAAATACCGCAGAGCCTGAAAACGAAAGTTTTCAATCAGTGTGTGTTGCCAGTGATGACTTATGGAACTGAGACATGGTCTCTTACTGTTGGCCTCATTAGTAAGCTCAAAGTCGCGCAGCGAGCTATGGAGCGAGCTATGCTCGGTGTTTCCCTGCGAGATAAGCTCCGGAACGAGGAGATCCGCAGGAGAACTAAAGTGACCGATATAGCTCTTAGAGTTAGTAAGTTGAAGTGGCAATGGGCAGGCCACATCGCTCGTAGAACTGACAACCGATGGGGAAGAAAGGTTCTCGAGTGGCGACCATGAACCGGAAGACGCAGCGTAGGCCGGCCCCCCACTCGGTGGACCGACGACCTGGTGAAAGCCGCGGGGAGCCGATGGATGCAGGAGGCGAGCAGCCGCTCAAGGTGGCGTGCTCTGGGGGAGGCCTATGTTCAGCAGTGGACGTCTTCAGGCTGTTGATGATGATGATGATGACCTCCCTGATTATTCGAATAGTGAAAATGACCGAATATTCGCACTATTCGAACATTCGAATATTCGAATTACAAGCCCTATGAGCAACTCTGCTTGTTGATGTTACCCTGGTACTTCATCTGTGGCTCGCCGTGCCCGTGACCTCGCACCAGCCCGACCCGCCCACGCTGCAGCTCGCACACAACCTGCTGCCCATACATGGTGAGCAACTCTTGTTGTTGATGCTACCCTTGTACTATATCATCATGATCTGTGACTCGCCGTGCTCGAGACCTCGCACCAGCCTTACCCGCCCACGCTGCAGCTCGCACACAACCTGCCGCCCATACATGGTGAGCAACTCTTGTTATTAATGCTACCCTGGTACTACATCATCATCATCATCATCATCTGTGGGTCGTCGTGCTCGAGACCTCGCACCAGCCCGACCCGCCCACGCTGCAGCTCGCACACAACCTGCCGCCCATACTTGGTGAGCAACTCTTGTTGTTGATGTTACCCTGGTACTTCATCATCTGTGGCTCGCCGTGCTCGAGACCTCGCACTAGCCTGACCCGCCCACCAGCTCGCACACAACCTGCCGCCCATACTTGGTGAGCACTTCTTGTTGTTGATGCCACCCTGGTACTACATCATCATCATCCGTGGCTCGCCGTGCTCAAGACCTCGCACCAGCCCGACCCGCCCATGCTGCAGCTTGCACACAACCTGCCGCCCAAACTTGGTGAGCAACTCTGCTTGTTGATGTTACCCTGGTACTTCATCATCTGTGGCTCGCCGTGCTCGAGACCTCGCACCAGCCCGACCCGCCACCAGGTCGCACACAACCTACCGCCCATACTTGGTGAGCAACTATTGTTGTTGATGCTACCCTGGTACTACATCATCATTATCTGTGACTCGCCGTGCTCGAGACCTCGCACCAGCCCGACCCGCCCACGCTGCAGCTCGCACACAACCTGCCGCCCATACTTGGTGAGCAACTCTTGTTGTTGATGCTACCCTGGTACTTCATCATCTGTGGCTCGCCGTGCTCGAGACCTCGCACTAGCCCGACCCGCCCACCAGCTCGCACACAACCTGCCGCCCATACTTGGTGAGCACTTCTTGTTGTTGATGCTACCCTGGTACATCATCATCTGTAGCTCGCCGTGCTCGAGACCTCGCACTAGCCCGACCCGCCCACCAGCTCGCACACAACCTGCCGCCCATACTTGGTGAGCAACTCTTGTTGTTGATGTTACCCTGGTACATCATCATCTGTGGCTCGCCGTGCTCGAGACCTCGCACCAGCCCGACCCGCCCACGCTGCAGCTCGCACACAACCTGTCGCCCATACATGGTGAGCAACTCTTCTTGTTTATGTTACCCTGGTACTTCACCATCTGTGGCTCGCCATGCTCGAGACCTCGCACCAGTCCGACCCGCCCACGCTGCAGCTCGCACACAACCTGCCGCCCACACCTGGTGAGCAACTCTTGTTGTTGATGCTACCCTAGTACTAGATCATCATCATCTGTGGCTCGCCGTGCTCGAGACCTCGCACCAGCCTGACCCGCCCACGCTGCAGCTCGCACACAACCCTCCGCCCATACTTGGTGAGCAACTCTTCTTGTTGATGTTACCCTGGTACTTCATCATCTGTGGCTCGCCATGCTCGAGACCTCGTAACAGCCCGACCCGCCCACGCTGCAGCTCGCACACAACCTGCCGCCCATACTTGGTGAGCAACTCTTGTTGTTGATGTTACCCTGGTACATCATCATCTGTGGCTCGCCGGACCTCGCACTAGCCCGACCCGCCCACCAGCTCGCACACAACCTGCCGCCCATACTTGGTGAGCAACTCTTGTTGTTGATGCTACCCTGGTACTACATCATCATCATCCGTGGCTCGCCGTGCTCAAGACCTCGCACCAGCCCGACCCGCCCACGCTGCAGCTTGCACACAACCTGCCGCCCAAACTTGGTGAGCAACTCTTCTTGTTGATGTTACCCTGGTACTTTATTATCTGTGGCTTGCCGTGCCCGAGACCTCGCACCAGCCCGACCCGCCCACGCTGCACAGCTCGCACACAACCTGCCGCCGTACATGGTGAGCAACTCTTCTTGTTGATGTTACCCTGGTACTTTATTATCTGTGGCTCGCCGTACTCGAGACCTCGCACCAGCCTTACCCGCCCACGCTGCAGCTCGCACACAACCTGCCGCCCATACATGGTGAGCAACTCTTGTTATTAATGCTACCCTGGTACTACATCATCATCATCATCATCATCTGTGGGTCGTCGTGCTCGAGACCTCGCACCAGCCCGACCTGCCCACGCTGCAGCTCGCACACAACCTGCCGCCCATACTTGGTGAGCAACTCTTGTTGTTGATGTTACCCTGGTACTTCATCATCTGTGGCTCGCCGTGCTCGAGACCTCGCACTAGCCTGACCCGCCCACCAGCTCGCACACAACCTGCCGCCCATACTTGGTGAGCACTTCTTGTTGTTGATGCTACCCTGGTACTACATCATCATCATCCGTGGCTCGCCGTGCTCAAGACCTCGCACCAGCTCGACCCGCCCATGCTGCAGCTTGCACTCAACCTGCCGCCCAAACTTGGTGAGCAACTCTGCTTGTTGATGTTACCCTGGTACTTCATCATCTGTGGCTCGCCGTGCTCGAGACCTCGCACCAGCCCGACCCGCCACCAGGTCGCACACAACCTACCGCCCATACTTGGTGAGCAACTATTGTTGTTGATGCTACCCTGGTACTACATCATCATTATCTGTGACGCGCCGTGCTCGAGACCTCGCACCAGCCCGACCCGCCCACGCTGCAGCTCGCACACAACCTGCCGCCCATACTTGGTGAGCAACTCTTGTTGTTGATGCTACCCTGGTACTTCATCATCTGTGGCTCGCCGTGCTCGAGACCTCGCACTAGCCCGACCCGCCCACCAGCTCGCACACAACCTGCCGCCCATACTTGGTGAGCACTTCTTGTTGTTGATGCTACCCTGGTACATCATCATCTGTAGCTCGCCGTGCTCGAGACCTCGCACTAGCCCGACCCGCCCACCAGCTCGCACACAACCTGCCGCCCATACTTGGTGAGCAACTCTTGTTGTTGATGTTACCCTGGTACATCATCATCTGTGGCTCGCCGTGCTCGAGACCTCGCACCAGCCCGACCCGCCCACGCTGCAGCTCGCACACAACCTGTCGCCCATACATGGTGAGCAACTCTTCTTGTTTATGTTACCCTGGTACTTCACCATCTGTGGCTCGCCATGCTCGAGACCTCGCACCAGTCCGACCCGCCCACGCTGCAGCTCGCACACAACCTGCCGCCCACACCTGGTGAGCAACTCTTGTTGTTGATGCTACCCTAGTACTAGATCATCATCATCTGTGGCTCGCCGTGCTCGAGACCTCGCACCAGCCTGACCCGCCCACGCTGCAGCTCGCACACAACCCTCCGCCCATACTTGGTGAGCAACTCTTCTTGTTGATGTTACCCTGGTACTTCATCATCTGTGGCTCGCCATGCTCGAGACCTCGTAACAGCCCGACCCGCCCACGCTGCAGCTCGCACACAACCTGCCGCCCATACTTGGTGAGCAACTCTTGTTGTTGATGTTACCCTGGTACATCATCATCTGTGGCTCGCCGTGCTCGAGACCTCGCACTAGCCCGACCCGCCCACCAGCTCGCACACAACCTGCCGCCCATACTTGGTGAGCAACTCTTGTTGTTGATGCTACCCTGGTACTACATCATCATCATCCGTGGCTCGCCGTGCTCAAGACCTCGCACCAGCCCGACCCGCCCACGCTGCAGCTTGCACACAACCTGCCGCCCAAACTTGGTGAGCAACTCTTCTTGTTGATGTTACCCTGGTACTTTATTATCTGTGGCTTGCCGTGCCCGAGATCTCGCACCAGCCCGACCCGCCCACGCTGCAGCTCGCACACAACCTGCCGCCGTACATGGTGAGCAACTCTTCTTGTTGATGTTACCCTGGTACTTTATTACCTGTGGCTCGCCGTACTCGAGACCTCGCACCAGCCCGACCCGCCACCAGGTCGCACACAACCTGCCGCCCATACTTGGTGAGCAACTCTTGTTGTTGATGCTACCCTGGTACTACATCATCATCTGTGGCTCGCCGTGCTCAAGACCTCGCACCAGCCCCAACAGCCCATGCTGCAGCTCGCACATAACCTGCCGCCCATACTTGGTGAGCAACTCTTCTAGTTGATGTTACCCTGGTACTTCATCATCTGTGGCTCGCCATGCTCGAGACCTCGCACCAGCCCGACCCGCCCACGCTGCACAGCTCGCACACAACCTGCCGCCCATACTTGGTGAGCATTTCTTGTTGTTGATGCTACCCTGGTACTACATCATCATCATCATCATCTGTGGGTCGTTGTGCTCGAGACCTCGCACCAGCCCGACCCGCCCACGCTGCAGCTCGCACACAACCTGCCGCCCATACATGTTGAGCAACTCTTGTTGTTGATGCTACCCTGGTACTACATCATCATCATCTGTGGCTCGCCGTGCTCGAGACCTCGCACCAGCCTGACTCGCCCACGCTGCAGCTCGCACATAACCTGCCGCCCATACTTTGTGAGCAACTCTTGTCGTTGATGTTACCCTGGTACTTCATCATCTGTGGCCCGCCGTGCTCGAGACCTCGCACCAGCCCGACTCGCCCACGCTGCAGCTCGCACACAACCTGCCGCCCATACTTGGTGACCAACTCTTGTTGTTGATGCTACCCTGGTACTACAACATCATTATCTGTGACTCGCCGTGCTCGAGACCTCGCACCAGCCCGACCCGCCCACGCTGCAGCTCGCACACAACCTGCCGCCCATACATGGTGAGTAACTCTTGTTGTTGATGCTACCCTGGTACTACATCATCATCATCTATGACCCGCCGTGCTCGAGACCTCGCACCAGCCCGACCCGCCCACGCCAGCTCGCACACCACCTGCCGCCCTTTCTTGGTGAGCAACTCTTGTTGTTGATGCTACCCTGGTACTACATCATCATCATCATCTGTGGCTCGCCGTGCTCGATACATCGCACCAGCCCGACCCGCCCACGCTGCAGCTCGCACACAACCTGCCGCCCAAACTTGGTGAGCAACTCTTCTTGTTGATGTTACCCTGGTACTTCATCATCTGTGGCTCGCCGTGCTCGAGACTTCGCACCAGCCCGACCCGCCCACGCTGCAGCTCGCACACAACCTGCCGCCTATACTTGGTGAGCAACTCTTGTTGTTGATGTTACCTTGGTACTTCATCATCTGTGGCTCGCCGTGCTCGAGACTTCGCACCAGCCCGACCCGCCCTCGATGCAGCTCGAACACAACCTGCCGCCCATACTTGGTGAGCAACTCTTGTTGTTGATGCTACCCTGGTACTACATCATCATTATCTGTGACTCGCCGTGCTCGAGACCTCGCACCAGCCCGACCCGCCCACGCTGCAGCTCCTGTAAATTTTTTTTAAATAGAAAATTGATGGTGACACCAGCACACTCATTTGAATGAAGGCGGCATCCCGTTACTGTGTAGTGATGACTTATGGAACTGAGACGTGGTCTCTTACTGTTGGCCTTACGAGTAAGCTCAAAGTCGCGCAGCGAGCTATGGAGAGCTATGCTTGGGGTTTCCTAGTGAGATAAGATCCGAAATGAGGAGATCCGCAAGAGAGCTAAAGTCACCGATATAGCTTGGAGGATTAACATGTTGAAGTGGCAATGGGCGGGCCACATCGCTCGTAGAACTGACAACCGATGGGGAAGAAAGGTTCTCGAGTGGCGACCACGAACCGGAAGACGCAGCGTAGGCCGGCGCCCCACTAGGTGGACCACGACCTGGTCAGAACCGTGGGGAGCCGGTGGATGTAGGAGGTAAGCAGCCGCTCAAAGTGGCGCTCTTTGGGGGAGACCTATGTTCAGCAGTGGACGACTTCAGGCTGATGATGATGATGATGATCCAATGTAAATCCAATGATGTATAGTTTCCACATACTTTACCGCGACCCATGATAATTTTTGAGCCCTGATGGTCATAATAGAAAGTTTAAATACTTGCCTTTCTACGCGATATGAGCAATTTAGGTCTTCACTCAATAAACTCGCATGGTTTCTAGAAACGTCTTCCGAGCACCTTCGCATAGTAGTATACATAATGCAAGCGTACACCCTCCTCTGCCCTGAGGAGTTCCTCACGGGGGCTGGTGGCAAGTGCATGTGTATACTAGAAGATATGCTGAGTGATATGAGGACCGAGGGCGTCATCACAGTACTCAAGATGGCTGAGGTCTGCGTCAGTGTTAGCTTCCCGGAGAGAAACGCTTTCTTGGGAGTTAAAGTCATCTGGCCCATACTGTTGAGGACTATACAGTGAGTATGGAAATTTAAAAGGGTAATGAAGTGTTACAAATTACATGGAACAAGGAGGAGATTAATGCCAATACACCAACAGCGTAGATCAGAAATATGCCCAAAAACCGTTTTAAACCTAGATGGCTCTGCAAAATGAGCGGGCTATAAGTTGAGCGTAGATCAGAGATATGCAAAAAAACCATTATAAACTTAGATTTATAACGGGTTTTTTGCATATTTCAGAAATATGCAAAAAACCCGATATAAACCTAGGTTTATAATGGTTTTTGTCATATTTCAGATCTACTCTGTTTTCTTGGTGTATTGGCATTCTTCTCCTCCTTATTCCATGCTAATTACAATAATAAGCCGATAGACGTCCACTGACGATCATGGCTTTCCCCATAAAACGCCACATTGGACGCTTTGCCATAATTACCACGCTTGGCTTGGCTTGGTGATCGCAGATTATAATGTACCGAGGAGAATGCTGCTGTCCATTCCCTGGATTTTCCACTACCCGGCCCTTACGGCATCCGCGGGAAGAGATGGGGTGGTCCTATGCTCACACTGGCACCACATACTACATTAAATAAATATTTGTAGACGTTTCACACAGCGTCATCTAGCCCTAAACTGACCAAATTTTGTACCTTAAGAACCATATAGCTCATAGAATACTCCACTATCCGATAACGTTGCTAATAACGATCTAACTTTGGAAGTTAATGTTAAATGGCATTGAATCTTAGTACGTCTAAGTACAGTTCAAAATCGCTTGGCACACAGAGTATTTATACCTTAGAAAGATATTGTTCACACTGGTTTTTAGAGGGCGCTGTATACAACTTGCATCCTCGATCACGTGTACTTTTAAATGACGTCATAACTTTGTAATTATTTTGCAGCGTCCTACTAGAAAACGATGACTTACCAATGGTTCTGTCAGTGCAACTGTGCTTGGTGTCTCGAGTCATCCTCCTTTCCACCGATCTCTTCTACAAGGCTATACAAGAGGCCTCAACAGGATTCGAGGAATACGATTCGGACCCCGTGAAGGTTTTGAACAGGTAACGGAAATCATTTTAATATTTAGCGGTTTCAAGGCTCAACACTAAAATTGGGTTTGCATCCGGGATTTATTTATTGCACATGTAGAATTTAGATTTCTTGTAAAATAAAAACATATAATTTTTAGATCGTATTCATTCAGGGCATGCTTGAACAAGGTGTTGGGTGATCTGTTAACTAATCTAAAGCTTAAAAGATAGCCCTGCTGCTGGTACTTATTCTAAGCATTATGCAACCAAACAACCCAACCAACGTCCAAACAACGCCTTCTCAAAACCACACGCTACAAATTCGCCATGTGCTGTGCTTACTTGCCTTGTCACGTACACAGACGCAAACATGAATGAGTGATTTGTTTCCACTATTTTCGGTATTTTAGACGATTTAAGCAAGAAAATTAATAGTTTACCATTGTAATGTCACACCAGAGCTCGTATGCTGCTTTTCTGATGTGTTGTGGCACGATTTTACCGCGCAAATTGTCATCCTAAATATTTTTTTGGGAGGTCTTCATATAAAGCACTGACCAAAAAAAATCACGTTTGTTGTATGGGGACCCCCCTAAATATTTATTTTATTCTGTTTTTTAGTACATGTTATTATAGCGGCAACAGAAATACAGCATCTGTGAAAATTCCAACTGTCTAACTATCACAGTTACAGCCTGGTGACAGACGGACGGACAGACAGACAGGCAGCGGAGCCTTAATAATAGAATCCGTTTTACCCCTTTCCCTTGCATTTGTTACAGGCTGCTACACGTTTGGACGGAAAAGATGAATCTAGTCACCCAAGTTGAAAGGTGGAAAGTAGTTGGTAAGCATTTCCGAGATAGATTTTTATTTATTACTTATCAGAAATTACAATGGTTAATATGTTTTATAAGTCGTATCTAGTGACTAGGGACAAACATCTTGTGTGATATTTCATAAAGATTTGTGTGATGAACATCGATGTTTGTTCTGTGTCTGGGTGTTATATTGTATACTATGTATGTATTTACAAACGAAAAGTATCCTGAGTGTTGTATTAGTTATCTAGTTCCCATAGTACAAGCTATGCTTAGTTTGGGGATAGATGGCGCTGTGTGAAATGTCTACACATTTATTTTTTTATTTATTAATACCAACGAATAATATAATTTATTTAAAGGGGTTAAATTGACTTCTATAGCCTTAATTTTCTAATTGAGGAGTTTTCTATCTCCGAAGGTCTTCATCTCATCTTCCTTTCAAGGTATACCTACTGAACAAAAAAAAAACCATCTAAATCGGTCTAGAAATCTCATAGAAACAAAAAAGAAGAAACGGTGAACAAAAAAAAAGACAAAAAGAATCA
The DNA here is from genome assembly GCA_910589525.2 of Ennomos quercinarius. NCBI lineage: Eukaryota > Metazoa > Arthropoda > Insecta > Lepidoptera > Geometridae > Ennomos > Ennomos quercinarius. Next base: position 13,698,520 of record OU342504.1, on the reverse strand, counting down.
TTCGAACATAGTCTTTTTTGAAGTTGAATGAAATTTATTTTTGGTCCATCAAACATCTTCTCTAATACTGGATTTATTTCTCCCAGGTTTGGGCCTGGCGGCATTGCTAACGACACAAAACGCAACGGTTCTGCAGAGGTTCCCGGCGATTCTACTCAATCTGACCGAGGTGTTGAATGACGTCATGAAGCAGGAAGACAACGGCGCTTACGTTGAGTGAGTAACACGTTTTTCGTTTGCCGATGTGTTTTGTTTGTTGATTTTGCAGCGGCTTAGGGGCGCCTTCCGCGTTGTAGGACTTCGACCTGTATAATTTTTTCTGTTTGTCGACAGTGTTTTGTTTATCTCGCCCGATAGTGTGTGTAGTGTTTTGTGTTCGCTGATAGTGTTATGTTCATTAATGTTGGGTACCGTCCGCAGCGGCCTGGTGGCCCCGCCCGGGTCGCGGCCCGCCTCCCCGCTGGAGGGGCGCGGGGGCGCGGCGCGGTGGGGCGGGGGCGCGGGCGCGCGCGACACGCCGCACGAGCTGCGCCGGCGCCGCCTCGCCGCCGCGCACCCCGCGCACTCCATCGACCTGCGAGCGGTGACGCACCACCAGGTAACACATGTCACGCCAGTAGGTAGCACATATTACACACACGCGTGGGTGGCGCGACACGCCGCACGAACTGCGCTGGCGCCGCCTCGTCCCTGAGCGGCTGCTTGCCTCCTGCATCCATCGTCTCCCCGCGGTGTTCACCAGATCGTCGGTCCACCGAGTGGGGGGCCGGCCTACGCTGTGTCCTCCGGTTCGTGGTCGCCACTCGAAAACCTTTCTTCCCCATCGGTTGTAACTTCTACGAGCGACGTGGCCTGCCCAATGCCACTTCTGCTTACTAATTTTAAAAAGCTATATCGGTGACCTTAGTTCTCTTGCGGATCTCTTCATTTCGGATCATACCTCGCAAGGAAAATCCGAGCATAGCTCTCAACAGGAATATACAGCTCTAGATCTAGCTCTAGAGGTTTATTTATGAACCTTGTTTACCTTTTACCAATGAAAAGCCAATATATGATTCATAATTATATCATTGCCTGCCACCTATTTCTTCACACGACTTTTATTGGTGCTACTCTGGTAGTTTCCGATTTTTCTTACAGATAGCACTCTTGTTTGACAATAAACTTTTTTATTCCAGTTGGAAACACTAAAGAACCAAGTCGGCCAAGAAACGTTCGACCGACTTGTGCAGTCTACGGACGCAGAAACGTTGCAGCAAATCAGAGAATATATACCTATCTGAAGCCCATCTAAAGGGCGCAAATATCGTTCTAAATGCCATGTATGTATGGGCTTGCTTGTGAATATAACTGTTTGATATTATATACATAAATATTGTGTGTGGCTGTGGTCCCACAGTCCAATAATTTGTGAGCTCGGTACCCACTCAGGACAAATATTCGTGTAATGAATATAGATATTTGTTTTATGTATGGGTATTAGAATGCATCAACATTTTTGAGTATGTATTTACGAAAAAGTATCAGTTATTTGGTTATCATGATACAAGCTCTTCTCGCCGATATCTATCGCGGTGTGAAATGTCTACCATTTCTTGAATTATCGTCCATAGAAACTACGAAGCAATAACTAGAAATGGAACAAATTGTCGGGCTTGTAAAAGTGCAAGCGAATTTCAACTTTATTCAATATTATTGAGTACGTTCTAATAATTGAGTCGACGTAACGAGGCGCGACATAGAATGGCTCGCCGATATGAGAATCGACGTCAAAGGAATCGACGTAAAAGTGCGATCGACAAGGAGTCGGCGTAGCGGGGAATGCTCTGAGGAACTGTTCAACCTCATACCTGCATCGCGGTTTTATCATCGGACTGCTCCGTACCTTGTTGACTCATGGAAATCTGACACAGTCCGTTTTACTAGGTCATTTCTACCCAAAGATAAAGCCCGTTGATAGCTCGTGAACATAATTTCTCGTACAAACACGACTCACCTGCGCGGGCAGGGGGTACGAGGTAACAAAACGAGACAAAGCTATACGAAATTACAAAGGACAGAGCAGGATGGAACAAAAGACATCAACGGGTTCCCGTGATTTTTATGAAAATAGTAGTTGAAATACACTACTAATTTTCGTATGAGGGGAAGTTGTATCATTGGTCAACTGGATTTATAGTCAATGTTTCTACCACACACCTGCAAGATGTGGAATGAGCTTCCAGCTTTGGTTTTTCTGCCGAGTCACAATATGGGGCACTTCAAAAGGCAGCTGAAAAGAGTTTTAAACGGTAGGCAACGCATCGGTAGCGCCTCTGGTGCTGCAGGTGTTCATAGGCGACGGTAACTGCTTACCAACCGGCGTGCCGTCAGCTTGCTTGTCCATCCATGTTGTAAAAAAAAAC